>OU026123.1:19686307-20300806 GCA_907269095.1 Blastobasis adustella
CCATCCCTGATTGGCAATGCCACCTAATTAGACATCTAATTAGACATCCATTGTTTATCATTTTCAGTATCATCAGAATCAGCGTTGTCATCCGACGGTTCAGAAGGTGACGGTTCAGAAAGGTCATTGGGTATCGCACTGCGGCTGCGGCCTACACTTCCTAAGAAGCAGCCCACAGTACCGAGGTTCTCACCGGCAGCCGCTTGGAGACAACTGGCCTCCCTGGACGCGCATCTAGCTTCAGGTACGATCTTATTCTTATGTTGGAGCTATTTTTAATTGGAAATCAATTATGGATCTTGAAAGTCGTCAGTTCTTGACCTCGTTGATCTGGTAGATTTTTAAGGTCGTCAGTTCCTTGAACTGTGACAGTTTGTTATTTGTCTATTGAATTGACGGTAGCACCAGATGTATCGACACAAGAAGGTTTAAGTCAATTGTAAAATTATACCATTCGGTCATTTTATAACTCCTTTACTAAAATTTCCTTCATCATTTCAGAGACCCAACCGCTAGCCGTCGAGACAAAAGTCTCAGGGGACATATCACCAGAATCATCCCCGCGGTCTGACCAATCAGCTGATAAGTCTGGTGACTCCGGAATATCGGGAGATCATGGTCACAGTGACCATCGAATAGATTCTCCTAGACATGTAAGTACCTACCACCCATTAACAAACAAAGCAAATTAAACTTGGACTATTAATAGGCTATTAGGAGGGATATGTTGCATTTTGATTCAACTTTACGACCTAATTCTCAAAATGGCATATTTAGTGGCTTGGGACGTTGTTCCCCGACAATAATTACTTAGCATAAATCATATGGAACGTAAATACATTTAAAGTCGGTACAAGACTGAGTTAAGGTACCTGCCGATAGAATAATGAATAATTTTTTTTTTTTTTGTGGTGGCTTTGGGCTAAGGTACACTTTGGGCACTTGCTTTAATTAAAAAACATAATATTTTTTCTCTAGACGTCGGACCCGAATCCAGCGTGGACTCCCCAACAGGACCTCGGTGACAGTAGCTCCGACGGCGCCGGCGTCGGGATCACACTGCACCCTCAAGGGGTCGGAGTGGCCACATACAGCCCGGGAGTGCAGCCCTTCAGTCTCTCCCTGCCAAGGGAAAATCAGGACAAGGTGAGTTGATGGTGGTACTGCTACGGGAGGAAGGTGGGCTGGGTTCATTTTGAGCAAATTCTGAGATGAAATTCGTTTTAAAGATAAAAAAGCTGTAAACGTGGTGCGTGCAGCTTTCAATTAAAAGTCGTTTTCGAAGATGATTCTAGTGAAAAAGAGATTATTATGAATTTTGATATGATACGGCTGTCACGTTCTCCTTTATCTGCTGCAAATAACTTAGGTCTTTCTACCTCTTCGTCCTTCCATCGCTTTTTTTCTTAAAGTGTAGTTTTAAAGACGACATCGTGTCGTGTGGTGTCAAGTACCCTATCATTCTGTCCCATCTATTTTCGTTCGTTTTAAAAAAGGACCGTAAGAGCCGTGTCGTTTCAAGAAATGAAATTAAAAGCGGACGATAGAGAGCGCGAGACAACAGCAAGGCTGATGTCAAAAACATCAAATCGTATACAAAAACGATGATGATTGTGAATCTTCACGCTAGATCGAGTTTCATCTCAGACAATTAAAACGCAACATTAATACTAACCGAACTAATATTTTGACCTCACCGCCTCCCGAGCTTATGCTGAGGAGGAGTAAAGGTTAAGGCTTACTGCTATATCATGACATACTGCTTTCTTACTTACTAACTTCATTCACAATTATCATCTTGAAACTTGTTAACAACTTGAAAGAATCTTCCAAGTATTTTCTGTGTACCTATATTTCCAATACTCCATATGGTTGCAGCAATACCATCCAGTAGAGAGGCTCAATGCACTCTTAACCAATCAACTAACCCTTACCATACCCTATTTACTTCTAATCTAATGTATTTTTAATATCTGATTTTCCATTTAAATTTCTGAGAACCTACTTCCTCTTCCTCTCCTCTTCCTCTTTAATCTCATTTTAACTAACCTTTAGTCCTCATCAGCTCATTAATCATCAGGACAACACCACTCCCCCATAGTTTAAAGGGATGTCGTGCTTCTACGAATGCTTCCAGGGCAAGCCGCTGCAGCAGGGCTTCAACAGCTTGCAGAAGCTGAGGAAATCAGTCTCCGGGGCTTTGGGAGCTGCCCTGGGATCCAGGAGATTTGACCTGGAACATGAACCGATGCTTGAGGAGCCAGAACAGAATTGGTTCCTGACGAAATCGGCTCCAACTTCCTTAAGCAATCCGTTGCTTTTCCAGCCACCGGTTAGGGCTAAAGCGTCTCTCGAAGAGGATATCAAGGAGGAGGACGTGCCTTGCTCAGAGAAGGTAATTTTTTGAAAGCAACATCCTTTAAACTTTTATATTTGAAATTGAAATCCATATAGAATATTGATATTGATCTAAATCTAAATTTAAAGCGATGGCAGACGCGGTTCGCGTCTGCAGTACCATCAACTTATCTGAGCTACGGCCGCTAGGTTGAGAATCTCATTCGATTGTCAGTATGACTGGTGAAGGAGTTTCTTTCACCCTTGTGTTAACTATGTTCGAGTATGACGGTGAAACACAAAAGTTGGTTGACTTGTAACGGTTTTGATGTAGTGACGATAGATGATGCCACGTCACACTATTCCATCCTGCATAACTCCTATACCACAGAGACGATAGACCTCTATTCCTCATGTATGAATCCCTTTTACAATCTGCTAAGCCCCAACAGGACGAGGACTCGAACCAATGGCGGCCGACCAACTCGTACCTGTCGTGGGGCGGCCACGTGATGTACCTGCCGCCGGCGCCCGCGGTGGACCAGCCGCTATCTATGATGGGGTCTGTCGACAGGCCAATCAGGTGAGCATTTGTGATGGCTGTTTTTCTTCATCCTGTCGACGTTATGTTAAGGCATCTTATGCGTCGGATGAATTGTCTCTTGCAACAGACTATACCAGATAGTGGGCAACAGCATATTAGTATTTTAACATCGTTACCGTACGCAACACCGCAATTTTAGAAATTATTGATTACTTAGAGCCAAATCTTACACTGAAGGAGTCTCACTCATGTCTGTGCTGTACTAGACGGATGTATTAAATGTGCCTCAAAAACGATCGAGGATCATTGAAACTCGCCTGTCAGCTAACTATTAATAAGCACTATTTTTGTACCCGATCGACCAAAGCTAAAGAGTCGTATTAATTGCTGCTAAACATTCTGCGATCCTGTCTAAAAATGTTTGTGTTGTATGTAATCCGGGCCTAACACTATCTATAAGTCTTCCTATGTTCCGTAAGAGCACAGTTATTTTCTCCATCGGGTGACATTCTAATACAATTGTAAGTACCTATATGCCCTAGCTGCCCCTCTTACGTCCCTATATTATCTCTTACATTTTAATTGAATTTTAAAATAAAAAAAAAATAAAAAAAGGTTTTAAGATTTGCTGTGTGTGGTCGCCGCTTTAGATCCTGGCTACACAGAAATTGCAGCGGTGGTAATAAGTGATAGGGCACAGCCCGTTTCCCTATTACGTCACCCAGAGCTCACGGGGATTGAAATCTTCTTCTTTTCTACCAGGAGTAAATCCAGCGGATGCCTAGAAGCGGCGGCGCGGGCGGCGAGAGCTGCGCGCGCAGCGCTCGCGGGCGAGATGCGGGAAAGAGAACGATCGGCGTCGCCGGAGGTTGCGCGGGCGCTGCCGGCCAGGGTGGAGCCGGTGTCTGGCGTGAGTACCTGCATGTTCATGTATACTTTAACATACCATCACAGGGTGCCAATCGGGTCAGTTGAATCTTGGTCAACGTCGTGTCGCCAATGGTATTTGGAGGCACATCTAATGAGTGGCGAGTTCTTTGCGGTGCCTCAATGTACGAAACGGTCACCCGTCCAATGCCCGGACTCTGAGAACGTTCCTTAACCTTGATTATCAAGCACGCTGCCACTAGACTAGTGCCGCGTGTTCAGTTGTTCTTAAATAGGTACTCGTCTTTACATAATACTAAATACCTATTTGTCAAATAACCTTGAAGAAATTGTCATATTTGGCAAAGTGGAAGGAAAGCGATCGCGTGGCAGGGTCCCGATTTTTTAAACGCACGAGCGCTCGTTCTATGCATTCTGTCTCTACTAACTTACGAGTGTGAAAGAGATGTAGTGAACTCGAGCACTCGCATAGAAGCGAGTGGTTTAAAAATTGGGCCCAATACAGGTCTGCCTGGAAACTATTCACTCTAGCTTATACATCACAATTTATATCGGTCCACTGCAGGACTTACGGCGTCTCACACGAAAGGGGAGGTTATTGCCATAATCTACACGCTTGGCAGGCCGGTTGGAGATCGCCGTGTTTTAAATATAACAATGGAGAACGCTGCTGCCCATTTTCCAGCCTACATAGACTCCTATTTTGTCTCGAAAATATTACTCGCCTTGTACGACCCTTGAGTGTAAGAGGTTGGTGCTATTTGGTGTTGGCCGACTCTCTCTAAACTCTAGCCTTTAAAGCGTGTACATTATTCTTTTTAATCTTCAGCTACATATAGGTACGTATCATATGTAATAGATATAAGTCTGAGCACTGTAGTCGTTTTGCCGCACCCAGCCTCCTCAGCCATTTACAGATCGTTAAAATATATTAGTTAAAAGCTGTAGGGCAAACTTTGATCAGCAGCATATTCTGTTTCATTGTGTGTGGTCTGCAAGAGTGAGAGACTCTTATTCATTCTCAGATTATTAACGTAGAGGGTATATAACATAGAGACGACAAGGTAATAATAATACCATGCATGAACGGGATCACAACATACAAAATCTGCTAGGAATGAAAAGGACAAAGACATTATTTGTTGTCCTTGTCAGAATATGAGATTTTTTGTTGGTTACAATTGCAATTACGACCAACAATCGCTATTCGACCAAATTTTGAATAACTTAAGTCATGCTTCAGTCCGGCATTTTATGATACTTTTTATTTGTCCGGGTTACAAGTGTTTTAGGGATACCACCTGTGGTACTGATAAATAACCTTAGTTGTGGGGTATTATTTTTTATATGGACCCTAAATTTATCTAGAGCTGTACGCCCAGTGATACATAGTGGGGTTGGTTTACGTACCTACAGGTTTGACGACGTAGTACAAAATGTTAGGAATTGTATACTATATCTGAAAATTACAATAGTTCTTTCTAGCCGGCACTCTTAGTTCTCTGTTTTGAACACTTTCATCATAAGTGAGCAAACGCTTTGTACTCATGTCTTTGTTTTAATTAAAAACCGAAGTATCGAAGTATATAAGAAGCGAAAATAACTGCGCGCGGCTGAAAATGGAACAACATTTTATAGTCTTGTTAATTTCAAAGACCTTACGGAGTAAAGAGTTTCTTTTATCATTGATTTTTGATTTATCAAATTTATTCGCAAGATGTAATATCTTATATCTAGCCTATTACATGTTAGGGGATTTTTCAAACATTTTGGGGATTCATTTTCAGGTTGCAACACTGGTACGTTGAGTCTGTCCCTTTCGGGTCCATTTGATTCTTGATCCTAGATTACTAATTACACGTCGTCGTCTACCACATATTACATTCTCGCCCGTATTGAAATGGGCGACTTTCTGACAGCCAGTTTAAAAAGTAAAATCTAAAAAGTATTGTTCGGCGACCCTTGCTAGATGGCCCTTAAGACAGGATTTCAAGTATTGAATTGGATAACCGAAGTTATTCGAAAAGGTATTACGTGCAAAGATACGTTAGTTTTAGTACTTTTTCTGACAAAAATTATAATTATACTTGGCACTGACGACTGTAGCGAGAAAGTCTGTTTCGTTTATTCCACGGTATTTTGATAATTATTACTTTGAATTATCATGTCACACGATAGAAATTCATATAAATCGTAGCTCATGGCCGTAGCTACAGCCACAACATAGATAATTTCTCTATACTATGCTACAGTTGTGGATTTGACAGAGCCCCGGATATTCTAACATTTATATTCCATTGCATTATATTCTGTATCTGTCTATTTGTCTCTAATAGTAGGTTTATGCGATTTTTCCCCACAAAAGATTTTGATCGTTTAAGAACCCATATAGTATTTGTCCCAAGTGTTTATGCAATTTTAGTTACTATACTAATGACAGAAATATTCGTAAACAAACGCATAGTGTTCGCATAGTCATCGCATAGCAATTTTGTCACACCCGCACAATCGTCGTGAAACAGACGCATTCACCGCGTCGTGTACCAATAAGCACGTTTTGTGTCCGGTTTCTACGCGGTAACTATGCGGGCACGACGCGTACGCATTTTCTGTCCGGTTTGGAAGCGATGACATATAAATAGCCGCTGTCTTAACTGGCAATGGTCGTGCGACCATGTCCGTACGACGGACGTCGCCCGACCAGTAGGGGACCTCAAAACCGCCCGTCACACGACCACGGTCCTACGACAGTTGCCAATTAGGACAGGACCATAGTATCTACAAGTAGTATCATAATATCGCCTATGATAAGTACAAAAACGTTACGCAAACAAAGTGATTTCATTCCAAGCAAACCATCAAGTTATACAAATTGTTAGAAGTTGCGTTACAAAGACTATGGAGCAGCTAATGTATAAATTACACGGATTCTAATGTGCGCGTCACGCGGCCCGCCGAATGCAGCGATACCTACCTATGGCATCGATCATCAGATCTGGCTTAATGTCAGGGCTAACCAACTATTGATATTGGTTCCGGTGAAGAATCTAAGAATAAATCGCAAAGCTAGGCCGACATTTCAAGGAAATACTTGGAGAGAATTAATGTAGAACTAATATCGTTCGAAGTAGGTAATGTATGTACGATAAATGCCTTAAATACCCTCAATGACCCTCCTTTAATAACTCAAGTCTTGAGGTGTACCTACCAATTACTACCAATGTAACCAAATGATTGTATTTCAGATTAAAAACATAATCCATTTTAAGGGCTTGAAATAGTAATTTTATTTAAAAAAAATTGTACATTAGATTCAAAAATATTTTAACTAAAAATCGCCAACAAATGATTGCGACCCGCAAGTGTTCCACACCTGTCCACCGAATCCACTTGTTCATTAAGCAATGCGCCATATAACAGTGTCAGCCGCCACCTTTTGTATGGGACTCATACATCAAATGTAATTCGTAACCGGGGCGTAGGCATCGCACTATTCGCGACCTTGTTTTTTTTTTCTAATGGATTCTGTGTGATCTATGATGATAATGCTTGTGTAGGCATTTGCTATAAAAAACGAACTGAAAAAGTAAAAATAATTTTTGATTGGTCTAGGTTTTTTTATAAATATACTACTCAGTGACAATCTGACAGATGAGTGTCCATGGCATAATGGGATCAGACTTGTAAGTGAGAGGTACCGGGTTCTTATCACAGTGCCGCCATGTATCAATGACTCTTTACTGAGTTATGTACATTAGTTGAACAAATCAAATCAAAATATTTTATTCAATATAGGTATAAACAATACACTTATTGAACGTCAACACATTACAAATTATTTATATAATATTATTTTATATTTGGAAATTAGGACCTAATAACCATAAAAACATATACTCGTACTACAGTACCTATAGTCTAACTTAATAATAAGTTAAAAATATTGATTACAACTACAATTTGTCTTGTGTTCGGCACTTCCTAATATCAGACCACGCTATTTCGTCTATCATGTAGTCCTTTAAACTGTAATAGGCCTTGCCACATAAGTCATTTTTAATTGTTGTTTTAAATTTGTTTATCGGTAATAGTATTTCTTCGGCGGGTAATTTATTGAAAAAGTCAATGCTTAAGCCTACAAAAGATTTTTTAACTTTACTTAACACTAACCAATACTACTTGACATAGTTATTTTATGTAGCACCGGTGGCCTAGTGATTACGGGGTCCGACTCGCAAGACCATCTGACCTCCGTGACCCGGCTACCAGGGGAACCTGATCAGATTAGTTCATAGTTACAAACTCATTTGCCTGAATTTGCAGGTTTCATCACGATGTTTTCCCTCACCGTAAGAGCATCAGTTAGATGTACATAACTCAGAAAATAATCATTGGTACATGGCCGCAGTGGGATTCGAACCCGGGGCCTCTCCCTCGCGAGTGTGGGATACGACTCGTAAGCGAGAGGTTCCTCGATCCGATCTTTTGAAAACTGCAATAAAATAAATTATATGAATGTTCGCATCATTGTGAGGCCTTAGCATTAGAACACTTACGTAAACGCTTACTGGCAATACAAAAATATAGTAAGTATCAGATATGAAATTCCCGAGTTAGCAGGTCCCACTTTGGTACCAAACGTACTCGCGAGAGGGCGCTGCGCGGTAAATAGAACGCGCTAGCGAATGGTCGGGTCAGTTTAGGTAGGCAGACGCGGTTATAATTTTTATCTGAGCAACAACACCCTATGCGTAAACTTCATAAAATTTACGTAGAGGGTGCTGCTGTTAGCACAAATTACAGGCATGAGGCATTTCAACTTAGTCCTCACAGTGACAACGCACCTGCGGTTTTGCATTTTTGTTACGTGCAACCTAAATGTAAGAATCGTAGATGTTATGGGCGACAGCTACAACTTACCATCAGGTGGGCTGTCTGCTCGCTTGTCACTAAGTAGCATAAAAAAAAGAAAAAAGAGTAGGGGTAGGGTAGCAGAGAGACACCATGTGAACGAAGTCTAGGCTAGGTTTTGTAAATAATGTTTTATATTATACTAAAATCTATAAATATAGTCTATTTGACGACCTGAGTCAGTTGGTTAACATGCCAGACAACCGGTCTTTCTTTGTTTCTATAAAATATAAATGACACAGTGTGAATCTCTAACTGGCCTGTTTGTAAGTAACTTGTTCTTTGTTTACTTTTAATGTAAGTGCTGTAGATTCTTGTGAAATAAAGAAAATAAAATAAATAAATAATGTCTGTTCAGCTCACTCGCATAACTAATTACCAAATCGAATAGACGACGCGGAAACCGCTGCGCACAAACCGAACGCATCCATCTGAAAGGATACAGCGATATCAATCTTCTGATTCCACCCAAACCGCTCACACGACAGAGAGACCCGGAAAGCAAATCGGCGGAGTACTTAAGCCCATTGTTGGGCGTGGGAACGAACCGAGGAAATAGAATCACAATGTCGCTCAGATTTTTATTGTGGGTAGCTGGTGATGGCTTCATCTCGGAGGCTATTCGAGGAATCGTACCAACTTGTTAAGTGAAACTGGATTTGCTAATTAGTTAGGCGATTCACTGATTAGATGCTAAGGCGTTTCGAGGAATAAAGGCTATTTAATAACCGAGCACTATTTGATTTATTATTGGATTTTATACCTACCTACCTAAATTCCCATTCGTACCCAGTTGTAGGGTAGGTGTAGTGGAGATGTAGGTTCACGTAGATTACACGCACATTCTCGAATTGATGTGATGATCAGACCTCACATTGGAAAGGACGAACTGTCACATTTTCGATATTTGGCAGCAAGTCGCTTGCGTCTCCCCCTACCTGGATAAGCTCGTTAAATGATCCCTTTGTTTTCCGTAGTTTTTTTGACGTTTAATAATCCTATCCTTGGATTTTATAATCCTATTTCAGAAAAAAAAATTGAGTTTAAGTTTGAGTTTTGAGTCTGTTGTCTGTTTAATGGTCTACACTGGTGTTAGGTAGTCGGTCTCTAACGGAGACATTAATTTTTTATGTGCGACACATAGTAAGACTGACGAACAACTCTTTATTAGCTACCTACAATATAAAAATAGCGACAATAACAATTCATTAACAATTCGTATGTCCACGCCTCACCTCATCACTGCAAATAAAGCTCGTAAACACATCAAACCTTCGGTTGAACGAACTGCGCTGTCAAATAACTTAATGATCGTGCGCACGAAGAATAAGAATTCCCAACAAACATGCGACTGCTTTGTATTCCGTTTGGTGGGAGTTTATGAGGAATACTTTGCGGATCTGGCTCTGAATGAATATAACTCCAAGGATTATATTTTTGAAGGTCTCGCCTCAAGACGAACAGTTTTTAATGTTCAATTTTATTCAATCTGTAATAGGTCTGTGAATGTTTGGTATTCTAATTTTAAATTTTATTTTACGTTTAGTCTATTTTATGTTCCTTTCTCTTCCTTTTTGTTGCACCGCCTTATTGTTTATTGCTCTCTGATTGACTGGTAGAAAAAGCTATGTAGCTTTAAGTCCGCCTTTGTACTGTAATGTGCATGAAGTTTTAAATAAATAAATAAATATTTTTTTATTTTATAAAACACTAGTGGACCCGACGCGACTTCTTTCGCGTACACCTACTACCTACCTACCCTTTTTTTTCTTACTTATAAACCTTTCTCTTCAATCATGCTATCGATTGTTGAAAACAGCATTAAAATCTGTTGCGTAGTTTAAAATATCTAAGCGTACCTACATATATACATAGGGACAGATGGCGGGAAGCGACTTTGTTTTATACTATGTGTAGATTGCAACAGCAATAGCGAACGGTTCAAAATAGGGAAAATCCACCTCATGCATCAAATAATTGGAGTTTTCATGAAAATCGGTTGACATGAGGCGAGCAGTTCTAAATTAGGACACCAAGTACCTACAGGTATTTAAGTATTCTTTTTGACGCGCTTCTTTGAAGAACCAGTTCTAAATCTTGGTTAGCAAATCTTATGCAGGTTACGTTAATCAATTGATTTACATAATTTATAGGATTTATTCTAAGGTACGGGCTTTTAATAGATGTTAGGAATTCTCGAGCAGTATGAAAAGGTTGATGAATGTGGAAGAAGCGAGTGAGGTTTGTCAGTACCGTAGCGAGTGGAACAATGCGGTCCTTGGCTACCCCTACGGCAAAAACGCGTGACGATATGTAACAGCTTCCAATACAATACACCTCCCGCCTAACTGCTCAAAACGCCCAGGGGTAATCTAAGTCCCGATACTTATTTAATCTTGCTCAGTTCTACCAAATTTCATCTAAATCCGTTCATCCGTGCCTAAGCCTAAGCGTGAAGAGGTACCAAACATACACACACAAACTTTCGCATTAATAATATTAGTGGGATATATCCGCTAACTGCTCCTAAGCCACGCAACGGATTTTGATGCAATTTCACTATCAATTCTATTCTTCCAGTAGGTTTAGGTATATACATAATACATACATTATACGTAATAAACATCCCGAAAATACTTGTATAAGCCGGGCCAAGTCTCTGATTATCATACATATCCAAGAAATAACACGAAGACAGCAAAAACACCTAACTCACAGAGAGACATAAACACCATAAGGCACCGTATCACCACTCTACGCCGTAGTGGGGGATCCTCAGTCGCGCGCGCAGCACGTGGCGCACCTGTCAGTACGATCTAGCCTGCGCACACGCAGATTGCGCGGCGCCGAGTGTTCTTTGAGTCTCTGAGTGCATCGCGCAGCCACTAGGTCAGTATGCTTTTGTATGCTTGTGGGGTTGTGTGTTTGTTTTATGTGTAAGTTATTGTGGATTTTGGTACGGTTACGGTGGGCATATTAGTTGGTTGGCGTATTGGAGGTAGCTAATTAGAAGTGTGGTGTTTGATGAAGAGTTGATCAAAAAATAAAAACCCTGTTGACAATGTTTTCCCCCTAAAATCCCCCCAGTGTTTTCCGCCTAAATCGAATTTTTGGGTATTTTGGGTTGGATGTAGTGGAGATGATTGGTTTACGAGTGAGCGGATGAAATCCAGTTACCAAATATAAATTTGATATAAATTTTTATATTTTTAGTTAAAATTTAATATCTAATAATAATAGATTTCAACAACAAATTAAATTGAAAACAAGCGTATTTTGTCTTTAGTCGACATTGAGGTCGCAGCGCAGCACTCATTGTTTTATTGTAAAGATACTTATTCTATTTGCGTAGTGTTATTGTATTATTATTGTGACGTTCGGATGTTTTTCTCAGGTATTCGCGGAAATATGACGAGAAACTTGTTTACTTAGGTGCCATCGTGAAGTTGTAAATAAGAAAAGAGATCTCTATCATCTTGGCTCAGGTTTCATTTTAAGATCAGTCTAATACATAACAATAAAATTCACAGGTTTAATGGTAAAATAATAAGACAGTAAAGTGGTTTAGCGCAGTACCTAGTAGATAATTTTTCGTGGAATCTAAATAGAATAAATTGCCATTTACGAGTTAACTGCCATTGCTACTAATTTCTGACTCATTGTCAGCGACTTCTGTGCAAAAAATAGTTAACCTGCCACAACGCCTTACGTCCATCAACAAAAATATATCGAAATAGTAGAAAATAGTGCGAAATATCATCGAAATCGGTAGTTTTTCATCCGTTAATACGCAAGTGATGGACATCCATAATTTATAATTTTCACAAGTTTTTACTTCTATAGGATTGCCGTAGCCAGGAAAATTAACATATGGCTATTAATACAGTAGGTAAATAATGATATTGAGAGCATCGGTGGCGTAATGGCTAGCGAGTCGTACTCGTAAGCTAGAGGTACCGCATTCGATTGGGGATTGCACCCGTACCTGCCGCCATGTACCAATGACTTTTGTGAAGTTGGTACATGAGTTGAACACTAGCCAACTAATTGTCTGATCTGCCAAATCCTGTATCATTGTCAAGTCGGACCCCGGGCCTTCGTGCGCGATAGCACTACCGAGATATTGGCGCCAAGATGATTATTTGTAGTTTATTTGTTTTTTAAATGTCGCTCATCGTCATTCCCTTAGCGGCCTCCACTCACAAATCTAAACAGTACCTATATAGCGTCACACCCTGTCAGGTATAGACAGAGACCATTTTGTTTCGTTTGCAATCCTGATAACCTATTTCGCTTCTACCTTCAGCAACACCCGTATTCACAAACAATACTATGTAAAATAACGTACTGGGGTTACTTCGATATTCGGAAGTTACATTGATCACCCATTTTTCTCTGTTAAGTTCTGAAAATAATAGTTCATTTATTGAAGTGACCAGACTCATTGTGTTAGTAATTTCTTAATCTATTTGTTAGTGCATCAGTCAACTGTATTGCTTACAAAATGTAATCAATACAGTTGACTAAACATTTCTCATAGACATGTATGGGCAGTCGCGCCTATCTGCGATAATTGCCAAGATGCTGTTGGGGCTGGCCCGCACTCTGCTGATCAGGGACGCTGCTCTTTTGCGCAAAAGGTGTCTGATTTACAGTATTGCCACTTATCGGTGTTGTCACAAGTTTGGCGTGCTTTGGTTGCATGACAACAATACTATAGAGACAAGTAAGTGATCAATGTAACCCCCACCCCAATACATCAAAGTAACACTAATCTACAAGTACTGTGCGTTCGACCGAGACAGATTGATGGACTTGACGAAACTTTAAACGACAGAATATAATTTTTACAAAACTATAATTACAACTCAATTCTTTTCTTTTTTATTGCCAGGGAGGCAACCTATACTAAACTTTAAAATGTTTGACAATTACCATAGAAGGTGGGTGGAGATAGCAGTGTTACAAGCTGAAATCGCTTCTGGGTCATTTTCTATTCTAGAAAGGTGCCTACTTGCACATCTGCCTAGACAACACCCTATAAACCACTACCTATAAAAACCAATCAAACAAAATACGCCAAGATGATGATTCCAGTTCATCCTACTTCTTCTTGTCCATTTGGCCAGGTCTTTGGTTGTTGTGGTGTGTTTGTTGACATACATATAAATCCCTATCGACCCTATCCTTCTTGGGCCGGTCTCCTTCCCGTGCCTGGCGGGGGTGGCTTTGTCAGACCTTTGTTCCCTTCGTAATTTGCCGGTCTTTGCGAGATAGGCCATACCATCGAAGGCGGCACTTTTGCAGCAACTCGCGTAGAAAGTTGTATCAAGTACTTATGTATATTTTACTTGTTCATTATTTTAGAGCGAATTAAAACTGATAAAAAGGAAAGATACTTAATGCAAAAATATCCTGTTAACATTTTCCATTGTTACAAAAAAAAGGGTCATTCTTGCAATTACGAAGCTTCTCATAGCGAAACTGGTCGTTAATCACGTTTATTAACAATGGTATTTTAATTTCTTGACACTTACACGTTAAATAAATTAAATTCTACCCGCCATTATGATATTCAGGATGTGCTCATTATCACGTTGTAAAAGTAAAAGGTTGTTGGTTCGTTGCGATAAACACGTTTATCGCATTCAATTGTAGCTTAAGCTATTCTTATTTTAAAATAAATTACACCCGTATTCAGAAACGTTATGAGGTCTCACGGGGTGCGCAAACGCACAGGGTTCTGGCAATACTTGAGTGGCGATCGGCAATCTATGCATCCGTCAAAATAAAGCCGAAATGAACGCAATTCTGTCGTTTACAGTTTCGCCAAGTCCATCTATGTATAAGTTCTATGTATAGCCTAAACTGAAAAGTTATTTTGACTTTGACTTTGACTATTTGTCCTCGGCTCAGTCCTGTCACCGGAAAACCTGTGCTTGAATCCAGCGCTAAATTAATTATTTAAATATTAACTACGGTTTAAGTAGGTAATAATTCGTTGTAAAATAACCACGATTACCCCTCCAGGTTAAGGATACGTTACTCGTTTAAAAACCTGTATGTGACATTAACATCAGCATCATCCTCTTGAATTAATTTAAACAACCTCAGCGTTAATTCCACGCGGCTGGTGTAGTCGTCCTTGCGTCGTGACGTGACTTTTTATATGTAGTAATTATAATATATACGTAAAGGTTCATCTTTTGAATATGAAAAATGCGAAAGAGTTATTGTTGATGGACAAAAAAAGGGATGTTGAAGTGTGACATGTGTCTGATTGACATGAATCTGTGTGTCTGCTGTGGCATTGTAGAACTACTGGGCTGATTTGGATGCGATATCTGTCATTTGGAAGCCAATTTATTCTGGATAATTCTTAGTCTAATCTTAGTAAAAAATCAGATTTAAATGTTTAGTGGGGGGGTTTTCGACATCAGTTGGTAAGAAAGAAAGAAAGAAAGAAAAAACATTCATTATACCTACATGGCACACCACGATACCATAATAGTTAGATTAGGTGACGCTGGAGTTGCTACATATAATATGTGCTTTTGCTGAAAATTAGTAGGTATGGATATTGCTTCGATCTTCAAATAAAAAGGTTTTATTTAGGCTTAGACATTAGCTAGTAACGTAAAATGCTTAGACACTCGCGAATATCCTTGAACCTCAGATGCGTTTCTTGACATTTAAAAACTTGTAAAACCTATCTTGAAATAATTCGTTCAATGAATCACTCTAGAAACTCTCATAGCACATAAATAGAGGAAGACTAAGCCAATAAATAAATGCCAGCCGCAGTGTTTCAAGAGGCATGTTAGAGGTCTCTTCAGAGGCGGGCAACGCATTGGTGACTCCCCTGGTGTTGCTGATGTCCATAGGCGGCGATGACCAAACACCATCAGGTGGACCACTTACCTGTTTGTTTACCGTATTAAATAAAAATAAATTACACATTCCTAAAAAATACGTAAATCCCAGCAACTCAAGAGGTACTCTGAAGTATTATATTACATATACAAACAGGTACAAGAAGCTAAACTGGCATACGCAGTAAACATAGATCTAGGTAATAAATAAAGTAGGTGATGCACACTCCGGGTCGGCAATGACATTGTTATGTACAATGTCCTTTATTGCACAGGCTTGGCACTGTGGCATACGTGTATGTACATTTTACAGTGTAGGCCAACTGTTTTAGTAGGTACCTAGATGCTACAAATGCGAAACGTAAAGTTAATGCTTTGTGCATAAGTAGCAGTTAGCTGTATTATACTTAGCAATTAAATCAACTCATTGGCCGGCTTGGGCAGGGATAGATGCATCTGTTTATGACGATATGATTGTAAGTTTCATTGTGCACAATAAATGTTTAAATAAATAAATACATAAACGTTCGCGAAGAAAGGAATTTAAAATTTCTTTAAGCTGGAAAATAAATATTGTTTGGAAAAATGAATGGGAAAGCGCCAAAACTGGTTCTATGGAAAGTTGCAGGCATTTAATCGAGTAGGCACTGGACACAAATTAATTAGACTAGCCCAGATATTTGAACGCCATCTCACTAGTCTAAAACGGCGATTGAACTGAGATTGCGATAAGTTTAGTATTCAATCGAGCCATTAGTAAATTACGGGACTTCAGAGGGCTTAGTGTGAGTTTCGCTTCGATTTTACTTTACTATCGCGTTTGCGTTTTCGTCGAAATTAGTATGAAGAAAAAAACTTTATTTACGTACCACTGGACGGCGCTATACATTCATTCATACTAATTTTCACGTAAACGCAAACGCGATAGTAAAGTAAAATCGAAGCGAAACTCACACTAAGCCCTCAGGCCCTGGTGGCAACTCGCTTACCACTCAGTCGCCTTAGTAGTCTTCGTTTAGTGTTGATATTCACATAATACACATTAATTATAATAATAATTAACAGCCGATAACAGTTCAATACTGGATTGGGCCTTCTCCACATCACTGGAGGGTATTGCTATAATCTTTATGAATGCAGACTTGGCAGGTCAACACCTCAGAATAAATACCTGCATACCGCTTTTTTGTTGTTTGACCTTCGCAACTGATACTTCGATCGTCGGTGTCAGTCAGTGCGGCAAAAACTGATTACCATAGCGCAGTCATTAATGATGACACTCGTACAAATTTACTCTTAAGGCGAACGTTAAAAGAATTTGTTTAATCGAATAAAAACTTAAGTGCTGCCTTTGTTTTGATACTTGGCCACTTCTGTGTGCGAATAGAAATCACGTTTTGAACGCTCCATACAAATTTATACAAAAAATTTGGCAAATAGATAGTATTTAGTTGGTAACAACGTAATTGATCCTGATCAATTGATGTTCTGGTATGGGACTTGACGCATGAATCTAAATTAAATTGTTTGATTCTTTGTACACCTATTTAATAATTGTATTGTGTATTATTATTATTATTTAGTACAATGGGAATAATACAGTTTGTAATATTATAGGAAAATTTGGCATGATGTATTGACGACAATAAGTGTATTTTTTAAATACCTACATTGAATAAATAAATTTGAATTTGATTTGAATTTGAATTTCAACTTAGGCGAATGAATGTTCAACCATGATCCAATCTGGTCAGGTTCAGATTGTCAGAGGTCACGGAGGTCAGAAGGCTAATTACGTAATGCTGTTACCAACAATTCTCTGATTTCATTGATTGAAATTTTTACTTTGGCGATTCCATATCATCGACCTGAATTTCCATAACTTTGGAGTTTTTCCATTGCAATAAACGGAAACTATTAAATCGATCGTATGTAATCGCAAAAGTAACCATTTCAATGATTGAAATCAGATAATTGTTGGCAACAGAGTTACGTAATTAGCCTACATAAGGCCATGATCGCTCTTCTGTATTCATCTGATCTGCCAATTCCTGGATCATGGTCAAGACAGACCCAAGGTCCTCGTGCGCCAGAGCCACCCGGGACATTAACACCAAGATGATGATGAACGTAACTAGTTCGGACTAGAGTGCACGCGTGGGACTAACGTCCCCCGTATTTTGTTACGATTAATAACATTAACCGTTGAATTTCTTAGACCTTGCGCACGAACTACGAAGGTACCTACTCCGGTACATATACCAGTATAGTACCGCACTAGTTTTGGTACCACACCATTACTGTTACTTGCACAGTAACCAAATGATTGAAATTTATGCCTGAAGGTAAAGAGAGTGAGAAAGAGCAGAGCAGAGACAAGGAGCAATATAGGTTTCAAGACATTCATGGTTATTCACTACACTTGCATCGCATATGTTATCGGAATTATTACCTACCACGGTTAATATTGTTTTTACCTCGATATTTTGACGCAGTTGCATGCGTCACGAGTAGACTGTATGCATATAATAATAATAATAATAAATATCTTTATTGCGGACTCGTGGTCCAAAGATACAATAGTACTTATGAGTAAATTAAAAAACAGTACAATCAAATACAATAAATAAATAAATAAATAATCGTGGACAAATTCACACAGCGCCATCTAGCCCCAAACTAAGCAAAGCTTGTGCTATGGGTGCTAGATAACTGATAAACTACTTAAATACTTTTTAAATATATCTTATTAAACATAGAACACCCAGACCCGTAACAGAAATTAAAATTCATCATTTCAATTTCTGCCCGGCCGGGAATCGAACCCGGCACCTCTTGCGTGGCAGACCGGCATGTTGACCACTGAACCACTCAGGTCGTCACAATAAATTGTGAATGAAATAAAATAATAATTTCAGTCTATACCAAGTCACAAGTGCACGTGCACTTAGCATGCTATGGTCAGCCATCGTTTATACATACACGTAGTGTGTAATCTGTCTGCCAGTTCTCCCTGCCCTGGACAGAAATGAAGCGATAGTATGTATAGTATATGTATATGTATGTATAGTATGCAAAAACAATACTATCCGTGGTAATAGACCCGATAACATGTGCGAAGGAAAGGGGCAGTATCTATATAAAAAAGAATGGGAACCAGGGTATTGCTGTTTAAAAAGAATTACTTATTTGGAACATAGTCAAATCACGAATTGCGCCGTTCTTTACCACATCATAAGTAGGCACAAGAATGTTTGGTCAAACAAAACATAATTAGAGGACACCTAACACACTTTTTGCTCTTGCCCCGAGCGGTTAATTCCTAAACATAATAACTTAAATTACATAATAGTAACATATTATAATACATACACGTACAGACGACGGCATAGGTCTCACCAGTATAAAAGAAGCTACCATCGCTTTGCGCGTCTATAGTTACGCTAGCGCATCTTATCCTGGTTTTTGGCAGGTCGTATGTTGACTGTACCTTCTGAGAGATCTCCATGAGATCATAGTTGGCATTGTCGTCTCTGCTAGAGTCGATAATTTAAGAATCTTACGCAATATTGTCTTAAGTCATTCGACTACACCCGTTGGTGATCACGAACTGACACTGTGTTAATGAACACTCGTAAAATAAAAAAATAAAAAAGTCATCTTAGCGTTAATGTCCGGGTTGTGCTCTCGAGAACGAGGACCCGGGATCCGCCTTGACCATGATCCAAGATTTGGCGATCAGGTAATTACAGTGGAGCGACTACCATCTTGGATTGGACCAGATTGGATCATTGTTATAAATTCAGTTGCCTGAATTTGCAGGTTTCATCACGATGTTTTCCCTCACCGTAAGAGCATCGGTTAGTATTCAACTAATGTACATAACTCAGAAAATATTCATTGGTACATGGCCGCAGCGGGATTCGAACCCGGTACCTCTCGCTTACGAATTGGATACTCAAATGCTATAACTATATGTCTGGACCGAGCTAAAATGCTTATAAAGGTCACATTAGTGTTTTCACAAAATTTTATTTATTTTATTTCATTTTATTTAACAATTTATTGTAGGTACACGAGATAAAACATACACGCTGTTATACATACAGAACATAGGGATGGGATGCACACAAATATAAGACAAATATAAGACACAACCACTGCTTTTCTAGAAAGAAATCTCTTCCAGCAGGCCTACTTTACTTAGGTATCACGTAACTTTACGTGCGCTGAACTGGGTAAGCAATTTTACAAAGACAAATGGTAGTTAATAAAAATACGTAGTTCATTAAAAAGCCTTTCTCTCAAATTTAACGGTAATGAAACCTACCTACTTGTGAATTGTGAAATTAAAGGAATTTAGGTAAACGCCTAACTAAAAATACGTGGTTTATGATCGTAACCACCTAACTATTTTATGTCAAATACCTAGTTGGCACAGTTTAAAGTTATCAACGTAGTCATAATTGGCGTTGGTTTGGATTAGCCATTAGTGGTTTAAGTTGTTAACATACCTACCTACTTACGATTAAAATGAAATTAAACAAAATACTTTTGAAGTAATAAACCTCCTAGCTACTGGGTACTACCTACAATACTTTTGTTATTTGAAGTAAGAAATGCTCCTTTCTACTCTAATCAAAAACTACAATCAAAGTTTAGAAACAGTGCAGTAATTCAAATAGATATTACAACTGTAAAATTTAAACAAACATAAAATGAATTAAACAAATTGTCATATAGGTCTATTTTTTTAACGCAACGCAGCGTAATACGATTAATAATATCCACAAATAAATAAACCTACCTATAACTATAACCAGAAAATAACTTCCTTCGAAATTGACCTACAGAGAAGATGTCAAACACAGAAAATGACTTGGAACGAACATGACGTTCCTCTAAAAAGGCTTTTCCGGAAAATGACCTACCTGCCAAAAAGTAAAACCTTTACCCATTTTGGGTTGTAGATTGGCTCTATAGATACCTATTTTAGTATCACGGTGAAACCAGTTCAGGTACTATAAAAGAATGTATTCGGATGTACACAACTAAATCCCGTTACCCTAATACTTAATAAACAGATTTATTTCTTATTTCGTTTCAAAATTTACGACTGTCCAATCGTAATCACGAATGCCGCATATTTCAACCGACCCAACACCGGCGCACGCGCACCGCTTAGCCAATACCGAACATCTGTTTAACATAATACGTTAATTTGTTTTGATTAATATCGAATTCTTTATATTTCTTGCCTCTGTCAAGCCGGCTAAAATATGTGATGCCCTTAACACTCACAAGTACATTAAAAATTCCTACTTTTACCTATTTGTTTACGAAATAGGTACACTTGTAGGCTAGAGTGAACTGGCTGTTTCTAGACAGGCATGCCCTATCTTCGGTCGCATTGTCACTTACTGCCAAATGAGATGGCGGTCAAAGGCCTGCTAGTTTGTATGAACAAAGTATCAATTTCAAAAGATGATAAAACCAACGGTTCGGTATCCAGATCAAAATAATATTGACCTGAGTCATATTATTTTCACACCCGCCCATATGCAGAACTTCGTACAATTACATGATTAAATGGGCGCAATAATTTTCTATTACTTGGATTACTTGTCGTATCCGTATGGCATTAGTTTGCGAAACAATCTCAAAGTATTTTTATTCAATTTGGATATTTCTCTACAAAAAAGTAATATTCAACAACGCGTGTTATATTCGTCGGCCATTTAACCGAATATTGTTACTGTAGACAGTTATACCAGAGGAGGTTGCGTTTGCGCACAATTAAAACAGTTCGCCGCGACGAATGCGTTAATTGTCAACAGTTAGCTGCGCGCGCGCATGCAGCGGGACCGCCGACGCCAGCTGCGTTGCTGGGATGTATCGGTACAATACGATAATATTATCATTTTTAAATGTCGTGGGTCCACCCACCCATCTAAAGGAGACATGCCTCTTTTAGAACACCAAATTAAAAGGAAAGACTTTAAGAAGGGAGCTCATTCCATATCTTACACCTTGCTGTGTACTTTTTATCGTTATCTTATGGGCTATCGCATCATGCCTTCTACACCAATCGACATTGATCCTCTAACATCCATGGACACCGAGCAGATGCCATGTCAAATCTCAACATGTAAGATCTCAACTCTTTTATCGACAAAGCCTCCAACTCTGGACGTCTTTTATATTGGTCGATGCTTCACATTTAGGTGGTTTTGATACAGATATAGGTACGTGTGGTTTTGGTAGGCTTCGTGTTATTATCTCTTTTAGTGTAGAAAAACAACTCTATCTATATCATAATCATTATCTTCATCAATAGCCGTAACTACATATCGCATTTCAAAACTTATTCAAAAAATCGTTCACATGCTTAGTGGGTCTATTATTAGACACTCAGTACCCGCAATTAAATCTATCAAAAACAATTAACCTCAGTTTTTTATAATTAACTGCGATTGACCTCGTTGGACCTACCGGGGATTGTTTTCGACGTGAGAAACCGTACTTGTATATTCCTCTAACCAGCGATATGCTTCAAAATAAGGGCTAACACAATCGTAAACTATAGTAAGGGAAGAGTAACACCGGCTTAGTTATTTTATACAGCGAAGAAGAGAAGAGCCGTCCATCATCATCTTAGCGGTCAATCCCAGGGTCCGCTTTCTTACCCTTTCTAATGCTGCACTTGTAAACCGTTAGCTCTTGTAACCCACTCAGCGATGTCAACCGAAATATCATATTGACGTTGCTGCCATCCATGTTATTGTCTGCGGTAGTCCTGCTAGATGTTAATCGCTTCATTTACTTGTGAGTAAAGCTTGATGCTTCTTTACCGGACCCTATACAGCCAATCTCCCTGACACAACACGGCCGGTAAAGAATACACTTAACCCAAAAACCAAACTGACAAATCCAAATACCTTTGCTTTACGCAACACGTATGGCAATATTTTCCGCTTTGAAACGTAATGCGACACACTTGGACATTTCGTACGGTTCGGACGGAATACTACACCTGTGTAAGCAAGCAACGTGTACCAAATTCGAATAATCAAGTTTAGAACTAATGGTTTTTTCTACTAAAGATAGAGATAGAAGCGATATTCGTGCCACTGTTTACTGAACAGTTAATGACAGTTGTGTTTGTATATTGCTCAACCGTGTTCTAGGGCGCATGGTGTTTGCGCTGTAAATATGGACTTATTTAAGAGTTGTATACGGCAATAAAAAAGTTTGCCATTCATAAAAAAATTAAGAAATAATTAATTTGCGAGAACCAAAGTTAAATTGCAAGGTGGAATATTTGCATTATGTATCTCGCGGGCGATACAATTGCGCACACGTGATAATAATAAGAACGCATCTCAAACTTCTTTGGACCTAAACTTACAACTTATATTATCCCTTTCAGCGGCATCTCACCTTCTTCGATTATAAAAACGATGAATCGGAAATACCATGGTCGAACAGCTGTTATCCTTGCCTTATCCGTGGATTTTCCTCGTATGTCACTGTCATAAATACAAACAAAATGTAAAGTAAATACGAAGCACCTTCGTCCAACAGGTCATCAATCGTAATTGAGGTGTAAGTAGGTACAGTTGGCAGAAGTATCGCAGTCCCCTATCGCAGTGGCATGCGCTCTATGCCCAAAAGCGATAATGGTAGTCTGGACACGTGTCAGCCTCGGCTTGATTGACGACTCATTCGTCTATTGTTATTGATTTGGGCAGGGGTGGACTAGGATTTGGGTCTGTGGGGGTCTGGGGACGTGTACATGGCTTTTCAGCTAGGAGGTTATTCAGTCTTATTAAAATAGTGTGTAAGTCAATTGTCTTGCTTTCTGTAAGAAGATATACAGTTTATGACAATTGAAAGATCTTATACAGGTCCATGAGGAGGCTTTCTCTAGCTAGAAAGTGTAAAATGGAGTTCATTGATAATTGCATCAGGCGTTAATTCATGAGACTCCAAAATTCTTGAATAATGAATATTTCGCAGTCAGCCCACGACCCACCTGTTGGAAAGCTGTTACTGTAGACCATGGCATCTACTATTCATGCACTCAAGTTTCCTGTAACAACAACGCAGAACCGCATGTGCGTTATCACTGTGAGGACTACGATGAAATACCTGAAATTGCGTTGACTACCTTCCCATTCAATCCGGCATGGTCATGCAAGCATTGTCGACAAGAATATGTAAAGACGTAGTACCTTTCCCAGCTAACTCCTTAAGCTTAACAGAGTCCTACCACCTGACAACTCATTACCTCAACCCCACACCTGCCCCCGTCCGAATCCGTCCCCTGCCGTCCCACAAAGTCCAGTGTCCAAAGAAAGGGTGTCCTTGGCGGGCTCACAATACAGGCGGCGATGCGACGCCTCGATACTAATGCCTCGTGTTCAGTGGCTATCGATTGGCGATTAATCATGTATTTAGTCGGTTTGGCTTCTACGGAATTGGTTTATGGGCGGGTATGACGGGAATGGGAAAGTATGGAGCGGTATTTCTGAATATGTAGCTTTAAATGTGGGTAATATTTTAGTTGTACATTTGAAAGCACTGCAATGTAGTGGTAATGGTACTCGACTCGCAAGAAAGAGGTATCCAGTTCGAATCCCATATACCAATGACTCTTTCCTGAGTTATGTACAGTAGTTGAACACCAACCGATGCTCTTACGGTGAGGGAAACATCATGATGAAACCTTTACATTCAGACCCCGGGCCCTCGTGTGCGAGTGCTCTAACAGAAGTTTAACGCCACGTGATTTTTTATGTACGTCTTGGTCTTCCTCTTCCCTCTCTCACTCACTCCTGCCACATAATATATATTTGTCGTTAATCGCCTCTCATTGTGGTCTCTGCCTACCCCTACCGGTCAAAAGCGTGACGTTGTGTATGTATGTTTAAAAGTACATAATTATCAACAGAATAAGAAACACCTGTAAGAGAAACACAATCTCCATTAGGTACAGTCGGCCGCGTGGTTCCACACGGCTCCGCGTCCATTGTGCGTGAATCCAACAGTAGCATTTGTTAGCATTTCCTAATCTCTTTCACAAGTTGTTCCACTTCTTAGACAATAGTCAGTAGCCATCTGATGACTCCATTGCCTCGTTGACATTGCTAATTGCGCGCCTAATTCAATGATAACCGGCGATGGTAATGCAAAAATTATGACAATCGTGGTAATAGAGTTGTAGGCAATTTCCGCGTCAGTTAAGATTAAGACAATAGTTTTAGTTACTTAACCAAACTTGTTTAAGTCTTCATCCGTGGCTCGTAAGGCAGTTACGTTACGCATTCCGTTGCGTAGTCCGTGTTAAATGATTGTAAAAATATAATTGGATGACTTTACTTGATTTATTAGGTTGTCTGTGACTTAATGCTTTGTGGGTATTCTCAATGTTATAACGTTGTTTTATCGTTTTACTCGCCTGTCACTACGTTATTTGGATATAGTTTTCTTTTACTAATATATAAGTCATAATGAGATATGAAATCTGATGGGAGCAAGATTTTTAATTTTCTATTCCTGATGTGTTTGTATAACCAGTTTTGATATTTAACTGTCCTAATCTACTTATAAAATCTAAGAGAAACCGTAGACTTTGAAGTGCCAAAAATTACACTCAAATGTGATATCTCAAGGCCGTTTTCCTGTTATTTGTTCCGGCCGACAACGCAGTTACCGTGGCCGACTACTGACCAAGATACATACTACACTAGTTGTTGGTAAATAACTCACATCGAGTAGTTTCGGCTTCCTATTTATTTGTGCGACATAGACGACGCTCCACAAAGCCGAAGTAGTGACCGTTCATTCGTATTGTCCCTTATACTTGTTGTTTTTTGCCAAGGACCAATAAGAACCAATAATCCCTTGCCAAATTCCTTTAGCAGGGTATACTCTGGGTCTCTTAGGCAAGAAACAAAGTGTGGTGATGTATAAACAGATCAATTTCTAGTCCTAGAACACTGACGTCCCTTAAGTTTCATCCTAGAGTATTCTTAGCCCAAAACACAAGTCTACATTATACAGAATCACAGAGTCCCCATTAATTTCCAACCGGAAGACGTACAATTAGATATACATCTGATACAACGCATATCGCAGCATCTTTATTAGCAAAACGTGCAAATATGGCCACGGATTCCTTTACAGTGCTCATGGATACGCTAAATGATAAATCTGGTACAGGGCCTTCTGAATTTTAAAAGCTCTTTGTTATGAATATATGAGTATTCATATGCCTTGCTAATAGCTACTTTGTATCTTTATACTCTTGCCCTTCGCGGTTAATTTGGTTGTTTGTCTCTGTACAGAAGGGCCGTTTCAGCGAAAACCTGAGTGACATACCAGCAGCTGTAATATTGTTCTAGTTATGTAATAATAATACACGATCAACTGCTATAGCTAATTTGCTTAATATCGGAGACGCTTTTCTACGTGACACCGTACCTTGACACCGTAGTGAAAATACACATAACATACTAAATCAGGTACCTATCAGTTTTCTCACTTCGTGCCATGCTAAACCTTCTTCGTGCCTATTATGTTACCCACTGGCAAGAACCATTTGAAAATTAGTTTAATTTTAATATGCGGCCAGTTAAAGCTAAAGCCCTTAATTTGTGGAAGAAGATACGTAGTAACTTTTCTCAGTTTATAATTCTACCATTCTCTTTCGTCCAGTTCTAAAGGTCCTTGAAATAAATTCTTTAGGAGATCTAACCTCTTCTCTCAGATTGGAAAACAAGCATTTGCGATGTGCATTAAAATAGAAACGTGTGTAGACTGTTTAATTGCTTGCGCGTTTACACTTTCTACTCATCATGTTAATGAATGTAAAAATCGAAAGCGGAAGTTGAATAAAACATTTCGCACTTGAGTATTGTTCACTTTTGTGTTATAATTGTTGCTGGTCTAGAGATCTACAATATTTAAAAAAAAATCTCAAATGAATAATAGGCATTGGCATAGAGAGAAAGAATTCTGTACAAGTATTAGGTAATCGCTTTAAGCGATAGGCCGCATGTTGCTTCTCCAGTTGTTAATTTTTAAGTACCCATTGTATTTTTTTAAATGTGCAATAAAGTTTCTATTTATGCGATGTTCAGAAAGTAAACAACTATCAATCAAAATCGCGGTTCTTCATTTTTATTTCGTTATGCGGCGGAAATTGATACCTAATGTGTGTTTACGTTAGGCGTAAACTCACCCAGGCGAACCCCTAAAGGTTTAAACATGCTTGGGGAAAATTCACACAGCGCTATCTAGCCTCTAGCCAACCGATAAAATACATTTATATACTTTTTTTTAATACATACATATCATACATACTAGACCCAGACCCGTAATAGAAATTAAAATTCATCATTTAAATTTCCGCTCGGCCGGGTATCGAACCTGAGACCTCTGCGTGACAGACTGGCATAATAACCAAATGAACCGCTCAGGCCGTCAATTTAACAGAGTCCTTATGAAGGTGTCATCTTGTCGTTAGCACCTGATAAACCATATCCCTGCTGAGAGTCTAGGGTCTCTCTTGATACTACTAAGCTACTTTGCTCATTCATTGCTAGAGTTGAAAACAAAGGCCACCATGATCCGTAATTACAGAGGTACTCCAGCACATATACATTCCATAAATCAGTATAAAAATATCTAACATTGCCATGCGCGACCATAGAGATGCTAGTTCATCTAATACTGGTTTATGGTAGGTTGTACTATACACAAGCGTAGACCTCCAGCCAATGGCAAATGTCGCGAGTGATCTGCATGCTTAATCTAGATCCACGTGAGGTACGTCTTACTTAACGTAGGTACCGATTGTCGCCAAGATACGCCGAAACTAAAAGAAGTTCGTGAAAATGTTCTCTGGAATTGGTGGCTCACGTTTTCTGGTACTTAGAGATGGTAGGAACATATTAATGGGTTTGTTGAGCATGCTTATTATTTTATATTCTTGGTATTCTTTTATAAAATCGTAATCATACGATTTTTCGTTATTAATACCGTTAGCTATTTAAAAGTCGAAAACTATTTTTGACTTTAAAATATATTTATTCAATGTAGTTAACACATGAGGAACCATTACCAAATTCTAGATAAATTGAAGTCGTAGAAAAAACCCCGTTTGGTTTTTTATAAATATTTTATTAAAATCGCTACAGCGTAAATTCTAAAACTGCTCTGTTCTCTTTACATTTATAAAGGGTTCAACAAATATCGAAGGCAAACAAATATCGCGGCCAAAACCTACCGCGACCTTTCGAAGTCGATACCCAAACACGCAGGTTTGTCCCAACCAAATAATCATATATCCATCGAGTTGTTTGACTTGAAACTGAGTAAATACAGGCAAACGTTTGCGAAGCACACACCGTGTGCTCCAGCATTGGGAATGTACCATCAACACTTGAATAAGTATTTGAATCAAGTCATCCGTGGAGCCAACAACGATCGGTAATTAACGAAAAGGATTCGCCAAAGCGTCTTCTAACGCCATTGTTGATTTTCCTCAAATACACAGCGACCCAGATCGATTGGTATTTGGCATCCATCAGCCATACCGTGTTCAACATTATTAATGAGTCATTGTTTAACAATGCAGATTCAAAACACATCCCAAAACACTTAAAGACAAAATTGGAATTCAATTATTTCTTTTGAAAATATTTTCATTTCTATAGACAGTAGAAAGAATGTAGTTGTATGAGGTATCTTGCTATAAAAGATGAGCTGATTGTAACCCCTGCCTTGGAGACCGTGCGGACGCCAAACACCCCTGGGGTTCTTTCACTTTCATTGATTAGATAAATCAGTTGCTGTCGAACAGAATATAAGGTTACTTCGCTGGGTTACAAAGTAATATATATTTTTTTTTATGTTATCCGGCAGGCAAACAGGCATGCGGGCCACCTGATTGAAAGTGGTCACCGCCGCCTATGGACATTAGCATTACCAGGGGTGCTACCAATGCGTTGCCCGCCTCTAAGGAAACCTCTAATATACCTCTTGAACGATCCCATGTCATAGTCCAAAGGAAACACTGTGGCTGGACTACATGCAAAACAACATGTTTTGTTGTATCCTCCATGTCCAGGAGCCTTACATTCGTTCAACTGTACCTAGAATGATACCTAATATCAAAGAATCTGATAAAAGTACGACAAGAACTATACACATGTGACTGCTATTAATAGTTGTTGTTCCATATAAATGCGTTTGTATGTATGCTCCACAGCATGCCTGTCGCTTGTTCATGGTAACCCTCCATACAAAGGTTTCGACCAGCTAGAGGTCGCGTTGCGCAAAAGGATGCGCCGGATTACGATCTATATAAATTAGCGAATATTACATCCTGCGAGCATGCTATCTCTGAGAGCGTGACGTACGCTTCCTACGCCGTAATGGATGCATAAAACTTGATTTTTTTAGAGATAGTCATAGTCTATTAGGCAAAAGGCCGCAGGGAGCCGGGAGCCGGTGAATGCGGTGGCTTACGCTCGTATTCATAAATATTACTTGTCTAAAGTGAAGTAGAGGAAGTTACAGTGCTTATCAGAGGCTCTTTGCCAAGTGAGCGCACTGCGTTCAATTTGGCTCTATGATTGGTCAACGAAGAAGGGAAGTTGACGAAGTGGGAAATGTGACAAAAAAGGAAGACGAACGAAGTCCTTCTGATTGAATTTTCAGCTCGGTACCTAATCTATGTGTTAATTTAGACCTACTCCTAATCGTTTGATTTTGAGGGATGCACAGTGCCGGTGCCGCTCGCCACTCTGGTATTGTCAGTTGGAACCCTGGGTCGCTATTTTTGTACCACTCGTCTGAAGTCGAACAGTTTACAAATTTCATTTTCTTCATAAAAAATTTAATATATTTTTAATTACTTTGGCAACAACGAAAGCCAACCGTTAAACAAAAAAGAAAATCAGCGTCATGCATCTTAATGTTGAATTTTTTATGCCGAAATTCAAAATTGGAAACTGTACGACTCGAAGCTGTGTGTTCGCGCGTCCTTTGATACCTAATAATGTTTCTGAATACGTGATATAGTTTCGGTGGTGCCCGGCGGTGTAAAATACAGCATCTACCCCTATCACTATTACAAAAATAAATAGCACCTGCTTCTTCCAGTCGTGGAGCTGTACGGACAGGTGAAGGGTCAAGGACTACCCACCCCCGGGCTTAAAAATGTGTGTTAATGGACTGCACAGCTAGTAGGGCTTCAGCAGTCCAGAAAATAAGTTTCTGCGTTTCCTGTTGTCTCTTTTAATTGTGTGAAGGAGGCTTAAGTCCAGCAGTGGACTGTTATGGGCTGTTGCATAGAACCGAACACTGTATAACGCTGGAAAACGTTACGCCTTGACTGTAGCTAGCACGATGAGGCTTTGTGGTTAGTTACAGTTGTTTTGGGCAAAATGGCAATTTGATGAATTGAGATAGTTGACAGTGTTTCCTATAGACTATGACATCTGATTGTTCAAGAGGTATATTAGGTAGAGGTCTTTTCAGAGGCGGGCAACGCATTGGTAACTCCCCTGGTGTTGCTGATGTCCATAGTCGACGGTACCCACTTTCCATCCCGCTTGCGTGTTTGTCTGCTGTATAACATGAAAAAAAGTTGTTCAATTTTTTGCCTGCCATTCAGTCAGACTAAATACAGTTCTTCCAGTCTGTATCTATCTTATGAATTTGACGTACAAATACAAAAATCTACATTTACCGATCACGACCAACGTGTTATACACACCAACTCGTCACTCGTCCCAATAACCTTGCCCAGACAGTTCATACCTTACACATAACGTACATAACAGCACAACAAAGTATTAAGCGCATGCCACGATCGTAAACAGCCACAGCACCATGTTAACTAGACGATAAATGCGTGCAAATTGCTCGCCCACAAAATATACTGGAACGTATCACAGCATCTACGGTCACACGCTCTGAATACTGCGCCCGCGACGATGGTTCGTTGCCGACGAGAGAAATGGTTACAGCGCCACTGAATCTGTTCAGTAGACAAAATCAGAACTATAGACGCCATTTACTAAATGCCATTCCAATAGCCTCACTAGCGCCGCAGTCTACTGAACGGAGAAGTTAGCTGCCTACTTTTGGCGATTCAAACAGAGGTCGTCACGTACATACACGAAAATTGTTCACTTGTGCAGGTGATATGACAGTGACCTAATGATATATTTGTACAACGCTAGTTAGAAATGACTACAGCGATAAATGTATGCCATTTATGCCACTCTGCCTGGCATCGCTTTAATTTGTTGATTAGTTCCGTAACCACTCGGAACATATTTATTTTGGTTGTATGGCAGTCTCTGCCTATGCATACCCTACCTTTACGTCCATCTACAGTGAATAGGCATGATAAATAGTTGCTTCGCTCCTATTCTAAGTTTTTACGATCATGTTTTGTCTAGAGAATGTATACTTGAAATTAGATAAAGGAGTGCTTCATTGAAATAGTAAACGGTATAGGTACTTCTCGACTGAAAATCATATCTTTGATTCATATAGGTAGTTCAATGTAGATCGATGTGTATTGTATTAAAAACAAATTGATAATACAATACTTCGAGTATTCATTTATTCCACAATTTTGTAAGAATATGTGCAATTCATTCTTATCCAATTACTAAGTGTAACAGCTCTTCGGCTTTCACGTCTTCACTATTCTTGCAACCGACTTTTACTCTCAAAGCAGTCAATTATCCAAATGTGGGTCCGTCTGTTAATACAGCTGAGGCGTGAATCGTTTGCGTCCTCATCGCATTGTGGTGGCGATAGGCGGGAAATGGTTAAACGATTTACCAGGTCGGAAGAAATTGTAGGAAGTAAGCCGTTACCTGTTCTGCGGAAAGTGTGAGATTCACGTGTGAATCGTAATTCGATATTCAAACGTTTGAAATGTTGATTTAAAAGTCAAAAAGAGCTGAGAAATCGCATACTTTCAATACAAATGTTAATGTTATGTTTGGTTTGTTTGATTCATAACAGCTTCTAGCGACTTCGACCGCGTTAATTTGGGTATAAGGTTCCGGTCCCGTTCCCACGAGTACAGCAATGAATTTCGGGATAAATTCTAGCCTATGTGCTATTCTGGGATATAAGCTACTATTGCGCGCGCGAGTTCATGTCCGTCGGGTACGACAGTTTTTTTTAATGAGTAGCTGAAGGCTCAATACATGACCATCTCACTCGGTTGCGGTTTGAGCGATGTATAATCCATTCGAGTTAGATGTCCGGGCCCGATAGACACGAACTCGCATATAATACCCAGACCCATAACAGAAATTTAAATTCATAATTTTAATTTCTGCTCTGCAGACGTGGATGTTAGCCACTGAACCACTCGGTGTTCTTTTTTTTATGGCTTGTGGGGCACCTGATGGAAAGTGGTCACCGCCGCCTATCGACATCAGCAACACCAGGGGTACGACGCTTTTTTTCTGATAATCTATGTAGATACCTTCCAAGTTATACGGCAGACAAACAAGCAAGCTGGCCACCTGATGGAAAGTGACATCAGCAACACCAGGGTGCTACCATTGCGTTGCCACCCTTTAACGAGACCTCTAATATACCTCTTTAACGATCCAATGTCGTTGTCCAAAGGAAACACAGTGGCTGTATAAATTTCTTGGACTCAACATTAACCTATTTTACTCTTTCTCTTCAGAGGACATCATCCAGCAAGGGCGGAAAGCGGTTCACCTTCCAGTCCACGGTGCGACAGCTGGAACGACGACGACTCGCGGAGAAGTTATCCAGAGAAGCAGACCTGAAGGAACAGCAGAGGAAAACAGAGCTGGAAGCTATGAGGAGGTAAGAGCAAAGAAGAATGGGAAGAGAAAGAAGTAGGGATAGTACACACTACAGAGTCTAGCCTTTGTATTAACAAAATCTTGAAGATTATGTTCAACAGTTCTTAATTTTATTGGTATTTCATTTGCATGTCTACGTTTTAAAGTAAACTTTTTAAGGTATGTGGTGTCTACTTATAGAAAATGAATAAATGGAGATTTAAGTTAATTCACGATTACATATGAATTGTTTTAAGAAATCTGTTCCACTTTCATCACACAGATTCCTATTACAGTCACCTGTTCCAATAGCTCTAAAGAGAAACTAATAAGGCGAAACTTTTCTCAGGGTCGAAGAGGAGTTCCAACGCAAGAGAGCGAGGGAGAAGGCAAACATCAGGCAACAGCTGCGTCTCGTCAGCAGCGGTGCCGCCAGCATGCCGAACGGCACACACCACACGAAGGTAGCTACCATTATCATCAACAACATCTTTTTCACGTCTATCGGTAGACAAGCAGGCAAGCAGGCCTGAGGGAGAGTTGTCTCTGTTGTCTATGGATTTAGGTAACACCATGGCCGGGGTATCGCAAAATGCGTCGCCCATATCTTAAAACCCAGGGTTACGTAGCTCTAGCAGCAGACTTTTCAGGTGATAGGACTCTAAAGCCCAAGGACTCCGCCTGGGTGAGTACCACTGCCTTTGCTATTTCTGCCGCCCAGCAACAATGCGTGGACTGTTGTGTTCCGGTTTGAATTATAAGGTAGCCAGAGCAATTACGGGTGACTTCAGTTCTACTCTTGATCGCCTAAAACTGTCTATTCCAGGGGCGCGACGAGCCCGACGGCTCCTGTCGCGAGTCGCCGGCGCCGGAGCGGCCGCGTGAGCGCCAGAGGAGCAGCAACGCCTCCTCAGAGATCAGCGGCCGGAGCAAGAGCACTACTCCGGTATGTGGTTCTATATTTGATATTTTCTTGAAGAGATGGGGAGTTTTAGATAATCCACATAAGACTTGCTGGTAGATCACCAAGATTTCATAGACTTGTACATTGGTGTTGTAGATTGACAAACGAGCAGGAGCTACTCAAGGGTGCATCACAATGAAAGGATAAAAAATAATTTTCCTTCGACACAGTTGGGTTTGGTTGAAGCCATTCGTAATTTATGAATTTTATCCAAACTTTCCTGAAACTTCGTATTGATTCGTAATTTGGAACTACGACCTCCCATCAATAACAACGCCATCTAGTACTCACGAAGGTCTCTACCTCCTCCCCAGATCCGCGACGAGTGGCGCGAGAGCGAGACGCGCGTGTACCGCGACTGGGCGGCCGGGCTGCCGCTGCCGGCGGCGCACGCGCACCCGCCCGTAAGCGCGCGCATGCCCAAGTCCGCACACGTTGTGTACAACGGTAAGTCATCGACATAGTCCACTGATGGACCATGGACATACGCCTCCCTCTAACCCTTTCATAATGAGTCTACAATTTTCTCAAAGCCCGGTAACCCATTCGCGACCCTCTTGGTGAGCAACGCACGAGTTCGCAAAATTTCTATAAGACGGTGACTCCTCATCGTCCACAACCTACCAACTACTACTACATTACTACATGACCACGACATGCCCACACCTATCCTATCCTATCACAACCTCTCGGGCCGTAATTTTATCATAGTTATCCATGGGTCTGGTAAACTTCGTGAGGTGCCATTGGATGCATCATATCCAAGCCTTCCCCACCAATTTGGCTTCTTGATACGGTCGATAAGGATGACACGCCAGAAATCTGATTGACATTGCCCCCCTCGTGCAAAGGAAGCTCCAGGATCTGGATCACTGTCGTACAGAGCTTTTCTGGCATTTTTCAATTAGCTACACTTTGGGGAATGTATTTTCCACATATCCCTATGACTCAGGCGCTGTCCTAATTGGCGACGGTCGAGCGACCATGGTCGTGCGACAAGCGGTTTTGAGGTCTCCTATTGGTCGGGCGACGTACGTCGTACGACCATGGTCACTCGACTGTTGCCAATTTGGACAGCGTCTTACGCAGCCCGTGACCAAATCAGCGCAAGCGAACCTCAACCTTATCCGCGATGCCTCTCACACCACCAACAGATGTACTCGTTACTTTCATGTTACGTACTCAGTTAAGTCACGTAACTCCGCACATCCACCGCACCATTTTCATTGCGTTTGTGTGGACTTTGCGGACGTCGTTCGTCAAAGTGCGATAATGTCCATTTCAAATCCAAGGTCACCGTAGCTCTTAGAATTTAAAAACTGAAGTGATCATTTATTCCAATGTCACTCCCATAGTGCCAGCAGATTCATGACAAGTCTAACCATGTAGAATGAGGCACGATATTTGGTCTCGATGGTCTCCCAACCTTAGTGCCCCAAATTCGCTGGCATTTGCTGCAAAGCACACAAGCCCAGCGACCCACAAAAGCACAATGTAGCACCATCGGAAGTACATTAGTGGGGCAAGGCGAGCCCCACCTTGTTATGAATAAATCGTTTTTTTATGAACGGAAAAGTATATTGCACAAGAAAGGGTGGAAGTTTGGTTAAAACGGAAATTTGTGGAGATTCCTAGCGTAAGGTTAGCCTCTACTTTTAGTTTCCCTTTTAACTCTTAATATTTAAGAGACTTCACGGGAAATTATCTTAGGTGATACCCCTGATTCTGCTAATGTTCATAGGTAGCGGTGACCACTTTGCATGGTAGCTCGCTTGTGCATGACAATTCTCTCCTCAACTCATCCATGGTTATCACTGCGATTATCGCCACAGTCTAGGAAGCGAGTGTTTTGAGTGAATGAAGAATGAATGTTTTCGACTCTTACTATTTATTCAACTCGACCTTAGTGGAGGAATTCTCAACTCAAGATACCAACTTAGAATACCATTTCTGTGGTCGGTAGGAGGAACTCCCTAAGGTGCACTCGAATGAGGTTCGGTCTAGGAAGGACGCAACTAAGATGATGGATGTAAATTATGACGGCAGGCCTGCACTACTTATCTCAAAAAAGTGATTTCTTTTTTAAGATAAGTAGTGTCTGTCGCTGTGACTAATTTGTTCTTTCTCATAAACTTTCTCGTGTACAATTGTAAATATCGTGACCTCTCCACGCTGACGGAAAACATCGTGATGAAACCTGCACTTTCAGGCGACTGGATGTGTAGGTAACCATGATCCAATTGGCCAGGTTCCCCTGGAAGCACGGTCACTGAGGTAGGATGGCTGTCGCTCCACTGTAATTACCTGATCTGCCAAAACCTGGACCCCGGGTCCTCATGAGAGAGAGCACAACCGGGACATTAACACCGAGATGTTTATTTATTTATTAAATCTTCATGCACAAAATAGTACAGTGGCGGACTTAAAACTAAAGTAGCCTTATCTACCAGTCAACCAGATAATGATTATTTTTAGGAGGAAGATGTTGATTATTATTTTTTATGGTGCATTCTCCAGCGGCCCCCGAGACCGAGGCGTTCAGCGGCAGCCCCCGCAGCGACAACTACCGGCTGGAGTTCGCGCGCGGCCGCTCCCCGCGCACGCCGCGCCCGCCGCGGCTCATCGCCGCCACGCGCACGCCCTCCACCTCCGGCTCCGAGCTGTCTTTGAGGCAGCCTATTAAGATCAGGTATTATATACTGTTAGGGATAACTGAGACCAGGTACCGTGGACTGGGGTTACTTTGAATTGCGGGGAGACATTGATCACTTACTTAAATACATAAATCATTTATTATTACTGGACGCCACAACACAACTTTTTAACACAAAAATTACACACAATCATACAAAATATAATAAAACCTGAAAAATAAAAAATCAAATTACGTAATTTTTACAAGTAAACAACTTGGCATTGCTTACTTTTCTATGTTAAGTTGTAAGGGAAAGATTGGTCATTTTCAGTATATCCACTAATCAGTGTTGTCACATGTATGACATATTTTGTTTGCATGGAAATAACACTTGATTAATAGAGAAAGTAAGTGATCAATGTCACTCAACAAATCAAAGTAACACCAGTCCACTATACTGACTTAGTACAGGTACTGACTCGATGATAAGGTGGAATGAGGGCTACGAAAAGTAGTAATTGTAGATGTGCTAGACGCTGACACTGAATAATGAAATCAGTGGAGTAAACTGGAAATAATTTAAATGAAAAAAGAAAAGATAAAAGCTAAAACCCGCCTACGGAAAAGTCGGGCTTAGAAAAGTACCAAACAAAAAATCTTTTCGTATTAGAAAGTTAAATTCTCATAAAGTTGATATCCCAAAATGTTGAATTTTTTAAATTGAGCTAAATGTTGATAATGAGGGTTCTGGATATACGTAGTCGCATGCCGTCTTGCCCTAGATAGTAGACCCTCATAGTCATTAGTGCATATATGCGAAGGATTTCTTCTGCATCACCCGACCGAAAAACATGCTATTCCCTCTCCACTGGTTTAAAGTCTCAACGCGTTATAAAATGCAATTTAGAACTACTTAAATAAATAATCTACTAGAAGTTGTGACGGTCAGCTAAAGCTTTTACTTGCGTATCTTAATCCCCAGAGAAGACCAAGAAATGGGAAGATAATATCACTTGGGGCAGTACGGTGACCGAATAAGCCATTCCCAATGCATGGGAAACCAATCGTATGATTGGTTGTCCGGAGTCTCCCCAATAAAAATTAAAACCAGCATGTTTCGATCCCCGCATTTGCTTTAAATTTAACGATATGGCAAAAGCAGTAGTTTTACTTACTTATGTAGGTACTGTTCATAGGAATATTCCAGTAATGGTGTCTTTTTCTCTCAAAGGTGGTGAGAGGAGTAACGCTATAGTTTAACTACTAACTGCCTTTCGCCTACCCCGAAGGTGAGTGCTTAGACCATGCTTTGTTCCTAAGTAAATCCCTGAAGCTAATTAAAAACCTAAACTCAACTAAGTATTGAAAATAACCCCGTAGTACCTACCGCTTAGTTAGTCAGTCTTCCTTTGTATTTGCTGCAGACTTCGGTTGACTAGTACAGTTAGCTGCAGAGTGAACGGTCCCACGTTAAAGGTGCTACTACTCTGGAGTTGACTGTACAAGTAAAGTCATGGTTATAAAATGGTGAGCCGCTCCTAGTAGTTCATAGAAGAGCGCAGTGGAGGTAAAAGTTTGTGTTAAATACACTAATTGGCACAACTGTGCTCGTATGCTTTCCTATTGCAAATAAAAAAATCTGACTGTATAAAAAATTCAATTTTAACATAACCTAACCAACAGATAACAAAAACCCCAAAATTGTTTACATATAGTCGAATATTTTCCGACCACTGAAACGATTTTGAGGCTGAGAACCATTTCGATGAAACTGATTTTCAAATAAAGAAAACCGGATCGAAATCAGTCCATCCGTTCGAGAGCTACGATGCCACAGACAGACATTGGTAGGCCAATCTCATAATAAGGGTTATAAAGTGACGAAATTATTATTTCTCAAGAATACCACAAAATTTTAGCACAATACTTTGTAGCGCGTACTGAAACCCATTTTAACCCTTTGATAACCCAATGTGTCTAACAGGGAATCGTCCAAAGAGCGACAGGAAATGCCGGAACCCGCAATAGTACCGACACTGCGACCGGCAGGCCCCACGCGCCCAGCATTAGCGATCCGCTGAACCGGAAATGATAATGTTTCACTAAATACCATTTCAAAGGCTAGGATTTTTCGGATGTAATACTTTATGTCGAAGATTTGAAGAAAGAAAAGAAATCAAAAGTTTCTATCAAAATGGTAATTTAGCGATGTATGCATAAGTTTTCAAAAATTGGGTTATTTAAAATCTATGCTACATTGAAAATTGTTTTGGTTTATTCATTTACCTTTGGCTAATTAAGTAGTTTAATTGTTTAAATTTTGTTTCGATGTTTATAAAATCTAAAATTAAACCGAATTTAAAGCAAATAAATGATTTCGTAAATGTTATGTACCTAACTGGAACCAACTTTGCAAACAAAATCATATATTTAATGAAATGCACATCAAGAATCAAGATCGTAATGTCAAATACTAACAAGAAAATAACTCCGAAGATTGCTTTAATTTTATTATAGAGTTACAATGTTTTAATCTATGTAACGTTATGTATCTACTCACTTATCTTGTTATATAAAAGTAATATCTAAAAAATTGTAACGCAATAGAATTACCTACATGTACGATTATCGTCTTCCGTTTTAAGAGAATACTGAAGCTTTAATGTAGAATAACTTAGAATAACTGTATCTTATAATCTGGTGCTACGTACATAAGTATTATCTACTTAATATTATGTTTTCTCCTCAAGTACTTATAATAGATACGTAGTCCAACCGTTTGTTGTTCGATTTCACTTTCTTATTCTTGTCTTGGAATATATCAACCGTTAATTTAGGTACTTAAAGGATGTAGGTAAATCTTACTATCCGGAAGTCACAGAACAGTGTTCAGTGCGATCTAGCTTATCCTTCCATACATACACCTCCATTAGTCATGTAAAACACCCATGTAGTATTTACCAATAATTGAACTTATTATTGTAACCGATCTTACCTATCATCTGAAATATGTCAAGTCATTTTGTAATCGCTTTTTCTCGTAACTTTCTTACTTTTTCCGTCTTTTGCGAGCAATCGTTTACATTTCTAGTCGGAAAAGTCACCGTCATAAGCAATTTGTGCCACCATAACTCATTCGCGCCCCACTGTCGTACTTCAATAGCTTTACGCGAAGAAAATTAACCTTTCACAGGCCATAAATCATACAGAAATATATACCTGCTATATCAAACTGTATAGTCTAGACAGACCCATTCTTCTTACAGTTATGCACGCACTATATAATTTATCTTCAGGTTAAAAATTATACTTAAGCGAATTAGGTAGGTAATAAGGCCTAATATTACCTTAAGGTTAAAAACACGGTTATTGCCTTTTTTATATAGACAATTTACAATTTGACATCAATCAATTATTTTATTTGCTAGAATACGTATCTACAACAAACGCTTCAACTAAAAACCTATTAAACTCGTCTTTCATTCGCCAAAACTCTACTTATTATATAAAACTGGAAACCATATTTCACATGCCAATGAACTATAATAACCAGTGCCTACTGCATAAGCAACAACAAAGGCGGGCCTATCCCGTGTGGGTGCGCCCTAACTGGGTTAGCGTGGCCACGCGACAGGTTATATGATCGATTGCAGACTGGACAACAGCACTCGTGGGGTTAATATCTAAAGGTAACTGTGTACCTAATTATATTACTCGGAACAAAGCCTATGTAGCCAGTCCCAATGGAATTATATATAGGTTGTGTTTCCGTGTGACAATGGGAAGGTGGTTTTGGTCACGGAAAAAACAAGCACGGTTTGGATAGTTTAAATTCGTACTTCATGCTAGCACACTTGTGAAAACCGCGGCGAACCGCGTTCTTTTAAGTATTTCTAGATGGTTTGTGATCTAGAAATATTTAAGTATCTAATATTTTTATATCTAGGTACCTACTTAATAATAAAAAACTCGTCTGTAATTTTAAATCATTATTGTACAATTTCTCTTTGTTTATTTATTGTGAAATCGAACAACTACCATATTGTATAAATATTGTATAAATTCTGTACCATAAGCCACAAGAGTGCCGCCTTCGATGGTATGGCCACACTTTGCGAAGACCGGCAAATTACGTAGGGAACAAATGTTAGGCCATGGCTTCCCCGCCAGGCACGGGAAGGAGAGGTCGGCCCAAGAAACGATGGCTTGACGTCGTCAAAAATGATATGCATGCCAACAAGGTCACCACCAAGGATGCCGAAGACCGAGCGAAGTGGGTCAGGAAGAGAAGGAAGGCAGGCCCCGGGTCGGAGCGCAACCGGCACATAGCGCTATGATGATGATGATGATGACAATACAGTAGGAGAAGTCAGTTGCCTAGCCACAAAAACTTCGGTATTTGGTGTTAAATTAAATCAAGGGTCCATTTACACTTTCTTAGGCCCTCGAACTCATTCTTGACCCTCAGGTCTCAGAGCACTGTAAACCGTACCCAGGTCAAAGATTTTTATACAAATGAATATTTATTTCATTAATGCTTAAAACCCTTAAACAACTGCAAAGGAATGTAATTCTTAGGGTGATAATTCACTTATGCTCTTGTATTGTAGTTGTCTAGATCTTTTATTAAAAAAAGTTAATTACATACCTAAATGAAATAAGATAAACAGGTGCAATATACATTTACAGATTTTATTTTTTTGTGTAAGATGAATTTATATCTTTGAATTTTGAACTGTATACGTAAATTCGCTCAATGTATAATTAATTTTGTAAATAAGATTTAATTGTAGTTCATGCGATTAACTTTGTTGTAGTAAATACAGTTAACGATAATGTAAAAGCTAATATATTTTAAAATATTCTTATACTCAATATTCGGACGAATAAAATAATTTAGTTATCTGTAAATAATACAATAAATGGTGCATGTATATAATTAATAATCGTTGCATATAATAATTATTATTGTGCTTTTATTTAGAAGGAAAATAATAAACATTTGTATATCATTGACATTTCTTTTATTTGAAACCACAGTTTGAAATATACTCGTAATACAAAATAATGTCATGGAATTTAAATGTCAACCTGACATTTGGCAGGAAGCATTGTGAAAATGGGTGGCTTTTTGAATGCGAATAAACACACACAAAGTTACTATAGCTAGCGGTTAAGTAACTTTATGATTACAGTAAGTATTTTGGAGGTCTTGAGTAACGTTATGAAAAATTACACAAACTTACTATTATGAAAAGACATGGAATAAGTGATAACGAAATCGTTCTCCCAAGACCGAAGATAATTACAAATTGAGAGACACAACACTTATTTGAGAGTGGTGCTTTGATCGACCCATCAGCTCTACTTTCATATATACCAAACGGAAGACTTGGCTGTACCCATAAGGGAAAACAAATATTTTTTTTCTCCATCCGGCTTGACCTGTGCCTGTGAGCTCCACCAGTTCATAGTCTTGGGCTCTACAGCTCCATAAAAAACAAACTCATTATAAACTTTTTTTAGAAAATGCAGGAATAACTGCAAATAGCGATTCCATTCGTCCCCGTATTGTGTTTTAATATGGAAATCCAGTATGGGAGGAGCCACGTCACGTTTGTATAAGTATACAAGTCAGGTTCAATCATCAACTAATACATATTAGTCCACTGTTGCGCCAAGCACCCTATCCTCAGGTTTAGCCACATTCAACATCCACCTGGCAGCATTTCGCAGATTTATTTATTTATTTATTTAACAGTTTATTGTACACAAGAAATACATAGCAAATAACAGGCAAAGTAAAAAATGGCACAACAGGCGCTACTTATTTCTAAAGAAATCTCTTCCAGCAGGCCTTTGGGAGTGTGATGTGATCATGAGACGCCGATCTTCACTCCATCTGGTCGGAGGGCGCGCTAAACTACTCTACAACTCAAGTTCGTTGCCCTGCAATTTACTTCAGAACTATTCAAAATCAAGTAAATGTAAAATACACATTCGTCTATTTAAATAACACGTAGGTATCATTTCGATTCCTAATGTATCGCTAAAATAGACCATCGTTGCTTTTTTAGTTTGTTATGTTTTCTAAGGTTGCTAAAATAACCTTCAATGTATACGGAACAAGAGAAAAGGTCTATAGAGGCAACGAAGTTAGTTGTAGGCATGCGCTGAAGGCTTGTAAGCTTTTGGAGGGAAACTTTTAGTTTGATAGAGAGCTTTGCGTGAAGCTCGCGTTTCTACATGTCGAGAAAGCTTTCGATAGATTTTCGTAACATTTGTGAAGTGTCGTATTTAGGTTATTAATTATATTAAAATTATTTAGGAGCGTATATCGTTAACTTTTGTATCTGTAGTAACTATAAATTCTAATTACTACAATAAGTGTAAATAACCATTTTAAAAATTAAACGTCGCACAAAAGACATAACCATCACACTGGTATAATTTCTCACCTCTCCGGTCTTCTCTAAAACAACAAAACACGACGCATTCGCGCCAAAACCTCAGCCACCGTTAACCCATTGCGAACGCCCACACTACCGTGGCATTTGAGGACGTCCCGCTCGGGTCCGGCGGGTCCGCTGTCCCGCTAACCCGTTCCACGTCCCGGCAGTGCGTCGCATGCAACCATAAGGGCAGACTCCCGACGGTCCCGGAGCCAGCGACGGCCCCGGCGGCGTTGGAGACTCGTCGGGCGCACCCCGCCGAAATTAAAATGGCTGCCAAACCGGAGATCACAGAAGACGGGCTGGAGGATCGCGACCCTAACAACTTGAATCAGCACGTGCAGGTGAGCAAGAATGTTCCGGCTTTTTTGTGATGGAAATTCACTAACTTAGTACTTTTATATTAGTAGGAATACGTTGCCCACCTCAAAAATACCTAGAGACGTTGGTCTGGAAGCTATTATGTATATGAAGGAGCCCACTGCCAAACCACAGTTTTATAAGGACAGCTGGAAACCGTACTCACTGGGAACCCAATACTATTTCAAATAATATAGTTTGGCTGCGGTGTTCCGTAGGGTAGGGGCTACTTGCCCAGTGGAGCGGCTGCAATTGGAACGGGATATCTCACTACGCCCTATCCCTCTATTCAGCGATAGAGATAAGTCAACAGGTGATCATCCAGTGTACTGTCGGAGGTCAAGACGCTCTTGGGGTTGCTGAACTAGATAGATAACTTATTCACAGATAGGATTTCACCCGCTATATTATATAGATTGCTAAGTCCTAACTTGCGGTTGAAGATGGAGCGTACCTCCCAAGGAACATCCTATTCACTGCAATTACTTACCTATTCTTGCAAGTGTTTTTAGCATTGTCGCGTCGTAACGGAAGAAATTGGTTTCCCCATCCGACTCAGCGACATAACAAACACCTATAAAATATGCAATATCATCATCCCAGCGATCAATCCCAGCTTCTGCCAGGGCCCGCGTTCCTAAAATTTCTTCTCCACTTCGCCCAGTCTTTTACATCCGCGCGTCGTAAAACTTTGGCTCTCGCGTCCGATTCAGCCAAAAAGATTGGAAAGATGCCACTCAAGCTACCTTCATGGTTAAGACAGGCAAATTTTTTTTTGCTCTGTGGACGCAGCGATGTCCATGCATCGCTTGTTAGGTTTCTCGCGTGACCTCCTTTCTTAAACCGGAAGGTTTAGGCACCTATTTCCCACATACCTATCTCTGGAGCTCACGCAGCACGTGAAAAACAGAAAGCGTTGCGTTACCAACGTTAAGTGCTAATTAAAATGTGATATCGACCGACCGCATTTACCCCAAAAATTTTCTTACCTACTTACTTAACTCGCCATAATTAATTACCATTTCTAAAAACCCCAAAAGTGCTTGAACAAATTAATGTGTTCGTAAAAAATGCCTTGTGGAAATATGGAATATATTTCAGCAGACTAGTTGAGAAGGGTTGGAATAGCGGCGGAAACGAATTTGCATTTCTACATTGTCGAGTTGACTTCGTGGAAGCCCTGACATTAGCAGTATGTACCTACTGGAAGGTCACAATGTTGTTATTTTTAGAAATATTTACGAGTAATACACGTGGTAATGTACGTCATTTGATAATTTCGGCAATCGATTTCTTTCAGGACGTCGTCCACTTTCCTTATTTCTTCAAAAGGAACGATGTGGTCTCTGCCCTCTCTGACGTTGCTATGTGTGTCGTGTATATGAGTTGAAGTGAAAGAGACACGTAAAAATTATTAGTATTCAGTATTAATTTATTTTGCAGTCTAATGTATACATACAAAGGTGATAATATGTAAAAATTTGTGAGAACTTCAGACACCGTCACAGTACATACCTATCACTTATTAAATCTTAAAATTACCTAGATTAGAATTCAGCCCCAACGTAACAATGACTAAGATACCTTGAAGGCAATAGATACTGACAGTCCACTCCAGATCAACAACACCATCTGGGCAACGCATTCGTTAAATATCCGTCCATACGATGTATTTATTTATTTACTTTTTGATGTTTGCTATGAGATTAATTAATTAATCTTAAATAGTTTTAGTTTGAGATGGTTAACTTAAATCTTTTACCATTCGGCCCGTTTTAAGATTTTCATCGGTTTATGAGGCAAGGATGTCTAACCGGAAGAAGTAGAGAAAAAAGAGTACGACAGTGGACTTAGCTTGGCAGAAGCCGGGTCTGACCGGCAGGATGATGATTATTGTTGTTATACTAGGCATGTATTGGTCTATGATAGTAAGTATACTAGCCATTCAATTGGCCGCCATCTCACCCGGGCCTCGAGTCTGCTAATTTACTTGGCGCGATCGAATTGTAATTAGATCGCAGCTCAACGGCAATTTTAATTGTAGCAGAATACCAGAAACGCGTGAAACAGCCATTGAGCTGCTATTGCGATCCAATTACAATTCAATCTATGGATAGGTAACAGTAGCAGAACCACAAAAACGTTTCGATTGCGAAATTGCGATCCAATTACAACTCAATCGAGCACTTGTAAATTAGCGGACTTGAAGCCTTTATAGGAAGTGACGATGCGGCCGAAAATGGAGCTTGCCTGTGTAGAACAGTCTGTTAACTCTGGTGTTAAATGAGTCCAGGGATGATGTAGGATAGCAAACTAAAATAGTATAAATATTTCTATTTATAATATTTATAACCAAACCGACCCAAAAAGTCAGATAACCCCGGACCAAACTTACTTAAACTCAAATATTGTCAACACTACCTACGTACCAACACTACATAACCGATATAAATGAAACAAAGCTAAGAACCATTACGATCAAACTGGCTTTGAAATAGAGAAAACTGTATCCAAAACGGTCCATCTGTCCTGGAGCTACGATGCCACAGACACATATGCAAAGCCACAAAATCAACGTCAAACTTAAATCACCCTTCTTCTACCGTTGCGGTTAAAAATCTATAAGATCAAGATAACATCATTCGCTCCCAAAAAATATCAGGTATAGGAAATAAAGTAACCTCCTTGTTCTAAATTTAGGGCAAGATAACTTAGACGGCGGCTGTAAATGGAACTAAATTTGACCGACAGCCAACAAGAACAACTCCCAACAAAAGAACACACTATGTTGTAACACTATGTCCTACGTCCTACGTCCTGCAACAGAGATGATAACTTGTAAAAATATTCATTTGTGGATACAGATTTCTTCGATATTTAGGGGTTCGATATTTGTAGATATCGATATATCGAACGAGTCCTATTTTCCTATACTAAATTCTTGTGCTTGGACAATTATCTAGGAAAAGGGTACAAGTAAAAACACATCACGTATTTGTCAGGACGCCGTTGATAGAAATTTATAACGATTGTAAACATACAAACGAGCTTTCCTCAAACAGGCTATCAAATATTCAGGCTCCTACACGGTAATCACATGCCTACAGCCGAGTCAATGCCCGCCTAACGACAGTTTCAATGTTTCAATATCGAACCTTGAAAAACTTTTTATACAGCTCAGAGACATATGAGTGGAGAGCCCAGCTGATGGGAGGTGGTAACTGTCGCCTATAACAAGCAACATGCGCCCATATAGACCGAGCCGACGCGACTGTTGGAGGTGTCCCGTTATTTACAGTATGCAAATTTGCGAGAACATATTAGACGACGACATTAGTAGTAGGCTTGCCTACTCTTCTTCGTCTTTTCATCATCCTCGTATAACCTGGCTCTAGCATTAGGGGCCTATTTATAAGGGACCTCATTCCTGATACTCGAAGTTTTAGACACCTATTTCCCACGTGCCTATCGCATGAGCAACAAAGACCAAACCAGCAACGAGTGTCTTCAATGTTATCCGCAATATCTCTCACGATAACACGATACGGTGGCTGCCACCACAGAAATTTAGTTTCTAAACTATTTTCATTGTGGCTGCCACGAATGTACTCGTTACGAACTCGATCAAGTCGCCGGCACATCCATTCTCATTTTATTGGCATGTATTATTATTAAACTAATAAGTGATCTGTCAGTCATGAAGCGCTTCAAGTGGTAATAATAGCAAATGAGGCGGCCAACAACTATGTATGTATCCTTACTACTTTCCTACCCCCTCTTTTTTTATTTTGATTGAAAGAGATATTATGGAATTCTTGTATATTATCTATATATTGTGGAATTATAATATACTATAATAAATAAATAAATAAATAAATAAAAATTCGTGGACAAATTCACACAGCGCCATCAAGCCCAAACTAAGCAAAGCTTGTACTATAGGTGCTAGATAACAGATATACTACTTAAATACTTTTTAAATATATACTTATTAAACATAGAACACCCAGACCCGTAACAGAAATTAAAATTCATCATTTCAATTTCTGCCCGGCTGGGAATCGAACCCGGGACCTCTTGCGTGGCACCATTTGAACCATTCAGTTCGTTTATAATAATGTAATAAGATTTTTTTTTTAAGAATTACCTAATGCTATAATTCAAGTTCATGAACCAACTATATTGTAATAATACAATTACGGTATCATTAGTTTGACGATCTCGGTTCATACCTTTGTATTAAGTTTAACTTTAACTCGGATATAAAACTTTTATCTACCTACCTTGAGAAATAAATGAATCTATCTATTGATTGTCCTACTCAATAAAAATATGTTGAGCTGAAAAAAATGTTTGCTTTTACCGGTCTCACCTACTTGCCTGTAGGTATATACAGGCAAGTAGGTGAGATACATATACTTTAGTAAATGTATGGAAAAGAAATGATAATTCGTTCCATGTAACGCTGGCAGTGCCACGAACAAACACACCCTCTAATTATTATAGTTTTTCACACGCGACGCTTATCAAAGGCGTTTACCTTCTGAAGTGGCCGCTGGAGTTAAATAAGGTTTACGAGTTGGTTCAACAACTCTTTTATTGTCCAGATAGACGAATTCTTGAAATACTTTTAGAAGACAATTTTAGCTATCGTGATTACCACGCTGAGTTTTTAGTTTTTACCCGACTGTGATAGAAGGAGGGTTATTGATCGCCGTGTTCTTTTTGAAACCAGTAGATATGGTCTCTGGAGAGTACTGATGAAAAACTACTTACGAAAGATCGTCATCGTGCGAATGGACAGATCAGCAGAGGGTGCAGAGGAGGACATAATACCTACTGATCAAATATAACCTTATTCTAAAAATCTGAAATACCCTCACTTATGAGATGTTCTACAATTACCTTCACATATGTAAATGTTTATGGATTTTTGTGATGACAAAATAAATCATGTCTATTTTAATGTCTATGTACCTTAGTATGAAAATGCTTACCTACCTCACAAGAAGGTCCGCCGCGTGGCTTAATCTTTCCGACTGATCTGACTGATCGGTAGGTACTTATTACCAACAAAGTTAATCTATTTCTAGGTTCAACTTGGTAGCAATCGAAAACTCCTTTCGGCGTACTTACCTATCAGGAAAGCTATCGGGCACCAGCCGGCGACTGGTCACGCGATGACCGCTACCTTTTTTCCACAACATTTTAAGGGTTGATGAACTGGAAATTGCTTTTCTAGTTTACAGTATGTATAATACCTACATGTCTTGTTGACTTTTGCTATGTTTATTTCCATCAAAATCGTCAGTTATTTTTAGAAATTCAGTAATTGTTCAGTAGTTTTTATGTGAAGGAGTGACAAACATCCGTTTTTACAAACTTACGCATTTATAATATTAAAACGATACGTTAAGTAGGTACTTAATTTAACCGTGATCTTGACCGCGTAAAGTTCGGAACCACATTGAATTTATGTTTAGTAGTTTAAGAGTAACAAACATCCATCCTACGCAAGTATCCGTCCTTACAAACTAGTAAGATAGCAAGTAGAATAGCAAACCTACCTACTTAGAGGCATAAATGTAACTACTGTAGACTGTGACTTGCAACTGCTATTTTCGATCGTCGTTTCCGTTCGGCCCCAAAACATTGGAACCCACAAAGTATAGCATTGACATACTGACACAAGCATTCATGGAAACGCCACAATATGTCTGGCATACGACTTCGATATGACGTGACCCGTCCGTGGGAATCGATTTAGAACCCATGAATAGCTAGTAGCTAGCTAGCTTGTTACGAAATCAGCCTCAATAACCTATGATCATTGCTAACTTAAATGCCTCATGGTGCAGTGGATGGCTGGGTCAGGTATTTCTGAATTTACTTGGGATTCCAATGAAACTCTTTGTAGGTAACAAGGAATGTAGATAGATAATTAATCTAGCAGAAAGGAGTAGTATTCATATTATTTGATGTTCATTTTGACGGACGCGCAGTGCCGATCGCCACACAAGTAGACATATTAGTTAGTAGTTAGTAGAATAGGAGCAGGTGGATGATGATATGTTGTTACCAACAGATAGTATAGGACGACATAATCCAGTATCTTGATAGAAACTGTAGGTATAATATACTTATTAAATATGTTACACCAGTAAAAAAAATTATTACAAAATTATTTACAAATAAAAACAGGCTCTAAATCGCTGCCTTGCTTCGTTACACTCGGGATTCAACTCCAGAGTCCTTAGCCACATTCAGGATCCAATATGCCGCCCATGACGGAAGACACTGCTTTATTCACTTGTATAATTTACTACTAATCTCTCTTTGAAAGAAAAATCTCAGTTGATCCACACCAAAAAGATTGGAAAGTTAGTTACATACGTTAGACTGGTACATTTTTTTTCAACTCTGTGATTCACCTACTCCATTTGATCAGGACCCAATCCGAAAAAAATGTCGAGCCCGTCCAAATTTTGGCCAATTGATCTTCTGAGAATGATCGAACGAAAACCATGGTTTTGGTGGATGTTTCTTTTTTATGTTATACGGCAGACAAACAGGCAAGTGGGCCACCTGATATGGCAGCCAGATGGCGATTCAAAGTGTGACTTTGGCGTTGTTGTTAGTTCTATGGTCTAAGTTCGAAGGTGTCCCGATTACCTATACAATCATCATCACCCTGGCGTTAAGTCCCGGTTTCGTTCTCCCGAGGCTCGCGGGAGCCCGAGGTCCGCCTTTCTACTTCACTTGGTCCACTACACTCGATCTTTAGCATCCTTGGTGGTGAGCCATCACTTCTTCGTCATCATCATCGCGGCGTTAATGTCCTGGTTGTGCTCTTACCGTAAGAGTGTCAGGTTAGCATTCAACTTACATAACTCAAAAAGAGTCATGGGTACATGGCCACAATGGGATTCAAACCCGATACCTCTCGATTATGAGTCTGATACCTTAACCACTCGACCCCCGACGCTCCGAGTTATTGCTTCTTGATTACCTCTCCACTCCACCAACAGATAGTATGGGACGACATAATCGGCGAGCCAGAAGGCGCGCGCAGCCCGGAGTGCGCGTGGCGGCTGTCCTCGGCGTGCTTCCGGCGCACGCGCAACTGGTGCTACACGGCGCTGGCGGTGCTGGTGGCGCCGCCGTGCGCGCTGTTGCTCGGCTGCGGGTTCGCTTGCTTGGCGTTTGAGGTAAACTATGGTGGAATTAGTAAGCTGTAGTATAAGCACTTAAGACTGGCTGCCACTTAATGTCATCTTGGCATTAATGTCCCGGTTGTGCTCTCGCGCACGAGGGCCCAGGGTCCGCTTTGACCAATATCAAGGATTCGGCAGATCAGGTAATTACAGTGGAGCGACTGCAATCTGACCTCCATGACATTGCTACCAGGGGAACCTGACCGGATTGGATCATGGTTACACATTCAGTCGCCCGAGTGTTTAATCACGATGTTTTCCCTCACCGTAAGAGCATCGGTTAGTATTCAACTAATGTACATTACTCAGAAGAGAGTAATTGGTACATGGCCACATAAAATACTATAGTCCAATGTTCCCGTAACGCTGAAGACCGCAACCAGCAGAGGCGCATCGCGAAGGTTGCGTTATCATTGTTGTACTCTCCTGGGTAAATAAAGTCCTCGCATGAAGATCCCTATTAACCGAATCACCTTGTCCACAGCAAATCTGGTGCACCGGTCCCTGTCTCCGCTGCGTGAAGATCTACTTCGCCTCGGTGCGTACTATGGTGCAGTCTTGCATGGCCGCCACCGTGGTACCGGCAGCTGAGGCCATCGGCCATGTTTGTCGTCATATCCGCATAAACTATCGAAAGGACGCCGCAGAAGAGAACGATCCATTGGTTGTTTAAGAGAGAACTTCCGTTTTATAAAAGAAGTAGCCAGGCATTTGACCGCCATCTCACCTGGTGGTAAGTGAAGATGCTGCCGAAGATGAAGTATGCCTGTCGGGGTAAAGGAGATGGAACACCGTGCCCTAAATGAATAAGCGAGCAAGAAAGCTTTTGAGCGTCCGTACAATCCTTCCTATGCCTGCACCTTCTGTACTGGATTGTAAAGGAGGAGAGTCTAGTCCATTACAAATTCGAAAAATGGATCATGCTGTTCTATTCGCTCTTGATGAGGTCAAGATAGGAGTGGGCAAGATACTTCAACTTTGATGTACGAAGAGACCCCTTTCTATAGTGGAATGCGGATTTGCAATAAAACAAGAGTTCCATGCCTGTTTGAAGAAAGGGTTGAAAATATGCATAACACATATCTTCTGCAAGTTTAAATATTTTTACACTTATAATAATTACAGAAGCAACTGCTAATATTAATATGATAGTTAGGTGAGTAAAAATGTAATAAATATAAAAATTAAAGTAGGGAAAGTTGTAAAAGAAAAACAACAATGGTAAAATATAAAACATTACATTGTGTATGAATAAAAACATTAAATGACAATACCTAAGTGAATTCGTGAAGTGAACTTAAATGCCACAAGTGCCTTTGTGATTAAATAAAATAAACTATTTAAAACGAACGCTAAAGTGAAAATGACTTTATAAACATTTCTAAACGATGTAGTTAAAATTATAATAGTGCTATTTAGCATTGTTTAGCTAATTATTCGGTGTGCCTCATTAAAAATTTACATAAATTTTAGAACGTAATTTACCTAACTCGTAATTTACCTTTAATTTTATTAATACCTACATAATTTATCACAAACTAAATGTAAACTTCTTAAACCATTTTAAATAATACAACTTTTCTGATATCCTATCAATAATCTTGAAGTTTTATTTATAGGTGACAAACCTTACTCCAATTTCAGTGATTCCAAACTCACCGGATTCGTAACTCGCTAAGGTCAATACACTCATGTTTACATACTTGTGTGATCGCAAAAATGCATATGTAGGGTACATACAAAAAAATAAGTTGACGGTATAACAGAAACATATTATCAAAACAGGAATAAAAATATTATATAAGTACCTACCTAACCTAACAATATACGGTAAAACAGGGATAATGTTTCATTCACCACCCCCCCTTCACGTCTTTTTGGTACTATCTTTTAAGGTCCTCGGTTGGAGCCTTCATGTCCATGTTGAAGATCTGATGAAAATCTATACCTTATTGCAATAACATCTAGGAACTAAAAAAAGGTTCTTGTAAAGTACCAAAACCGGCCAAGTGCGAGTCGAACTAAACAAACTCAATAATACATAGGTTTCCATAAAAGATACACAAATAATTCTTAGGTCAGCAACAAGATTATGATGCCAGTGCGACTCGTCATCAAATACCTACACTTTGTACTTTTTACACTTTGCACTTTATACACTATGTATATTTTACTCTTAGTAATGTTTACATACTTCATACACTTTGTTCTTTTTATTTACATATATTCTGTGAAAATTTAAAGTACCTACCTGACTGTCACGGTTCCAAAGATACAGGCCTGTCATAGACAGACAGATGGAAAGACGGACAGACAGGCAGTGAAGCCTTGGTAATAGGGTTCCTTTTTTTACCCTTCGGTACGGAGCCCTGAAAGTGCAGAATCGGTGCAGTCACTTCCATGAGGAAGCACCTCTTGCCTTGGGAATCCTCGGAATCTGAGTCATTACAATCCTACCACTGGACATTACCTACCATTTAGCGGAGTAATGTTAAATTTAAAGAGGATAATTTGTGACCCGCCATTGATTAATGCTGAACTGCAGAGCCTCTCTGAGCGTTGCGCCTCTGTCTGTAGGGGTAACGCGTTCAGGGCGAACGCTTCATCCTTATGTCGTGCATCTTCCAGCTATCCACTAGCCAAATTGGTTCAACCTTTATAATGCGTACGGCTAAGGAATGAAACACTGACTGAGTGTTCCTGTTCCTAAACAGGCATGCTCCATCTTCGGCCGCATCGTCACTTGCTATCAGGTGAGATGGCGGTTAACTGTCTGGCTAATCTAAAAAAAGTGGCTTAAAAGCGAGACTATATGTTCGATTCGGCCTATATAGTGCGTACGACATAGAATGATTAGGAGAGGAGGTAGTTCTTCCTGTAACAGAGTTTTAGTGTCCATAATAAAAGTAAAACTAATTACCTTTACTTTCGAGCAGAAGTGGTTAATATTTAGGGTAATGTGGCCACAATGGGTCAGCTTGCCCACTAATCAGTTGAGTGGACGAGTTGACCCCAATAGGCGAGTCTTGGTACTTTATGCTGCCAGCACACGCAATGTTCGTGATTTGTACCTACCCTATAACAATTGGTGGTTCCATTAATTTAAGTAGTAATATTAATTTAGTGGCTTAATGAATTAAAGGTATCCCATTTCTATATTACTTTTAATTTTAATAATGGTGTGGTATGTTGTGAGCAGCTATGGGACGTGTCAGCTCGACAAGGAGGATAATACTTCTATAACATAGTATAAAACAAAGTCGCTATGTACGCTTAGATCTTTTAAACTACGCAACATATTTTCGTGTGGTTTTCAACAATAGATAGACTAATTCAAGAGGAAGGTTTAAAAGCAAGGCAAAAGGGTAGGTAGGCGTAAAATAGGTGTATGGCTCGTGTAGGGTAGGTGTAGGTTATGTACAGGGTAGGTGTAGGGTTAGGGTAGGGTAGGTGTAGGGTAGAGGTTTGGGTAGAGTTAAGGGTAGGAGTAGGACGCCACGCGAACGAACTACGCTAATTTAATATATCGCTTTGACGCATATATGTCACAAGCTACGATCTTGTGCTTCGCCTTTTTTGTCTTTTCCACACTCATACATCTCCTCAAACATTTACAGCCGGGTGGAGAAAAATCAAACAACAAGCGTTAGATTTATTCATCAGTTGTAATTGATAAGTGCAAAAATTATTAGATTAATTAAAAATTATTACCAATAAAAATACATTATTAGATAGTTTATAAAATTCAGCTTAAAAGCTGTAATTATCAAGAGTTAAAATAGATTAAAAAATTAATAAAGGATAATTTTCCAAAATTATACCAATACATGCGATTTGGTTTATTTTTGGTAGGGTATAATATACATTTTGCTTTAATTCGTGGTAAACATGGCATATCTATGCGTTTATATCTCCACAATAAAATTATAAAATGACTTATCTACCTAAAAATAAAATTCGATTATAATTACAAGCTTCATTCTTAGAATAGGTACTTAACAACTATATTAAACCTAATAATACATTAGAGACATTATATAATTAATGCCAGCAGTCCGTAATTAAAAAAGCATACATTACAAAAGTACATGAACATGAAATAATTAATTAGTTTAATAATTGCGCTATCATGCAATCATTATAGATACAGATACCTATTTACATAGTTTCATGTTGACACAAAAATAAATTAAAATATTCCAGAATTTCGGTTATAGTTTTGCCATTAAAATTTTAAGGCCAACACATGCCAAAAACGTTGGTGGGCGGCCTTAACCACGACTGGTAATTCACAACTGAGCCGTCGAAGTTCAGCGCTACGTAACCTTTGTACCACTGTGAGCAAATTACGTCATAGTAAAACATCACAGTTTGTTTCAAACGGGGCGGTAAGTCGTCGAAGCCGGGGTACACTGTGTCAGGAGCATTCCTACAGTGAAGCCTTCTGTACCGAACATCGAATATTGCTATAGGACGAGATACGGGGTACCGTGGAGTACCGTACTCCAAATCCAGCATCCAATCCTCATGGCTCATCACATTTGGCACGGAACATAACACATCTATAATAGGATTGGGATCTATAGTGATCGTCTGCGGTCTCGGAAAAAGCTCTCTAGGTAACCTCAAGTATTCTTCCACATAATCAAAATCCATCGGTTCCGATGGCTCCGTAGTATTCGACTTGATCGATACCCTGTCGATTTCTATCGAACTTGTGTTCCGAGTTAAATTAGATGTATTTGACATGGATGATAAGGGTCGTAATGTGGCGTTAGGATCTTCTGGCAAATTTGCAGGACGATCTGTTGCTGAAGTTGACGCTGAATATGTTGTAGGATTTGCCGAGGAGAAAGGTGAGGAGAGATATACAACAGATGGCCTGTTCATTTCAGAGCTTAAAGAATTGTATTGTACAAATGGAAGCATCGGGTATGAACCAGGTGGCGGATACGCAGCGGCTTCAGGTTGGTTCGAAGGTCCAAATGACAAAGGTGGAGGGTAGGATAAAGGATATACTGATGCGATGGGGTATACGGGAGTATAATATACAGGCGGAGGAGGCACGCTCATGTCAGGAACTGGTGGTGGAGGGTACTGACGATAGTCGAGATACTGAGGGACGTTTCTTGTTTGCACAGGTAGACTATATGGGTATGGCGGTGGTACTGCACTTAAGTAATGTGGATAAAACTGTGGAGGACCCTGTGGAGGACCCTGGAGAGGACCCTGGGGAGGGCCCTGTGGAGGACCCTGTGGAGGACCCTGGGGAGGACCCTGGGGAGGACCCTGGGGAGGACCCTGGGGAGGACCCTGGGGAGGACCCTGGGGAGGACCCTGTGGAGGACCCTGGGGAGGACCCTGTGGAGGACCCTGTGGAGGACCCTGGAAAGAACCCTGTGGAGGACCCTGGGGAAGACGGATTATGGGGACTGGTCCTACAGGAAATGTAGTAGGATCCATGTATATCGTTCTCGATAACAGTCTGTTTGTGACTAATGCGTTTACGTCGGTGATTGGAGTTCCATAAGCTGGACGGAACACGGAGTAGTACGGGTTTTGGTAGCCATACCTTGGTATAGCACCTGTTGCTGGCAGGGCTGCCACGGGTTGATATGATTTGGGAAACTGCTGTGTTTTGGTCTGAGGTCCATGGGTATTCTCCTTTGTCGAAGTTTTTACGTTTGTTATATTCGGTCCAGAATTACTTTCCGTACTAGTGTTCAAGTTCGGTTTTTCTTTTGACGTGCTTGGCTGAGGATTATTCTTTTCGCTACCGCTCACATTCCTTCTCCTACCTTCCTGGTTATTTTTAGGATTGTTCGGTGGGTTCTTACGCATTTTCTGAAATATCATCATTATATTTCATTATTCTGTAATTTTATTTACTTTAAGATTTCTTTAGATTTCAAGACAACAAATTAAATATAAATTAGGTATGTACTTACTTTGTTCTTTAGTAGTAACTGTGTTAATACTATGAGTTTATCACTCTTGATTTAATAATACACTAACGATTACCTTAATTTTAGACTGTCCAGTATAAAAAATATAAATTAAATACAATCAAGTATGTTTAGTACTTTCGTCCAAGATTATTTTGTATTTTATATTCAATACGTATACCACATATTTGAAACAGACACGAACTTGTAAATATTAAACCGTAAAAACGTTTAGAGGGTAGTTGCAAATTAAAATAGACGCACAAATAATCCCCAACTTATTTCAACAATTAGGTATATAAATTATCTATTTACTTTAAGTAGGTAGGTATATGCATATTACCTCAGGGTAAAATAAGTAAAATTAAAATCAATAAGTAGATAATAATATCATCAACGCTAATATGAATGCAAAGTTGCAAGTCCTTACACAAATATAGGCTGTATGAGCCTTACCATCTTTGCTTCTTCTATATCAAATATAAAATCAAAATTATAGGCGCAAACTTTTTTCAATATTTATTTGCGACACGAACGATCAGTAGTTTCAATAATTTTCAATATTATTTAGAAATAGTTCAGAGCAATATGAGTGAAAGTTCATTATTAGGCAGACCATCGACTAGCCACACTTCGACCAGTGGTGGATCAGCGCAACGAGATTGCCATTTCGTCATTGCAAAGTGTCGTAGGTAAGGACTTTATTTTTTTTCTTTCTTTTATTTTACAACAGTTTTTGCTCGCGATTTTGTCACGGCACATTTCCATAAATGTATTACCTAACCTACCTATTTATGCCCTACCCGAAATCCGAAACTATCGAAATCCCTCTATGTGTTGACACATGAAAAAGTTTAGAAACTCGCACAGTTCATAATCGATCCGCCCGGCATCGCTCGGGTTTTCTCGGGTTATCTATATTATAATATGCATGTATAAGGTAGGTAGGTATTTAAAAAAATATATCCTCGCGTATACATAAACCTTCGTTTGCGGATAAACAGAAGACGCAATGGAGGGACAGAAGGATTGGAGGGATTGACTATTTTATGGTAGCATTGTTTGTTGTTCTTCTTCCTTTTTCATGTTATGATTCTTTTAGGAACACGAATCCAACAATCCAGGATGATAATGACAATCAGGAGTCTAGCGAGGAATCTGAGACTGAAGAGGTCAGTAGTGTTTTTAGTAACAAAAGCAGGTAAATCTGTAGGTACGTGTATACACTGACCCCATTTCGAGTCGATTGTGCTTATCTCGTTGTTTTGCCAACTCCAGTGGCACTACCACATTGACAAACTATCTTCGAAACAAACCTGCGGTCTTCGTCATAGTGCTACTGTCATAACTGTCACAGAGTATAGTAGACATGCCTAATATGCCAACACGATCTTCAGCATAGAAAAACAAACTCAATGCTCCATGTGGTGACAAGCATAGTATAACGTAGCACCAACCCCATCGGCCGTCAACCTCACTAAATGTGAAGGAAGCTCGTGTCCACCAATGGACTGTTGTGGGCCATTGATGATGATGGAGAATATTTTTCCCACTCTCACCTCCGAAATCTCAGCAATTCCGAATCGATTTATAAATTTTGTAATTTGTTAGATGTGTTTTTTATTTGTATGATTATTGTTTATTTAAATTATGTGATTGTTGTAGTGTGGTGTCCTTGTTCATCAATAAATTTCTTTCATTCATTTCATTCATTCATCTTTGTACTACGACTTTATAACTCGCCTATTTCAACGTCAAAAGTCCGTTATCTTATGCAGGCTTGCATAATACCTGCGTTAATGCATAGGCGAAGCTGTGGTTGTGGGTGCAGTAGTGCACCGGAATCATCATATAGCTCCCGACGAGAAAGGGGAGGTGTATTACAGTACATTAGTCGCCTCGTACAACACCCACGAGTGTAAAGGGTTGGTGCTATTCTACTCTGCCGGGCACCACACGGCCAGTAGATGTAATCTGTATTTTCTCTATCAGTAGTGAGTTGAGTATGTCTGTGGCATCGTAGTTCCCGGACGGATGGCCCGTTTCGATGAGATCCTTTTTCAAGTCAGGTTAATCGAGGTGGTTCTTAGCTTTGTGTTATTAATATCGAGGCAGGAAATATAGGTTAGGTTACTAATTAGGTATTCTGTTTCCGCAGCGCATCTTATCGGTGTATTGCCGCTCGGGGAAACTAGGCGCCGCCTTCTACACGCTGCAGACATGCGAGGTAATGTACAAATTAACGGCTTTGTCTCTAGTGGTCTATATATTAGAATAGTAGGTATTCATTTAACGAATTGATTGGCCATGACCATAATGATACACCATGGAAAATTTATAAGTAGCTTATTTGACTACGTTAGATTGATTATAAACCAACGGTTTTTACAATCTTACCTACATAACATAAATAAATAAAATAACCTACATAACCAAAAATCTTTGGTACATGGCAGCACTGGGGATCGAACTCGATACCTCTCGCTTACGAGTCGGACCCGCTAGCCAATAGGCCACCGACGGCCTTTATCATTGCGGTCCCTTTTCTATTTGATTATATAAAAGACACGAGTTATTTGAGTAACATTAATTGGGGTAAATGTGTAATAATACACTACCTACATACCAGGCTGTAACACGCAGGTGGTTAAAAGATAGAATGGGTTGTATTCCTCATAATTTCTCGATGGCCAGCAAAGTAATATTACCCAACTTAACCCCCTTTCAACCTAAACTTTTCATAAACCCAAGATGGCTAATGTATTCGAGCCAGACCATTGGCCTAATAGGTTATGCAGGTAATGCATCGACATCGGCTTCAATTTGACAGAATGAGCGTCGGTGTCCTAGGGGTAGGGCGTCCGACTCATAGGCGGGAGGTTTCGAGTTGGAATCTCAGTGCCGCCATGTACCAATGCATATTTTCTGAGTTATGTGTATTATTACTAACCTACGCACATACAATGAGGGAAAACATCGTAATGAAACCTGCACATTCAGGCAACTGAATGTGTAACCATGGTCCAGTCAGGTTCCACTGTTAACAGGGTCACGGAAGTCAAATTTCAGTTGCTCCATTATAATTACCTGATCTGACATATCTTGGCTCATGATCAAGGTGGACCCAGGGCACAACCGGGATAGTATCGCTAAAATTATTACGTTTTTCTTATGATGACTACCAGAGTGATCATTTGCAGCTCCACATCCTGGACGAGATAGTGGACCGCCCCCCGGAGTTCCTGATGTTCCAGAACCTGTATCGCCAGGTCCAACCAGCGAGGATACTGCTGGACGGCAAAATGCAAGGCACTTTCGTCACCAAGGTCAAGAGTACGGTGTTCGATAGGGACAACAGTGACGAGGGAAGGTGCAGGATTGCGTTTCTTTCGTCGAAGGAATATAGTAAGAGATCTGAGTTTTTGTTAATGTGAAAAGGTAACCTTTTAATGTAGGTTGTCTTTGTGTTGGCGAAGGAATATAGTCCAACGATACTAATGAACACGATAAGCGAATTTTACGCGTACGAAGTGGTGGTGAAAGTGAAACATGTCTCCGACACGCGCGTCTTCGCCGAATGTTTCGCAATAGTTCGCTGACATAAGGGCGAACGATTCGCCGACAAAACAAAGCTATACCCTATTCATAATCCCGTGAGACAAAGTGTAAACGAAGAATTGAAGTTTTGAATGAAAAAGAAACGCCTAAATTAATCTGTTTTATGTTTTGTTTATAAGGGCGTAGGAGCCTAGTTTTAAATAGCAATGATTCGATGATAAGAATGTTCTTTTATTGATGAAAAGATGGCATCTTAAATAACCTTTTTCGTGGTTTGTTTACATTTTGTCTCACGGGAAAGTGAACAAAATAAAGTAAGAATACTAATTGAATCGATACGTTCTAACACGTGCCATCCAAATACCTACACCATTTTTATTAGATGTATGTTTGATACCTACGTTTTACGATTAGTGTATTTAGTGGACTAAAATTTAGATTAGATTATTAAACCGAAGTCAATAAAATTTGTATATGTACTTAGGTATATACAATAAAATCATGCCATGCTATAGATATTTACATTAAATTTCCATAGAGTGGACTACAAGTTTTAAACAACTACAAAGGCGTAGGTACCTCTGTGTACAAATACTAACAAATTAACATTAACATGTAGGTAATTTTTCCATCGGCCGTGTGGTGTCCGGCAGAATAGAATAGCACCAACCCCTTACACTTATGAGTGTCGTACAAGGCGACTAATGTTTTCGAGGCAAAAGATCTAAAGTCTCCGTAGCTGGAAAATGGGCAGCAGCATTTTCCATTGTTATATTTACAACACTGCGATCTCCAACCCGCCTGCCAAGCGTGGAGATTATGGCAATTACCTCCCCTTTCGTGGGAGAGGCCCTAAGTCCTGCAGTGGACTGTTACGGGCTGTGATGATGAATCTTTTTATCGGTTTCAATTCGTCATCCATCTCCCTCCCTCATAGACTTCGAAGCATGCAAACGCCGCATCTACTCTCTCGCTCTCCCCAACGAGCCAGCCAACTGCACAGACGAGGAACGCACTATGTTTCTCCGTACCGTCCTAGATTTTAACCAGACCCAGACAGTGCACGCCCTGGGAGCCCTATTAAGGTTTCTGGACTTGAACTGGACCAATTTGAACATGGACCTGCAGAACAAACCTCAGTTTATGAGTCTCAAGATAATTTCACTGTAAGTAATTTGTTTTAGTAACAATATAAACCAAAAGTAACGTTATGTTATAAGCAGTAAGTAAAGCCTGGCCAAGGAATGGTAACAGCGACAGTAGCTCCCCCTTGAGACTCTTAGACCTACTCATTAGGCACTACGAGTAAATAGGTACTTTCTGTCCCTTAAAAATCACTAGGAGATTGGAAGAATGTATTTTGACTCTTGTTTATGGTGGAATGCGATAAGGTTGCCAATATTCGCAAGCGGAAGTGTGAAAAAAGGTTTTTAAGTTACCACCCAGGGGGGCCAGGGGGCCGGGTGTTGTTTTGTGAGTCTGTGACCAACGGTCCAACAGTCCCGACCCATCAATAGCACGATATAGGATCGTATGAAAACACGGAAATTGTAAGGACGGCATTGGTCAGCGCCATCTGCGTGCTGCATTACGAGTAAATGATTAATAATAAGCTACCCTGTTGTCCATATATATCCATTCAGATGTCGCTATAAGTTAATTTGATTCATGGTGATATAAAAATAGTCTAAAACATTTAAAAAACGGTTGTGCACGAGGGCCTGGGGTCCGCTTTGACCATGATCCAAGATTTACAATGATCCAAGATCATGGTTACACATTCAGTCGCCTGAATGTGCTGGTTTCAACACGATGTTTTTCCTCGCCGTAAGAGCATCGGTTAGTACTCAACTAATGTACATAACTCAGAAAAAAGTATTTTTTTTATATTCTGCTTCCAGGGCTGACATAGTAACCATAGACGAGGACACTTATAAGGGTCTTCAGATATTCAGTTCTGTGTCGCATCCTAGCAACTTCAAGAAGGGAGTGCAAGGCAGCAATAAGGAGGGACTTAGTCTATTCCAAGTGTTCAGCAAGTGCTCATCGAAAGTAGGCCAGAGTCGGATGAGGTAAGATTCGATAAAATAGACTTTTCATGCAATAATAAGATAATTTGCCGTGGTAGACGGACTAGCTTACCTTCTAACGACTACTTAATCTCCGAGAGGGTAACGAGATGGGACCTCTGTAGACTAGAGGATAATAACCAGCAGCATAGTAATTTCCAACTCGCCTGCCAAGCGTGGAAATTAGGGCAAAAGCTATAACTATTGTGGAGGAGACTCAAGTCCAGCAGTGGAAATCTCAACAAATGACTTTAGATTGTGTGAACTTATGAGTTCCAAAAGGAACAGTGGAAAACCACTGGCTGCCGCGACGATGCTGTTGGAGACGGTCTATAAGCATGTAACTGAACTGTTAATTTTCCTGCTCTGCTATCCCCTAAGATCACTTGAGAGGATCACCCAGGTGATCCTATTGGACGTTATATCCAGCATTTTCTCCTGGGTGATTTTAGTGGTCCATTAGGATATCCCGGAGATCAAAATAGTGTGGAACTGTTGTGTGGCCTTTTTGTGTCGTGTCGTCTTTGATGTGAAGCTTTTCTAATTAATTCTAAAATTAATTATCAATTTTGTGCTAAAGTAACCCTCCATGGATAAAGTGAAGCGTTTTCAGGCGCTGGCCTAATTGACAATGGTCGTGCGACGGGTGGTTTTAGGTCTCCTATTGGTCGGGCGACGTCCGTCTTACGACTATGATCGCACGACCGTTGCCAATTAGAATAGCGTCTTACTTAGGTACCATCTTGGGCCCGACCGTCTAAACCGAATTGAAGGTAAACGCTATCGGACGCTGCACCAGTTTGCATGCAGTTTGAGCGAGTAAGATGGCGATGCATCTTCCTAAAGCCTTTACCTTCAATTCGAGTTAAACGCTTGATCCCTGATCCCTTCCCGCTTTCCCTTCCAATCGTCCACCCAGAGTGTTGCTCCAACACCCGACCTCGGACCTGTCTCGGCTGCGGTCCCGCCAGGACGTGGTGGGCTACTTCCTACGGCCGCAGTCCGAGCCCCTCATGAGGAACCTTTGCTCCTCGCTGCGGTTCGTCAAGAATGTTAACGTGAGTGGCGGGATGGGTGGCCGTTAGTTAGTTTGGGTAGGAAGCTATTGGGCCGCCTTTGCGTGGAAATGAAGTCTCCGCAACGTGTCCCAATCCTGCATCCAGATTGTTGCTCCAACACTTTAATGTTTTTACTTGCCCTTACTTACTTAAAAATTCAAGTAGAGTAATTTTCGTGGACCAAAGAAAGGCTAGCAAATTCACTGTAGTGTATTTTTGATCCGCGACATTATACGTTAGACGTGTGCAACTGTGTATGTCTGTGTCATTGTCGCTCCAGAAGGGACGGGCCGGTTTTTTTTATTTGAAAACCAGTTTCTAGACAATACTCTGAAAGTTTATATTGTATTGACTGGTTTGAATATTAGATATAATACATTATTCCCTAACATAACATTACAAACAAGATACTATGTACAGAAATGCGAGGGGGGGCCTGGTGACCTAAAATACAGGCTTCTTGATTAGCTTAGGCATCAGTCTCTCATAAGTGTTTAAACAATATGTGAATTGTAAACTGTAATTTATTGGGAGAAAATAAACGTTTATTTATTATTATTATATTACAGTTCTATGCATTGTTCATTAAAATTTGTTCAGTAGTTTAGGAAATATCTGCGCGTGGAAGACGTCCCAGTGTATCCAGGACGTTTCCCGTACGTGTTTACATACATCTAGGCTTCATGTTCTGGTTATGCTGGCGCGCACGAGGGCCCGGGGTCCGTCTTGACCATAATTTTTAGATAAGGTATATAAAGTGAAGCAACTGCCATCTGATTTCCGTGACCCTGTTAACAGGGGCACCGACGCGGCGACACACTCTGATTTTGCTATAACTTTAATATTGCAACTTTTTTTCAGGGCATCCTGGCGAAGATAAAGGCATTATCAGCGAAAGCTTACCAATGGAAGTCATTATACAACGTAAGCTTGCTAATCAAAATCCTCCTACACATACATACATAAAGCTCACGCCTCTGTCCCAGAGGTGGAGTAGGCAGAGACTATGGATCGCCACTGCTCTGCCTGACACAACTGCCTATTCTAGCATATATCCACAACTCTTTTCATCTCCTTTTATTCTTGTCACTTCGGACCCCAGCTTCTCTATATTTTCTACCTCCATATATTGTTATTTATTTATTTAGTGTTACCAATGTAAAATCATAGGATGAGGTAAGTTTCCACTTTACATTTTAACCTATAACAATATAATTTTGCAACTTAATGACCCTTATAGTCGTTTTCAGAGTCTCTACAACGCGGTGCTGGTCTGTGAGTTGTGCGAAAACGTGCGCGGCTGCGAATATCTCGAGAAATTAGCCGCTTGTGATAATACCCAGCTTTATGAGGTAAGAAGGTTAAAATATTAATAAGGAAAGTGCAAAATCAAAATAGTAGCTTCAACATTTTTTTTACACTTCACACTGCTTTAGTGAATAAGTGAGTAGGTACTATAAAATTTAGTTACAAATGGACCCAAACTCCTCACGCAGTCTCGAAAGGACCCATTCTTAGATCGCTGCAAGATCATCCCATCGCTAGATTAAGACATAGATTTACATCCTCATATGTATATATGGGGTTATATTCGTTATAGTTAATTGTTTTACTCTTGATTGCCTTCACCGCTCATCAAAGGTTAGCTGGAATAAAACCCGTTGTGGGATAAGCTCGCCTTTGCATTATAAACTGTATTTTTATTTCCTGTAATGTTATAAATTGATGCAATAAAGAGATTACATACATACATACATACATACATACATAGACATAGACATAGACGTATCTTTATTTAAGGATAGGACGATCCGAGATGGTACAGATGTCAGCCCATCTACATACCCACCACTAGTACAACATTAGCTTGCACCGCTATGGATGCACGTACAAATCGGAGACGGGCAAAAGTCTAAAGGTTCAGGCGCCGTCTTCTGTATCTACTTCTGCAACATAAACCCATTTTGGAATTCACTTTTCACTCCTACATAGATGGCGTTGTACATGAATCGCATAATAGACTTCGACCTGTCGAAGTCGGAAGGCAAGTTCACTGTCAAGCCGGGGGTGGATCCCGAACTGGATTTGAGTGAGTCATTAATGTTTCAGGACACCGTTTGAAATGTAGTTGTCTATACTAATATTAAAAAAAGAGGAAAGGTTTGATTTTTTGTTTCTTTGTTTGTTTGTTTGTTTGTATTGAATAGGCTTCGAAACTACTGGACCGATTTCAAAAATTCTTTCACCGTTGGGAAGCTACACTATCCCCGAGTGACATAGGTTATATTTGATTTTCTAAAAAATTACGGATCATTAATAAAACTCCAATAATGTAACCCAAGGTGTAAAAAAATACCCAAAAAATTCCTTACATCGCGTGTGCTGCGAAAACTATTGATGATAGAACAAAATAATGTACTACGACTTTGCAGAACACATCATTATCTACAAAAAGTGTCGCGACAGTATATGTCTAACTATTATAGTTATGTCACAATAAGTTTTCTTTTATTTTCAAAATTTAATTGAAATGCCGCCGATAAAAAACGCTCTTTATTTGTACCTTGGTATTAATCCTTATCAAAATCAATTATTATTCATATTCACGACTGCTTCAATACCTTTATATAACTTTTAGAATTATTCAATTCAGACATTCCATTCGAAAGATATCACGAGTTTAAAAATGTGAATATTATAAAAAAGTCGCGTGTTCGCCGCTCAGTCCGCTCGGCTATCTAGTTTCCATTGTTATATCTAAACACTGCGATCTCCAACCCGCCTGCCAAGCTTGGAGATTATAGCAATAACCTCCCCTTTCGTGGGAGAGGCCCTGAGTCCTGCGGTGGACTGTTGCGGGCTGTGATGATGATGAACCATTCTCCCGATCCAGAGAAGCAAACAATGGCCAGTCTCCAAGGGCTGATGTCGGAAACGGCTAAGGTAGAGCTGTCCAGACTACCAGAATTCGTCCAGGAATGCAGCATGCTGTACATGCCGCACCTGGGATACCTGCTGGGGGTCAAGTGCTGGGACGACAACCTCACTATGGAACAGAAGGACCTGCCCGGGATGAAGTTTATGGTGAGAAGTTTTTATCTTCGATTTCTTTTTAAAGAGTAGGTGCCTAAGGTATGAAATTTTTAGATATCCTAAATAAGAATAAGAAAATTTTTTGCCACAAGACACCACAACATGACACAAATAAAAGAAAATAAGAATATGTTAAAAAATAAGAAAAATACATAATCTTATGTTACGTACATCACCCATCTGCAGTGAATAATAATACAACAACTATATAAGTTCACCAAAATAAAAAGAAATATAAAATAAAGTAAATGGTAGGTATATGCTTCTGAACAGAGATATTTAGGTGCTTTTTAAAAACCACTAAGGTGGCAAACAAACTTACTGCTAAGTAGGTATAAATATTATATGATTCCTTTTCTTTCAGTTTCAGAACAACGACTACATTCACTACAAAAGCAAAGGGTGCGAAGGTAAATGTGTTTTTATTTACGGAAGTTCAGTCCGATTTCTGTTTTGAATTAAAAACCATGGAGGTTTCTTACATTACCTTTTTACGTATTGTTATGGTAGTTGGGGTAGATGGTTTTCTCTATAGTATAGATATTGTCCTCGTCGTCGTACGTGCCTACTTCCTGCAGTATAAATGTGACGACGATCTGCGTAAAAGCATGCGTATTGTTCATAGAGTAAGGTAATTTTTTTACCACATAAATAATTGACACGCTTCATTCCGTTTTTCGAAAAGCGTCTTATTCTATGATCAATACATTCCACTTTGCTTGCTCTCACGCTTTTGGCTTCTGAATTTAGTCGACTGAATTTAGCCAAGTGTATTTAATAAGTGTATAAGCCAGCAATATATCAAAGATAAGCCAATGATCACGATACCCGACCCTCCCACCCCAGAATTAGACGTAGTGGTGGGCGATACATATCCGGAGATAGTGGCTCTCGAGACCCGCGCCATGCTGCGGCTGGCAGCGCTGGCTTTGGAGAGACTGACCGCCCTGCCTGGCCTTATCGATATGTGCGCAGAGCTGGATTGGTGAGAGCTTCAACGTGTCTTTATTGACCGCTTAAGATAGAAAATAATCTGACAGATGTCGTAGAACCTCCGACAAAGACTACAGATATTAGTATCTACTGACCTACTCAAATATTTCCCAAACTTGTGAACCGATGTTAGCGAAACCAAGCCGTCTTCAACAACCAATTCAAAAAATCTGGGACAGAAAATAGCGTTTTAAATTCTCAAAAAAATATATGTATTTGTTAAGGCTCTCGTGTAGTCAAAGTCACTTAAAATTACAATATAATTAACTACACTGGATACAAATAACTCCACAATTACCCCCTTTTTTAATGTTTTCTCAATATGGTGACTCAACTACTGACATTTTACATTTACTTTTCATACTACTGGCAAACCTTTACTTTAATCAACCATAACTTCTTTCCCACGGCGATTCGTGAGTTGTCACCATAGTAAATAATGTAGAAAATGAAAAATCCTTTCTAATGACACATAGCTCAACGTTATTGGTCATATAGGCTGGGTTGTCCGGAGCTCCTTTAAAAGCTTAGCCTAATAGGTAGATACACAGTAGTTACACTAACCCAAACCCGGTCCCAGCCTGATAGCGATGTCGAAGGTAGCCAAGGAGTACAACTACGTGCGGCCGACCCTCACGGAACACAGCGGCATCAGCATCAAGCAGGGCCGCCATCCCCTACACATCATCACCAACGACAACTTCGTACCGAATGATGCCGAGTCCAGCCAGGAGGCGGGATATGTGAAGATACTGACAGGACCTAACTCTAGCGGGAAGTCGGTCTATATGAAGCAGATTGGTAAGTCAGACTCATTGCTAAGTGTGAAATGTTATTGGACGTGTTTCTGTTTAAGATACTGTTAACAACGCAAGATTAGAATAGGATCGAGTTTGTTGATTCTACTCAACCTCACTTAACACTCTAGCCGGGCGCTTCGTTTCATATTTTGTGATCTAGATACCCCAAGTAGGTACGCAGAGACGCAATGTGACAACGGCTGCAGTTTGGTTTTGCTAAATACGTTAAAATTTAGAGCGATAAGGGCCCTCATCGAACCTATAGAGATATCTCTATCTCGATGACGCAATTTGAACCGTGAGGACTGCACAACAGAGAACGCTGCCCGTTTTCTGATCTAGTGAGATTCGAATGTTTTTCTTTAGTTAAGGTGCAGCATTGTTGTTTGTTGTGTATTACAATAAAGCGATCTCCAATCCATCTGTCATGGGTATACATTATCAACCGTGGCCAATGGGGCGGTAAAGTTCTCGAGTGGCGACCACGTAGGCACCTACCGAAGACGCAGCGTGGTGGACCAAGGTTTGGTTAAGGTAGCAAGTACCGGATAGAGGCGGGTGGCACAGAACGGGCCTTTGTGGAGATATCTGAGGGAGACCTATGTCATGACATGATAATGATGAATCGGGAACTACAGCCCTATCACCGTAATATTGTGAAAACTGTGCGACTAGACCAACGTGTAAAAAAGTGGAAGGAGTCACTTGAGAAGGCAGTTTGAAGATTAATGTGGCGAAGACAGAGCATAGGCAATTAGGAGTCAAGCGCACAGATCAGGCCAGATACCTGGGATCGAGAATGACATGCGTGCCAACAAGCTCACCACCAAGGATGCCGAGGAACGAGCGAAGTGGGCCAGGAAGAATAGGAAGGCACACGTATCGCGTGAGATTGCAACCGGGCATAACGCAGAGATGATGATTGTGAAAACTGTAATTTGAGATACTTAGACTACGTTAGTTACCTATTTAATATGTCGGGCGCGATGTCTGGCATTGTCGGGCGTGGGGTGGGGGTGCTCCGGCCGTGGGGCGGCCAACGTGTCACTGTGTGTTTCCTTCCTATTTTTCTACCCCCCTCCTTTTTGACGATTGAAAGAGATATTTAATGTCCTTATTAATGAAGAAATTTTGTGTTTGAGCTAGATTATAAACTGTCCAAAAATTTTAAACTGTTACGTCCTGTTCGTCGTCGCTTTGTCACAAAACAAACCTAATACCTAACCGAATTTAAACCAAATATTAACGTATTTCTTCGACAAATATTGCGTTAAATTGTAAATGGTTTAGTAAATTTTGATGCACGTATTTGACAACGTTAGTTTATAATCTTTGGTTACGTGTCGCGTAAGCCTCAGGGATACGTGGGAAATAGGTGCCTGAATCTGCCGATATTAAGAAAGGGGCCCCGTGAGCGACTCAAGAAGCGATGGATTGACATCGCTAAGTCGAATGCGAGAGCCAACGGCCTACGACGAGAGGATGCCGAAGACCGGGCGAAGTGGAGAAGATTGAGTAGGAAAGCGGACCCTGGCAGACGCCGGAATAAGCGCCAGGACGATGATGATGAGTTTATAATGTTCCGGTTTTACAATCTTACGGTGACAGTCCCAACTCTTTTCAATTGACCGTCAGGGCTGATAGCCTACCTCGCCCACGTGGGCAGCTTCGTGCCGGCGGCGGCGGCGCGGCTGGGCGCGCTGCGGCACGTGCGCTCGCGCATACAGTCCGCGGAGTGCATCGCCGCACACATGTCCGCCTTTCTTATCGATTTGAGACAGGTTATGACGGTTTTGTTTCTGAATGATGTAGATACATTAGTTGAACACCAACTTAGCGGAACGTCAATGGCCTGGTGGCTAAGGTATCCGACTCGTAAGCGATTTTATCTGGTGGTAGACCTCTGCCAAGCCTGAAGTCTGCCTGGGTGAGTACCACCGCCTTATCAATTTCTGCCGCCAAGCAACAATGCTTGTTTTGTTGTGTTCCGGTTTGAGGGATAAGGTAACAAGCGAAATTACAGGCATGAGGCATTTCATCTTAGGTCTTACAATGACAACGCACCTGCAATTTTGAATTTTTGTTACCTGCAACCTAAATAATATATGAATTGTAGATGTTATAGACGACAGTTACAACTTACCATCAGGTGGGCTGTCTACTCGTTTATCACTGAGTAGCATAAAAAGCGAGAAATATCGAGTTCAAATCCCACTGTGGCTATGTTCAGTGGAGTTACGTAATTACTTTAATACTGATCGATGCTCTTACGGTGAGGGATAACATCGTGATGAAACCTGCGTTTAAGCGACTGAATGTGTAACCATGATCCAATCTGGTTAGATTCCCCAGGTAGCAGCGTCGCGGAGGTCAATTGCTACACTGTTATTACCTGATTTGCCAAATCCTGGATCATGGTTATGGCCACCCCCGAGCCTTCGGGCGTGACAGCATATCCAGAATATTGACGCCAAGATGAAAGCGGATTTTAGGTACTTAGTAATTTTTTCTTTCACACTTTCTCTTACAAAAAATAAGATAGTCTTGTTCTTTAACAAGTCCTCAAATCAATAACACCCCAACCCCCCACCAGATGTCGCTAGCCCTCCAAGAGTCCTCCCCCCACTCCCTGATACTGATCGACGAGTTCGGCAAGGGCACGTCCGAAGTGGACGGGCTGGCCTTGCTGGCTGCCAGCCTCAACACCTTAGTGTTCCGCGGCCGCTGCCCGCACGTCTACGTGTCTACGCACTTCCTCAATATTAAGGAGTATATCGTGGAGTCGCCGCTTGTCAGGTTTTTGGTAAGTTTTACTTATTGGACCCTCTAATGGTGTCCACGCGAAGATTCGAAAGAACGTTTCTCGCTCGTACGATTCGGATGTGGAATGAGCTCCCAGCCACGGTGTTTCCTTTGGACTATGACATGGGATCATTCAAGAGGTATATTAGAGGTTTCCTTAGAGGCGGGCAACGCATTGGTAGCACCCCTGGCGATGCTGATGTCCATAGGCGGCGATGACCACTTTCCATCAGGTGGCCCGCATGCCTGTTTGTCTGCCGAATAAATAAAAAAAATAAAAAAAAAAATTACGATTCTTGTGGTCCGGTAAATTCTCATGCGACCCGCATCAGAAATCGTGAGCGTTGGAACTGATGAGACACGTGATGAGGGCTGCTTTCGACGTAACATCTAGAGTTTGGTACTTATAGGTACGTTAGTATAGTCGGCAGACTATACACTAAAACTATCGACGGCAATTCTATAAAGTCTAATGTGGATTAGTACCTGTAGACAGAGAATAAATAGTCTGTTATAGCATTCTAGATGATTATAGCTATAAATTATTTAAATAGAAATAGGTACTACCACAACACAAAACAAATCACAATTTCTTTGAAAACCTCTCTTTTCCAATCATCTGCAACAGAGATCAACTACTTTTATCCCCTTTCTAACATTTCTCGACTCACTTTCCAACATATCCCTAATTCCTACTGATCACTATCAAGAACGGAATCTATTTCCACTTATTTCTACTATGATAAAGTATAAGTTGGCCGTGTGGTGTCCGGCAAGAGTAGAATAACACCAACCCCTTACACTCATGGGTGTCGTACAAGGCGACTAATGTTTTCGAGACAAAAGATCTAAGCGCCTCCGTAGACTGGAAAATGGGCAGCAGCGTTTTCCATTGTTATATTATAACACTGCGATCTCCAACCCGCCTGCCGAGCGTGGAGATTACGGCAATAACCTCCCTTTTCGTGGGAGAGGCTCTAAGTACTGCAGTGGACTGTTATGATGATGATGATGATGAAAGTATAAGCCGCGAGAAAAATGCTATTCCATAAGCCATGAACGACCCCTATCTATGACGTAACTATAAAAAATCCTCAGAGATTCGAACACATAGTGCAAGACGGCGAACCCGTATTCCTGTTCCGGGTGGTCGAAGGCGGCGCGGGGACCAGCTTCGCGCTGCCGGTGGCTGCTTCCAGCGGCATTGAGAAGCACGTCGTGGACAGAGCCAGCACTGTCTTGGGGTGCCTCATGGTGGGTGGGTCAGCTGGTAACAGTCTTAGTTGCACACTTAGGACTTTGTTTAGACGTTGTTTGACTTGCAAGCAAGTCAAACAACGTCTTATCAGCGGTGGAGAGGACTAAACTTTGGAGCTATGAGTTATGTCACTATCGATTACCAAACCGTGGCATACAACAACTTCTAGTAGACATGGACATGAAGCTTAAGAACTTCACTTCGAAAGACTATTGTGTGATTATGATGGGTGAAAAAGACTTTGAAACGACCTCAAACTACAATGCACTCATACAATTCATTAGGGAAACTCTGATGCCGATTAAATATACTAACATAATTTTTTGTATACCTACTTACAAATACGGGCCATTTGTAGAGTTATTTAACAAACGCATTGAACTATTTAACGATTTACTTTATCGGGATTCACTGGCAAATACCTATGCTTATTTCATAGATTCAAACTTAAATTTGCGTTATGATGTGTCAATGTTTAGAAGATACGACTGGTCTCTTAATCAACTGGGTTTTGAATGTTATTGTACGGGATTTGGCTGCAGTGATAGCGAAAAGCGATAGGTATACGCGAGAAACATTTTTTCGTTACTAAGGGTTATGCTCAGAGTCTGCGGACAACCGCGAAAGCGGATGTTCCCCGCTTATTTCCTGACGCACTGGAAAAGGGCGAAAGGGTAACGATACTCTACCAGAATGTTCGAGGACTGAAATCTCAGTCTAAATCTTTAAAAAATATTTTATTAGGACTTCATAGTAACATATTAGGACTCACAGAAACCCGACTTGACCCAAGTGTACAAGATTCCGAACTGTTTCCACCGCAATTCTCCGTTCTACGACGAGACCGGTCAGGTGGTAGAGGGGGAGGAGTGTTGCTAGCGGTCCGACAGCCATATCAAGTACAGCGTTTAAGTTTATGCGACAGCGGACCGGACGATGAAATAGTGGCTGGTTTAATCCAAAAAGGTAGCGCTAGTTTCATTTGTTGTATTGTATACCTACCCCCGAAGGTGCCAGATTATAGATATCGGTCGATTTTCAACTGCATCACTTCTCTTCTATCTACGCGTAAAACTTCACTTTTACTAATAGGTGACTTCAATCTATATTCCGCTACAAAGACGATACGTGAGGACTACGAATTGTTTTTATCAATAAACGGACTTAGTCAACACAATACTGTCGTCAACGCTTTGAGCCGTATTTTGGATTTAGTGATCACTGATACTTGCAAATTGTTACCAACTGTGATTGAGTCAGAGGAAAGTCTCGTGGGATCAGAGCGGCATCACGTACCGCTTGGCATATCTTTTCCTATAAGGAATATTAAAAATATAAATTTCCGCGCCTCGCGAACTAATAAACCCTGTTCACAGACTCCTTTCTATCGTAATTTTAGGAAAGCTGATTATAATGGGTTATATTCGAAACTGTTGAACGCCGACTGGTCTCAAGTTTATGAGGCAAATGATACCAACAAGGCTCTAGAGCAGTTCTATGTGATAATTAATTCGGTTATTGACGACGTTGTCCCATATACAAAATCGAATAATAATCCTAGATATCCTAAGTGGTTCAACAAAGATTTAATACAATTACTAAAAATAAAAAATAACTACCATAAATTATATAAAGTAACGAACAACCAGCTACATTATTCATTTTTCTATTATTACAGGAAACAATATAAATATTTGTCACAAAAATTATATGAAGGCTACATTTTGAACATTGAAAATAAAATTAAGAGCGACCCTAATCAATTCTGGTCTTTCGTTAACAAAAACAGGCGATCCAATGATCCTGAAACTTTTGGGGCTAGTACATCTACAGAAGTTGTGGGCAATTTTGCGCAGTTTTTTAAAACCGTATTTTTGACTGAACCCCCAGAATTAAATGTAAAGTTGGCTGTGGAATCGGCCTCAGCTCGCACTCATCATACGAATTTCAATGGCATAAGCGTATCTGTCAATAGCGTTGACATAAAGGACGTCTACTTAGCTCTCAAAAGTCTAAAACCGAAATCCACTCAAGGTCCTGACGGAATACCTCAATTTATAGCAAGAGACTGTAGGGATGCATTTGCTGGCCCTCTGGTGCACATTATCAATCTGTCTCTGAAACAATCTGTTTATCCAGAGTTATGGAAGATGTCCAAGGTATTGCCAATCCATAAGTCTGGTCCTAAGTCCAACATAACCAACTACAGAGGAGTGGCAGTTATTTCTGTATTTGCTAAGGCTACTGAGATGGTTTTGCATAGATCCATTCAAAGCCAGTTAAGAGCATGGTTCTGTGAGGAACAGCATGGTTTTTTGCCGAATCATTCGACCGCTTCGAATCTCCTACATATCACTAGCCTGATTGCGGAAAAGTTGGACTCAAAAAAGCAGGTGGATGTGGTCTATTTTGATTTCCAGAAAGCTTTCGATCGAATAAGTGCTGAAGTTATTTTGAGTAAACTAGCAATGGCTGGTTTTACCGAACAATTGCTGCTATTCTTTGCCGACTATCTGAATGGTCGAAAGCAGTTTGTCCAGTTTCAGAATATGGTATCGGACAAATATATAGTCAATTCGGGGGTTGGTCAGGGAAGTTGTATGGGCCCTCTACTTTTCCTGATAATTATCAATGACTTGCCTTCAGTCGTCCAACATAGTTTGTGCCTTATATATGCTGACGACGTTAAGTTGGCCGTAACCATAGAAACCCCTGCTGATTGTGACCGTCTACAGGAGGATATTGATCGGATCCATGAATGGGGGATCAGTAACAGTTTAAGGCTCAATAGTGAAAAATGTGCAGTAATGTCGTATACACGGGCACGCGTCCCTGTTGAGTCAAATTACAAAATTGGCGAAACAAATCTAACGCGAACAACATCAATGAAGGATCTGGGTACCTGGTTTGATACAAGGCTGACTTTTCATGACCATTACACGAAGCTATGTGACTCAGCACGAAAGGCTCTTGGCTTTGTATTAAGACAATCAAGGGTATTCAATGGTAGACACACATTGTGTTTACTATTTAATGCTTTTGTCAGGAGCAAACTAGAAACCAATGCGGTGGTGTGGAACCCTACGAGCGCAGGTCATATTCTAATGATTGAGAAAGTTCAGAAAGCCTTTCTCAGATGTCTATATAAGAAAATGTATGGGTTTTACCCCTATATGTATCCTACAACTTTTATCCTAGGAATGGTAGAGTACCGCACACTCGAACTTAGACGGAATGTGTCACTGGTCATTTACGTGTTCCGATTAGTCCGTGGAATTATATGTAATGGACCCATGCTATCATCGGTTAGTTTTGCGGTTCCCCGGTCTCATATGGTGAGAGCCCACAGACAAAAGCTGTTTGTAGAGTCTGCAGCTCGTTCTAACCTGGGTAGGAACGCGCCGCTGGTTCGGGGCCTTCAGTACATCAACTGTATTCTTGCCTATGACTCTAATTTAGATATATTTACATGTACCGAAGGCAATATCAAGGTAATAGCGGCTCGTTATTTCGAAACTTTGACGCCAAAATCTTCTATTAATTATTAATTTTAAACTGACTTTTATTTCGATTTGACATTATATTATTGTAGTGGTGCCGATAAACATTTATAAAGGTATTTGTTACGAAATCCCGCTTAGAATATTGTATTAGATTTTGTTTTGACATTTTTGTATTGTATTGTATTTTGACATTTTTATTTTATTCTATTGACATGTTTTATTCAATTCTTTTAATCATGTATAAAATGTGTATTTATAATGAGGTATTGTGGATATGGAGATAAACACTATTGCGATTGGAAATTCTGTTAGCAATAAGTATGTGTGTGAAATAAATAAATAAATAAATAAATAAAATAAATTAGGCTCACGGTGACAACGCGAGTCCTAACAGTGACAATGATCGTCCTCACAGTGACAACGTGAGTCCTAACAGTGACAATGTTGGTCCTCGCGGTGACACGACTAGTCCTCATTGTGATAACGCCAGTCATCTAGGTAACAATGTCATTCCTAACTGTGACAACGATCTGTGTAGTATAGAATTAAAGCGGGTCAAAATTACTTGCAATTTTTTTTGTGATAGATAAACACCGCAAACGACAATGGGTCAATCTGCAGGTAGGCGAATTTCGCGCGCTGAATTTTCTTCTAATATACGCGCAAATATAAATATTCAACACGTTTCTTACATTTTCTTTCACTTATAATCGTGTCAGTATGATTATAAAATAGCTAATATGATTACACACATTAGACACAAAAAAAACAAGTGTTAGATAGACTGATATCCTCTAACGCATTTTATTTTTGATTCCAGAGCAACTCCTTGCCCCCAGCCAACAAGAAGATCACAGCCAAGCTGCGTTCCTGTACAGAGATAATAAAGAACGAACTCCTCACGGAAGATATTTAATAAATTCTCCATCCATAGGTATAATGTATAATGATATTCGCTTAGCGCTAACAATAATAATATTTCAATAATAAAATATAATTATAAAATTTTAGAATATCAAAAAAATCACTTACATTGTCTAATAAATATTTTATTACCTAATTTCTTGTGAAGCTGGAATGTCCAATATTTCAGCATTAAGCGAAATATATGTATAAAAAATTGCTATCAACAAAATAAATACGTACATGGCTTTATGAAATATGACTAAATAAATATAAAAATAGGTACACAGGTTAACATAATAAGCAGATTCAAAGGCTGCAATCTGTAGTCCATAACTGATAATGCAACGCCAGCTCGTAACTATGCCTTATGTTGAAAATAAAGGTTAATTCGGTTATTACATCATTTTAAATGAAGTACCTAGGTATTTACAATAATTGGCATCATAGACATTTACAAGACAACAAAGCTTCCCGAAGCTACCATACATTGTGACACTGAACATTTTTAAGGACATTAAATTCACACAAATAATTTACAAAATAAGTACAGAGACTTTTAGATTAATAGTTACTTTTAAATAAACAAATCTACACAAAGGTCCCCCCGCGTACTCCTCTCAAACGTCTCAAAAACGACTGTGCGTATTTTCATGTGGTTTCACCGATGGTTAGCCGTCAAGGCTTTGTGATTAAGCGGGTCGTTAATAAAGAATGTATTAGTAGAAAACCTACATAATTGTGAAAAATATCATAATTAAATAATAATAGACGGCTTTAGGTTGTTTTGTCATAAGAACTAAAATCTTATTTATTCGATTCAGCTAATAAAATAATAGTCCCACAACTATTTTCAAAAATACATTGTCGATATAGTTATTATAGGCCGTACCTTGAACAAATATACAAATTAGACCGGAAGTACAAAAAAGCGGTTAAATGCCATTGGAGGTTGACGTTCTTGTCTTAAAATACGTCAAAAATCCGCACCGATCACACAATATGGTACAAAAATGAGATACAATCGTGGCCGCCGCTCATCCAATCAGGCGATAAATAAAACAAAATGGCGTCGTGACTAACCAATCGACTGTCGATATTTTCGTGCAATCGACGGCAGCGCCCTCTACAATATTCCTCGAGGTTCTATTTACATGGTTTTCATTTGTTGCATCAACTCTTCGAGAGATAGTTCCGAGGCCGCCACCGCGCCGCCAGTGCTTGATTCTGGTGTGCTGTTGTCGACTGGGACTGTGTACGCCACCTGGAAATGTGGGATGGATTGACGGTGAATTATATCGTAAACGATATTAGCTCATACTCTCATCATGATCTTAAGAGCGGTTAGTCCCGGCTTTTGCCAGGGTGAAGTCGAGGTTGTTCGGGAATTCGAAGGGTGGGTAATCGTCGAGTCCGAATGAGAGTTTACATATGTCTGTCCTTAGGAGCGATTTCACCCAGCGGCAGCAGTCTCGTGACCATGACGCATGCAACAGCGTCGAAATATCGAGGTTACAGTACTAACCGTGGAAACAAACCCAATAACATGTGCGATGAAAGAGTGGTGACGAGTCTTAAAACCTACTACTGTTGCAAGTTGTATGATATAATTGTAGTAATTTCCAAATAAAATCTGTGTCTCTGTCTTCTTCTGAGATAATGATGGGTTGTTTATAAGGTTACACCTCAAGTTTTAGTATGTATGTGACATAATAATAATTACGGCCAACCCTTCCTCCAGTCGCACATGCAGGGTCCATACCAATGATATTAGATGCTTCAGAAACGCAGACTTGTACCCTACTTAATCCACGAGTCTTTCAATTCCTGAGGCTGCCTAGTCCTGAAACCTGTCTTGGCACGCTCCGCAACCAGAAAATATAATTTAGATTACCTGGACACCTTCAACCAGCTGGAGATTTGTTGTCTCTTCTTCCGGCGTGTTTTCGTCTACCAAACTGATGCCTGTGAATCAAAAGGTTAATATATAATGATAATTCCAAACAGTTACATTAAGTATAAAATCTTAGAAATAGGGTTTTTGCGATTTTAAAATCCACCAGTTGGCGCTTCTGTCAGAAGTAAGGTCCGATGTCAAACTGCTGTAAATTGACGAATCCATTGCAGCCAAATTCAAGCTCAAGCTGGTAAATTTTGGGGCTTTAGATAATAATTTTGTTTCATTCCATATTTCGAACATTTTAGTTTAAGAATTACGTTGATATTGAACCCTAAATGATGCCAAGGGCGTAGCCAGGATTCTGTGATTCAAACTAACGATCCGCCGCGGCTTCACACGGGTTTCTTAGTTACTCTATAATAGTATACGTGTATTATATAAACCTTTCGGAAGAAATAGTGAAAACCGCATGAAAATCCGTTCAGTAGTTTTTGAATTTATCGCGAACAGACAGACAGGCGCGGCGTGGGACTTTGTTTTATAATATGTAGTGAAGTAATCAAAATCAACGAGTTAGCATAAAAATTTGGCACCTTATCTCTTAAAACCTAACATATTTGTGGCTCTTGTAATCCGAATGGCTACGCGGCGCTGGCGGTATGAAGGTTTAAAAATTGAACGAGTCAAAAGGGCTGGTATGAACATAACATAAACCACGAGTGTAGCGACCCGGTACCGGATCTCCCAAATCCTCAGATCATGGTCAAGATGGACCCCGGGCCGCCAAGATAATTATTTTAAATTAACAATACGGATCCTTACCCCACTCATTATCCTCATGCACGGGCGTGGTGTCCTCCGTGACCTCTTGGGCCACCTCCACCGCGGGCGCGCGCGCCGCCACCGCCGCCTGCTGCCGCCGGCACCACGCGTCGTCGCATTGCGGGTTCGGCTGCCACCAAGGAGACCCATTATTATCATCATCATCATCATCATCATCATCATCATCATCATCATCAGCATCATCATCTCATGCTCCCACTAAACCTTATACATCGGTCGACTTTGTGCCAGTTATATCTATTGGCTGGTCACAACCCTCAAGAACGAGGAAGGACCAAGAATCAATTATCACCGGCTCTGAAAACTATGTTTTTTTTTAGTGTTTTATATCACTAAGGTGGCTAACAAGCTTAAAGCCTGCCTGATGCTAAGCAGTCACCGCAGCCTGCGGACGTTTGCAATACCAGCTGCCGACCCCAAATAAACCTTTTGCACCCCTTTCTTGTAGAAAAAGTAAAAAAATTACAAGATTAGTGGATTGCCACGTTTATTAAATAGGCCCCTAGTGTTGCTAATGTCCGTTCCATAGGCTCTTTCCTGTTTATCTACATAACAGAATAGCAATGGTATTTTGAGTTATAACGATAGTATTATGATACTAGCCGATTCCGCTGGTGTTAGCCTTCAAATATGTTTTATTTCAAATTTTCTTTATGCCCATGTTTCTGTATTTTTGTAACGTTTCATAGAATAATTCATGAGCCACATGGGCTGGCTGCTTATCTTGATTTCTCACTAAAGGTTGTACAAAACAACTTACCTTCAAACTCATTGTGGGGAAGAAATCCGTCAGTGCGCTGTAACCCAAATAATGGGTCACATTACCAAACCCAAGCAAATACTTCAATGTGTTTTGTACTGAAACAAATCGAGAAAACACAATCAGACACACCAAGACAGATTCTAAAACTTTTTTTATTGTAATCTGTTTTTATACTTTAATATTTATTATAAATAATTCTTACCTAAGAACCCAGCCACAATGCCCATCGTGGTTGGCAGGCTGGCTGCACACACACCCTCCTTTTTCAAAGTTTTTTCGTCTATCTTGGAAGCTACGATTAGGGGTGGGGCACACTGGAAAACACAAAACAATTAATCAGAATTTCAATATTGAATTATCATGGGCAAAGTAGACTATGATATGACTGCAAGCGTTCTTTCAAGGTAATCTTTGTTTACTTTAGTAAACAACAATTTCAATAACTCAAGAAAAAGTCTACACCTTTAAAGGCCAGCAACGCATTTACGACCCTCCTGGTATTCCAGATGTCCATGTGCGGTGGAGATCACTTACTATCCTGCTCATTTACCTCCATTTATTGTAAAAAGCCCAGTTTTATTTGAATATGAAATACTTACAGCAAAACAAGCAGTGTCTCCGGGCATGATGAACTGTATGTGGCCAGACACAGCATTTTCACTCACTCCGGACTCAAACCAGTTCTGACCAAGCTCATTGCATGCTGTGTTGATTGCCATGCGTGCCTCGAAGTTGTCCACACATGAGAGCACTAGGTCTACCGGCCCACCAGTCAGACTGCCTTTGCTATGAAAAGATGAAATAATATCAGAATATTTGAAATTAACAAAGTTCTGAGAAAAGTTGTGTTTTACTGATATTACATTAATTTTTAATTTTGCTCTCTAGCATAGCATTCTTCAATGCACAGGTGTTGTATGTACAAATTGTGCTATGATTGATGTTTTAGAAACCCTTATATTAAATAATCGAGGTTTGAAGAAGACTCAAGCTCAACAGTGGCTGGTCACTTATTTTAATGTTTATATTGATTATGCAAACTAAAAGGTGTGATGTTATGTATGTACGCAAACAAACCTTATGGTATCGCAAAAGTTCTGGAAGTTCTGCACTGTGGTGATATTGTAATTGTAAGAATCAATGGTCACATCAGGGTTGATACTCTGCAGCGTGTTGGCGGCAGCATCCACCTTGCTGAGTCCCGCTTGGTGCGGTTGGAAGAACAAGCGGTTCATGTTTGCCAGTTCAACTTTATCATAGTCAAAGAGGATAAGCTGGAAATTGTTTAAATTATCAGTTAATATCATTCAGTTTATTTTTATTTGCACTATTTTTGCATACTATTTGGCCATTATGACTGATTGTAGTAATTACACAATAAAACAAGTTCAAGCTTTGGTTAATAACAGGTTCAGTGTCAGTGCTTGATAATCAATCATCAATCCTTGAATTTATTTCCACTCTTATTACTTTACTTGAGGTTCAAAATATACATACAATTAGAACTGTATTCCTTAATTTTTATCAACATTGTACATTTACTGAACTTCTATTATATATTCAACAGCAGTTTTCAACTTACTTCTGCTTTACATTAAAGTAATTACCTTTCCAATGCCACATCTAGTCAGCATTTCAGCAGTGACACTGCCCACACCACCTACTCCGACCACTGCCACAGATAGCTCCCTGATTTTCTCATAGTTGTCTACTATACCCATCCGCTTCAATGCCATTAACCGACTGGAAAGATTATTATTATTAAAGTTATACTTAAATATTATACATAAAAAGACAAAAAGATGAATTTATTGTTTAAAGAGATACTTCCTACTTTCCTCCCATTTTAAGGTTAAAATTAAAATAGAAATATGATTCTTTAGAAAAACAAATCAACAAGATAAAGTGTATTATATGATGACTGCAATTAACAACAATCAATTTATGTTTATTTACGAAAAAAACTCATTATGAAAATTCCTTTGTGTAGAAGGTAGAAGTCAGTATTATAAATAAATAGTCAGATATTTTTCCACAGGAAGAATTAGTAAATTCGTAGGTGAGATTGAGAATGTTGTGTTGCACCATTCTAAAGAATGCATCATCAGTAACATATTGCAATAGTTTTTATAAAATTCCTGGTTTGAATAACAACTTTATGACTGGGCATGTAGTAGTAATAAGGAATTTAAAGCCAGGTATCATAATTTTACATGAAATTAATAATATTATAGTTGTTAGATAGTAAAAACCTGTAAGGATTTGAGTCGACAACTTCAGAAGACATAACATCGATTTTCTGCCTAACCGGGCCAGGCTGGCTCTGCACAGCCGCTAGTTTCGCTTCTAGCTCCTTTACTTTCTTCTGCAGCTCGTCGATGGTAGACATTTTCAGTGATTATTCACAAGAAATTCACCAAAACAGTGGAAGAAAAATTCACTTTCACTGAAAAAGTGAAATCGAAACTCGTCGTCGTCAGCTGGCGACTGTCAATTTGACGTATTGTTGACGTTTACTGCCACGGAAAAATGTGCGTTCAAAAATTACGTACAGTCGCTTAAAATGCGTTCACAAGTTCTTAAAAAGTTTATTAATACAAGAACTTGACGAAAATTTATTCACCGACATAGCTCTAAGAATTTCCAAACTGAAGTGGCATGGGGCAGGGCACATAGCTCAAAGAACAAATGGCCAATGGGGCAGTAAAGTTCTCGAGTGGCGACCACGCACCGGAAGATGCAGCGTGGGTAGGCCTGCTACAAGGTGATCCTACGACCTGGTAAAGATCGCAGGTACTAGCTAAATGCGGAAGGTACAGGACCGACGTTTGTGGAGATCTCTGGGGGAGGCCTATGCCTAGCAGTGGGCATCTTCTGGCTGATATGATGATGATGATGACGAAAATTGGTTACGAGCTGCCTGAAACTAATGGCATAGTTACCAGATTTTCAGTTTATACTAGTCTCCCTGTCCTTCCCAGTTCATTAGGGGACTTACGCCACAAAAGGACAAGCATTGTTTTGAATGTTTAGCAGTTCTACATACATAAAGCTCGTTAATAGCGGGGTATCTCGTACAAATTGGTGCCTCCAGTCGGGCGGCTACTATCTCCACCAGAATAGCGCAACCAAACAATACTATTATATTTAATATTTTTAATAGTATCTATTGTATTCCTGCTATTGAGTCATCACTTTCCATCAGGTGGCCCGCATGCCTGTTTGTCTGCCGTATTACATAAAAAAAGTAAGGTGCTCCACATCAGGAAGAACTCGTCCAGTGCTCCTTTGGGTGGAGATTTAGGAAGCAGTAGCTTTGACAGTCCGAAGAGTATTTGCTTTTTTGCTGCCAGAGCAACGTATTATATAGGTGGGCAACGCATTGGCGATAGGTACCTAGTGTTGCTAATGTCTGCAGGCAGCGGTGACCACTTTCTAGCAGTTGAACTGTACGTCTGTTTGCTTATCGTAAGACTTTAAAAAATCTCAGGTACTTTTATTAAACTAAAACAGTTTAATATACTTTCAAAAACATCTATCTACTGTTGGAATTGAGCCTTCTCCACATAAAAGAGTACAGTGCCATATCCAGTGTCATAGTGGAGATGGCAGGCGAGATAAATGAAACAACAGAATGGCTACTGCTCATTTTCGGCTGTAGGTACACGTGACTGAGTGAACCGGCATTACATACACATCTAGGTAGCTCTTAGAACATTAAGTTTATCGACTATGTACTTACCTACTAGAGTAGAGAAACCCACCTAACGACGTTAGTTTAGAAAATTCCCGAAAATCGATGTATCGCCGAATTTTACCAACGTATGCCTACCAACTTACAATTCGGAAGCCATATCAAAATAGATACTTGTGAAGCCGGTTTGGTTATGTAGATAGACACACCACGAGAACTCAGTCCCGTGGTCCCCTCGCGTTAGAGACACGCGTGCGTTGAAAAGCTAATAGAGCCAGTAAAATACGTTAGCAAACAAATAAAGTTTCGATACCTACTAGGGTTATACTACTTAGGTACTTTAGTAAAGTAAAATGTGGCTTAAGTTTTGTTGTTTTAAACTCGTAGACACCTTTGGTAGTTTTTGAAGGAAAGTTTTGTAGAAGTTCAATGTTATAATTCGGTGACCATTTGAAATAAGGTAAGGGAACTTAAATATTATGCATAATATAGATTGTTTTTAGATAACATTTGGAAATGTCTACTTACCTAACTAGTGATATTTTTTTTATTTTGTACATTTCAGGTCACAGTTAACTTACTTTTAAAAGTATTCTTTAGTTATTAATTATCTACTCTAAGAAATTAAATAAACCTGCAAATAGGTACGTATCTACCTACCTACTTTACATCCCCAAATTGCATTGAACGTGGAGCAATTAAGTATTAAATAAATCATAATCACCTTAGCGCTATGTCCCGGTTGTGCTCTCACGCGCGAATAAATAAAATAAAATAAATAATGTCCGGGGTCCGCCTTGACCATGATCCAGGATTTGGCAGAACTGTGGAGCAACTGCCATGTGAGTCCCGTGAGCCTGTTACTAGAGGAACCTGACCAGATTAAATCATGATTACACATTCAGTGGCCTGAATGTGCAGGTTTCATCACGATATTTTGTACACCTTTGTACTATTTTGTGCATAAAGTATTAAATAAATAAATAAATATTTTCCCTCACCGTAAGAGCATCGGTTAGTGATCAACTAATGTACATAACTCTGAAAAGAGTTATTGGTACATGGCGTCAGTGGGATCGAACCCGGGACCTCTCGCTTGAAAGTCGGACGCCTTAACCACTAGGCAACCGAAGCTCCTATTAATTATTAAATAATCCCTACTGATAGATAATATAAAATACTAAACCACAGTCCACGCCTGCGAAGCCGCGGCCGGTAAACAAGTTAGGTATTCTATATACATATAAAGTACCTACTAATTAATTACACCAACGATTTTTTCCCGTCTTTATTTAAAAACATAAAATGGTCCCGAATCCCGATCAATTCACCACATGTGTTTACAATAACGAGGCTGTCTATACATATAGTGGATAGATTAGGTACATAACTAGTTATTTCTTCAATTTAAAACCTTTATGTGCATCATTTATTTATTTATTATTTATTTAACTGTTTATTGTACACAATAATTATATACAGAGAAATATAACAGTATAGAAGACACAACAAGCGCTGCTTATTTCTAAAAAGAAATTTCTTCCAGTAGGCCTACAGAAGAGTGATGTTAGACTAGAGTAACGCAGATACGACGTGCACAATAATTGAATGTATAAATATATAGGTATATAAAGCTAGACATATTATTAAAACAAGCTATCTTAAATACATAAATATATAAGTTATGGACTAGACAGGGAAAGATAATACTCCTTGACTCTCTTTTTAAATATAGACAGTGACTGGCTGTCACGTACATTATGTGGCAGTGAGTTCCATAGTCTCGCTGCATGGACAGTGAAGAAGTAAGAGAAGAAATCGGAATTATGGATAGGGATGGATAATAATGATTTTACATTTGACCGACAAGGCTTGTCTTGGGCCCGGGAGAAGTGGAAGGAGTTGCGGAGATATGAGGGAATTGAGGATATTGTAAAGCATAGAAAGGACATGAGCGTTCCTGCGATAACGAAAAGGGAGCCACTTGAGTTGCGATCGATAGAGAGAAATATCATCATACTTTCGTAGACCAAAAATAAACCTTATGCAGACATTCTGCAAACGCTCAAGTTTGTTTAGTAGTTCTTCTGTGGCATCCAAATAGCAAAAGTCAGCGTAATCTAGGATAGGGAGAAGGAACATTAAATAGAAAATACCTACTTAAGTAGGCACTAGCTAGGCCTCTTACCCCTATAATCGTTAGTAAGGATGGTTTTCTCGTAACATATTTCCTCAAAAAGTATCAGCAGTTTCAGGTTAGGTTTCAGAAGCTCAATTACGAATAAATATTGCAGATATTGAGTATCTGAGTACTACCTCAGTAGGTGCAGTGCAGATGCCCATTTCATAAGGATAAGTTGATCTGATAGAGGAGGAAGGGACTAGGCCTGCAGGACAGATACCCACTACATCTAGTAGGTAGGTAACGATTACACTGTATACTTATTCATGTGATAGCGATAGTTTACCAAATTACTTTAGAGAGTGCCTCCGTTACTGGCACCGTACTAACCTACTCCAGAACATCGCCATTGGGAACCGAGGCGGTCGTACACCGCCGAGATTTAAAACAACGACTGCCAGTACTGAAGTGATCACCAGTGACAAGACGTGATTGTCACAGCGGAAAGACTGTCTTATTGACTTAAATACACAACACAAATATGTTTAAACCGAACTCTCATAATTCATTTCAAACTACATATAATATTTTAACCTGAGGGTTATGGGGCTACACAACCATCTCAGGGCCCAAGCCAACCTCACCGGCTCGCGGTCCTGCTGACACACCTACGAGGCTCTGGCGAATAGGAGATTCTCAATTCGACCGAATGAGAATCTCCTATTCGCTTTTTTCCATATCGGGGGGTTGTGCCCTGTACCCCAAATATTTTATTACGGATTCTGGCAGAAAACTGCTTTCAGTAAACCTGATTGTGATTTCCTAATAGAAGATTCAGCGACATGGGCCAGTTGTGGAGGCACTTTTTTTTAATCTACTCACAAGCACATACAAGCAGACAGCCCACCTAATGGTAAGCGGTAACTGTCGCCTATAACATAATTTAGGCATGCAACAAAAATGCAGAACCGCAGGTGCCTGTAAATGCGCTTATCCTTCAAGCCGGAACACAATAGTTCAAGCATATAGGTTGGCGGCAGAAATAGATAAGACGGTGGTACTACCCAGGCGGACTCCTCAGAATTGAAAGAGATACCTGATAAACTGAATTATACCTATCTACTTCTATAAAGTATATATAAAGTCTATGTAAGTACTCAGATAGTGATGATGATCATCATCATCCATTAGGTAGACAGTTTCACATCACATGAACGTCAAGATGTATAAAAATGTAGACATTTTGCGCTTTCTCCTCGGAAAATGTACTAAAACTAAGTATAATTTCATGAAACACCTTTCCGAGCTTCGGTTATCAAATTCAATACTTGAGAATCCTGTCTAAATAGCGCCATCTAGTAAAGCATGCCGAACTACATGTTTTACTTTTTAATGAAACTGTCTGAAATTCCTCAACTGTGCTTACTCTAAATAATTTAACAAAAATGTAGAACAACATTCCTGTGAACACTTTCGGTTGGGTTTTAATTTGAGAAACGTACGATAAATAAAGATAAGGTGTTGATAACGGAAATACACATCTGCTCCTGTGGGTATGTCACAACAGGCACACTGTTTAACGCGTTGAATGGGTGCTTTTAAAAGATACTAGGTCCATGACCTGTACAAATAATAAAAAGAAAATAACCTAGTAAGGCGACTGTGACTATATCACGCATGTTTCTTGACACACCTCTTTCAGCTTTTCTATAATTGTATTTCACTTCACGTAGATTCATTTCAGTTCAGGGCATTCTGATTTGTCCTTTCTGGAAAACGCACCTATTGATACCTCCTATATGAAAACCGTTTTATTGCACCATTACGGTCACAGTATGGTAGGTTTTCTATGCCGAGCTATTTCTGTTAATCCTTCTATCTATAGGTACTTGTTAATTTATTTGTACTGTTAGCTGCACAGAAAGGTACCCGTCAATACTTTCTGTAAAGTTCGCTGTACTTTCTTCATTCCTATGGTGTGGTTTTCATTCGCCATCAGCACAATGCAGCGCCCAACCACGAGTTCGGAGCGCACGCCGCTGGTGGCGCCCTCCTACATGTTTGAGTCCAGTATCACGCGCAGCTACCAAAAGCGGCTGCGGCACACGCAATGCGCCATCTGTGTGGGACTTATGTGAGTATTTTTATGCAATATATTACGAAGATAGGGGCGAGAGCAAGCATGCCACCTGATGGTGAGACCACCGCCACCCATGGTCATCCTCAACACCAGGGGGATCGCGCATGCAATGCCGATTTGAGAATTATAATAGTGTTGGTTCGTTTCTTGAAGGCCCCAATGTCGTACCGGCTTAGGATGACCGCTGCAGGGAGACGGTTCCATAGAATGGTACGGTAGAGTGGCAGTGTTTAATAACAACAGAAAACCATCCGCATCCGCTACTCTTAGGTTGCAGATGTCCAGGGCCTCATGTCAGGGCATTGCGATCGATACTAAATTGCGATATTACAATTCGATCGAGCCAAGTAACTTAGCGGACTCGAGGCTCGTGGCCCCTTTCTATCAGGTGAACCGTCTCACCATGTGCCTCCCTTGGCAATAAAAAAAACGTAAGCCCGTATTCTGAACTATAGACGTCGTAGGCTAGACTAGATGATCTGAAGACATTTGTCATCTTCCAGGGCGCCCGTGAGACAAAGGGGTTGACTCTATTCTACCCTGCCGGATACTCATGTGTTTCCACTCCTTTCACTTCTAACAATTTCATCGAATTCTTTTTTGCCTTCAGGGTGATTCTTGCCATAGCACTCCTCGTGACCGTCAGCTACGACATAAACGACGCACTCAGCAACAGTACGGACAGCGATGTACCTGCCTCAGCGATTCCAGATACCCAGCTGAGCACAGCAGCTCCCAGGCTAACTACAACGCCTCGGGTGACTTTGAACTTAACATCAATTTCGCCTGGCCTCAAGCCCTTGTTGAATCTCACTTGGCCATTGGAAGGTAAGATTTTTTCCTATAACGATCTAACCTTATTCAGGAATCGGAGCCTTAATCTGCCAGAATAAGGGAAAAGGCTAGACATATCTGAGTCGGGTGCGAGTGCCAACGACTTACGACGCGACGATGCCGAAGACCGCACGAAGTGGAGAAGAAAGAGTAGGAAAGCGCGGCGGACCTTGGCAGATGCCGCGATAGACGCCAAGAAGATGATGATTACAGTTACAGATATCACAGAAATACACATGACAAACTTTATAAACCCTTATTTTTGTATCGGGATTGACACAGGTCGTCCCCCTTCCTCTTGGGTTGGGGATCCTCCCACACCTGCCGCCATCACCACTGCCATGGAGCACGGGAAAGCGGCTCTGCAAAACCGGACCGATCTGGAGAAGACCAGAAAACCTCTAGACAATAATACACCGGCGAACCGGGCGCAGCGGGCCGCAGCCACCTCAGCTGCAGTCAAACCTCTGGCGGATGCGGCGTATGCTGTCGAGCAAGCCACCAGAGCTCTGGCTAATGGGTAAGGGATTTTTACATATTAATCCGGAGATATAGGACACGCAAGAGGAACACCTGGTGGAAAATGTTATCAATGCGTTCCTTTTACTTAATCCCGGGACACGTTGTTCAACTAGCAGCTATATATTGCTCCGTACTGCCAAAGCTACAGTTCCCTGTGGAATTTAGAATCGTAATTCTGTGCTAATTTGGGTGTTATTATTAATGTATTTTATTTTAAAGTTATTTTATGATTCTGGGTCTTTCGTCGGCAGAGAAAAGATAGATTAAAAACATTTTGGATCACTAGCCGTAACTGTCAGTTTCTAATTTGTGTATTCTACTTAAGTTACTTATTACATAACAATCTCCATCACTAACTTGTATGGGTAAATACAAATATAAATCATTTCACCATTTGTGCATTCTTAACTCTACGTTGACTATACCGTCCACATTATTTTTTCTTTAGGTAGGTACTATCACGCATTCAAAATTAATACGCTTGCTAATAATCAATGTACAAAGTAATATCTACATGTTGATGTAATTATAGAGCTCTATTGAGCCGCCAACTTAGCCATATCGGAGGATCTGTACGTTTATAGATATAAGTGATGCCAATTGGACTAAATGGGCGGATGTCGAACTCTCCCGTATTTGAATACGTTGTTGACCGCTTAGTGTTCTGTAGAATGTATTTACCAATATGATTCGAATACCTAAGTCTCTTGGGAATTTATAAGATTGATTGAAATCAACAAGTAAGTAATGAAGACGTCCACCGTTTACAACATAAGGATGGACGTCTCCTTTATTCAAAATCAGGTTGCCCTCTTACTGATTTCCATCAATCGTGTAATTTACCAAGTCGGCTTACTTTTTAGACAGAGTCTACCTATTTCTATTTCGTAGGGGCACAACTTTAGGATATTTTATATTTATTCGCAGATGGTTTTGCTATATTCAAATGTTATTAAATAAAGCTCCTCTCTAGTGTAACGATTCATTCGTTTCTGCACCAAAGAAAACAATTTCTTCAAAGTAAAAAAAGCAAGCGTTAGCGAGGTTTGGACGCACCCATAAGTTTAAGCATTTGCGTGACGTGAAGACATGACCAAACTTTCCGAAAGCCACTCAGCCCAGCTGAATTATAAACTCAGCTTAAAACAAATCATCTTAGCGTTAATGTCCCGGTTGTGCTCTCGCGCACGAGAGCCCGGGGTCCGCCTTGACCATGATCCATGGTTTGGGAAAACAGGAAATTACAGTGGAGCGACTGCCATCTGACCCCCGTGACCCTTCTACAAGGGGAACCTGACCATATTGGATAATGGTTACATATTCAGTCGCCTAAACGCCCTCACCGTAAAAGGGCTCAGCTTAAAACAAATACTTACTAACAATATTCTCCCTCTGCCACACATTTGGGCGTCATTGTAGCGTGGCAGAACCGAAGCCAAACTAATACGGATCGGGTGTCGCGGTCGATCAGTCCGTATCGCGTTACCTTTCCACGATCACCGACCTCTTTTGCAGAACGTACATTCGAGACAAGTACTTAACTATTATTAGTTTGGATACCAGAGACGGTATGCGTGGTTGATTTTGATACCAGTGGGGTGATAAACCAATGTTACCTATGTTAGAGCGTAGGCAGTCAATTCAGAAATGAGGAGATCCGCAAGCCTCTGGGGGAGGCCTATGTCCATCGTCTTTCGGCTAATATGATGAGTCAATCGAGTCAGCGTTTTTTTTTATCGATAGGCTTGCATTTGACCTCAACTCACCCGACGGAAAGCGACAAAGCAATGACAGTGTTACAAACCGACATTAAACAAACACATCCCTCTTTAAAGTATACTTAGGTATTTTCGCCCAATCTTCATGATAATCAACATCCCGTGAACTTCGGTGAGCGTAGCTCAGGTTAGTGTGAATAGTGGATAAGAGGTCTGACTTGTAAGCGAGAGGTTACGGTTTCGAACCCCAGTACCAATGAGCCTTTTCCGAGTTATGTACAGTAGTTGATCTTACGGTAAGGGATACATAGTGATGAAACTGGCACAATCAGGCGACTGTATGTGTAAACATAATCCAATCTGGCCAAGTTCCCCTTTTAACAGGGTCACGGAGGTCAGATTACAACCGCTCCACTGTAATTACTTACCTGATCTGCAAAATCCTGGGTCATGGTTAAGCCTGACTCTCGTGCGCGAGATCACAACCGGGACATTAACGCCAAGATTATAATTTTTTTATCGTGAAAAGTGCGAAGCTTCGTACACTTTACTTGTGGGTTATGGTAGCCACCATCATGCCATGTCATGCCATGGTGACTTCACACTTGACAGGCTAGTTTTCAAATTCAAATTCAAATAATTTTATCAATTTAGGTTTACACAAAACACTTATGAATGTCATACAATTAAATACATTAATTTTCTTCTATAAATCTATAAGTAAGTATACAAAATTTTTATTAATTCGCAGTATTACAAACATTAAACACATAGTAATTCTATTCTATTTAAACGACGTCTAGACAAACTTAACATTGTCCAATACCGACAGTGGCATGGGGCTACTCCATAGAGAAAAAATAATATGTACAGAGGGCTTAATGTGAGTTTCGCTTCGATTTTACTATACTATCGCGTTTGCGTTTTCGTCGAAATTAGTATGAAATAAAAACTTCATTTACGTACCACTAGACGGCGCCATACATTACTTCATACTAATTTTAACGTAAACGCAAACGCGATAGTAAAGTAAAATCGAAGCGAAACTCACACAAAGCCCTCAGAAGGGCTACTCACTGTTTTACATGTTTTCATTATTAATTATGTAACTATCATTGTGTTGTGTATAATAAATGTCGTTCTTTCTTTCAATAAGTACCTAATTTAATTAAACAACATAATTACATTAATTAAGGTATTATATCTTTATTAAAAGAGCCAACGGGAAATGTCTACGCAACTTATTCACACTCCACTTGCTGCAAGCCGCATTGGTTACGGAACTGATCGGGTTTCGTCCTCTACACCGCCGGTCAACGGTTCTAATATGGGTTTCCAATACTTACGAAGATAAATAAATAATGCTTGTCCGAATTCACACAGCGCCATCTAGCCCCTAAGTATCTATTCATAAACTACTTATATACTTTTTTTTAATACATACTACAGCCATACCCATAACAGAAATTAAAATTCATCATTTCAATTTCTGCTCGGCCGGGAATCGAACCCTAAATTCCAACATTATTATTCAAGTAGAGCTAAACCCATCCAATTGCGCAGGAGAGTGAGTCATAATATCCTCGAAATCACAAACGCATTGGATGTTGGAGGATATGTTTTAAGACGCTCGACTGAAAGGTATCGTCAACATTTAAACGGCAAGCATATCTTGCAAGTTCTGAATTTAAAATGTACCTACGCACTCAAAAACATAATATTGAAAACACCTCTCTAAACAGTGATTTAAACTACAGAGAGGACAACATTCCAGCCATAACTATACCTAATGCGTTACTTTGTACCTACAAAGCTAATGGAGCAATACCTATAAATTCACGACCTGTAGAGTGCCACAAAATTATCTGAACTAGTAACGGCGTCGCTGTTGTTGACAATATAGTGACACTTCAAAATGAAGACACTTAGTTCCAGTTATGGCCCCTAGGTTAGATAAGTTTGTGGCACTTGGAAGAAAACAGGAAATTGAATCAGACGACGCATAGAGACAGCAACGAAACTGAGCTCACTAGAAACGTCTACATATCGTAATATAACAGGTTTTTAATGTGTTGACATAGAAGATATAACATAAATAAAGAATAAATGGTCCAAAAATGTCGGAATACCGGATTAATAGGCCTTGTGTTAATTTAGATTATCTCTTAATTAGCATTTTAGCTTTAACGTAGTAACTATTGTATTTGTAAAACCAGAGTAGATAAATAATTAAGTATCTCAAGTGGAAAAATGACTACTTAAGTACCTACTTCATCATCTATCTGATTTCTGGGTAAATAATTCTAGTGGTATTCTTACTACTTACCTTTACCTTCCAACATTGCGCAATTTACTTACTTTGATTATTATACGTTTACTTATTACTTACCTTCTTCAATTTTTGCTATTTATGCGTTCAGATGTATCGTCAATAAGTAAGTACACAAACCCATATAATACTATATAATACCTGCCTACCTATTTTTTTAACATGGCAACCGGACAATGAAGCGGCCCCAGCCTACTGACAACGTGCTTTAAAAGTGCAACGCACGCCGATGCCGGTAACTAGATGGGTAACCGTTTTGTATTTTGAGGCTATTTGAACTTCAGCACTGCAACGAGCTCGCCACTCGTTAGGTCAGGCGAAGCAAGGTTGACCAAGGTCCTCCGCTAGTGACAACATACTGTCTACCGAATACCGTCACGGGGTTCCAATCACCTCACGGCTGGTTAAAACTGTCTGGAGACGGCTTTCGACCAATCTCCAGATAGTTTCAACCACCTTGGCCAATTCATTATTTGACAGTTCTCTTGATCTAGTAGATTCTTCGTAACGAAATTCCATCACGAGCTTAGAAAGTAGGGGCTAAATTTTGAAAGCCATGTTCCGATACTTCCAACCGCCATAGTCCTAAGACTACCTTCTCAAACCTAGGGATACCTAATATATCTAACCCCACAGCACCGACCCCTCAACACGAGAAGGCGGCGTAGGAGTCGGCCCCCCAGTGAGCGGGCTCCCCGGGCCCCCCTACTGCCTGCCTGCGACCCCGTGCCCCCCGTCCAAGTACCGCAGCCAGGACGGCAGCTGCAACAACCTGGTGAATCCCCAGAAATGGGGGGTTTCGCAGATACCCTTTAGGAGAGTGCTCCCCGCAGACTATGGTGATGGTGAGTTTTGATTTTAACGTGTGTGTCCACCAGACCTAAATGTATTCATAGCTATTTCAAGCTGAGACCAAAAATGAGCAGCTGTGTATTGTCGAGAGCGTTTAATCCCCGGTGCCGTCATGTACCAAAGACTTTTTATGATTTATGAGGGTAGATACATTAGTTGATGACTCACAGATGCTCTTACGGCGATGGAAAATATCGTAAGAAAGCCTGCACATTCAAGCTACTGTATAACCATAATCCAGTCTGACCAGTTAAAGGGTCCCCTAGGGGTGACCAGTTAAAGGGTCAAGTAAGTCAGGTGGCAGTCGCTCTGCTGTAATTAGGCGAACCGCTAAATCGTAGATCATGGTCAAGGCGAACCCCAGGGTCTCGTGCGCGAGAACACAACCGGGATATTGAAGCCAAAATAAACTAACCGATACTTTTAGGGCGAGGGAAAACATCGTAGGAAATCCTGCACATTCAGGTGTCTCTGAAATACCGTTCAACACGCTCGCTATTCCACAACATTTCCCAACTCTAGAACTGGTTGTATTGTAACCTTAGCGTAGACTTAGACCTGGGCCTAAGTTTAGTTGACCCGGTACAAGTTGACCAAGGTCAACCCTGGTCAACCAGTCTCGGGGCGCCCCTCGTTGACTATGTGGTATACAGAATGTGTTGAATTGCAATTGTGCGAAATTAATTGCAATGTGAATAGGTAGAAAACATGGAAAAAATATCAAGGCGGACCGACTCTCGCGCGTAAGAGCACAACCGGAATAGATAAGACGCCAATATTATTTTAGTGTTTTCTGTTAAGTTTTTTTTTGTTAGGTATATATAATCTGCTAAAAAATTGTTTGACTGAAGTCTGTAGATCGAGGTAATTACTTACCTCAGTCGAGCAGCTCCACTTCGGACGGGATATCCCGTTAAGCCCTACCTCTCTCTGGCTCTTCTCCCAGCCTGCTCACCTAAAGCCCTCCTCGGCAGGCATCAGCTCCCCCCGCACCGGCGTCTCCGGCGCGCTCCCCGGCGCCCGCGACGTGAGCGTCACAGTGCACCGGCCGAGCTACGCGCACGACAGCCAGTTCACGGTCATGCTGGCCGTGTGGGGACAGTTCATCGATCACGATGTCACTGCTACGGCTCTTAGCAAAGGTATGATATAACATCAAAATGATGGGTAAGTTAGCTGCCTTCTTGACAGCGCCATTTATTGGTCTGTGGGTAACATAACAATCACAGACGCAGGATGCCCGCTGCTGAACCTCCCTCCATATAATCTGTTTTAACATTTAGTGCACTTTGCTCTAACAAAAACATGCATAAGCTAGACCCCTTCACTGCCAAAGTCACGGTTCCCCATGGAGCATTGGAGACCTATTCGCCGGTAGGAACATAATTCTTTAAATTGGCTATGCCGTGCTGAAATGTTTAATAAAATCGTCACATCAAGTGTCACTGTTACTTGTACGTACCTTAAGTCATTAACCCCTTTCTCAACGGTAGGTGAGAACAATACCGCGCTGTCCTGTTGCGACGACTCCCTTCCCCCGCACCCGGAGTGCTTCCCGGTGCGACTGGACCCCGAGGACCCGTTCTACCAGGACTACCACGTCACCTGCATGGAGTTTGTGAGGTCTGCGCCGGCGCCGACTTGCCATTTCGGTACGGAATCTGGTGATGACGCTTTGTGTGCAATTCTTTGTAAATATCCCAAACTTATTTCACTCAGGTGTAGAACCTAGGTTGAGCCGGTTCTGACAGTTTTTTTTATTTCTAATACCTAAAATATAATCAGGAATAAGTATGAGTTTCGAAAATCAAAGATCATTTTGTTATAATAGTCATGTATGTTTGGCCGTCATCTCACTTGTTATGATGCTACCGTAGATGGAGCACTCTTTGCTTGGAGGTCATTTCAGGAGTCACTTATGAACAATCTGGTTGTTCAGAAATGACTCTATTACCTTACCTTAGTCATTCGCATAATAAAATTACAATAGATTTACGAGCTTTATCACTTGACGAATAATCCTACAACTTCACCAACCTACGGTCACTCAAGAATATTGTTTCCAGGTGAGCATAGACAGACCACTCGTCATATCATCATCGTCAGCCTATACTAGTCCTCTGTTAGATATAGGCCACCTCCCATGAGTGCCATAATACCCTGTCGTCGCTACATCCAGTCACCACATGCAGTTTTCTCAATTCGTCGCTCCACCTAGGGCATCCTATAATCAAGAATACCTTTACCCCAGCGGTTGGCTAAATATGGCCAGTCCACTACCAAATAAACGAATGATTGATTGAATAAACAAATCTTCCGGTGAGCAATAATATCGTGATGAAACCTGCACATTCAGGCGACTATATAAATGTGTAACCATGATCCAATGTGGTCAGGTTCCCCAGTTAACAGGGCCACGGTGGTCAGATGTTAGTCGCTCCATTATAATTACCCGTTCTGCCTCGTCATCATAATCATCGCTCCTTCAAGGCGGGGCCCGGGCCCTCACGCGTGAGTGCACAACCGGTATATTGACACCAAAAAGTAATAAAAAAGCAAACTCCCAACAAAACCTCGTCTCGCCAGGTCCTCGCGAGCAAATGAACCAAGCCACAGCATTCCTGGACGGGTCTGCCGTGTACGGATACAGCGACGCGCGCGCCGCCCGCCTGCGCACCAACGCAAGCGGCACCCTCCGGACCCTCCTGGTGGCCGGCCGGGAGCTGCTGCCGCCCTCTACGGACCCCAACGACGGCTGCAACACGGTTGAGATGAACGCCAAGGGGCGCTACTGCTTCGAGACTGGTGAGTGGTAGCAACAGTTCATAATACTCCGCAGTTGGTTCACTGTATGTCTAGGTCGCCGCTCTAGATCCCGGACCGTTAAGTTAGTAGGTAAATACAAAGAACTTTACGAGTTTATCCTGGCCAAACCAGAGTTGCAACGGTGGAAAATAAGTGGTGGCCTACATGATTAAAGGTCACTGTTGATTAGTGTCCAGGTGGGTGTAACGGAGGACTTTAATAATTGAGAAGTAATGACTAATTAACGGTCCCTAGTGACTATACCCACACAAATACATTGTTGCTGCTAGTGCATTCGACTTATAATTATGTGTGCACATTGCAAGGCACTCTGTTGTGCTAGTGTTTTTTTTTCTCCTTGCTCCGCCTCCCCATCCCATGAAGTGTGGTTGGCACAAATACTATCATGTCTTCTTGACCCTCACACTATTTTTTCTGAACTAGTATGTCGATATTTTAATTTTATGTCAAGTGCCAATAATGTCTCCAACTTTTATATGATAGAGAGAGGCAAACGAGCAAGTGGGTCACCTAATGGTAAGTGACCACCGCCGCCTATGAACATCAGCAACATCAGTAAGGTCACGAATGCGTTGCCAGCTTCTAATACCTAAGTGTGGCATGTTCTTGGAGGCCTTAATGTCGTACTGGCTCGCAAATACCGCTGCGAGATGATCATTTACACACAACTTACATCAAGTAGTAATATTATTTTAACTGTGATCCTGCCCACCGTTGTCCCTAGGCGACGACCGTGCCAACGAGAATCTGCACCTCACCACAATGCACCTGATCTGGGCGCGGCAGCATAACCGGCTCGCCGCCATCCTGGCCAAGCTCAACCCGGGCTGGGACGACGAGAGGCTGTACCAGGAGTCCAGGAAAATAGTGGGCGCCCAGATACAGCACATCACGTATTCGGAGTTCCTGCCGTCTGTTTTGGGTAAGTAATTAGTTTTTTTCTACAACTCAATGACAAAAAAACAAATAGAGTGCAAAGTTGAGCAGACAGCTCACCCGGTACTGTCATCAATATAACATCTTTCATTCATGCGCTTACTTTTCATGTTATAGAAATGCCGCAGGTCACTGCGCCATTCACTGTGAATTCACTGCGGGGTCACTGCGAGGACTAAGATGATGTGCCTCGTGCCTTTAAATGCGCTGGCCTACCTATCTGAAACAAGCATTGTTCCTTGGCGGCAGGGCTCCTCATGTTTGACCTAGTCCTACTTCAAGGTGCCCGTGCCTGGCTACGTACCTATCTAACTGGCAATACCATTGCCCCTCCCTAGGCGTGGATGTGATGTGGGCGCTGAACCTGACGCTGCATCCGGCCGGGTTCAGCGGCATCTACAACGCTAGCGTGGACCCCTCCATCGCTAACCACTTCTCGGCCGCCGCCTTCCGGTTTGCGCACACACTGCTTCCAGTGAGTATCTATAATTTGCAGCACTTATTAGGCAGGACCTTGACCTATCTCATCTGATGGGAAGCGACGATGCAGCCGCAAATGGAGCATGCCAGTGTACAGACCGCCTATTGATTTGAAGTATTTTTGGCCTTTAAGCTTAGTCCAAGGCCGAAACAAGCGGTAAAGACACTTAACATGGGATTAAAAGCATTGTGCAAGACACCTCGATAACAATGGTACAGATATATGGTTACTGCAACCTATCCTTGCTCAGCTGCAGACGCAAACTTTTAAAACTGCGATATTTGATCTGCATGCTATATTAGGTTAGGTAAGCTTAAAATTTGCCAAAACTCTCCAGGCATAAAGGAGGCTCCTGCAGTAGACAGTACCGTTTCGGATTAATGATTAGGATGATGATTAACAGCCCATAACAATATCTACTGTTGTACTTGATCTGCCTCCATATTAGAAGAGGGATTCTGCTATAGTCAGCCTTCACACTTGGCAGGAGTGTTAGACAGCCATGGTTAAAAGACAGAACGCTTCTGGTTAGCTTTGAGTTATGTCATGTACAGCTAAATCTTCTCCATTCCAGGGCCTGATCCGCAGCGCAGAACTGAGCAACGGCACCATCAACTACATCCAGCTTCACGAGATGCTGTTCAACCCTTACATACTGTACCAGACCAAGGGCGCGGAGCACGCCGTCAGCTCCGCCATGATCACACCCGTTCATGGTGTGGATCCCCACGTCACGTCAGAGGTAGGTAGTTTGACTGGATACCACTAACATGGCAAACAAGTTTAAGGTCTGCCTGATGGTATACCTTATAAGCAGTTACCGCAGCCTGGATGTATAAAGTGGCAAACAATCTTACGGCCTGCCTGATGATAAGGAGTTACCGCAGAGGATGTTTGCAATACCAGGAGTATCAGTCACGAGCTGCCTGCTGACCACATTTTTATTGAATAACGACATGTTGTACACTTCAGGAAAAACCTCTAGGGTATTGTAATGTTTTCATGTGGACTTGCTTGTTACTAGCTTTACGATTGGCAAGCTCCATTGGCGAAATTCAAATATTTTTTCCTGGCCCTGGACAATCAACAGGCTAAGAGACAAGAATCCACGGTTGGAATGCGATCTCCAACCCGCGTGAAGATTAAGAAACCAGCTCAAGTTATAATTAAAAGAAACCACGACATAAGTTTCTAAAAGCACTGACTTTCACTCAGACGCACAATCTTGTTTCAGCTAAGCAACCACCTCTTCGAGAAACCTGTAACCGTGAACGCGACAACCCAGAGACCTGGCCCGTGTGGGCTTGACCTGGTTTCTCTGAACATTCAGCGAGGCAGAGACCACGGGCTGCCTCCGTACCCGGCCTGGCGCGAGCACTGCGGGATGCCCAGGCCGAAGAGTTTCCAAGACCTGGAGGGAGTTTTCGACGAACTGTCAATGACGAGGATTACCACAATTTACAGGTGTGCAATCTCTAATTAGACTTAGGTATAATAACCTATTCATGTTTTGGTTTGGGCTAACTAGTATTTCTCCATTTGTTGTACTATCAGTCGGTTTATCATCAACACCTTTAAAGCTAGAATAAATCTTCGGCCGTATCGTCACTTACCACCTTTTACAAATAACTAACTAACAGAAAAAGTCGAAAAACTGTCGATGTATCGCTCATTGCTAGCTTTGCGTTTATCAGCGGTCCTTTATGTGTAAACGGTATCAGACCAAATGTAACCTTTAACTTCACCCCTTGCTCCCCAGCAACGTGGAAGACATAGACATGTACACGGGCCTGTTAGCCGAAGACCCGAAGGGGCGTCTGCTGGGGCCCACCCTCACCTGCCTCATCGCAGACCAGTTCCTGCGCCTGAAGGTCGGCGATCGGTTCTGGTACGAGACCAGCGACAAGGACGTCGGATTCTCTATAGGTACGAGCACTTGGCTATGGCGTACGTAGAATGACGATTAACATATTGTTGTTGTTGGCACTTGTGCTTGTTGGTTGTCTGTCAAGAGTTCAATTTCATCGGCAAGCAATGTTATATTGCGTGCACTATTACCATCAACTGCATTCGTCTGTATTGGGCGCTGAACTGCTTGCGTTACTGTGAAATTACGGGTATGAGACGGTCAATGCCGTGGGTGTTTGTAGACTAAAGTGCCAAAACCTCTGGCCCTGTGACGGCGTCGCTGTTGTTAACATCAAAATGACTTTTCAAAATGGCAACATTTAGTTTCAGTTTTGGCCATCTGGTCGATCGGGTCAGATTAGTTTGTGGCACTGTATCATCATCATCATCATCTTGTCGTTAATGTTCCGGTTGTGCTCTCGCGCACGAGGGCCCGGGGTCCGCCTTAACCATGATCCAGGATTTGGCAGGACAGGTAATTACAGTGGAGCGACTGCCATCTGACCTCTATGACCCTGTTACCAGGGGAACCTTTGTGGCACTGTACGTTGATGTGTTAATTGTAACTACAGTATTCCATCCATAAAGTTACTACACCTAGCGATTGCATCAGATTGGCTATGCTCCTTTATCACTTTCGTCATCTGTCGGTATAGGTAGAATTACTATAAACAATATCTATCTGTTTTTGCTTAGTTTTTGTCGCTAAGCTAGGCTACGAAATTTGATACAATTTTCATCAACAACAGACTAATTCCGACTCCTATATTTCCTCCATAGAACAACTAACAGAAATCCGTAAGACAACGCTGGCGAGCATGATTTGCACGAATGAGGAGCTTCTCGACATGGCTCAGCCCAAAGTGATGGAGTCTATCAGTGCGATAAACCCCCTGGTTGACTGCAAGGAACTCCCTCGACCAGACTTCACTGCGTGGAAGGAAGGAGGGGCGGATAAGGATAAAGAGACAAGTGAAGAAAAGGGAGGCAAAAATAAAGGGAAGAAAGGAAAAGGTGGGAAAGATAAGGGCAATGGGAAAGGTGGCAAAAGTTAAACACACCAAGCTCAATAGTGTTACAGGATTTTGTAATTAATAAACTCCTAGAAGAAGATTTATGTTTAGGGTTATGCATATTTCAAAAGATTTTTATTTTTTTAAATCCAAAAAATAACTTTGTTATCCCGTTTCGATTGACGTGTGTTTATTAATTACAGTCATACTAAAGTTACTTAACATAAAACAGTGAATAGAAAATTAATCAACCAGTGAAAGTTCAAGCACAGAATATTTATACAAACTTAATGTCAAGAGGTACGTATACCTCATAATATAATCAGTCTAAAAATCAAGAGTTGTTCACTCCTTGATCGTATTGTTTCTTGGCTCCCTAGGTAAATAATCCTTAGCACTTATCTCGGCCTCTGCCAAGGTACGCTTTTCCACTAATTCTTCTCCACTTCGCCCGGTCTTCGGCATCCTCGCGTCGTAAGCCGTTGGCTCTCGCATCCGACTCAGCGATGTCATTCCATCGCTTCTTGGGTCGCCCATGAGGCCTCCGTAGGTTATTAATATAAGATATCTATTCTGATTTTGTGTAATAATAGTGGTAAGATTTCTATTTAAGCGTAAATAAACTAAACTTTTAACTAGACATGTATAAAACAGAAAAATACTTTAGCATTAGAAGAGCTACCTAACTTTCATAATATAGAAATTGTGTACGTGCTCGATGGAAATTGTGAATATAGTGCCAAACATATCGTAACATTAAAAGCGTGAGACTGTGTGTTATAAGTACCTACATGCTTATGATAAACGTTTCTTGGAGTTTAAACGTTACTTCTGCTTTTTTACCTTCGTGGTATCTTTAAAGCATGTAAAATAGGAACAACTTAGATAGATAGTGCCTTATTGGAATAAGTTGGAATAAAGATATCAATAAATTGTTTAATTATTAAAAATGTGTTTTATGTTGTCCCGTGCTTCGTACCTACCTAGTAACCTTAACAAATTATACTCCAAAACCTTCCTCATGAACAACCGCATGAGAAGTTTATCTCGACAGACAGACAGCGGCGATGTTTGTTTTATACCAAGTGAAGTAGAGAAACTAAAATATCGGCGTTTCCATTTATGGGAAGTTAGTCTGCATTGCCGATGGCAGGGCGAGAGACAAAAAGGAATCGGCGGACAAACTTAGTGTTATCCAGCAAAACCGCTCGCTCTAGCCTATTACCTGTCCATCTCGCAATCTCAACCTCTTCAGATAGCCGTGAGAAGTTGGGACGAGTACATTGGTTGAGATTACGACTGGTTGATCTCTGTGGACGTCACTTGCCAATAATTGGTATCTAACCTGATGCGCCAGTTTCAGATACTTTATTTCTTTTTAATCAGATTCGATCGTGACGGGGTTTTCATCGAAAGGGATTCTTACTGACATACACTGTTCTATCTACTTATTGCATCTCGTTAATAAAAGCGTCGGTGGCCTAGTGGTACAGTTATACGACTCGTAGGCGAGAGGTACTAGGTTCGAATCCCACTGCCGCCGTCATATACCAAAGCCTCGATCTTTACTGAGATATGTACATTTTTCATTAGTTGAATGCTAACCGATGCCCTTACGGTGAGGGAAAACATCGTGATGAAACCAGCACATTCAGGCAACTGAATCCATGATCCAATCTGGTCAGGTTCCCCTGGTAGCATCGAGGTTAGATATCAGTCACTCCATTGTAATTACTTGATCTGCCAAATCGTGGATCATGATTAAGGCGGATTCCGGGCCCACGTACGCGAGAGTACAACCAACACCAAGATTATTTATATTATTTATATTTTACTTATCATGGCACCGGTGGCCGAGAAGGTACCTACGTACTAAACACGATTGAACATTATTTATTGAAAAATATTTAACGCGTGGTGGTTAAAGAAACTTCTATACAAAAAAGATGTTGGCCCTCACTTCAAACCCTAACTTTTCGGCCTGGCAAGAGACGTGTTTAGCGACTGTTTTTCTAATAAAGCATTGTGTTGACTGACCCAATGGTGGCAAGTTTGACTATAACGCCTATTAAAATTAGAAAGGCAAATAAATCGTTAGAAAATTTGACTAACGTGAAACACAAGGCAAGCACATCACATGAATTTCAATAAATGCTAATTTATTTGTTATAGACGGGCATCGTCCCAGTTTTTAGCACGCGATGCAGTTAGATTTCCAATTTGAGCCGATTAACCGTTATTCTTGTATAATTTATAGAACCAGCGTTTTTCAAACTAGTAGTTACTGTAGCATGTGTGCTCTGGTAGACCTTAGGTTAAGTCGGGCTCTAGGATAGGTAGGCTTTATTTGGGTTTAGGCCAACCAGTATTCAGGTAGGTTTCGGTAGGACGTAGGTCCCAGCTCCTGGGTCCGCTGGCTGGGGTACTCGCACTCATCTGGTGTGAGTGCGCTCGGGTTAGAGTAGGTCAATCTGGGGGTCGAAACGTCTGTAGGCTGCCTTATGAGCACATATAGCACTGGCTAGGTAGGCATTAAGCTGTTGAAAATAAGCTGCTGTAGTTAGTTCTACGCATTCTTATTAAATCTCTCAACGAAGTGACTTATATCTTTTATTCTATTTGTTGCTCCCCAGAACCCCCCCGGCGCAACAGTACCTATTACCTGGTGAGTAAGTCTCCTTTGCGTCCAGTGAAAGTTGGAACCGTGGCTTTGGCCATAGAAAACATAATGGCTTTGGCAGTGGAGAGTTCTAGCATTTTCCTATTTTCTGCTGCCATATCCCGGAGTTTTAGAAGTGAGTACTCCTGTTGATGCTAATTATTTATAGCCAGCCACAGAAACGACTTTATACCAGATGGCCTGTTTCCCTACCTTTTACTAATAATAAATAATCCACCCGACAGAAAATGTAGAATCCGACAGAAATCACAACTATTTTCTAATCTGCATAACGGATTTTAATAAGAACCGATTTAGAGGCGGTTTTTCTATTTAAAAGACAGCTTAATCGAGAAAACCGCCTCTTAATCGGTCCATCCGTTCGGGAGATACGATGCCACAGATAAAGACACAAAGCCACAGATTCACACGTCAAAGTTAAAACACCCCTATTTTTTCGTCGGCGGTTCAAAAAGAACCTATGAGTAAAGCTAAAGAGGAATATCTACCTATGTCTAGGTATAGATAGGCGTGCTATGTAAAGTTAAGTAAAGCGCCTCAGTCATGACTCAGAATCTTTGGCCAGATATCCCAGAAATTGGGGATTTTTCAAACAATCAGAGAAATAGAAAATAGTGTTTTAAATTTTATTTTAAATACATAAAATCGCTAAAAGTTAAAAGACCTATTGAACTTCACTCGTTAAAAAAAATAAAAAGTTACCCCTTTATGTTTTGTCAATATGATGACTAAACTACTGACATTTTATATTTAATTTTTATTCAATAAATAATTACAGTCAAATTCGCTGAGTTTGACTTTTATTTGGGGATCGTTTTTTTAAATAACAAGAAAATATATAGCACTTTTTGGCATTTACAGTTTGATCTGCCAGTGTAAATAAACAAAAGACAAACGAGCCAACTTCGATGAGATTAAGAATTTTGTGCTAGCTGCAGTAAATGTACAAATAGGTACATAAATTGAATATTGCAACTAAAAATATTATTTAGTATTAAACAAGAAGCCTTTACAGAATTATTTAAAAAAATCAATTAACATCACAATCAGGTGGCGATACTGTGAGTCACTACATGTGGATATATGGCGCACCGTAGGAAGACGACGGCCTTGCTATGCTCAAAATAAGACCTACCATGAGACCACACCACTATACCGCTCCATAAGCCCGTAATTACGCAAAAATCGCCCTTAAAACCAACACAATAACAACTTTACCACGTTATCCGCACGATGAAACCAACTTTGTCCCGGATTTTCTGACACCAAGTACAACAACCTGTTTTAGGGGTACAATGAACTCTATTGCAAAGCTTTTAGGTATATTTTAGACTAAGACTTATGTTGTAGACTCGATTCAGGATCATGAGACGGTAGTGAAGTGAACCTACACGTGCAAATGTTGGACCTCACCTCATGTGGGTTATTTGCTTGCATTGTTGATGCTATGACATAATCAGGTGCTATTATAGATCAAACCTAAAACTTGGGTGACTTTATGGCAAGAGTGAATAGATATTTAATAGATGTGCCCCACCGTAGCCTGCATCTCCACTTACCATAAGGTAAGATGGCAGTCAAATACCTGACTAATCATCTATGCGTTAATGTCCCGGTTGCCGATCACGCGCAAAGGCCCGGTGTCCGCCCTGACCATGATACAGGATTTGGCAGATCAGGTAATTACAGTGGAGCGATTGCCATCTGACCTCCGCGACCCTACTTCTAAGAGAACTTGACCAGATTGGATCTTGGTTACACATTGAATATGCAGGTTTCATCACGATGTTTCCCCTCACCGTAAGAGCATCGGTAAGTGTACAAATCTCAGGAAAAAAGTCATTATTACCTACATGGCGGCAGTCAAATACTTGACCATTTAATTTAAAAAAAAACGTAATACGGACAATAGAGCTAATGTACCTATGTAAGAAAGTTTAAAAGAAAGTATCTTACCTTATATGTCACTTGGTATCTACTTGAGCCGCCTCCACATTTATCGGAGGGTTTTGCCATGATCTCCTCGCCCAACAGGCGGGGTTGGATATCGGAGTGTTGTCAATTGCTTACACAATAGAAAACACTGCAGCCCATTGTGTCTACGGAGTGTTATTGTCAAGGAAAGCCCTAATGTTTAATGTTGAGTCTTTCGACAAATGGTAGCGGTTATGGTTAGGATTATGATATGTTGTTGTAGATATAGTAGTAGAGAGCCATATATTGTAGTAAGAGTCACTAAAATTTGTGTTGACTTATCACATGCAGCATCTGTAATGCACGCTCGCTTAAAAGCCTGTCTGGCGGTGGCGTGGGCGCCGGGTCGCTCTTTTCCTTTTAATAATTGGTTAAATTGGTCGAACTCACCGAGTTTTCTTTAATGCAGTGACAAAATATTAATGCCACGCCATAAATAAATAAATAATAAACTTAGCGTTCATCCCGGCTTATGCCAGGCTCCGCTTTCCTTCAGGCAATAAAAAAATACAAAGAATTAAATGAAGGCACCACATTCTCAGAACAGACAAAAAAAATTCTTTAGTTTGCTTGTGGGTCGATCCAATGGATAGAGTATGTTTCGGATGGTGTGAATCGATATTTCAAGGCTTCAAGGGTACTTCGAAGTTATCAAGTGAAAGCGCATTCACCTGCATCATTATCATTTAAAACATGATAGCTACGATAAAAATATAGTATCGAATCTTAACATTTTTAATCTGATATAAGTATCTATGAGTATCGATTAATCGTGAGACCGTGCGGCAGACTGGAATGTGGTAGAATGTTATACCATCATTAGTAAATTCAAATTCTAATGTTTATTAAAAGAAAAATTGTATTAAGGTAAGATAAAACCTACAATTTTTGGAAGGATAAGTCATTACGTAGTTATCCATATCCAAAAAAAATTGTCTGTCTGTCTGCCTGTCTGCCTGTGTACCATCCGATAATGCCTCCTAAACCACGCAAGGGACCTTTTTACTACCATCTTTAATATTTCTTCCGGAAGGTTTACATACAGAAACCACAATCTACAATAGCTTTTGCCCGCGACTTTGTTCGTGTGCTAGGTTACTACTACGGGGAGGTCAAGCTGTATCTCTGATTCTACGTCTACCCGAATTAGATGACACATGGCATGGCTTAGAAGTTGGATCCCAATCTCCCAAGCTGTGAAAACCCCAATATCGGTGTGTGTAATAAATACACTCGAATGTGGAAATGGAATCGAATCCGTGCATATGCACAAATTAGATTGAAAGGAGACTACTGGAGTGGAGACCTCGAACCGGCCGCATAAATGTGGGATGACAGCTAGCAAGATGGACCGACGATCTGCCTGAAAGCCTTTTCCGAAAAGTTCAGTGTGGACAGGCAAGGAAGAGTCCGATACTCAGCATTGGGTAAATGGAGGTTGAAGAAGAAGAAGAATAATAAATACACATACCTACATTAACGTACTACCTGTGTTCATACCCGTTATCAATGTTATATTAATAGGCGACCTACCTAGTTAAAATAAACACAATCAATTTAGTGATAAGGCAAATGCATTCTAGAATTTTCGGCGCGATCGGCGGCGTACCGTACTGTTTACTGGCACGTGAGATAGGAAAAACATGTGAGCGCGTGGGCTGCTTTGTTTCGTACATCTTTATGTTTCAATGCAAGAGATCTCAGTGGTCATCTTGTTAATGTCCCGGTTGTGCCGTCGCTCGCGATTGCCCGGGGTCCGCCTTAAACATGATCCAGGATTTGGCAGGTCAGGTTGACGGCGAAGCGACTACCATCTGATCACCGTGGGTCTTGGTTACACATTCAGTCGCCTGAATATGCAGGTTACATCAAGATGTTTTCGCTCTCCATAAGAGCATCGGTTAGTTATGAAATAATCTACAAAATTGGTACGAGTAGGTCCCCTTAACCATTAGACCATGAACGCTCAAAAGGTACATGTAAGTACAGTAAAAGGTATATAAGTACATAATAGATGTCTACCTAAATCCACCCACGCCCAGACCACATACAAACTAGAAATAATAACATTCTAATTGTGTCGACTCGTTTTCATTTTATTTTGGCACAGGAGACATCCCTAGTGCAGTTGTTAATAAATACAGCTAATGTCAGTGCCAAGACTGCAGCCCACTGCCGCGCCCACTTGAACGATGTTTCCAACAGAAGTTTAGAACAGGTTGCTATGGTTATGTCATTGTTGTGTAGTTTGGAGGTAATAGGCATATATAGAACCAAGCTCGTACGCAAACTATTGTTATTTTTTACCAGTTCTGTCCCACTGCAGAGCCTCCCTATTAATCTTTAACGACTTACGGTCGGATGCTTTCCTCGGCCAATCCTTAGACAAGGTGTCCAACTTGTCCCGCCATCTCCGTCTGGGCCTACAGAGCTTTCTTGTTAAAGTAAACAAGTAAAGCAATTGCTAGGGATCATGTTTCGGAGCACAATAAACAGTCAAACACAGTGCACTAACGAAAAAATATTTTTTTCCTTCTGGTGAACCAGCATTCCTGAGATCTAGACTCTGGCTTTGAAAGTGTCCAGGAGGAAGACTATGCATTAAGGATTTAGATATGATGGGCAGATAATTATAACTAATGTGGTAGGTAATTAAATTACTGTGACCATTAGATACTTCATGTTAGTTTATCATAATCACGTCAGCCTGTACTAAGACCACTGCTAGACATAGGAAAGGGTGTAATAATATTTAACTTACAATTAATTAAATTATCAATTAAACAAACCCGTATTTGTGACTTCATTGCGTTGATACAATGCTGGTTCAAAACTATTAAATTCACAATAAGAATTAGACAACGACAGTACCTACCTAGGCACAGAAACTGAAAACTACAAAAGGTACCTACCTATATGAACAACAATAAAGACTCTGTAACAATAAAGTAGGTACTACTTCGTAGGGATTTACTTCATTGACTCATGGATTTGTATGAAATCCACACCGCTTGGTAATATAGCCACAATCACGGAATACCTTGCTCAATATTTTATTAAGGTAAGGATAATCCTACGGTACCTACTATTAGGTAAGTAGGTGCATTATCAAAACATAGATAGGTACAATAGGTGCGGCAACTGTAGGGCTTCGTAATACTTTCTATTTTGTTTTTGATGTCAAGCTTCGAGAACCGTCGATGGAGGCGATGCCCTTACGAACAAATTGGTGGTCACAGGGTGTTTGAACTTGGCTTTGTAGGTAGGTCGAAATATTTACATATTAATAGGCGGCATATTTAAATGTTTATTTTATAAAGTCTTTACTTAATTAGAACGTTCTTTTTTCTAAATGTAGAGTCGTTAATTTTTGGGCGGCATATTACAAAATGTAGAGTCAAACAAAATATGTTCCTATTTCTTAGGAATTACAAAGTAATCAAGCCCTTATGGTAGTACATATATTTAGAAATCTGAGCGAGATATGGGCTGAATTCACAAAAGAGTGATATGAGGATTGGAAATGGCCCATACCACGCCTATCAGGTAGGTTTAGTATTTTTGTAACTTATCTTTGTCTGGAGTAAAAAAAAACCAGAAAAACACCAAAAAGATAGAGTCGCTCACAGATATCTACCTTCTCTATATCCTAAGGATCTTATAAAGGGACCGAGGTCCTTATTTTTAAACCGCCGCTTCGAGTCAAACAGTTAAAAATTTTAATAAATGAAGCATTCAATATATTTTGAATTACTTTGGCAACACCGAAAGCTGGCCAGGATGATGACGAAAGGCAACGAAAGGTTCCCATAGGAACTACTACATAGTAACGCAAGAAGATAAAAATCGAGTTGTGATGTGGCACTATGGAATGGTCTTAATGAGTAGTATACCCCTAATTGATATTCAAGGTCTGATAATGATAATGGAAGGTAGCCATAGGAACTACTGTATAACAAGATAACTCTATCGTGTTAAGGCGGCTCTTTGAAACAGTCTTGATGAGTAGGTACTATACCGCATATTAAAAGCTTGTTATGAAACATTTTTCTCTTTTAAGAACTTATTTTAACTTTTACAAAACAAGAAAGCAGTGGATCAAACAAGTTTTGATTACAAAATTTTAAAAGTAGAGCACCTACTTAAGTAACCTTCACTATCTAACAACTACTAACAAACAAAAGATAATGTTTGGTAACATATAATCTCACCCAAATAATAAAAGAATATTCTACCTTGCAACCGCACCTCCGAACTAAAAGCAATGCGGTTGAATAACATTGTCACGTGCGTAGTAATTACAATACGTGGACATGCGACTACAGCGTTTGGTCGGACTACACGTAATGTAGTCGGGAACTCGGTTGCGTGGCATTGCTGCGCACGTCACGTTCTAGAGACACGTGAGCGGCGAAAGCACGTGTCAATTTCAGTGTCAGTGTGACCAGGTGGGGAGGTTTACCCGGATTTGGAGGAAAATTAAGACTATAGCTCATTCGACATAGACATTAATTAGACATTTAGAAATACGCGGTCAAGACAAAAAAATAATTAAGCTAGCCAGGCATTTTATCGCTATATCACCAGTGATGATGTAGCCGAAGATGGAACATGCCTGTCTAGGAACAGCCTATTCACTCTAGCCTTGAAGGCGTTCAGATTATAGCTCTATCTGGTATAAATAAGTTGTATTTACTCAACAAGAGCACGTTGCTGAAGACCGTGAGAAGTAAAGCACATATTCGCTCTTTGACGTGTGCTCTCTAACTCAAAATAAGCCTAACTGCGTCAACATCTCAAAAAGTAATTACATGGTGCCTTATGGAGGCAACTACACCGTTCGACGTACAAGACGTAATACTCTGGTACTGGCTGTCTGTCTGTCAAAAAGTGACGTTTGTACCGATAAGCGGCGTAGACACGGTGTGGATAGCTCGAAACAAAAACGCCGGCTCGATGATAACTAAATAATACTTTAGAATGAGAGACAAGAGTTTCGTTCGTTCCACTGAATATTTACCTATAGGCAATTTCGAAACAGAGCTGGCAACTCCACGCTAATAGAGAACGCGATCACTCTAAATGCGCTGCGATAGGAGAGATACCGGTTCGACGACGGACGAGCCCACTTCGCGCGGTTTCGAGAAACTTCGGCGGCTCTCGGATGTTCTCGACTTTTCGATAATCGATCTACGGGTTCAATCCACTCCACCTTCTGTTGTGTGTGACGTGACTGACCTACCCAGCGAGTTGGTTTACTAATAGTTCATTTGGTAGGTAGTACCGCGTATGAGCATTTCATCCTAAAGCTTTTGTTTTAAAATGGTATTAAAGAAGTTATTGATTGACAGTTAGCATGACTAGGTACTGAACTACCTACTTTCTACTACTTACTTCGCTAGCTCAGCGACCCTTTGTGGATCTTAGGATTCACCATTTTGTCATTCGTCCCTATCCTACACAATTGCCTGGCTATGCGGTACTCGTGCAAGTCTTTCCTTCCGGTCTTCGTCCATCCAGGGGCCGTTCCACCGGGTGCTTGCCGGTTATTTGATCCGGATATAGGCTAAAATAATCGACAAGCACGACATGTTTGGCCACACGATCCTCCCCGATTATCTCAGCAGCTTTGATAATAATATTACGGATACAAGTTCTTTCACCTCCACACTCCTCCTTATCATCCAGGTGTCATCCTCTCTCCTGGTGGTTGCCAGAAGACTAAAAGTTTTTCGTTCCCTACCGCCCCCAACCGCTTGTTTTCCGCTTTCTGGGTTAAAGGCCAAGTTTTCAACTTCAAGATTGGTATTACTTAAAATTCGTCTTCTAGACACGTATCTTTTGATCACCTCAGCAGATAAGATTACACTCATTTTTAGTGTGTGTTAGCTTACTGAAACAAATTATAAACGCTTTTCGTTGTGAAAAGGCACCAATGCACAAATAAATAATTCCAATATGCAAGCTACGTAGTTATTTATAGTTTGAACCAAACAAATTATGTCACGTAAGTAAGTGATTATACACAGTACCGTTACTTATTGTAGAACTGCTTACGCACGTACGCTATGTAGAGTATGTAGATACTACCAATTTCGTGAACTTTCTCTATTACAACGTAACGCGGAGTTGTTAATTAACTTAGTCAAAGACATTTGTATATTTTGAGTAGCCTATATTACCTATCTACTATACTTACTTTAGGCATCTATATAATAAAAAATATGGCATGTATCTGCTTACTTTACTTAGCTTAAATAATTATGGTTGTAAATAATTTGGAATTGTTGTACTCAAATTTTTATACAGGATATTTTATACGGTGTAATTTTAGACTTAAATTTCTTGAATAAATTCTTTATTTTTATTATTATTTACTATGCCTATTAACATAATGTAAATTGAAAAACTGCAATAAGTATTGTTGGTCATAATACAAACACGTTGCGCGCCAAAACAATATACCTCAAGTTTCTATTGTTGTTATAAACTAGGCACTCAATGATGTAATCGAATTTTCTAGACTAATACCCAATTCTAGACCATTCTGTAATACCTAACTGCCTCGAACTCTTTTCAGTAAACAGTGTGGTCTTATAGTAACCATCGCAATTACCTAAATATGATAAGAAAAGATAAGATAATTTATTTCTGTATAAAAATAGCAACTTTAGGGCTCAAATATCCCGTGTAGAGCCAAGTTCCTTCTTACTCTACTTTATTTTATTATGATTATGTAAATATCATTTGAACGTTTTACCTACCTATCACAATAGGTAACCTAATCACTCCTGGTTAAGCCATTGTTGGTTAATTGTAATTCTACTATTGGTTAATCAACTGTCCTAAATCCAAATTATGAAATACGTTTTGAGGACGCGTCAGTCTTGACTAAATGCTATTAAAATAACGACACAAAAATCGGATTGCAGTGGACTGAGGTCTATAATGATGTCTTCGACAGCTTCACTGGTATCACACATAGACTCTTGAGATCGATTTTGAGATTGGTATTGAACTCGGTTTAATAATAAAGGCCTAAAGATTAATGAAAAATAAAAAAGTATTCATTAAATTAGGATTACGTTAATTAATCTATTTTCAAACGTCAAAAGTCTAATGGAAAGTAAAGGGAAAGTTAAACGAGCTCATCTCCCGCACGCACCAGCCGGCCTACCTGCGTCGCCCCCTGAGCTCGGAACAAATAAGTAACAAAAATTGTATCTGTCAGTACGCCGCTTCATAGTTAGAAAAATGACCATCTGTAGGTGAATGAAACGGTAAGAAACCCACAGGTACATTTAGATATGATTACATAGCATTGCCTCTAACTCTTAATATTAAAGAGTTCTGTGGCTTCATCAAAGCAAAGCATCATCAGATGATGACACTCTGAAGCGAACACCTAAGTAATATGTGATACATTTTTCGAGGGTTGCTCTCGATTTCACAGGGATTCCATCATCAGACCCTGACCTTATGAGAAGTAACGCGAGAAGTAAGTTCAATCAAAAAATAATTTTCCAAATCGGTTCAAGCTTCTTCGAGTAATCGGGGAACATTAATTAAAAATTATTAAAAGAAGATATCGACGAATTGAGAACCATTTTTTTTTAAGTCGGTTAAAAAATTACAAAGAGAGTTTATTCGAAAATAGAAGGACACCACAAGTAGAAAACGAAAAAAGGCGCGATTGCAAAAAGTGTGAAACGAAGAGTTGATGTTATATTTAGTTACAAATTTTATTTTTACGGTGACACATACATATCGTCGAGCTATAAATTAGTTAAATCACATATTTTACGAATTGTTATTGTTAGATCTGTAAGACATTCACCTCTGAGACAATAGTCTTTGGCGGCTAGAACAGCTTGCTTCGAAGAGAAGTCTATATTACTCCTGTTTATATTTCATAGTCTGTGAAAACTCCCTTAAAAATTCGTGGAATCATGCTGCCCATCATGTACTTTAACGAACACATGTAAACCTACGTAATACAGTAGTCGTGAATGCAATTCCGGATAAAGGTGCAGCTGCACTATATACAGTAGCCTATAGTTAGTATCTTAAAGTATCTACTAGTAAGTTTTTTTATATAATACGGCATATAAACAGGGAAGCGAGCCACCTGATAGAAAGTAGTGATCGCCGGCTATGGACATCAGCAACACCAGGGGTGCTACCAATGCGTTGCCCGCCTCTACGGAGACCTCTAATATACCTCTTGAACGTTCCCATGTCATAGTCCAAATGAAACACTGTGACTGGGAGTTAATTCCACATCCGAATCGTAAGAGCGGGAAACGTTCTTTCGAACCTTCGCGTGGTGACCAACAGAGGGTTCTCATGGTTTTAAACCCACCGAGATTTTAAACCCCGACGAAAAAAGAGGGGTATTAGAAGTTTAACGTGTGTTATCTGTGGCTTTGTGTGTCTGGGTACGGAGTATGTTATTTGATGATGGCAATGACGGCTACAATGACTGCGAATATTTAGCTGACGCAAACATTTATATTATACACTCACACGATTTGGCAGCAACAGCATAACTTGGCACCGGTTTGGTTGTAGTTCCTATGCAGATAGCAAAATAGTTGTAGTCTAAACTGATGTTCTATTTTTCAAGTGTCAGATTTATATTCAGAAATAGTACTTTACCTACTAAAATAAGGTTGTAACCGATATATGTCAAATGATCAAAGGCATTATGCCCTTAGGGACACTATTGGTACTATAGATTAGTAGCCATCTTGGCGTTAATATCACAATTATCCAGGATTTAGCAGATCAGGTAATTACAGTAGAGCGGCTGCCGTCAGACCTCCGTGACCCTGCTAACAGGGGACTCACAAGTCGTCTGAATGTGAAAGTTTCATCACGATGTTTTCCCTCCCCGTAAGAGCATCGATTCGCATTCAACTAATGTAACATAACTCAGAAAAGAGTCATTGGTACATGGAGAGTGTTTGGAGCGGCGCGGGCGCAACGCTCTAAATTCTGTAATACTCTAGGTTTGCACCAATGTTGCTTGGGCCTTGAGCCTCCTCTGCATTCGTGGGGTTTCTCCCAATGCAAAAAATGGGTGCGTATCTGTGTCTTTGTATGTGCCATCGTAGCTCCCGAAGGGATGTACCGATTTCTTTCAATTCAAAATATATCGGTTTCGTTTAATTCAAAATAAATTTAGTCGAGATGGATGGAGCTTCGTTTCACTAAAATCGGTTCAGGAATTGTATGTATATAAAAGTAATGTATACCTCTTTACTTTAATGCAAACAGAGGCTTGGTCATTGTACATGAATCCTTTTGCGGCAACAGCGACAAAATGTACCTAAGACTAGACTTTCTGGTACCTAACTAAGCTAATATTAGGTACTTAAATATTAGGTACTTCTACTTCAGAATCTCAAACTTTAAAACGCATAAAACCCCATTTGATTAAAACCTATTAATATGAATCACTATTCATTCCAAGGATCTTCCTTCTTCACGGTATTTACCCAACCGGGCGTCAATGCACAAAGTCAATTAATTAACAACTTAGCTGTTATCGTTTAGGGATAATTTTGTTACCTACTATAATGTGGCCAACGTAACTGCGACTTGTAAATAAACTACTTAACAAATCAATACATTTATTTTAACGATTTGTGTGCTCCATACTTCTTGATGATGTATGGGGCAAATATGACATGATAATAAGGGTATACGCCCACGGCTACATCCTACCGACACATCGCTCGCCTATGCTGTCTGTCGCTCGCGCATTGACAGGCAGAAAAGTTTAATTTCAGTTAAGCTCGCTTATCGCCTCGGACAGCACACCACACTGTCATGAAAGGAATATACGAGTATCAACCCAGAGTAGTCCAATAAAGGAACTGTTACAATCAGTTTCGGTCAGTGAAACAGTTTCCCGGTGATTTGGCATCGCCCGGACTGCTTCCGGTGATTCACCTGTGTTTGAGTGAATATTTCTGCGTCCAAGTATAATACCTACCATCTTACCTAGCTTATCTTATCCAGTATCGTGACGCAAATTTTATTTTAGGTGGACCTACTCAACTGTGAGGCTGTTGGCATAGTCTGGCGGGAGGGCCGGGTACGGTGTTTCTAGTCCGACGTCCGTGTAGGAGTTTAGTTCCGGGATCCATGTGATTTGCGAGGCTGGCGGTGTTCCGGGCCAGTGTAATTAAGAGCAGCCTGCACGTGGCTCTCCTTTGCCTTCATTGTGCGTTTGATTCGGTTTGGACGAACCGTGATCTGCAAAATGCGTACCAATTTGAATTTCATTTACGATTGGTAGCGTCAATTTCGTTGGGTTCAAAATTCTTGGTATTTTCGTCACGAGGAAAACGATCCCATTATCACAACAAAACATCCCGGAAATTGTCGTCCTTTTCCATCAAGGAGTTCATTTATAAATAGAGTCCGTGGTATAGAGTCAAATAAAAAACTAACATGATTTAAAGCATTTATAACAAGAAAAAGCATTAAACCAACAAGCTCATTTGAAAACTTAACTCGCAGGCACTCTTTTTATGACATCGATTTTGTCTCTCCTAAATGCTTAATTAATGGGGACATAGGGAACCATATTTTTATGGCCGGACAAATAAATAAAATGTTTAAAAAACAAACAAGCCACGATATACGTACCTACACACTACGCCGTCCGTCTTTCATGCGTATTTTCGCGCGTGGCCTGTGTTAATTCGGGCTGTAAGAAGCGATACTTCCTTACCCAGCAACCTTGTGTTACATTTGTTGTGTCCACTCAACGAGTTCTCTCAGAGAGCGAGGTTGTCTCTTATTTGTATCACCGATTTGGAAACGCCTTGGTATTCATACCTATATATTCAGTAGATACCTAATGTCATGATGCTCTTGCGAAAAAATGTTAAGAATTATTTGTGATATTGGCACGGAATCCTTCATAGGAAGAGTTTAACTCGCACTTGGCCTGTTTGTTAGGTAGGTAGGTAGTAGGTATTTACCTCAGCTTTCGATCCAACACGAATGCAAGAGTGCGAGCGAACTGACCCCCATTGTAACCTGTTTTGATTCCATAAGCCGTTTTAAACTTTACAGGTAGGTACGTACCTATATATGTGAAAGTTTTGCTTTTTATTACGAGTATTCTACTTTCATGTTGGACGTAAGTAAGTTACTAAGTAATTATTCATAAATTAGTGAGTAGAACAAACCATAATACCTACCTACACTAATCACTTATACGTTTGTAACTCCAAGAAACACGTCTATTTAAATTCAACCTACTTTAATTTACCTAAGTGTAATCGGAATTCTTATGAATTCGTTATTTATTACTTAGAATCTAAGCCTCAGACCTATCGCAGATGAATATCCCCACGGTGAATGACGAATAACTACGGACCTACGTGAAGATCCAGAAGATCTGGTGAAGACAGTTTACCGTACGCGACTTCAGTTGCATAGAATGCGCTACTTTACAAGGTAGGTAGAGCCAATGTAGAGCCTCTGTCCCAGGAAAACAGGAACAACAAACAGAGATTTCTGCAGCACATGGCTTAAGGGCTTGTTAAGGTTGGGTGTTATGCTCGATTACACTAAACTTAGGCGACGGTTAAGTTGTCGCCTTAAGATGTTCCTAAGCATTTAGGGTAAGCGTCACAAATCGGTTAAAGAGTGACTAAGCGAGTTTAATTTCACCTAAGGTTAGTGGTTAGTGCTATAAAAAATAATAAATAGTAATTTATTTCGGATACCAAGATCCATAGAAGAGATATAGATAATAGACATAGTCGTAGATACAAATAGAAGAAGTACATGTTAATAACATACTTAGGTACAGCTTAATCATTAAAAAAACTTTTAGTTTTTAGTTTCAGGTTGGGCGCGGTAAATTGGCTGAATAACGAACTAGGTATGACATTATCTGTAGATGGAGAGTCAGTGAACTGCGCTGTACGTAATTATTTTCCCGCTAAACGGATGTTTTTTTCTAATTGTTGTAATTTTTGTTTTTTTCCTTGTTTGAAGCAAATCAATAGATAAATGTCGCAGAAACTCGCAATAGAAACAACGAAAGTTTCCACAGCACCTAGCCACAGACCTAGGCTAGGTGTCGCGTTGCCATTTCTCCAGCGGCCGCGGGGGCGGCGCGGGCGCCACATAGATATTATTTCCACCGCGTGACGTCGTTCGCGGCGACTCGGCCGCAGCCGGCCGGACGGGGCTATGAATGCAGCGGACTGTACGCTAGCAGTTGCACGTAGGTATATATGTATACATACTTTACATTTTTTTACGCTATGCTGTTACAAACGAGCAGAGGGCCCCCCTGACGGTAAGCGGTACCGGTCGCCCATATCATCTACGAATCATACCTTTAGGTGAGGACTAAGATGAAATACCTCATGCTGTAATTGCGCTAGCTTCCTTATCCTTCAAAGCGGAACACAACAATGCAAGCATTGATGCTTGGCGGCAGAAATAGATAAGGCGGTAGTAGGTACTCACCCATGCCGACTCTTAGAGGCCTGTGTGGCCTGCTATGGCTGCGAGACATGGTCGGCGCCGACGTTCTACGTCCGCGAAGTCCACGCCAATTAAATGAAAATGCTATATTGGATGTGCGAAGTTATCTATATAGCTATATAGTGCGACTTGATATAAGGTGTTAAATAACAAGCACTATGTCGGCCTTGATATGAGACATCGCGGAATATTTGGCTGCGCTGGTTTGGTCACGTGTTGTGTAAGTTCCAGGGATGCGTGAGAAAAAGTTCCTATAATCTAAACCTATCATGAAAGAGGTCAGGCATCATGATAGGCAGATAAATTTTATGACTATGGCGAGCACATGGTACCTACTACCGACAGACGAACATACGCACAGCATGACCTCAGCGCCCCACGGGATGGGTGAACGACTTTGCAAATACCGTAGTCTATTTAGGCAGGCGATACAAGCCGAACGGCGTAGTAGCAGTCCGTGAACGTCCTGTGGCTAAGATTATAACTGATATGATATGGATAGATATTCTGTGATTATGGCATATAAGATATACTATGGTTAGTTAGTTAGTCGGAAATATTTTTGCCACGTCTAATGGCCCCGTGCCTCCAGACACCATCAAGGACTGCGCTCCCGCCCGTGCCAACTGTCAGGTCATCACAGCTGTTTATATACTACACTATCAAAATGGCGCCTCAACTCATGATAGTCTCAATCCACAATGTTTTATTGCTGTACGCGATTTTGAATAGATACGTTGATATAGCTATGGGAGCCCTTGTAAAGGCTATGTGTTTGGCTTGTACCGACGCAGCCGGTCAAATAGCGGCCTATTTTAAAGCAGAATAAAAATAGGTCGGAGTTCTATATTTAGGCTAAAAGCCGCAAATGTGTGCTATGTTTTATTATTAGATATAGAACATGTTTGTTTTGGCTGAAAAGGTTGATGATTGTTTTCGTTTGAATATTTCGCTGAATAGGGGATATGGCGGATAAGATTGAAAAGGCTCGCCTTCGTTTGTTTGACGACGTGTTGCGTAAGCCCCAGGGATACGTGGAAAATAGGTGGCTAAACCTTCCTGTGTCAAAAAGAGGTCCCGCTGAAGGCCCAAGAAGCGATGGATCGACATCGCCGAGTCGGATGCGAGAGCCAATGGCTTTCGACGCAAGGATGCCCAAGACCGGGCGCAATGGAGGAGAATAAGTCGGAAAACAGACCCGTCGACGAGATTGACCGTCCGGATGACGATGATGATGATTTAGCTGAATAGTATTAGATTTAGTTAAACTAATTCTACGCACGCAATTCTACACATCTGAGCCTATTTTAGGTACGTGCAGGGCACTTCTGCACTTAGCTCGTCACGAAAAAATTCACGTGCACAGATGCAATGGAGTGACATGCGGTAAAATTGTGACTTTTCCCAAACAATGAACAAAAATTCTCCTACAACAAAATAACACCAGTGGTGACAACAGGTAGCTAAATATGGCTTTACCCCAACTTGAAACAAATAAAAGTACAAATACCGAAAACTTATTCTTTACGCCAGTATTATTTGTACGCCTCAGAATGCGGGCAAAGGATGGAGAAACTATTAAACAAATAAATCTTTGAATTTTTAGTTAGGTAGGTACCTACTTACTTATCTATTTTAAGGGTAAGAAATCAATTATTTTTGCACCTCTATACATATAGGCAAGTAGGTATAAAGATCTGCCTGCACATGCCCAAAACTGAGTTTTGCTGACGTAAGAGAACATGTGCTGCCATTTACTTATTTGTGCTGTGCAAGGTTGGCAAGTACCGTCTACAATGGCCACATTAAGTCACTTGGTTGCTTGTTGTGGGATACCAAGCTACAATTTGCAATATTTTGCCTAGGTAACAAGTATTTTGACCTCGCGCTTTTAACTAAACTTGTAACTTTAGGGTTGGCCTCATACTTACTTGGTTGGTTGGCGAAATTACCATGAGTTTCAAATTCGGTTCAGTAGAATAGCTACAGTTAGCAACAGCAATACTACACTGAATAGGAACCACACACGACCAAGTCAAAGCATGTGGCACAATTCAAAGAAAATATAATGTAACATGGTCCCAAAGTGTAGCACTGTTGTTGCTGCTGATTTTACATTATCTTTTGTGAACGTAAATGGATCCAAAGTTCCAAACTGTCTTATTATATTACAGAAGTCAGCGCATCAACATACCACCAGTAGGTATAACATTAGCTTGCATCACTATGGATGGGCGTACAAATCGGAGACTAAAGTGTAAACAGGGTAGATTGAAGCACTGTCTTCTGTACTATGTTATAGGACTTTATTATATTGTTTTGTTCCTAAAGTGTGAATCAATTCAAATAAAAGAAAGAAAATATTTTTAAATTTCTGTTTATTAGTCATTTTTTTAAACAGCGATTGTGATAATTGTCACTTTACTGAAACTAGATACAACATTACTTCACTGAATTTAAAATTTAGTTTTATTATTAAAATTTGATAACAAAATTAAACTTTAAAAACCTGATTGTTATTGTTAGTTCCAAGTTTCTGTATGATGGTAGGCCCTTTTCTTGCTTACACGTAAAATTTTCAGAACAATTAAGAGTTATTATCAGTCAAGGGCAGGATACAAACTGAACTTACAATCACTGATCCAACATCACAATATTTACAATAACAATACAAAATATGTACAGTATACAAAATTAAACATTATGCTCATACAATCGCACAACTTATTAACTCAGTCTTACAGGTCCCCCGTACTACAACGCATGGAGTCCCACATTTGCACTTCACTACGTAACATCTTCATAAATTATCCAGCATGAGTGAAAACAAAAAATATTGTCCTACGTATTCTAAATACTGGTAGGAATGTCCTATCGCGAAACTTGAGCATATACAAGATTCTAATACACCTAGATTTGATCAACCGATACCGAAGGCCTAATCGGTACCTGTTCAAGAAACCCAAAGTTCATTGGAATCACTGTTATACACTTCACTTCCTAAGGAGATATTCAATAGTTTTAATTAGGTAATGTATCTGATAGGATCTCTTTAACTCCTGAACTTAACCGGTCAGGGAACTTGATGTCAAATGCAACTAGGAGGTCTCCTTTCCTTGTTGGCTCTTTGGGGAACGGCAATCCGTATCCAGGGAACCTCTTCACTGTGTGTGGCTTGACGACTTCTCCTTGTAGGTTGACGGTCAGCTTCTCACCAGACATGGTTGGCACCTCAATGACTGTACCACATAATGCCTGTAACAATGGAAAATACCGGTTAGTATACAGTGTTTGAACTCATTTACGGTACTACTTAGAGGGAATACCAAGTTGATTCATGCAGTGAATGAGGTAAATTATAATGATTATTATAAATCAGGCCCCAATAAAAGAACTAAGAAAATGACAGCATGTTTATCCTGAAAGCCCATAGATACATTATGTCAGTGATTCATGTAAACACTACGCTACACATGCTGATGTTGACTCATTAATTACCACTTATAATGGAAGACTTCAGCAAAACAAACTTCCTCTTTTATTTTTAGACTAGTTTAAAACTCTAGAAACTACCATTATCAATCTTACCTAACTTACCTACACTTCTTTATCAATGTCAACAAATTACAAAATGAGAAACTAATTTACTAATGTTTGTAAATAAACTATTCAATTTGCTTACCTGTTTGAGCGAGACCTTGGCCATGAATCTGATGTCACTGCCCTCTCTCTTGAACTGGGGATGCGGCTTGTCCCTGATGATGAAGACGATGTCCGCGGGGATCTTGTTGCGGCCCTGGTCGCCTTCCTTCTGGAACGTGATCTTGGTGCCAGCCTTCCAGCCTTGCTTGACGTGGATAGTCAACACTTTATCCTCCTTCTTCGAGGTGCCGTCCGGCTGGATGACCCGCCTAGAGATCTTCATCTTCTTGACGCAGCCGCGCGCGATGTCCTCGAGCGACACGTAGAGATCGTGCTCTATCGGCGGATCTTGAGTTTTCTCCTTCCTGTTCGGCGATCCGTGGTAGTTGAAGCTGTGGCTGCGGAAAGCGCCACCCGGCCCGCCAGGCCGCGCCGTGCCCATGCCCATATTCGCGAACGGGTCCATATCCACGTCGACATCGCGGTCGAAGAACATAGTGGTGCCTCCGCCCCCGCCGTTCATGTCGAAGAACGACTGGAACGGGCTCGACGATCCGAAGAACTGCGCGAAAGTCGCCCTCGGGTCCCCGTGGAAGGTGTACGAGAACGACTGCCCGCCTCCAGGCCCGTTATGCGATCCCATACCTCCCTTCAGACCTTCTTCACCGTATGTGTCATACACCTCACGCTTCTTTTTGTCCGACAGCACCTCGTACGCCTCTGCCACCTCCTTGAACCTCTCCTCTGCACCTGCAGCCTTATTCTTGTCCGGATGGTACTTCAAAGCCAGCTTGCGATAGGACTTCTTGATCTCATCGTCTGATGCGCCCTTCGCCAGACCCAGAATTTTGTAATAATCCTTTCCCATTTTGTGTTTTATCCTAGAACAACGAAATAAATTACTGTTAGCAGCGCACGACTGACACCTTTTTTGGGAGTCTACGTAACGTCAGCGATGGTCCTCGATTTAGATATTACGAACAATGAATTTCAATGAAAATTTCTACGCACTGAGTTAAATATTATTTACACAGGTTGAATTCGATTATACTAACTTAATTCTATAAACTGAAGCACTGATCCAATAGAAGATATAAGCAAAATTTTTAAAAATCCTCTCACGCACTCAACACAACTCACAGTTCACAATTTTCTCAAATGAATGAAACACAGCGCAGCCGTCGCGCCAAAATATATACATTAAAACGTCTAGAACATTCTGGGACCTTCAACCCAGGCAAGAAAGAGACACACAATGTCATACGCTTAACACATTTCTGTAAGTGCGAAAGAGATAAATATAATTCATACACTTCAGATCACTAGAAATTACGATTTCTGTAGGTTTGTTTTCTTTGCTCGCATTCTCTCGAATAATTTAGGTTTGATTATATCCACCAATGATAGTTGAATAAAGCAGCAAACACCAATCACGAAAACAAAATTTGTTAAAATGAACATACCTATTTTTTTGTATGACCAATGACTACGATTATTGTTTCGCATTCAATTTGAAATGCAAGTTAAAAAGAGATGAGATTTCTTTCCAGAAAATGCCAGAGAGATTAACTTTGTCTTTATTGTAAGCACATAGAGTTGAAATTGAAAGTTGTGAAGAGGGACAAAGTAGAATGCATGCACCATATCGGCACAAAGATTAGATAACACAGAATAAATTAGTAAGGCATCGTACATAATAATTTTGCATTGTGCATTAAATACATACAGTTATTTCACAAAATAAAGGACAATTTTATATAAACCTACATGTCTTTCTTTTTCTCGATAGATCCCTTGTCAGCATTAAGGAAACACCGTGCTCGGAGCTCATCCCACATTCGAATCATAATTACGACCCAGAAAATATACATTAATTCTAACCTTCGTAAGTACTTCCTCCAAGCTTTAACAGAAGGTCTACCTATTAACCTAATGAGAATGAGATATATCCAGCCGGTGGCGGATGGTGCGATGGCCGAATTGTGCTGTGGGCCAGATCAAAACGTCGCTCAGAACATTCTCCATCGTTCGTATACGTAATGGGAGCAGAAGCCCCTTCGAACAACCAGTGGTTCAAGTATCGTTTGGACCAGTTAAGCAATATTTAATTGTCCCCGTGTTTTATGTACCGTTTTGTTTTGAGTATTATATGTAAATGTATTGCAAATTATCATATCGTGACGTCTTTTGTAATAAACGTTTTCTTTCTTTCTTTTTTCAAATTGATGTCACGAGTGTTCTTGTTCTTTTTCTCCAGTTTCCACCTTTACCTACAACTAGAGATGAAACTGATATTTGTTTGGCCAGATACCGGATCACCAGCCAGCCTTCTTGCCGGATATCTGGCGGCCGGATATTCGGCTGGACATAGTCTCTGAACAAGTTTGTGTAAGTTGTGATCGCGGGGTGAGACTTTAAACGACACCTGTTTACGTGATTTTAAGTCTTCGTTGAATGTTAATAATTTGAACGTTGTACTGAAGAATTCTTCCGACGTTGGACGGATTCGTAGTTTCGAGATACCGGCTTACACATTAGCCCCCAGCATCGTGGTGAACAAACGAAGTCGTATACTACCTCTAAATATAGAGAAATTCATATTTTTAATCTAGTATAGTTAACCTTGATTGACTGTGGAAAATATATTACTCTATATTATTACACTAAGCAAAACTACATACGACAGATATGCGCATTTACGCTGGTCAGCGGGTGTCAACCTGTTGAGAAAAGTACGTAATGTCCACATTCGTAGAAGTTACAGTCTTTTTACAAGACTACGTCAGAAGAAGGGTTATGTTTCCGATGAGCAAAATCACTTTTATGGACTTCTCATACATTTTTCTATCCAGTATTCGGCTGGATATTAACGCACTATCCGGTATCCGGCTGGATAGTAAATTAAAGCCGGATATGCCGGATACCGGATTGTAACTGAAAATCCGTTTCATCTCTACCTACAACTTACAACTTCGTGAGCCTACTCTTTGGCATGGCAGATTATTTCGGTTTCTTAGTTTTTTTGTCCACGGTTTGATGCAGCATACAGTTGCCAATTTAGAAAATTATCCCAGTTTTGGAGGTTTTCGCAAAACTATGAATAACAGGTAAAAATCACAAATAACGTATAGTACTATCTAAAACCACTGAGAAAAATCGCAATGAGATTTCACATTCATTATAATAAAATCGCAGAAGTTTAACAACGTCGCATTTTTTAATTTTAGTGGGAATAAAATTTACTGTAAATCTATCATCACGGTCGTCGTCGTTTAATGTTATTAGTGATTAAGTATATAAATAAGTATAAACATTAGTTAGATAATATGAAATTGGATTGATTAATGTACTATTTACCTATGTACCTACTTGCAATTATATTATCCTAATATTATAAATGCGAAATATGATTTATGGTTGGTTTTGTACGTAATGGATGTTTGTAACTCCTTCGCGCACAAACTACTTGAACGGATTTTAATAAAACTTGGCAGTTGTATAGCATATAGCCCCGAATAACACATATACTAATTTATCCCGAAATTTAATGTGATTCCCGTGGGAACGGAGTCGGAACGTTATAATCATGCATATAAAAGATTCTTCGGTGCGACTCCAACATGCTTGGGGAATAGCAGAAGTTCATTTGTTTAATAGAATTACATCTTTTGGAAAGCAAAAGCTGTGCCGATAGCTTCATTGTCATTTTTAAAGTTTAATTATAATTTTACTTGCATTTTTCAAATGCAACAACGCCTTTGCATGAAATAAGAAATAAGTAAAAGACTAACAACAAAAATGGTCAAGGGTTGTTTTTCAAAAATCGTATTTATCAAATTTTAGCACAATTAGAAATAGAAACTATTTATTAAAAGTAATATTTGCATGACAGAAATAAAAAAAATTATGCTAATACCAAATTATAATATAATATTTTCAAATAAAAAACTTGTCCCAAGTCCCTTGTTAAAGGAATTGTTCCCAAAAGACTGGCCGCATTGCCTCGCTGTATGGCGAGGCTTATCCTTTGGCCAAGGTATTGGCCAGCCTTTTGGTCTTGCGAAGCGCTAACCAGGCGCTTAGACAACTATTTGAAGAGAGTATGAGCGCCTGGACCCCACGGCCCAAGGGTTTCTACGCCAAACCGCGCAAATAGATGATCTCCGCTGAGTCCAGAATATTTGCGCCGTTTGAAATTTTTTACCGAAGCGTTAGCGGAACCTGCATTGACACTCGTGGATGGAATATGTAGGTAGCGTCCTAAACCAAAGACCGACCCATCTTCCAAGGCACGAGTGTCATACCGTCAGGCCTTTTTCCGTCGTCTCTCGCCAGTCTATTTGGGTCCAAGATGGCGGGTTCTCCCGCCATTAGTGGTAAAGGCCCGACGGATGATGTCGTTCGGTTCTGCTTGCCGCGAAAAGCGCCCGGCTCTCCTGCAACACGACAACCCGTGATGCCCAAGTTGCAACACTGCATGGCCACAACTGCACTCATGATGTGCCACAAAAGGAACACAAAGGCAAAGGGCCATGGCAACTCTAAATGTAGGGCTATCCAGCAGGGTGCCAATAGTGGATGATGGAAGTGACTCCCATTCGCCGACAGCCAGGAGGCGGGCACGCACTGCACAATCGGTTGACGTATTATCCAGATTATTCCGCACCAAGCTGCAGAGCGGCTCGTCCCAAAGTTTCCGTCACGAAGGGGTGGACGGATATTCAGTCCTCGGACAGGCTAAAGTCCATGAATCCCTGGCTTCTGTCATGTATGCCACCTCACACGCGTTGGTACACGTGCCCAAGATCTTATGTATGTATGTATGTATGTATGTATGTATGTAATCTCTTTCTCTCTCTATTTATCTTATATACCAACATACATGTGCTATGTACAGAGGACAGGAAAGCAGGTAAGGAAATACTAGAAATTTTTCTGATGCCAAAACCACCAAACCTGACGGGTAGAGCGGCCTGGGCCCAAGCATTGTCATCGAAATTTAAATTTAGGAACGTCGTTAATGAATGTTTATTGGTGCTGTCGAGTCAAAAAAGTAAATCAGGGTGATTCCATAACTGACTGGGGGATATAAAGGCAAAATCGAAGAATAACATAGGCCATGTGGATACTAATATACTGAAGGCGATCCGACACTGCTGTGAAATTTTGAATTTTAAGGTCAACAAAGGGGGAAAAAGATTCGTCGAAAATTAGGATACCAAGGAGATGAAGCGTACTATAGTGACAAAGGAGATAGTTGGCGCCAGGGTATTGAATAATGACGCGATTGTATTTTTATCTGGGCATGTGTCTGGGATATACAACTCACACTTGGCTAAATTTAGCTCAAAGCCAATAGAGGCAAATTCGCGAATCAGGAGTTGTAGGTCCTCCAGCACTGTTGTCGCTTCACCACTTAGGGTCCCATCGTCCAGGTACCAAACATTAAATTTGGATTTCAGTTTCTCTAAAATGGGGTGGATCACCAGACCAAAGATAGCCGGCCCGAGCGGGTCACCTTGCTGACACCCAACGCTAGAATGCAATAAGTGATCATAAAAACCCATATAAAGAGGTTAACTTTGATTGCGCTTAGGTCAGCAAAGCGCCCCTATCGACTGAGTTGAACGCATTTTTAACATCCACTTGCAGCAGCACTTCACAACCCTGATTGAGTAAAAAGGTTCGTAGAACATGTACCGCCGCCTCACAGCCACCCTTTGACCCAAAACCCAGCTGAATTGGCTGAAAATAAGCGGCCAGTTGTTCGGAAGCGCTCTTACAGCAACATTTAGATGCTAAGTGACGGTACGTAGTGCCGCGGCAATTGGCCTGACACCATCTCCTTTTTTATTCAAAACTATGAGATTGGCCCCATACAGGATGTCGGTGATACCATCCGCAACCAAGCCAGATAGCATGAGGTTAGTTAGGTCCTTTAATTCATTGAGCAGGCACACTCCGGTTTGACCGCAGCCGCCGCCGAGTAGGTCTTTGAGGTGTTGTGGTGTCAGCCAGCAGAGCTTGTTTTAAAAGCGAAAATAGCTTGAAGTACTACATCCGCCGAGACTACAAGGGCGGGGGCATCCATACTTTTTTAGGATCACCAGGTAGGTGCAGTATTACAAATATATTGACTTTTATTTACCTTCGTAGTTTGTGCATACAAACACGTTAATTTACAGTTTAATCTATTTATTTTTAATTTATCATCTAAAAATTCATAATTTTCCCGCACATTGACATGTAAACAATGAGTAAATCGGTTCACAGCGACGTTGCCGTTCCGTGCTACAGTAGTTGTATAAAATATTGTAGAAGTTATTAGAATTTATTAGTATTATAGTTATATTGTATGAGAATAATACTTAAATTGATTTTTCTTGACTTTTATTTGATTACTATCACTTTATTAAATGATAATACTTTTATTAAAAAAATGTTAAAAGCATTTTTTTTCTATTCTATATAATTATTATATTTATAAAGCAAGTAGCCTACTTAACCCCTCCCTACCCTTTTTTTGTTTCGTCCAAATCACTCCTGTATTATAACCAACAGAACAAAAAAAGAATTATTCAAATCGTTCCAGCCGTTTTCAAGTTTTAGAGAGACTTAACGAAAGCAATTGAGTTTTATATATAGAGATTGTTTCATTTATAAAATACCCCGTAGATATTGCTGTAAATAATTATAAATGTGTTATATTTTATGAATTAAAAAACGGCACATTAAAATTGTGGCGATTCTAGGTTTTTTAGCCATATCTTTTACGTACTGTAAAAAATGGAACGCCTCTACCTGTCTGTGTCTCAGTCTAAAATTCAGGCAACCCTGGTTCAGACCAAGGCCAATATATAGGGAAATCTGAGAAATTATCATGGCAATCGCAGTCTACTTGTCAAAAATTGTTTTTGGTCTATGACCGCAAGACAACAGTATAGCATCTGTTTATATATATAGTTCATAGTTTGTGGCATCTGTCAATACAGTCAACAACTGTCAAAGTCAGTCGTGCGGACTCGTGCGTGTTTTATGTTTGGTGTGGTCATGTGGTGTTTCTGTTTATCTCGGAAATAATTTGTTTTGTTTATTTGTAAATGGGCACGTTTAATTATAAATAAAAATACCAATTCATTTTACAGTTTTTATTTATCTGACTAGCCTCAAGAAAAGCGCGTGCCGGCATCCTTTGTAGTCGATGTCGTAATACTTTTCGTAGAAGTCTTGTATCAGCTCCTCCACCTGAGAACAATGATGGCCACAGAGTTACTGCAAGTGAAGTGCGATTCCTGCGCCGAGGTGGCCCACGAGCCTTATATAGAGTGTTGCGATTGTGGTGCGAACCTTTGCACCAGCTGTTTCGCCACTGGCCAAGAGTTCCGAACACACAAAAACGACCACAAGTACGCCGTTAGAAGAAACGATTTCCCGCTTTTCGAGAACTGCAACTGGTCCGCCAAAGAGGAGTGCAAGCTATTATCTGCCTTATCCACATGTGGCTTCGGCAATTGGGAGGAAATCTCCAAAATCGTGCACACGCGATCGAAATTGGAATGTCAGGAGCATTACAAGAAATATTACATAGAAAATGTGCAGTACGACAAGCTCAAACTATTGCCGGAGACAGAACAATCTCTATTTCCCAAGCCTGTGATACCGTATTTATACAATCTGGAGCCATGTGCAAATCCTCCCAGAAACACTCAAGGCGATCAACATTTGGCTGGATATAATGCTTTTAGATCAGAATTTGAGGTCAGTTACGATAACTATGCAGAGAACATATTCAGCATAGAAAATAACTACTCTGATGATGAAGATGAGGATCTCATGGATGCTTTGAAAGTGTCATTAGGCAACGCTTTAAATACGAGGCTCAGGGAACGCCACCGGAGATATAAAATAATACAGAATCATGGTCTAATGATGGTAAACAAACTAGTGTCATGGTTGCAGCATTTTGACACAACTCTGACTAGACCTAAATGGGAGAGACTGCTGTCTTTCATGCAATTTATGACAGGTATGCAGTTTGATGCTTTCATGGAATCATTGAGTTTGGAGCCAGATATACTTCAAAGGATCGGGAGATTGTCAGAGTACCGCAAGAAGGGCATAAAAACATTATACTGCAGTAGTTTATACAAACAGTTGAAGAAGGAAAATGAATTGACAATAAAAGAGATGAAGCACGCAACATTCATAATGAGCAAGAAGTTTGACCAGTCACCTGTTAAAAGCAACAAGCTGAGTATGAAAGACCAGCCATTGAAGAAAATGAAACGCACTTGCTTCCCGCTGGATATTATTGATTTGCCAGGTTTCCATTTATTGTCCGACTCTGAGAAGACTTTGTGTTCAACATTACGTCTCGTTCCACAGAATTATTTGGAAATTAAGTCTCAGCTGGTCGCAGAGAATAATAAAATGGGCTTCCTCAGGCTGCTCGATGCTAGGAGGATAGTGAAAATTGATGTGAACAAAACACGGAAAATATATGATTACCTTATTGTAGAGGGTTTCATAATGAAGCCATATTAAAAATAATATTATGAATGTACTTTATTTCTTTACCCAGACTTTCCCCAAGAACTTCAGAATCTTTCCTTTGGTAGTAACTGTAGTATAGTTCATGCCAAATTAATTAGTTGTAACGAACATTGATCTCTTAGAACTAATTTGTAATCGATCATTGCAATCACTGTAACATTTTAAATAGTTGTATTCATTACAATTTATTTAAATAGAAAAGTTGAACAGTTTTCAAGTAACTACTGTTTTTTATGAAAAATTAAGGTTCTCTTGTGCTAATCCATTTTGCATGAACTATAGAATCCATTGCATTTGAATTACTTAATTCATTGATAAATGGTTTACTTACTTTGAAACCAAATTTCTGATACAGAAATATGGCTGGATTTGTTGGGGACACGTGCAGCGTGACATCCTTCCCTGAACAAGTCTGTGAAAGAGATTAAGACACAATGTAGAATCTACAATGTTCTAATTGATAAACTCTAAATCCAGTATAACAGGCTTAAATAAATGTTCTAATAGCTTCCTCTATTTTGTGACCTATGGTAGTTGCACTATGGGTGTATTTCCTTTTCATACAAATAAAATTTGAATGGACTAAGTTTGCCCTTAGTAGGTTTCACAAAGCTTGACGGATCGTGACTTGAAACCCAAAAGCACAGAGATTTTATGGGCGCCAGTTACCACGTAAATTCAGAGGTTTAAGTCTCCTAATTTTTTATGCTTTTTATAATCAATTGAGACTCCATTATGATTGAGACAAATTGGGGTTTCTACAAAAACTTGCACAACTTGTGACTCAGTTTGTTACGTTTTTATCCACAATTCGGTTATAATTAGACTTATCAATCGCAGTTTAATGGCATGTCAACCGAAAACCAATTAAATCTTAAATTAGCAGAATACCATAACCTAACCGACAGAAAACATCGGAAAACCCCCGACCAAGTACTCAAATATTTTCCAAACTACTAAACCGATTTTAATTAAACAAAGCTAATAACCATCTCAAACAGCCTTTCAAATAAAGAAAACGGCATCGAATTGGTCGATTCGTTCAGGAGCTACGATGCCACAGACAGACACAAAACAACAGATACACATTATATATCTTATCAAACTATATAAGGTGTTACACATCTCTCTTTTTAGTCGGGGTTTAAAATTGAGATCCAATTAAGATCAAGTTGAGCCTTGATTGCATTTGTCGCCGAGTGAAACAGAATCCAGAATATCAACCTACTATAACCAGCTTATAAGGAGCTATGCTTTGTCTAAAATAGGATGATAATTTTGACAACTCACTAATTGTTGGTCTTTGGCGCACGCCTATGAAGTGTCGTGTTTTTTCAGGTAAAATGTTCTACGGGTAATGTAGTACTTCATGGACAGGTACCGCCCCTTTAGTGAAGTGCCACGAATAACTAATAACAACAGACCATGGAAAATCGGTTTTCAAATAAAATAATCGAATATTTAAAATTAACATTTAGGTAATTACGCAATTTTTTGTAACTTAATTCTTATTCATTGTTTGTATTTCGCCCTAAGAGACCTATACAAACAACGATATCGAATCGCGCGTATTCTACGAAATAGGCAGACTGACCGAATAAAAATACTCACGTGTCGAAATCGTCGTTGTGGAAGGGTTTTTAATGTAGTATTAATAAATATTTAATTCAAAAGAAAAAAAGTAGTTTATAATACATACAGCATAACCATGCAACTATCGATTTCAACTTCTATGAGAATGAAAATCGATTATCGAATAGACTCATTAACGATTTTACACCACCCCATCCCTACTGTGAACTGTCAAAATTATCATCTTATATTTGACAAAGTATAACATTGCTATACGGGTCTACAGAGACGCTAGCTCTTATTATACTGGTTCTCTGGAGCGTATCGATATGCTGTACCTATAAAAATAAATCAAACAACTATAAGGCTACCCCACCCCCATCCCGATCTGCCGAACCCTCACTCACCTGCAACAAATGGTACAGCATAAAGGATCCGATCCCGGCGTTCCGCCACTCGGGGCGGGTGAGCACGAAGGAGATGTAGGCCTCGTGCGCGCCCGCGTCCGGCACCAGGAACGCGAACCCCACCACCAGCTGCCGGTAGCTCACCACGCAGCTGAACTCCGGGTACTCCAGGGACTCGCTCACTGTGGGGATGATCATGATCAAATGGAGCCAGGGGCCCTATTTTTGAAACCACTCGCATCCATGCCAGCGCTAGCGTGCGCTACCTATCTCTTTCACACTCGTGGAATGTTGCTAGAGATAGAAAAGACAAGTATTAGAAGGCGAGCGCTCGCGTGGATGGGAGCGGTTTCAAAAACAGGGCCTCTGGAGGCTTATTTAGCTAAGCCGTGTTCGCGGATAGACCATTTTGGCTCTTGGAGCTCGATCGCAAGTGACGTGGTCACGCTTCTACCTTTATGACTCACACACACAAATGTGTGGACCAAATCCTTTATACATACATGGCTTCGACATGACTAACTTTACGGTGATACGAAAACGGGCGAAAACGAGCGCCTAGGATAAATTCGGGAAAACGGCTGAAATAAGAAAACAAGCCACCTAATTCTGGAGCTGCTGGTTAGAAATAGAGACACCAAGCACCCCGGTGCACCTGCAATGGGGTGCAACCGTGCAACCAAAATACGACTAGATAGCGCTACAGGCGTGTAAGGTCCATTGTCAAAATGTCAGAATCAAACGCTCAAAGTTGACAGTTAGATTTCAACAGAACTTATACAGTGTAATTTTAACAGTGACAACACCTCACTCGACAGTGGCGCCGACTGGTGAGCACAACAACGGTTGCCCTCATTGTATTTAGAGCTTCCCCAGACGGGGTGAATTCACGGAGACTCGCGCGTGTTGTTAAATTCGTGCGTTGCGTCCGGACGCAATGTAGTGGTGGCCAGTACCTCGTCAACACGCGTGTGAATACGCGTGAAACAAACTGCGGCGAATTCCGCCCAGTCTGGACATGGCCTCCCCCAAAGAGCGGTAACGCATTTCTGTAATATTTTCTGCCGGGTAATGCGTTTCCTGTTTCAGCCTGTAGTGAAAACATGATGCGTACTGGTCTGGTTCCCCTGGCAGCAGGGTCACGGAGGTCAGATGTCAGTTGTTTCACTGTAATTATCTGATCTGCCAAATCCTAGATCACGGTCAAGCCGGACCCCGGCGCAGGAGCACAACCGGGACATTGATGGCGTCAAGATTATAATAGTTTGTGTTCTGTTTTCTCAGCCCAAGATTGAAGCTGCATACTCACAGTCGATGCCGGGCCAGAAGAACTGCGCGGCGAGGCTGTTGACCGCGGCGAGGTGCTGCGGACGCACGTACGAGAAGTCCAGCGACGCGCGGGGCGGCGGCGAGTAGCCTGCCACGTGCCTGGGGGAGGGGAATCGGGTTAGGAAACAGAGTACAGAGTTACAGACAGTAAACTTGCAAGGGCGATCACTTTCTTACAACGCTTCAGTGGTTTTGCATGCACTTGATGTCATATAAGTCGACAATAGACTGTGAGGGCGCCGTAGGTCACCCTACGTCATCGAGTAGAAAAATTCCACTTTGTAGTAACAGTAGAAGTTTAGGAGACCCACAAAACGTCGGTCTGCCTGCGCACAATCTCGCACAGAAAAAAAATAATTTTGTGACCCAAGCTTCAGACTTTTTTTAGCCGTAATACTTACATATCGTCTTGTGTGGGTTCTATAAGTAAAAAAAAACTTAGATGCCTCACATCCTCTTGGCAGTTTCGCTTTTCAGCCACTGATCACTTTCAGCCACATGTCACAAAAGAGAAAAGTGACTTAGTTAGGTACTTCGCAAACCCTTTAGACAATTATCTAAGCTCTAAGCTAAACACCAAAGTGCGGCCGTAGGTGCTATTATATGGCCTGGGCAGACGGTGGAGCATAAGGTGGAGCATCTTATGGAACGCGATCTTTGTCATCCAGGATATACTGCACTACCTGTATGCTGAATACCCGTTGCACTTCCTCAGCAACACGTTAGTGAGTTTCATATCTGTTAGCCTTCTTTACTCACCAGTGAGTCTCATACCTGTTAGCCTCCTGACCCCTGAGTAAGTCTCATACCTGCCAGTGTTCCTTACTCGTCACCGAGTCTCACACCCATCAATTTTCCACACTCGCCACCTACCTGATAGCCTTCGTCAGCAACTCGTCGATGAGTCTCAACCACAGCGGCTGCGTCTGCGCGTCCCGCCGTATGGCTTGAGCGCGGCGCCGGAGTACGAGAGAGACTCACTGTCGAGTAATAAATACAAGACAGTCAGCCTTCCTTTCTCGTCAGGGAATCTCATACTCGTTATTCCTCCTTACTCGCCACCGAGTCTCACACCCACCAGTCTAACTTACGCCACCGAAACACCCACCTGTTGGCCTTCGTTAGCAACTCGTCAGTGAGTCTCACACCCACCAATCTCCCTCACTCGCCAGGGAGTCTCATATCCCTCCCTCCTTACTCGTCACCCACCTGTTGGCCTTCGTCAGCAACTCGTCGGTGAGTCTCAGCCACAGCGGCTGCGTCTGCGCGTCCCGCCGGACGTACGGCTTGAGCGCGGCGCCCGAGTACGGCGAGCGGAAGGGCTTGGCCGCGCCGCGCGACGGCAGCACCGTGCCGCCCGACCACAGCGCGATCGTGCCGCTCAGGTTGTCCAGCAGGTACTGCGGGGGACGGGGGTGAGTGGTAGAAGGCGGAAGTTGGTTGGGATAACAGATCATAATGTGTTCGACGGTATACGGACGATGGACGACGACGACGAAATATGTATATGTATACTTTAATATTTCTTAAACTACTGAACCAATTTTAATGAAACAAAGCTCGATTAAACATACATACATACATAAAGCTCACGCCTGTGTCCCACAGGTGGGGTAGGCAGAGACTATGAACCGCCACTTTGCTCTGTCCTGGCACAACTCCCTAGCCTCGCATATATCCACAACTCTTTTCATACATCTCCTTTTATTATTAACACTTCGGACCCCAGCTTTTTTGAGAATATTACTGATCTGATCAGTGAATGTTTTCCTGGGTCGTCCTCTTAAGGGCCGGTTTTCCAGATTCGCGCTGTATACCTCTTTCGTCAATTATCCATTCGCTCTACATGCCCTGGCTACATTAAACGGCTTTTAAATAAAGGAAATAGCATGGACGTCGGTCCATCTGTTCGGGAGCTACGATACCACAGACAGAGATACAGATACACACGTCAAACTTAAAACACCTCTCTTTTTTCCGCGGGGGTTAGAAATGGCACCTTGGCGTCAATATCCCGGTTGTGCACGTTCCGCACGCGAGGGCCCGTGATCCAGGATTTGGCACATCAGCATAGATAGCACAAGTTGTTCTCGCGCGTGATAAGCGAAAAAAGGCCCGACTTAGATACTCTTTCATCTTAGTATTGAGAGAAGAAACCAACCCCTCTCTCCCCTGTATCGGGTACATACTTGTGTTAGCCGTGCAGGTAATTACAGTGGAGCCAATGCCATCTGAATCCAGATTTCAAGTTTTCAAATTTTTTATTCATTATATTCACATAATAAACTTATGGAACGTCAATTATTGTAAAATATCAATAACAATAAATAATTAGAAAATTAACAAGTGCCTCTAGGAAGGAACTGCTCCCGGTGACTGATAACACCGTTATCGTGGGCGACTACTGGGCAACCCAACTCCAAAGTTTTCGTAAATTTACCGAGGATTTGTATATTTGAAGCTGAAATAAATGAAAATTGATTGATTTAGTCTTACTGATCTCTGGAAGCGGTCGAGCACCCGCTCGGCGCTGGCCTCGGCGCGCGCGGCGTCCGGGCCCTGCCCCAGCGACACCTTCAGGGCCCTAAGGAGGTCAGAACAACCATTAAGCTTAGACTCCACGCAGCTTCGAGAAATTGATTTTTTATTGTTATACATTTCTTGGGTCTCGACACTTTTACGATTTAGATGGATCAAGTGTTTAGCAAAGTAGGTAAGTACAATTGTGTGAACCGATCGGACAGTAGCGAGTCAACTTGGCTTGCAAGCAGCGCGTGCACCCACGCGCACCCGCACAGCCCTCTGCCCAGCACGCAACACTTGGCTTGAGTATGAAGTATTTTTCACAAAATACACAAAATGCACAGTCAGTGAAATAGAACTAGCTGTAGTGTAAACAGTCACTCGCCACTGTTCTTGTACTCGCCGCAATCCACTGTCCTTGACCAATGTAAATCGGGCATTAGGTTGTGGAATGAGCAGGGATGCTGAGGTTTTCCCAAATGAATCACTGGACTGGTTGGTGTGGACAGGCTGATTCTAGACAGGCCTACTCCACCTTCGGCCTGATCGTCGCTTCCCATCCCATATAGGTATTGTAAAAAAAAGAGTACAACATAGAAGTCTTCTAGAAAGATGTGATAAGGCTCTAGGAAACGTGGATAGGCTACGGTAACTGCTTACCATCAGGCGGGCCGTGTTCTTGGTTGTCACCTTAGTGGTATAAAAACAAAACGTCCATTTTATGTACGTCGATTCTCAAGACTTAGGATTAGCCCAGAATAGCACATAGGCTACAATTTATCCCGAAATCTTACTATCTATAGGTACTCACTTATCTAAATCGAACAACGGCAAATGCTTATGCCGCTTCAGTCTTCGCAGCGCCAGCTTCGCTTTCAGCTGGTACAGGGACGCCCTCCCATTCGGGTCCCTCACCTTCGGTATCAAGCCCTCAACTTGCTTCAGAAGCTGTACTTCCTCATACTGCGTCATCTCGACTAGGCCCTTCTTCGGTTCAGGCAACTCTTCGATCCAAGGCAGATCGATAGAGTTCGGTTCGCTTGAGAACAAGTTATCCCGCTTGAGTATTTGCTTCTCCTCTTGGGTCTGTTTCTTTTTGGTCTCGGGCAGAGGTTTGAAGGGTTTTGGGTCCTCGTCGAAGGGTAAGAGGGCGGGGTAGGGCGAGACGCTGCGGGTGTCCGAGTCCTCGTAGAGAGCCGTCTGCTGGAACGAGTGGATGCTTGAAGAGTCGCTCTGAAATGGTGGCGGAGTAATTTGGTATTTGGTGAGAGGGTTTTGAGTCTTAGGCGCTGTGCCATGGGCGGTTTTGAGATCTCCCCGTCTCCTATTGGTTGGGCGATGTCCATCGTACGACCGTGATCGCACGAACGTTGCCAATTAGGACATTTCCTTATGGTATGATATATGAGCAAACGTGACTGTTGGGAGTTAACCGTATAGTACAGTTAGCTCAGGGTTTGCACCTCGAAATGAGTATAAAGAGAATATTTGTGTAAAGCTTTATTTTGGATTGTATAAACTTTTACTTTAGCATTTTATTAGCTCTTTCTCACGCATAGGTAACCAATTTAGTATCCAAATGCGAAAAATGGGAGCCTATACTTACTTCGCTGGTTGGCAGGTAGAAACTCGTGTCCGAGCCTAATGTAACCGGTGTGATTAAAGTGGTTCGAATTCGCGGGCTCGGTCACATTGAGAGAATGGGAGCCTTTAACCTAAACCTAGGAATCTTTACCATTAAGAATAAGTAAATAGGCTGTTCCTAGACAGGCATGTACCATCTTTGGCAGCATCGTCACTTACCACCAGGTGAGATGGCGGCCAAATGCGGGGCTAGTGTAAACAAAAAAAGTACACTATTTTGACGACCTGACAGATTCACTTGGTTTACATGCCGCTCTGCCAATCAGAGATCCCGGTTCGATCCCGGCCGAACAGAAAATTACGAGTTACGTGTCTGGGTGTAGTATGTATAATAAGTACGTATTAAAAAAAATTTAGGTACTTATATTAAGTAGTTTATCAGTTATATAACCCACAATACAAGTTTTGCTTACTTTGGGGTTAGATGGCGCTGTGTGAATTTCTACAAGCATATTTATTTTACTACACAGAACAGAGATCGGAGTAACATCGTCCGGAAACAGCTGATTATAAAGGTCACTCACCGGCGGCAAGTAGCTGTTGGAGTGGAAGTCGAACCCGCGGAAGAGAGCCTCCTCGGAGCTGGGCTCGTGCGCGGCGGGCGGCAGCGGCCCGTCCAGCGGATTGTCCTCCACGGACTCCAACCTAAACAAATCAACAGGGTTAGCAACCCTGCTGTCAAAAGTATTAGTATATTTTCACGAAACACCTTTCCGAGTAATTTCGGTTACCAAATTCGAGTGAGAATCCTGTCAAAGCCATCTAGGGAGAAACGCCGAACAACACTTTTTACTTTTCAATGTAGCTGTCTGCATGACTAGCACAAGTCTGCCCGCAACATAGCTCGCACCGCGAGGGAGACTTTGTTTCCTTCTCCCAATACTATGATGAAAATGAAGAAAAATACTAAATGTCGCGCCTTTCTCGCGTATCGTGCATGAGAGCATACTTGTTCTAGCCTTACTGAAAATCCCCCTATTCACTTGACACTGGCAAAATCAGGAAGGCCATTAAAGGAAAGGAGAACAATTTGAAGTGTCCTTACCGTGGATCTGGATGGTCCTGCGCGGTGTCGAGCCGCCGTCTCTTGGCGCCGGGCTCGAGCTTCGGCGGCTGCAGCGGGCCCTCCGGCTCCTCGTTCACCAGGTCTTTGTAGCCTGCGCCACATCAACATTAGATTTAAGGTTTCAAGAGTTTAATCTACACTCATAGCTTCATGTTAAAATTACATACTCGAAATTTGTTGCTTTTTGTGTTTGTGAATGTTTTTTTTCTTTGAAGCAATAATCACTAAATCCTGGATCATAGTCTAGTCCCCGGGCCCTCGTTCTCGAGAGCACAACCGGGACATTAACGCCAAGATGAGATGATGAATTAAACAGATAAATGTGAAAGTAGTAAAATAAATTTTACGCCACTTTATGTGCTCAGAAATGAATCGCAGCATAGTTCCAGCACAGTCGAGAAAATTATAGGTCCCTACTGCTACTAGGTGGATAAAATAGTGTATGCAACTGCATCAAATTAGGTATTAAAACACCCATGTTTTAATACCCCTTTTTATAAGCAAGTTGCATAAACTACTATTATGACTCTAGGTATTTGATTATTCACTAGACATGGTTATGTCTAGTGAATAATCAACTGGTTATACTATTCGTGACCATGGAGTGTGCAAAAAAATATACATACCAATGCTTGCTACTTTTGCAGTGAAAAGAGCCCTGTCTACTCCCATGCTATTCCTTGACCGGCCTTTCAGTTTATCTCGAGACATTTCTTGAACTGGAAAATATGAAAATTGAACAAGCAGTTAAAAGTAATGGACTCATGAATGGATTTTAAGGGTATGTTCCGGGTTTCCTACCGCTTTGTTGACGAGTAGCCCGATATTTCGACACAGTTACAGTCCTCGTGACCATGATACATGCAACTGTGTCGAAATATGGGGCTACTCCTCAACAAAGGTATGCGGTAGGAAATCCGGAACATACCCTTAAAATGTGTGATAATAACCGTGTTAGTTTAAAACATTATGTCATGAATGGATGTCACTGATTCACTGAATCAATTGAATTATCCTCATTTTGGTTCAAGTAACTTCTAACTTCTACTTAAAAAAGTAAGTGTAGTGAATATTAGTGATAAATAGTCCAATGAGTGCTTACTGCAAAGAGCACAAGAATAATGAGTCTTCCCCTTAATAGAGACAATAACAAAAGGGTGTTAATGGACACATTCTTATATTAGTCTAACTTGGCAAATAATGTTAAATTTAAATTACTTATTAGTCTTTAGGCTAGATTGTAATTGCAATGCTAGACCTAATTGTCAGATAGGTCATCTTAGGGGAAAAAAAGTAACTTACGTATGTGAGCAGCCACAGCTGGCGAAAAGTTGTGCAGCAGTTTCCACCATCCTGTTTCTCCAAGTATTGTAGACCCAGAACGGAAGAACAGGTTGTTGTACACTGACAATGCGCCCGCTATCGTGCCCACCCAGTTTTTCTTCTGTTTGCTGTGTGTAAGAGCAATAAATATTTAAATATAATCAGTACCTTAACTTGGCTTTTTGATAACATGATAATAATACAGCTATTTACTCTAAGCAAAAAAACATTGTAATATGTTTAGAAATTGGTCTTGGTATGCCTTTTGGATTTTTCTTCCATTGGTACCTATCTCTTGTGACATAATGTCAAGCATGGTCCAGCAGTAAGCTTGTAGTCATATTCCCATCTTTATTTCTTTTGACATCTCTTGGATGCATGAGCATCGGTGGCCGAGCAGACACAGTTTCCGACTCGTAAGCCAGAGGTCCCGGGTTCGAATCCCGCTCCGACCATGTACCAATGACTGTTTTCTGAGTTATGTACATTAGTTGAATACTAACTGATGCTCTTACGGTGAGGAAAAACATTGTGATGAAACCTGCACATTCAGGTGACTGGATGTGTAACCATGATCCAATCTGGTCAGGTTCACCTGGTAGCACCTGGTAGCAGGGTCATGGAGGTCAGATGGCAGTCACTCCACTGTAATTACCTGACCTGCCCAATCCCGGATCATGGTCAAGGCGGACCCCGGGTCCTCGTTCTCGAGAGCACAACTGGGACATTAACGCCAAGATTGATGAGCAAAGAAAGAGAAAAGCTTATAATAATTTGCAATACAACTTACGTATGTGTCCCTAATAACAAAGACCAGTGTCGATCTATGAAGTAGCAGATGTGCGTCTTGTAGTGGAAGAACCCATTGTTACTGATGCCATACGACTGATAGTTGAGATGATGTAGTGTCAGTAAGATGACATTCACCCTGAAAGAAGAATAGTTCATTTAAATTTTAGATATGTTATAACAATGAATTTAGAAAAAATGTTTAGTTATCTACACTGAGGGGCCAGTTATGTGTAACTATTACAGTAAAGTCTCAATAATTGTAAATTGCACCCCTGTTAAGCTGAGGCGGGTCATTACGGTATGATATGGATATATCAGTTGGAGAGTGTGTCAAGCAGTTGGACAACCTCATTCCGCCGGCCCCTTTCCGCCATTAGGAATCCTTATGTAATGGATCTTCCAGCTATCTGCACGAGCCTCTTTGGTTCTAATGCATACGGCTAAGGAATGGAACACGTTTCCTGTGAGTATGTTCCCTGATCATTATAGTCTGGACGCCTTCAAGGCTAGAGAAATAGGCTGTTTCTAGACAGGCATGCTCCACTTTTGGTCGCATTGTCATTTATCAGGTGAGATGCCGATCAAATACTTGGCTAGTCTTTTGCCCTCTGTGTTGCCAACGATGATAAGTTTAAACCAATGAAAAGTTTTCATTCTTACCATGGAAAACGGTTTCTAACGAATTTTTCTGTTTTGTCGTCAGAGCAATGTTCACAGGTGAAATCGAAAAACACATCGCAAGTGAAGTCTCCAGGGGTTCCAGGGCGTCTCAGGCATGATATGTGCACGAATCGCACGCAGGTCATGCAGACTAGACCCGGGCTGTCTTGCTTATCCTCCGGCAAACTACAGTATTTGCACATTCTATCCATATTCTCCATGGTAAATTATACAGAATAGTAAATCTAAAGCGCGGATGCCGCTGGTAAGTCGTAGTTATCATTCACTGAATTGAAATTTAAACTAAAACAACATAAACACTAGCCCGACTGTCGTGAGCCAAACCAAAATAACCACAAATAAACAAACTGAAACATAACCTCAAAAATTATGACGAACTGTCAGACAAACGTCAATCCACTGTCAAATTTTGGGTGTTTTAATATGAACAAGTACGTATAGAAGTTAATCACAATAAATAATGAAGAAAACAAATTCAGTAACAATTGCTAATTATAAATTGAATATAGTTTATATTTATCATTAATTTTCTTGAAATAAGTTAAATCTATTAATAACATTTTAAAGAAAACCATTAGGCATAAAAATGTAGCGGTTGATTGAACCATAAAACATCCTTTCGAATGATTTAGTACAGAATCGATAGATGTCACTAGCAAATGGGACTCGAATCATTTCGAATCACCCGGCAAAATTTCGAATCATGACTCGAATAGGCATGAAGGTCTGGACGTTCAAAATTGTTTCCCTGCCAGCGTTTCTTGCTTCGGCACATGCAGTATACATATAAATATTGTAAACTTTTATTATGAATATTTATAAACCTTGGAATATTAATAATTAACAAGTATATAAGACAATTTTGACATGGATTTTATTGAATTAACGTTGTATTTTATGTAATCTTATATACTTGTAAATTATTATAATATTGTAAATCATTCTTTTAATTTAAATAAATTTCCTACTATCTTAAAAAATAAATTAAATTATACTTAATGGATACTTAGATAATTTACTTTACCTTATGGATCTAAAGAGAAATAAAGATAGAGATAACCAACAAATAATGTTATAACTTGGTAAGAAGCTGTCCATTTAACAAGTAGGTATTACTAGTATTAGTATTTAGTTCTTAAAGAAAAGTAACTTGTACGAATTTCTTTTATAGCCATCCTAAGACACACACAAGTTTTATTGAAAGTCCTTGCTACACAGATGCTAAAAAAGCCTGGATGAGTATATGTCCGAATGAGTCTCTCCCGTCAGCCTTTATGCAAAAAAAATCTATAAGATTTATTAGTTTATTCGGCCAATATTTCGGAACGGGCTCGTCTCCTAGCCGTGACAGAGCGAGAGTCAGCGTTCTGGCCGCAAGCAGTCCCCTCCTCGAATATCGGCACCGTCCTGGACAACTTGTCGTTGTCCATATGTTTCGGTTTAAGATTGGGGGTCAACCTGGTTCGTCCACACTACTGTCCTTGTGGTGCGTCTGTGAATCCACTAGGGCACCACGGTCTTTCATGTACCCGCAGCGCAGGCCGAATCTCCAGGCACGCAGCTATCAATGACGTCATTCGTAGGTCACTTGTCATTGTCAACGTACCGGCCGTATTAGAGCTGAAAGGTACCGTACGTGACGATGGCAAGAGGCCCGACGGCATGACGCTCACTAGGTGGCAGCGTGGGAAGGCGCTGGTGTGGGACGCTACCTGTGTACACACTGGCGCTTTCTCATGTGGCCTCCACTGCCAGCTGCGCTAGGGCTGCGGCCTCACCTGCGGAAGACCTCAAGCGGAGGAAACACGAAACTCTAGCGCAAGATTTCGTATTTCAGCCGTTTCGTGTGGAAACGTTGGGATCGTGGGGTCCTGGTGCGAGAAAGTTCTTTACAGAACTTTCAAAAAAATTAAATTACTCCACTGGTGACCGGAGAGCTGGCCCGTTCCTCGGGCAACGGATTAGCATCGCTATTCAACGAGGCAACGCAACCAGCTTTCTGGGCATCATTCCGGGGGGCAGCGGAGTGGACGACTTTTTTAATTTTTAGTATATATTTTTAATTTTTATTAAAATATTTAGTATATATTTTATTTTAGTATGTGTTAGGTATATGTAGTGGTAGGTAAATGTATATAGATATATTTGTATTGTAACTGTAAATATTTTATTTCCAATAAATAAATATAGACTTGGCACGAAAGGAAATAGTAGGTAATTATGTATCTATTTGTATCAAACAATAATAATGTTTTTAAAACTTTGGTTATCTACATCTTGAGCGATGCGAAATTTTTGTTCTATTTATTTTGAACGCTCAACAGCGCTCTCAATGAGAGTGGGTGTCGTGTTCGTGCCAGACATACGACGCTAAGTACGAGTTATGGAACAGGTAAATGGGTTGATTATGTCGCTATCCCAATTAGGGTTTCTGATTTAGCGGCGTTCTTTCACGGGTGGCGGCGAATGTAATAAGTACGAGGTGTAAAGAAGTAATAATAAATAAATATACTAATAATAAATAATAATGCTTGGGCTAAATTCACACAGCGGCATCGAGCCCCAAAGTAAGCAAAGCTTGTGTTATGGTCGTTAGAAAGCTTATAAACTACTTATATGTATACTTATTTTAAATATATACTTACTATACATAGTACCTACACCCAGACCCATAACAGAAGTTAAAATTAATCATTTCAATTTTTGCTCGGCCGGGAATCGAACCCGGCACCTCGTCGTCTATAAAGGAATAGTAGAATTTGATGACAAATAGAATTTATTTTAATAATGCTACTAAAACTATACAAATTACAATAGAATGCTCAATACAATACATACCTACATAAATACCTATCTAAAAGAATAAGTCATTATTTATTAGTTAGGTACACACAAAATATTTACACAGCCCGTTAAAAAAATACTAAAGTAAACCCTTACAATAAGTATATACAAATATTTATTTAATTGTAGTTGAATCCTTATTATTTCTAATGTGCATAATTCATTATGCTTACTAAATTAGTAAACAGTTTTATTTGTTTAAATATAGGTGCCTACGTATGAAACATATTGAACCAATTCTATTTTCAATGAAATTAATACTTAATAGGTATGCATTTTCAATTTGATTTACCACATTGTGTAACTTTAACCTATACAAGACGAATTGTAATACTTATCAGAATTCTATTCCACGTCCTGACTTTTCTAATATCAACGCGACTCTAACGGAGTAAGATAAATAGCCTAAGACCTCTAACAAAAGACGTATGTGTGTAACTGTGTCAATGCCAGTGTCAGGTTCATTATTTTCTTTGCGAGTGCCTTTTTGGACATCTCTACGGTTCTGAGGGCTTAGTGCGAGTTCACTGTGACGAGTCTATTTGCTAGTCGCTTATGAGAGCTCCTGGGTTCTGTAGGATAATCACGTAACGCCGTTGCTAATAATTATCTGATTTATATTATTTAAATTGTTACTTTTGCGATTACGTATGATCGAATTAAATTCAAATTGAAATTAATTTATTCTACACAGACAAAGGTACATAGAACTTAATCTAAATTATAATAGTACTAGAAACAACAAATAGGTACTAATTCTATAACTTAAAACAAATAAAAATAGTTACTGTGTGGAAGGGCACAAACTTAGTGTACACTGAGGGCTGAAGCTCTGCAGCACTGTTTTTCAGATTGTGTAACCTAAAAACCAAACATATGAAAAATTATAAAACAAAAAAAATATTATATTTTCAGTTTATTGCAAGAGCAACTGAACCCATGAAATCTATGATACGGAATCGATAAAGTAACAATTTTCAATCATTGATATCAGATAATTGTTGGCAACAGCGTTACGAAATTAGCCTACTGGTATAGTTGATCGAAGGCCCGGCTATTACACGATGAACTACATTACATGTTACATACTCTCTATTACATACAGTTTGCCCAGCAAACTACTGAGTTCCACATACAAATGTTTTGCGCTCTCGTTATAGCTAAGCTAAGCTTGTGTATAATATTGTTTAAAAGTTGACTACGCTGTAACGTGCGTCGCGGTCTTATAAAATCGAACATTAGATACACCGTTGTAAAATGATATCGCAGTTTTGTTAAATCGCATTGGCGATAATCGAAGATTGTTTATCGCGGAAACGAGGTATAGTCACTATCATGTGACTATCTGATAATAATATAAGTATCTACATATCTAACATACCTACATAAATTGTTAATATATATTTAATATCTTACGCAAGATAACAAAACTGAAGTAACTAAAACTAGGTTAATCTAAAACTAAATTTATGTAAAACTAAAAAAAATAAGAAACTAATCTAATAAACCGCTGCCATTAGGCAAGGAGCTAAAAATGCTGGCGGCATTGCCACGTTGAATGTCAATGATCTGTGCTAAATAAAGGCCAGCATTTTATTCACAACTTGCACCGACGACGAGACGTGAAACCGCTGAAACATCTTTAAAAATTCGATGGCTCTCGCTCCCCACGGACTACCTCAAAAAGTTGAAAAATAAATTTGGCAAAAGGAACGAGTCTGATTGTATTGGTCAGGCTGACACTGAGCACCCACTCCCGGCCGCTATCCCACTACTGCCCGATACGGGGACTTTTGGCTGCTGGGTTTCCCCCCTGGCCCGGTTCGCCCCTCCTCAATGAACCTGCACACCCCGGACTCCTCCGGGGAACGCATATTAATACCGGGCTTAGTGTGGACGTCCAGTCAACATGGGCCACTCAGCACCAGGACTCCCGACCTCAAACCATCCACCGGTCCCGACCTCCGAGTAGCCGGATTACAAGAGACGCCACGCTCCCAGTCGAGTGATACGTTGAAATTTGTAATCGCATTGTTCAAAAATGAACTGCATTCAAATCACCCAAAAAAATTTTTTTTTTTTGTGTTCTCATGTTACTGTTCTTAAATACTGATCAATTTTATCTAAGGATCTATCAGACAGATGGTGGTCACGCGGTAAAAGCTGTCCCGTTCGCGTTCGACGTTCGTTGTCTTGTATTACGTTACTAACGCCCAGTTGAAACGCTAGTCAATGTCAATAATCGATTAAAACTCTTTCCGTCTCTGTCTACAGCTCACCATGATAAGGACGGCGAATTTAAATTGATGATTAATAAAAGATTAACATACCCACACAACAGGTTGTCAGGCCGCGTCGATCAACCATAACAATTTTGAATACAGAACGAGAACGCGAAACGGTCGACCGAGTCACCGCTTTCTGTCTGAAAGTTCCCTTAAAACACACTCTACAACTTAGGGATCCTCGTAAGGCACATATAACTCTAGAGATAACCTCAATGTTAACTTTTTCAACAAAGTCGTAACAAAGCGCGGAGTCTCCGTTCGCAAGGCTCCGTCTGGGAACAGCTAGTGATAGTTACTTAAATGATTTTCCCTAGAAGATGAATTAAATGTAATTTTTTTTGGCAAATAGAAATTAAAAACGTGTTACCTACTCTGCGCAAAATGAAGTGTTGGAAACAAAATATCTTTTCAGCCAGATTTGTTTTTTTCTATAGTTAAATATTCTACAACATTCGAATTCATTCGATATAGAGTCTGTATAGTGAGTCGTGTCGGTCGTGTCACAACGTATTTATTAGAATATTTTTCAACACACTTGCTCATAATGTGGCTCTTATTACACAGTAATTAGACTCATAATGCTTCAAATTACACACGCGTGCGTTTTTGTCTTATCATTACCGCATGCGTGTTTTTGATTATATATAGTTTTAAATTGTCGCTGTTCATCCAATTATCCCAATGGGGACAAGCTAAGGACTGTACAGTCCATGCAGCCTAGTCTTATGTGCATCCTTTTTGAAAAAAGTTTTGTTCCGAAAATGTTAATTATTTGCAAATAAATTAAACAATCTTATTCAAATAGATAATAATTCTTTTTACCAATGATTTATACGAATAAATATTGTTTTCCTATACGCTATTATTTATTATCCGCTTTATAATTTCATATATCTACTCATTTTATCGTGTTTGGCTGTTTGCGACTTTTTTATTTGTGCGCGCACCAAATTCGCGCTGAATAAAAAAAAGTTCTTCCGCCATCTTTTATTTACAGCTGATGATAAAACTGAAATAAAACGTTTTCCAACACATTTGAGAATTTATTATTATTCGCAAGTGTGTGTGTTGAAAAACGTCGTATGATACTCGTGTGCGTTGGTAATTATAGTTCTCGGCTCTATTAAGCCTTCGCCTTCGGCTCAGGCTTAAAAACCTCCTCGACTGCAATGACCAACTTAGCACACTTGTATCATAATGTGCTATTATATGTATGGCTACCTTCAGCCGCCGTCAAACGAAACGCAAAATGTTTTGATCAAGTTTTGATACTCTTTATTTATTTCTTTATTTCGTTTTTATTATTTTTTAGTGATAATGAAAGTGACAGTAACGATTCATAGTCGAGAATTAAATTTTTGGAATCTAATTTTGATTATGAGACAGAATAAATAAAAACTAAGTACGGTTTTGATGCAAGTTTGGTTTTATTATATTAATTTGTTTTCAATGCTAAAATAAAATAATATTCAATATGTTGCATATTATTTTAAGTAGTATAGGGTGTCCCGTAAGTCGACGTCAAGCCGGAATCGGGTGATAGTCCAAATCATAATAGTTACTAGAAAAATAAAAAATAATATCGAAGTCTTGAATTTTTTAAATTATAGGCATTTCTTTTTTTTCGAGAAAATGTACACCCTGTGATGGTTTTTTAACTCCTGTTGCTACAAATCTTAACTTTATTTCAATTTTATTTTTCTTATGTAATCCCGAATAGTGCTAATCTAACCTATTACTTGGAATTCTAAGTCAACTGCTCCAGCTTGGAAGAAAGTGTCATATTATGCCGTACAATGAATAGACAATTAATATTTCGTCCAACTTTAACGGACCGTACTGAAAAAAAAGTACTACGCCAGGTTGGCAAGTAGCACGAAAAGTTGACGCATTTAATAAGGATTCTAAAATGGTATAATACTTGCTACATTATTTCTTTGATTACGGGGGAAAAAAATTCCTTCAAGAAACCCAGTTTCGAAAAATTTTTCATTACCTACTAAAAATTATACTAGTGCGTTCAAAGCTTGCCTAAGACCGAGTGAGACGGAGAGTCATTCATGAAGTGTGAGTGAGACAGGTAGTGACGCTTTCAAGTCAGAGATGCTAACTTTTTGTTAAATTTAGGACAAATTTTCCTTAAGTTTAAAATTAAACACCAATTAGATGCAAAGATTTATTATTTACAAAAGATATTCAAACTGCCTTCCTTCAACTGCAATACAAGCTCGACATCTTCTTAAAAAAGATCGGATTATCACACGGGCAAATCTTCCGTTGTTGACAAATTCAGCTGCTTCCGTAATTCTTTGCCGAAGCTCAGCTACATTTTCGATTGGCTTAAAATAAACTTTCTCTTTCACTGCTCCCCAGTAAAAAAATCTAATGGATTTAAGTCCGGTGAACGGGCTGGCCACGAGATCGTACCAGACCGACCTATCCATCTGCCCGGATATTCTTCATTGAGAAATGCTCTAACTGAGCGGGCATAGCGCGCTGGGCAGCCATCTTGTTGATACCACATCATCAAGAAAAAAATGTCGGGAAAGTAGCAGTGGAAGCGATGAAAATGACAACCATGATAAAACCACTCATGTAATGCCAAGATCATTGCATGCTAACATTGGACAAGCGTCAAATTCTCCAGCAGAACCTGTTAATATATCTGTTGCCGACTATTCTTCTCCATCGACATCCCAACAAACTTATGACGTCAACGTCGATCCTGAAATTATAGTGGACGATGGCTACCATGAAAATGATCTAGGTAGTTATGTTGGGTTGGCTACCCAGCTATCGACGGAAAAGAAGAGGGAGTTGTTACAAAATCCTTGGATCCCGCCCAGAAATTACGATTTTGAAAGTGATGCAAGCCATTTAAAAAGAAAATTTAATCATGCTTGGTTGGATCAATATTCACCATGGCTAGTATATTCCAAGCGACTAAAAGGTGCTCTTTGTAAGCATTGTGTTTTGTTCCCTCCGCCCATTAGCACTGTGAGAGGAATTTTGGGATCGTTTATGGTCAGGCCATATATAAAGTTCAAAAATATGCATGAAGACTGCCGAAAGCATGCAACGACCAACCTTCACCAAACAGCGACAAATGCTGCAAAAATTTTTCTTGAAAATGTTCCTGTAGACATCCAACTGCAAAGTGGACACCAAAAAGCAATCGATGAAAACAGACAAATATTGTCATCAATTATTTCTTGTATAGTATTTTGCGGTACACATGATATGCCTCTTAGGGGCAAACAAGCAGATGAGGGTGTTTTATTAGATTTATTGAAGTTGAGAATCAATTCAGGGGACGACAAATTAAAGAGTCACCTGGAAAAGTGCCGTCGCAATGCAGTTTACACATCGCCAAAAATACAAAACGAATTGATAAATTTATGTGGCGAAGTTATTAAGGAGAATATAATTAGTGAGGTTCAGAAGACCATGGCTTACGCAGTCTTAGCTGATAAAACAGCAGACGTATCTGGGAAAGAACAGCTGTCAATAGGCGTGCGGCTCTACGACGAAAGCAAAAGGAAAATCAGAGAAGAATTTGTAGGGTTCGTTGAACTAAAAGCACAAAATGCTTCCGCAATTGCCGAAGCAATTGACAATTTCTTAATTAGTTCTAACCTCTCAACCGAAGATTGCGTAGGGTTTGGATTCGATGGCTGTTCTACAATTTTGAGAAAAATATATCCTCGTGCTTTATATTTTCATTGCTCAAGTCACAAACTTAACCTTGTTGTGAATGATGCGAACGCAGTGCCAGAAATTAGAAATACTGTCGCCACTGTAAAGGATGTTATAACGTTTTTCAGGGAATCGACTACACGTCGAAACTACGCTCCAAACCTATCACGATTATGTGAGACGAGATGGTCCGAAAAATATAAATCAATGAGAAAGTTTTCTCAACATTTTTCAGAGCTTGTGAAATCTCTAGAAACGTTATCCGTAGAGGGAAATTATGCCACCAGAAAATCTGCATATCAGTTGCATTCAGCCGTTACAAAACCAGTGTTTATTGTTACTCTACAAACAATTGCCAAATATTCAGCAGTTTTAGAACCAGTAGTTAACGCACTGCAAGCTAAATCGATCGACATGATCTCGGTAGGGGAACACATCAAAAATATCAAGGACATTCTCAGAAATGACCGCGAGTTTCCTGATAGAATAAGTAATGAAATACTTCAAATAGCACGAGCTGTTGCAATGGATTTGAACATAGAAATTTCGGTTCCACGTCTTGCTCACAAGCAAACACATAGAAGTAATCCGCCATCAGACAATGATAACGAATATTGGCGGCGTTCCCTGATAATACCATACATTGATTCACTCATTTCATCATTGAATATTCGATTCTCCCAAGAAAATACTCCGACGTTTACTTTAAGCAGACTACATCCCTTGTATATGACAAAAACCAGCATTACAGACCTACACAGAAACGCAGAATAATTCCAAGAATTTTATAACCTGGATATCACCGGAGAACTGAACCTTTGGCATAATTTATGGGTGACGAAGGCTTTATCAGATGATCAATTAAGGGACATAGAAGTAGTTGATCTGTTCAACGAAGCCAACATTTTTTACCCTGCTGTCAGAAAGGCATTAATTATTTTAAGCACTATCCCATGCACCACGGCGACCGTAGAACGGTCCTTCAGTACGCTGCGAAGAGTTAAAACGTGGCTTAGAAGCACCATGGGTGAAGAAAGGCTTACGAGTTTATGTTTGATGAGCGTACATCGCAATTATTTAAAAGACAGTGAGTTTATTGAAAAGACTGTCATAGACAAATTTTCGGCAAATCCGAGAAGATTACTGTTAAATTAATATATACATACATAATATATATATTATACATAATGTATAGTATAATTATGTACCTATAATATTTTGTTTTGTGTCATCATCAAAATTAATGAATAAAAGTCAATTTTCATGATATTTTGTTTCAAGATACCCGACCGACGATCTTTTCGAAACAGGTATAAGCAGCCCCCTGCCCCCTCCTAGCTGAAATCCTGGGTACGCCCTTGGCTCTCATAGTGTTTCTATGCTCATTGAGCGCTCGATTGAGCGCTCCTTGCATTTTGTTTAATTACTATACCTACTTACCTACTCTTTAGTTTAAGGAACCTACTTGTCAGCGCTGGACCGCGACCTGGTAGAGGGAGATTATCTCTTAGCATTCCATTCATCAACGCTTACATACTAACTGCCTAACTAGGCCTAGCTAGTATACCTATAGCTAGGGCCTAGGTAATCCCAAAAGTAAAATAAAAGTTCTATCTCCAAAACAATAAAAACCACATTTATAAAACTTTCAAACATTTTATTCACATTACAAGTAGGTACCTACATAACACGCCACGCGCCACGTATACAAACATCACTTTTCGTCGACAAAGTTCTTGATCCACTTCCGTATGTTATCTTTGTGTATGTTGCGCGTGCGCTGCACGGAGCCCGGGTCTGCGGGGTTGGCCGCCATCAGGTCCAGGTGGTGCGCGCCCTCCATGATCAGCACCGCCGTCACGGAGTCACTCGCGCTGCTCAGGAGCCCGCCTGCCGACAGATGACAAAAGATTGACAAGTGTTTTTTATGTCACGGTGACAATAAAACAGACACCCCTCCTGGTGGAAAGCGGTAACACTGTCGCTCATGTCGCCCTTGTATGTATGCGCTTAGGTTTGATGTAATAAACGTTGTGAGGACTAGGATGAAATTCCCTCCCTGCCTATAATTGTACTAGCTATCTAAACTTTTCAACCGGAACAGGAAACATTGCTGTTTGTGGGCAGAAATAGACAAGGCGGTGGTGGTACTCACCCAAGTGTCCTCCTAACACTTGATAAGTACTAAATACCTGATGGAGAGTGGTCATACTGCCGCCCATAGACACCCGTAAGGTACTTTCAATGTCGTAACGGATTAGAAACACAGTTACAGGAAGATCGCTTCAAAGCGTGGTTCCGTACGAGGCAGGAAAATTCGTCGAAATCAAACGGTGGTCGATCGCCACTCATCCAGTTGGTACGGATCAGTAGTAAGGGCACGTTACGAGGCCCTCCCTTTCTAACTAGGATATTTTGTTTGTATGTATGAATGAAAGGTCATACATAAGGCTCGTTGCGATGCTGAAGCTCAAAAAGTGCGAAACGGTCACCCATACCATACAGTTCCCGGACTCTGCCAGTCTCGTAACTGCGTTGCCACTATCGCTCTTTATCTATACCTTGAGTAGTGGCGTCTTTCGGCTGATATGATGATGATTATACCTCCATGTACTCGCTCCACTCACCACCCATCCAAGGATCCAGCAAGCCGTTGCTGAACACGATGTTGCTGGCGGCCTGCAGCCTCTTCCCGCCATACGTAACAGCTGCAGAACTCTGGCTCGGCATCACACCGTAGCGAGCGTAGCACTTCTGAGAGTACTTGTCGTAGTCCCATGCGGATGGCTCGAACATGTCCTGCTGCCCGTCCGAGCACATTGGCATCACCATCTCTGTGCAGGCCTGGTGATGACAGAATAACATTTTTACTTGAAAGTCTTTTGGAGTCAGAGGCCAAAATCCTCCATAGGTAGCTGAATCTGAATTTTTTATTAGACTAACTAAGCATTGATGATGATGAGATCGCCATCTCACCTGGTGGTAAGTGACGATGCGACCGAAGATGGAACATGCCTGTCTAGGAAGAGCCTATTAACTCTAGCCTTAGAATACACTCGCAGGCAACGTGTTTCATTCCTCAAACGTATGCATTCTAAAGGTTAACCTAAGCTGCTCGTGCGGATACTGAAAGATCCACGACATAAGCTCGAAGCTTGGTAAAGTAAATCGTAACGGGCGGTAGTTTAATTTCGGATCGTGTGCCCGGTGACCGCATGTGACCGAAAGAGAAAACACTTGTGTGTAAGTATTTTTTTTTTAATGGACTGGTATTTGTCTGCCATCTCACCTGATGTGAAGTGCAGATGCAGTCTACAATGACGCATACCTGTCTATTAAGTACCTATTCACTCTTGTCTTACAGAAACCCAAGTTACGTATATATATATATATATATATATATATATATATATATATATATATATATATATAGTACCTATATTAGTATTCATCATGATCTCGTATTAATTTGTGTTAGTAGAGGTTATGGTTTCGTAAGAGGAAGATAAAATCTTCGATTGAAACCAGTTACGTAATTGCCGAAGGGTTTCTACATATGCACAATGTAAACGAATATGGGATGCCAGGCACCACCTGGACTAGCCACTGCTGGATATTCGCTTCAGCCTCAAGCCACTTAGGACTGGCCAGCGGTTTTACACATCCTGTCACCTGCCGTTTTGTGCAGGAGATATGCGCCGTATCCAGCCACAGGAGGTCTACCACGTATGCTTAATCATAGTCTCCACCAAATACTGGAGAATACCTCTACGCTAACGGTTATATAGGCTCTACGACAAATGTTACCAGGAGTCCGACTGCCTATCTCGAATGCTATGGCTTATGACTTGCCATCTCGCTCGCTCGCGAAAGGCGCCGTGAATGGAGCGAGCGAGATAAAGTCGTAAAGCTATGGCAAACACTATCGTAAAGACTTAGGCCGTAGGGCCCCAGATCAAACCTGCAGCCGTACCGCCGATCGCCAGAGCCAGAGCTGTCTTGCTGTGATTGGTTTAAACGCAATTGCATCAAAATGGCGGCGAACAATCGGAGATAGGCGTCACTTACTGCAAACTTTAAAATACAGTAAATGGTTATTACTTGGAAATCCCAGCCACTGGCGTCTAGATTGCCATAGTCTTCTCCTTTCCGATAGTCGACGCATTTACTCTTACCGTCGTAGTTTGTGAATGTTTGCAATATATTGCCAATGCCCTGTAATCAGAAATTTATTTAATCAAAATAACTGTCAATCTCGCAGACGAAAACGATAAAGGTAGCCTTTTTCCGTAGGCAGAGAAAACTATAGGTACTAAGTCATCGCAAAAGGTACCAACATAGAAAAGGTAAGGTAGATACGATAATCACCCTGTCACATTAGTGGCTAATCCCTACAGCCAAAGCCTGTGAAGTGCAGCTTCTTACGCACAAAATTAAATCTTGTTGGGAGGCATTATTCCGGCTTGCTGGCTTAACTGAAATTAGCCAAACCTGAAGGGCTCGCTCCTGGCAACCACCTTCTTAATTGTTTCTATAGGCCACCTGCAACCCGGTTTGAAGGGTACAGTAGCCACATTAGTTATGGGAGTTGCAGTTTAATTCTCCGTATTGATAATATACGAGTATAATAAAAAATGTGTTAACCGTAGCTGTTACCTATCCACAAAAGACTAAATAATTTTTAAGACATGTGTGGTCTTTTATATTATACCTACTACTTGATCGGGACTTATACCTATTACTCAATGATGAACGGGAGCGTCGATGGTCTAGTGGTTATAGTATCCACCTCGTAAACAAGAGCTACCGCGGGTTCGAATCCCACTGCGGCCATTCCAATGACTCTTTTCCAAGTTTTGTACATTAGTTGAATGCTAACCGATGCTCTTACGGCGAGGGAAAATATCGTGATGAAACCTGCACATTCAGGCCACTGAATGTGTAACCATGATCCAATCTGGTCACGTCCCCCTGGTAGCAAGGTCACGGAGGACAGACGGCAGTCGCTCTAATGTAATTATCTAATCTGCCAAATCCTGGATCATGGTCAAGGCAGACCCCGGGTCATCGCGCGCGTGAGCACAACCGCAACATTTACGCAAAGACGATGTTTTTTATGTACCTATAAACATTCCACACCCGAAGGCTTGAATGCTCCTTCCTAAGTCAGACTATGCAGGACAACCACAAATATCTGACGCTTACCTCAATAATTTGCTCATCCTTCAGAGTGCCGTTCAGATACTGGCACACTGCTCTCACGGGGTATGCCGGCAGCGGCACAAGGAAGTCGCACGCAAATGGATAGTTCACCATCGCCAGTGTGGTGTACATGGATGTCAGGAAGTCCACGAGCAGGGAGGCGTCCTTCGTGCCGTTCACGGGGTCGCAGAGCTTCCATTGCTTCTGCAACGTGTTGTTCGGGGTGGCTGTGATGTTTCTGTGGATTTCAGATTATATTTAAGTGACGGTCGGCCAATAATGCACGTCGGCAAATTTCGGCTACGTCATTTTTAGTCATGCGCGTGTGAGTAGAGACATCTGGTAGGTGATCGTATAGCGTAGCGTCGTTTGATAGAGTTTAAAATAGCATAGTATTTATTGCGCATAAAAAATGGGCATGGCAATGAATGGCTCTTAAATAAATGATGACAAAACATACCAGCCAAGCCACAATGCAGACAAGTAAAAAACGTATAAGCGGCCTTATCTTCCACGCTTCCCACACTGCTCAACTTTATTCCTCTCCTTACGACCTTTAGAAGATGTCGGGCCATCTTGGGTCGCCCTATGCTGTACTAGTCTGCAGGTGGTTGCCACTGGAGAACCTTTCCGCCCCATTGGCGGCCGGTCCGGCGAGCTGTGCGTGAGAGTCCGGGGTCCACCTTCCTACTTTTCTTCTTCCATTACCACTTTACCGCTATTGATATATGATGCCCACTCCAAAACAGGTGGTAGAATCTGTCAAGCATGAGGAGTCCGCCTGGGTGAGTACAACCGCCTTATCTAATTCTGCCGCCAAGTAACAATATTTGCATTGTTGTGTTCCGGTTTGAAGAATAAGGTAGCCTGCGCAATTACAGGCATGAGAAATTTATTTTTCTCTTATTTTATTTACTTATAAGGAAAGCCAACAGCGGTTGTTACAATAAAAACAATAATTTCAGCATTTTTGTTACCTGCAACCTAAATGCATGAATCGTTGATATTATATGCGACAGTTAGGTACCGCTTACCATCAGCTGGGCTGTCTGCTCGTTTGCCACTGACCAGCATAAAAAACGCTTTACCACAAACAACGCTACTCCAAAACCCTCTCTCACCTGACAATAGGCCAAGACTTCCTAATGTTCTGCGTGCAGTCTTTGTTACCACCGGTAGCATCGAAGGCTGACGTCACGATCCGGTTGAATATCTCGCAGGAGACCATCCCGGGGTACATGTGGATCGGGGCGGAAGCTGCGATGGCCCCGGCTACTATGTGCGGGTATTTGATGCGGAAGTATGCCGCGAGCATGCCGCCGTAGGAGCCTGGAAGGTTTATAAGAACGTTGACGATGTGAGTGATTCAGTTGGTTGGCCTGCCACGCAGAGGTCCCGGGTTCGATTCCCGGCCGAACTAAAGTTGAAATGATGAACTTTATTTATTTATTTAACATTTATTGTGCACAATCAATAGTACCTATATAAAATTGACATACACATAAGATCACAACAGGTACAGTTTACAGGGTGTGAGTAAATAGTTTATCAGTTATCTAACATCTATAACACAAGCTTTGCTTACATTTGTCTAAAAATTATATTTATTATAGGCGTTGAATTATGTCCTAATAGCCTACCTAGGCTAGGCTAGGCTAGGCACTAAAAGGTGATGTTGCATAAAACGCCGGATATAATTGGGAAATGGGAGCCTCTGTAGGTATCAGAAAAGTTCCCAGGCGGCCTAAGAAGCAATGGATTGACATCGCCGAGTTAGACGCGAGAGCCAGTGGTATACTACGTGAGGGTTTGAAGACCAGGTGAAGTAGAGGTGGCAGATGGGTTTAACCGCTAGGATCATGGCTGAATGTGGTCTGTTAGATTTGTGGGTATATTAACTTGAAATGGAACTAGCCGCTCCCCGCGGTTTTCACCCGCGCACGGATCGGATTTCTGTAAACATTCAACTATCCTATTAAAGAATTGTCAAAATCGGTTTAGTAGTTTGAGGAGATTATACCCAGCACACCTACAAACTTTTCCTCTTTATCTTATGTTAATATAATAACAATTGGAATTAAATACGGTTTCAACAATGGACAGTTGATTCGTGAGGTAAGTTCTTTTAAATATTTATTTAGTATCAGAACTATCAATGGAACTGTGGTAATGGTACCTACTACAGTAAAAATACCTCCTGACGGCAGGCGACATAACATTCATTGCACCAAATTGCACCAAATGTACGAACATACCTAAGAATATCCTAATTTATAGGGTTTGGTTAGATATGAGAAGTTGATAGAACTCTGTCCAACCTCAGGAGTCCGACTAGGTGAGTACCTACCACCTTATCTATTACACTAGGTCACCGACGTTTCCCTTTATCATTGAGTAAGTACTATAAAAGACCACCCACCTCCAAAAGCAATGACCGGGTACTTCGGCTCGAGCTGCTTCCCTTGCAGGTAGTTGATGAGGTCCGCGTAGTCGGCCAGCGCCTGCGACGACGACAGGTAACCGATGTTCTCGTTCTCCAGAGACTTGTTGCCGAAGGGCATTGAAGCGCCGTAGTAGCTGGCAATGTGTGAAAGTTTTTTTTAAAGAACTAGCCAGGCATTTGACCGCCATCTCATCTGGTGGTGACGATACGGCCAAAGATGGAGTATGCCTACGAGAAACAGCCACTTTAGACTTGAAGGAGTCCAAATTTCTCTCTTCAGATAGATCTACATATTTACGCTTTCGAAAACGAAAGTAGTACGATGGGATCACGCTATAACTGAATATTACTTTAATTTTTAAATATTAGGTAAATATTATAGGTACACACCGGTGCTCTGCGAAGACGATCTTGGCTTTGAACTCGGGCGCGATTTCCCAAACGAAGCCAGTGTGTTTGGCGAACAGCTCTATCTGTCCCTGGAACAAAATAAAAGAAAATTAGGTACGTATATAAGTTAACTTTTGTTCGGTTCAACCAGTCTCAGGACCATCGAAATAGGAGGCACACGTAATGAGGGGCGAGCTCGTTGCGATGCTGAGGTTCGACTAGACTCACGAGTACAAAATGGTCACCCATCCAATTCTCGGACTCTGCATGCCTTGCTTAACTTTGGTTATCGGTCTCGCAAGCATGCTACCACTAGCATTTGTAGTTTCTCAGACCTGACGGTGTGACAGATGAAGTCACACCATAAAGGTTTCAAATAGTTCGTGTCCTTGTTGGTATACCTATGTATACCTAAATATTTTCAAGTAAGTACTATTATGTTGTTTATAGTTCGGATGATATTGAAACTAGAAATAGGTACGTATATACACTACTTCAAACAAACAAACGAGTGACTAATGAAATGATCAATAACTACGTTTACATTATGCAATATTAATACGTAGGTAATAATTAATTACATATCTATCTAGTGCATACTCAGTGCTAACAATCAACTCAAGGTTGCAGGAAAATAAATACCTACTTTAAGTTGTAATTGTTCATAATATCCTTAACTGTATGATAAACAAGCATTACAAGAGTATAAAATGTATTTGCTGCATTCATGGGGAGACTGCATCAGCTCGTATCATCAGGTGTGATGCCACGACAGTTAAATCCCAACACATATTAAAATAACTTCTATCTAGCACCATAGTTATTAAAAGTATAATCTTCTGTTAATTATCATAGCATAAACAAAACATACGTCAAATTAAACTTGTGACTGTCAACGACCTCTCACTTAGCTCGTGACGTAGCATTGTAAATCAACAAATTGATATCTCCGGGTGTATTGCATGTTTGCTTCCCACAGGCAATGTAAATTAACGTGGGATCTGTACATTCCCCTTATATATACATAGCATTATATTATTTTAGCCCTTATCGTTACGGCACAACTAACAGAACCTTCCACTAATAGGTATAAACTAGCCTGAATCCCAATATCAATACGGGCTTCATGATAATGAACCTAACCGACAAATGACGAGAAACCCCGACAAAGTAGTCTTCTGGGGGGTGGGGGGAGGTCTTATAGGCCTACCTATAGGTATCCTAGGATTGCCTACTCATAATTTCTTGAACTGCTGAAGCGATTTCAATGAGACGAAAGGTTTGGGATGGGGTAAAAAACATATTTTGATGCTTGATGATAAGCAGCATTCTATGGATATCAGGCAACAATATTTACTTCCTTTTAAAAGTTTCTCAGGATATAAATTAAATAGTAGATTGATTAGAACAAACTTTAACTGATAATTGGTCCTGGAATTGAGTGTTTGTATTTGTACGTTGTATTACAAACACAAACACACATCTTATCTGTTTTGGGTCCGAACTAGATTGTGGTACACAAATACATTCGTAGCTTATTTCGCTAAAAATAGGAAACAATGATTTTTACTAAAAAGCCATCTACGCCAATCTATTATTATTAAAATTAATTAAACAATCCTTACCTCATTTCCAGTATAGAAGAAAATCGGCCCACTGTTAGAATCCCAATACTCTTCGTTCACCAAATACTTTATCTGGAAAGTCTTGTTTGTGGAGTACCCGAAGTGATCTAGGGGCACCTCGAACCACTTTGTGTCATATTTGTACTCGGATTTCACTGAAGCCAGAAATACTAGCAGGAAACACGTTTTTCCTAACATATTGTCTGACTCGAGTGTAGTGTTTGTATGTATAATGTAAGGAGTTTGTATGGATGCGCACGCGGCGTTTGCGCTCCGAAGTGATAATGAGCCGGGAGCCGGCCGGCGCGCACTTGGCTTACGTAATGTTGTGGATAGACGGACAGAAAAGTGTTAAATTCGTATTTATATATGTCGTTGCGTCAAGTAAAGTGGTGTAATCAGGATCATTGTCATCAGGGTGGTAATATCAGTGGATATTAGATCGTATTCGTCCAGATAAATTAAAGAAAAGGTTCACATTTACTCCACTGTATTTATTCCAATTCATTTTTGCGCATCAGAGCGGTATTACAATGTAGGCAGTTGAGGTAATTTACATTCTTATTTCAAAGGTGATTTTAAAATTACTTTATTTTCAAACGTAAATAACACTTTTTATAAACGAAATGTGGAGACAGTTTCAACTGAAAGAAAGTCCTATACATAATTATTATTTAGTAAAAACCTGAGCTGATTAGAGGCTCCTCATGTGGATTTTAGGAGTTATTTACTTTGATAATTAAGAAAAGTATTCTGACAAAAACACTATTGATACCCTTAGTAGAAAGAACCCCGGACATCTCGTTTATTTGTGTCTTGAAATTTCCTTGATTACCGATACCAAGTAACTATTTCGAGTTCTGTTGTTGTACCAGTAAGATGAGGCAGTGTAAGCAATGGTGAGATTTCATATCCTTATGCCAGTACAAATTTAGTAGTACCTAAATTGTTGTTGAGGTCAAATATACTGATATATTTGGCTGACTTGGAGTGGCCCAGGAGTCATGTGTGTGACTTATTGGGATGAGAGCCCCGAAAGTCTCTATGTGGTGACTGTAGATGGTAAGTTTAATGTTGTGATTTTTAAAAAGGCGGCTGGTTATGGGTCCGCTTCGTTATAGCAAACATTGTTAAATCGTTTCAAAATGGGAGCTTAAACGTAACGTAAATTCTAGTTAGAGTAGATTCGAGCGATCAGATAAAATCGATGACGATGATGATTACTTGTTTAGTTTTGGTGTGGTAACAGATGGACTGTTGTTACCTATGACTGGCGTATCAGATAGACGTGAGAGCTTTTCATTATTAAAATCCTGATTTAGTTTTGATGTTGGACAGTAGAGATAATGTTGTTTTTGTAGAGATGACAACGTGAACAATTGTTCAGGTCTATGACGATTACTAGTTGTTTAACTCGTAGACTGTTGCGTGTTATGATAGCAGATATACTGTTACCTATGACTGACTTAGTACAGATTTGGTCGAAGGATTGACCACGAGCTGAGTCTATAGAAGGCTATTAGCGAAGTAAAGCGTGTTAAAGATACTACTTTATGATTTTAGCAATTTCATATTTAAAAGTATACTTATAGTCTAACGGTAGGTACCTACGCACAGGTTATATAAGTACGGCTAGTACAGTGGTCTCTATATTATAGATAGAGGTAATACTAGAGTCGTTATTGTTTTAAGTTTTGAATTACAAGAGCTTTGAATTACTAGATGAGAGCTAGTGTAGAATCTCTTACCACCATAGAGTCAGCAGGAGTGACCAAGTAAACATTGTATCACCCGCCTGTGTAGCATTCCCATAGAGAAAAAATTTTCTATACAGAAGCAGAGAGTACATTTAGAGTTTAAATACGAGACAAAATGTCACACATCTCTATAACACACACACTAATGCAAATGCAGGGACGGAACAAGGCAGCCCATCATGAGTTATATTTTGCTACGACTTTCTACTCGTAACGAACACAAACAAATCTGACTTGTTCGCTCCAGATGACTATGCAATTTTTTTAAGCTTGTCCTTATATATTTTAATATTGACATTACTTATAATAAAAGGTAAGATGTCTAGTGAATCAAAGCCATGCCATGATACCTACCACCGTCTTTTCGATCTCTCGATCCTACATACCGTGAATCGGCAGTGCTTGCTTTTGCAAAAAGGAGGGTTATGATGTAGACCGGTATTAATGTTTATTTGTTGCCTCATAACTTCTAAACTAAGTAGGTACCTACCTTCCTTCTTTATAGTTAAAAGCGTCTTCATTGTTCACAGGTTGGCCTATGTGACTTCACAAATTTAATATGATGCCCTCTGGAGGACATAGTCATGAAAAAAAAAATAATAATGAAAAGGATAGATACATTAATATATTAAACAAGCAGCATATTCTTTATTTTCAGTAAAAATTCATATTATGCTGGTGCAGCAGGACAGAAGGGACTTGCATCTAATTATTATCTTGTTCTTCAAAATATTTACAACGCAGCACTTCCAATTTGCAACCCAGACATAACCATGTCTGGTCTTTAGGAAACCTAGAAAAACAAATATTTATGTAAATAAACGTTTAATCCGCGATTAAAACGCGATTAATCCGTTGTTTCATATAATGTCTGAACATTTAAAATGTCATTTAGGTACATTTTTGGTATGGAACCCTGATACATATAAAGTTGTGGACCGCTATTCACAAGATTTGAGTAATAAAATACTATACAATAAATACTAAGTCCGACCCTGTTAGCATCGAAATATTTTCGTACCTCTTTAGACACCGAAACATTGCTCAATTTGCCAATAATTTTAAATCTATCTCTAATGGCATGTTGTTTTAAGGTAAAGCATTTTAATTATTGCTAATTCACACTATTTCGATGCATATTTTTGTCACAATTTCTAAAATTTATTTCGGATCGCCTCGACCACGAATGTTTACTTACCGGTGAAAGGATAATCCAGGTGTATTTCCATACTTTGCGCTTTCACATAAATGTGCAAATTACACACAAAATTACAATCTTTTAAATGGTTTAATTTAAATTTTTTAAGGAAATTATAAAATTTACACCGATGTTTCAAAAAAAACGTCAGGTCGATAGGCACTCGAGCAATATGTCGAACGTTCAAAACATTGCGCGCGTCATTTTACGTGAACTTATTCTAATGGATAAAAAACCGGGATAGCAAGATTCATAATCATTGTAGAGCGAGCGAACAGGGAATATTTGTGATTTGTGTTTAGTCTGTTATGTCTGTGAGCATTCCGCCTGTGTGGCATAAAGTTTGTGTGACATATAGCCTCTGTGGCATTTAGCCTGTGTGTCATTTCTCCTGTATGGTAACAGTACTCTTAATTTTATGACCAAAAATCATATGGCTTTTAATGAAGGAGTGTTTCAAATCCCACTCGAAGTAACATTGGGTCTTTTGCTCAGACCTCGATAGAGCATTATAATTTTTCTTCAAATTGTGGGTATAAGGTTCCTTTAGCCCGAGCCACTGTCCAGTCACGAAAAGCATCCTGCTCGAGGCGAGTTGCCTCAGTACTAAGGCTATCGTACCGGGGCTGACTATTGCCGCCGAGGCGGACTACAGAGGATGGAATAAAACATTCCATTCCCTGCAGTATGAGTTCAGCTACAGCGTCAGCACAGGTGATGGTGTCATTTGAGGAAAAGCAAAGCAATATCCTAGGATACGACGCAAAGAATTCTTGTAATCCATTCCAGTCTGCTGGACCATAGTGTCATACTTGCGTGACCCATTAGGGCGAGCCCGTTCATGTATAGCACGGGAGGTAGAATAGACCAGGCAGTGGTCAGATGTCCCATGAGGAGCATCGCCCGACACCTGATAACCATCTGGGTCATCAGAAGGTCTAACAAAGAAGGATCACATTCGTGGTTTTTGTGACGTAGTACAGGGCCTAACAGGCAGATTAATTCACTTAACTATCCTCTGTTGGTGCAGTGAGCGGTCACATCAAGATAAAAGAAGAGGGAGATGTTACCTCTCCTATAGTTCGTGCCAAATGGATTGGCTAGGACTGGATTGGTTCAATGAATAAATAATAAAATCAATAGCGTCCCTTGATCTCTCGGAGTACTGGCATTATTTCATCAAAAATACACGAAAGCTGTTTTAAACTTTTCTATTTCGTTAAATTGTAACAAATACGACTATTTAAAGCGGTACAGCTATGGCTTTCACCGCTTACAAATTAGTTCTGATCGAGAGATCAATGTCCGCTATTGTCAATACATTTGGCCGGAACTATAAAGGGGTAAGGACATCAAATTTTATGAATGAATACACGCATTACAATCATAATGTAACCGCATCATCACCAAATAAGACTTCTATACGCGTCGATACCGCCACCGCGCACCCATTGCCTCATTATCGGTGATCGCGTGACCCCGCGCTCTGACTCGAGTTCCAACGACCTGGAACTCTTTGGACACCATTATCTGTATCGGCAAAATCTTACAATACATAATTCTAGTCATAGAAGTTTGCAACGCCATATCAAGTGAGTGAGGTCTCAAGGCTCCATGGGGAACCTTGCTTTGCCGTGAGCATTTGATTATTTGCCGCCAGAGCGTCATCCATTGCTAATATCCACGCAATAAGCTGCGGTTACCAGCTATTCATCAGATTTTCGTTTGCGTTATGGCATGGTAATCTTCAAAAGACATGTCTACAGGTACATCAAAGGCCTTCACCGCATCCGTTCCTCGTAGGTTGCAGATGTCCTGGCCGACGGTGGCCGCGCACCATCAGGTGGAACGTGCACCCGTGTGCCTCCGTAGGCAATAAAAACAGATTGACCGTTTATTTACGGATTCACTTATTTTATGTATGGAAACGTTCTGAAGTGAAAGTAGGTGTAGTGACTAGGATAGAGAAAGGAATACTGAGTTGGTTTGGTTATGTAGAGAGGATGAACGAGATGTATAATTATGTACCTACTCGTACATATCACGACCAAATTGGAGACTTTCTAAAGAAAGGTCAGGTCACATGTATATCTACACTATCTATCTATCTACCCTACACCGACGAGCATGTATGAGAAGGTTGCTATTGTCGAAGACCCGAGATAGGTTATCAGGACTGTTGTAAGTAGTACAATGTGGTCTCCACTGGAAAACACGTGACGATTTGTAAGTATAGGTATGTACGGTTTTTAAAAGGGAAAAAATTACACAAACTGGTGTTATTGTTATTGTAGTATAAAATTTATTAAATTACCATATTGTTATTATGTCTAATTAAATAATATAACACCTAAATTCGAAATATAATTTTAAGTTAATTTAAAAATACGATCCAACGACTGGTATTACACTTCGCATGTATAACCAATAAAGATAAACGTGAATACCACGCAAACTATGTATAAAATTATTGATAAAATAACATTGATAAAATTTGATTTAAATTCAAAGCATATGTAGCAAGTACGCATTAGTGTTATATTTTAAAACTTCCGTTTAAGTAAGTAATAAATTTAACGGCAACCATGATATAAACAATGAGAGTTTCGTTTAATGAGTCGTGTTATTCATAAAGATAATAAATGAAGCCATTGTGAAGCCATAAGACATTGTGATTTGTAGGATCATGTAGTGTCGTACAAGGCGACTAATTCAAAAAAAACTATTTCGAGGCAAAAGATCTGAAGTCTCCGTAGATTGGAAAATGGGCCGTATAATTTACATCATCATCATAAAGCCTCAAATATTTTTATGAATAACACAATACATTAAATATCGATTAACCTAACCTACATCATAGAAATATAACAAAATTCATTCTATATGCGGATGGTTAGTGCTGCAAAATTTACTTCTAAGAACACTGTAGGTATAAAATTCGTGGATATATTTCGTTGTAGGTTGTATCTAAACGCACATCATTGTTTGCGTGTCTTATTAACGGACTCCTTTGGCGTTCTAAAGTATACATGACGAGCTGGTCTAGTAAAGGTTTATTTATCACTACATAATATAAAATAAGGTCCTACGGCGTGTCTGTCTGTCCGTTCGCGATAAATTGAAAAACTACTTTACGGATTTTCTTGCGGTTTTACTTGCAGTTGGGTGACCAATAGACAGAGTGATTTGTGAAGAAGGTTTAGGTGTATGATTTGTACTGCCTCTGCGAAGCCGGGGCGGGAGGCTATAGTACCTACATTATTGTATGTGTAAGTCGGGATAGATTGTAAACATGATATCTAGATGTGTAGTATGTAAGTCTCCTAAAAACTTACAGCACTTTACCTGCAGATGATGCGTTACGATTCATTTTTCATTTCATTTTCATCAGGTTCATCTCAGTAGGACGGCTACTGCTGGACATAGGCCTCATAGCACACCACATCAATCGACATTGTGCCAGCTGCATACGTAGGTCGGCTCCTACGATTCTTACAAGTCGCTGGTCCATATCGTAGGGGGCAGTGCGCTTGCTGCAGCCTTATCGTTAAAGGAACCTCCCCTGGATTGATACGATCAAAGTCCTGTCAAGGCGAGTTAGTCCATGATATTTTTGTCTTTCGTATAGGTGCGTCTAATTTGGCTCATTATCTCCTTCTCTGTCTTATGGGAGACATACACAATACCACGGACTAATTCGTTAATTTGTATATAGCCGATTATGCCACTGGTCCGTCCGTGATCACTACTCCTTTCCGCCGAACCAGTTCTTTTTTAAAGCTATATTGTAACGTTACGAAGGGCAAGAGTGGCCTTAGGTGTGAAGGTATTCGAAAATCATCATGGTCACAAATGTTTCCTCAGTACTTGAACCGTTCATATTTAATGAGTTAGGAGGAGTTTAAGCCTACCTACGTTCGTCTGAAGCAGAAGATTATAATCTCTTTTAGATTTCATTAAATTCTCATAAAATCATTATCGTCCTCGCGGTCAATGTCGAGTTCTACCAAGGTCCACATTCAATTCGCTCGTTCTTGAGTACCTATCCTCCACTCCTAAACCGTTAGTGCTCGCATCAGAATCAAGTCATAGTACGACTCTTCTTGGAGGTCTTCCTATTTATCACTCCTGAAGCTATCTGAATTACGCAGTAGTGACCAGACCAGCACAGACGGTTTCTTCAATCGATCCCGCGATATATTTATATTTCACGCCAAGGCTGCCACGGGTGTTCCTACTTGTTAGGCATTCAGTCAAGCCGCACATCTACGGCAGCATTATCCTGGCCAAATTTCGCAGCCATCTATGCTCCAGCATGCTCTTGTATATAATGCACTTTTAGCTGGACAAGGATGTTTAGATCGCAACCACAGATGGCGACTGCCGTGACCGGAGATTAGGTACACTTGATATCAGAGCGAAAATCTTCGGACTCTTGTAGCACGGATCTTTGACTACATCATCATATCCAAATTAAAGATGAGAAAGATGCATTGATGCCGAGTCCTTTCCAGACCTTCCAATCTTCCAAATCGCCTTCCAATGTAGCGGTGAACAATTGCGTAAAAATGGTCACTCTATGAGCCTCATCATATCGGACACTTGCGATGATAAAAGTTATTCTCGGTATTACTCGCTGAGAAACAGACTGCGGACAACAGAACTAAAGTGACCAAGATAGGTCTGAGAATTGCTACATGCAGATATGGTACACGCAGGCCACATGGCTCGCAAAATTGATGGCTGACGGGAAAGATTCTCGAGTGGCTCCCAATTACCGACAATCGCAGGGTAGGATCACAGGATGGATGAACGAAGATAGGCCCTGATTAGTGTCGTGAGGATCTTATGGGCGCAGATGGTACACAGTCGATTGGGGTGGAAAGCTTGGTGGGAGGCCTATATCAAAAGCGAATTCAATATGGTGGCGGTTTCGGTTAAAGAGGGTTGCCATGTTCCAAACCTAAAGAATACAGTCAACTCCAAAAAGAACGGATCGTCCCAGGATACATGTAATGTAAGCGGTGTTGATGTCATCTCATACGAAGAAAAGTACCTACCTACATATTACTATGTTGACTACTTATGTCCTTTTTAAATGCTTTTAAGTAATTTTAAAGAGAATAGAGTTATCTTATTTACACCTACTTATTTTTGTTATCTGATAGGTACACATTCTGGAGTGTTCCAGGGAAACCAGTAAGTGTAATAAGTGTGTAGGTAAGTTAACATTTACCTACTCGTAAAAACTCTTAGACTAAAATGAAATTAGTGGGAAATCAGTTGTTGCCTTTGACATATCCAAATAATAATTACACCTTACAAATCTCACTTCATTCTTCTTCTTATCGTGTCAATGGTGAAATAGGTTAGTTTATTACTTAATTTTAGGAAGTGGACGAGTTAGGAAGATTCTGAATGCATATTCCCATCATATAGACTGGAATAAGATGTAAGTGGATTATATGTAGGTATACGAATCGTACAATGAATTATTTTGAAAGTCTACGTTCCCTCTTCGAGTCAGCGCAACGCTGACGGACCGAGTGGCATCGAAGCCGTATGCAGAAGCACGCAGAAGCAAAATACCTTGCATAATAAATTGTTACTAAGTCAGTCAAATCGACGCCACTGCGTAAACTTGCTTGTCCCTTGATGACGTACCTGAATCAACCTGCAATGTGATTCACTAAGGGTGCTATCAGACCGAAGACTGTCACGGGTTTCTGGCACTCCGCGTTCGCATTCAGCGTTCGTTGTCTTGTATTACGTTCCATAGACATACCCACACAACAGGCGTTCTGACCACGTCGGGTAACCAGAACGAACAACTGCACGCATGAACGCAGAACGAGAACTGATGTAGATCTCTAAACACCATGTGTCAGTGCTGCCGGCTGTAAATGGTTGTTTCATAAGGAATGCATGCGGTGCTAGGACAACTTCGCCGCGATCTGTCACATGCCGTCGTTGCGATGAAAGATGATTTCTGAAGTTACACCGTTAGAGAATCTTAAGTTTTGAGCCCTGACCTACCTACATGACTGTTCTTTACATGGTCGCAAACCCTTACTAGACCACGTCAAGCTCGTCAAGCTCGTCAGTTTGGTCACCGCTTACGCGGCCCACGGCGAGCCACCAGTCCAATCACCTCCACACACGGCAGGTGTTATCCTTGGAGGCAGTGATGATGGAGTCCCCGGCGTAGGAGTACGCACAGGAGAAGATCTCGCCCTGGTGGCCTGACAGCACCTGCAGGATTGGAAGAGTGAAATGTTAGGGTTGTGGCCGACCATCCATAATGACAGTTTGGAAACTGAAAGTGTATCACACATCATCATCCTGTCTGAAAGGAGACGGTTTAACTGACGATAAATGGCCAAAGACATATCCGCACTGATGATGTCACCATCTTTAGGTAATTCTTTGTTCCTGGTACCTATAAATTTAGTCCGACAAAAGAAATTAAAATCATACCAATGTTACCCTTATACGCAATAGTTTAAAAAACTATATTACACGAATTGTACCATCGTACGCTTGTTTGAAATCTCAAAAGTCAAAAAGTTAAAATCTCTTTATTGAGTATCTCTTTCAATCATCATATCAAAGAGGAGGGGGTAGGAAAGTAGGAAGGAAACACACAGTGACATGTTGGCCGCCCCATGGCCGCAGCTAACCCACCCCCGGCCTACAACGGTGCCGGTCTGCGCCTGACATAATATTTACGAAAAACCACCTAAAGTGTAACGCGAACCGTGCCGAGGCTGCGTGGCCGGAGGGATGTCCGGCCTTTAACGGTGCACCTCCGATACCTGGACTCCTCGGAGGAAATTTGTGCCCTTATTCCGGCAAGCGGGGCTCTGCCGGAGCTGACCTTGAGTTCCCTAGCTAATCGTAGGACTTGTATGAGTACCGAAAATATAAAAAATATAAAATGTCCAGAATTCTCTGCCATAGAAGTGGTGGAGATTGATTCTGGTGCTCAAGGAGAGCTTTTGGCCTCCTCAACGCTCAGATTAGATGATGCAACCGAGAGGGCGCAACCTAACGTAGATGGAGGCAGTAATGTCACAGATACGGTAGGGACGTCGGCCTCCGACAGCATCATACCAGGGAGTCATCACAGGCTTTCTGGGGCAGCGCGAAAGCGTTTCCAAAGGCTGAGGGATGTGGGTTTCAAAGAGGCTCTAGTCCTCTGCCGACAGCATTGGAATAAGATTTCTCGGTTACTCCTTGATCTCCCTGAGGCGAAGTCGTTAAAACGCACTCGATCAGAGGAGGAATCCCCAAAAGACCGACTGAAGAAAAACCCTAAGACCGCGCAGGAGGTAAGAGCAAAGCCTACTTTCAGCGAAGTGGCCGGTTCAGTCAGGGTCGGGATTCGTGGGGAAAACCCACTAACCGAGGAGCAGACGGGACTTATGCGCCGCACCCTTGTTGACCTTATCTCTTAAGGAAGACAGGGGGGAGAGGCCCAGGTTCGCCACATTTTCGCAAAGACCAGGATGGATCCTGGTTAGTTGATCCAGCGGTAGTTACCGCCTTCATACCCAGCATAGACGCTACGTCAATGGAGGAGGCGATAAAATTGCTGGGCACGCAGAATAGGGGCCTAAACACGCAGCTCTGGAAGGTTCTCCATAGATGGGGGGGGGGGGGGGGGGGGGGAAGGAGGCATTATTGCAACCTTCGCGGTGGATGATCCCTCTGTGGAGACCCTGAAAGGGAGGCAAGGCAAAGCCGCAATTGGTTTCAGGAGCATCGTCTTCAAAATCAAGGGCGACCCAACCAAAGAGGCCCCTTTACAGCCAGGTACATCTACCTCTGAGGCCACACAGGCTCCTGCGACTGTCACCGCCGCAAAACCCAAGCAGCAAGGAGGTTCGATCCCTCGAGAAACACGACCCCCTCTTAATTTGGCTGCCAGGGGAAAAGCAAAAGCAACGCAGGCCCCTGCGACGGGCACCATGGCCTCAAACACCGGGCAGCAAGGAGGATCGATCCCCCGGGAACGCGACCTACCTTAACCTTTTCTGCCAGGGGAGGGGAAATGAATAGAGGTAGAGGGAGCACAAGAGGGAGGGGTCAGGGTGGAACCCAATCCAGACGTGGATTTTTCAATCCGCAGAAGGGAAGGGGAAAAACCAAGCCCTCACACTCCCTCTCACAAAGGGGTAAATAATGGCGACCCAGGGGCCGGTGAGGTGTTTGCAAGCCAACCTCCATCACGCTGCGGCAGCGAGTGCCGTGGTGGAAAAAAGGCTTTGCGATGGTAGGGCTGGCCGCGGCGTAATTCAAGAGCCCTGGGTATCCAGCTCGACTATTCTGGGACTCAACGCTGCCGGTAAGATGATATATAACAAAGGCGGAACAAGACCCAGAACGTGTATTGTTTATAAGAATAGTATTATTCTATTGGCTGTTACAGAGTTGTGCTCGGACGAAGTTGTAGCAGCCATTTTGATCCCCAAGGGAGGCGCGGCTAGAGCACTAGTTTGTTCAGCCTATCTCCCGGGGGAAAAGGAAAACCCTGCTGAGGATCTGGCGCCTGCGGTCGAGTACGCCCGGCGTCACAGATTACAACTGTTGGTGGGGTGTCATGTAAACACCCACCACACCACATGGGGAAGTAAGTACCAACGTAAATAGGAGAGGTAACACGTTATATGACTATTTACTCACAAAGGGGCTGCATGTGGTGAATAAGGGATGTAAACTGACCTTTGTAACCCGTGTAAGACAAGAGGTGTTAGACATTACCATTGCAACAAATGATCTGGCTATAGGCACATTAGTGACTGGCACGTTAGTGATGAACCGTCAATGTCTGACCATAACCATATTTGTTTTGACTTAGTAGGATCATTATCAAGTCAGGAAGTTAGCTTTAGGAACCCTAGAGTCACTGATTGGGCGGCCTATAGGGACAACCTTAAACAAAACCTAGAAGATGTACCTAAAACAATAAAGACATTAGAAAGTCTGGATATTGCAGTGACTATAGTCTCAAACGGCATAATTAAGGCTTATGAGGATAGCTGTCCTGTAAAAACAATGTCAACTAAAAGGGCAGTACCGTGGTGGAGCTCTAAGCTAGAAAAGCTCAGAAGTAAAACTCGGAAATTATTCAATAATGCCAAAAGGACCCAAGAGTGGGAATCCTATCGGGAAGCCTTAACAACTTACAATAAAGAAATTAAGAAGGCCTAACGGGGAACTTGGAGAAAATTCTGCGAAGAAGTCAACAGCACGTGTCAGTGAGCAAAACTTCACAAATTCCTCGCAAAAGACAAACCTAACCAAATTGGCTTGCTTAAATACCCTAATGGGACTTACACGGCCAACAAAAAAGAAATTTATTGGTATTGACCCATTTTCCTGGTGCTTGCGCATCCTCTACGCGATCATTTCGCCCAGGTAATGAAGAATGGAGGAGGGCCTCGCTTATAATAAGGCCATCTCAAATAAAATGGGCCGTTAAATCCTTTAAATCATACAAATCATGTGGAGTGGATGGCATTTTTCCAGCACTACTGCAGCAAGGAATAGAAGTAATAATCCTTTATATGATAAAAATCTTCAGAGCAAGCTACGCTTGGGGATATATTCCAGAACAATGGACCAAAGTCAAGGTTCTATTCATTCCAAAGGCCGGAAAAAGGGACTACTCTCAACCGAGATCGCTCAGGCCTATTAGTCTAAGCTCCTTTATGCTAAAGACTATGGAAAAAGTTCTGGATATTTACATTAGGGAGACGATCAAAATCGACTATCCTATCTTTATTCTCAACAGTAAAGAAGGATCTACTGAAACCACCCTTCTGAATCTGCTAGACAAGGTAGATAAGGCATTAGAGGATAAACAAATAGCACTTTGTGCATTCTTAGATAGTGAGGGCGCATTTGACAACACCCCTATAAGGACACTAGTTCGAGGTCTCACTGAGAAAAATATTGACCGTGCGTCTGTGAAGTGGGTCAAAGCGATGCTCTCAAACCGAAAAGTGAAGGTAACCCTACATGAAACTTCACTTGAATTATTTACTACCAGAGGTTGCCCCCAGGGTCTTATCTCCACTACTTTGGACCCTGGCAGTGGATCAGCTCTTGTATAAAATGGCGGAGCTCAGAATAGATACGCAGGGATTTGCTGATGACCTAGTGATAATCGTCCGAGGCTTCTGTCAAAGTATGCTTTCATACGTTATGCAACGAGCATTGAATGTTGTTGATAAGTGGTGCAAGGACAATGAGCTGTCCATCAACGCGGGGAAAACAGTGGTTGTACCATTTACCAACAAAAGGCATCTTGACAATTTAGTCAAACAACGATTGAATGGCCAAACTATTGAGTTCTCCTAGGAGGTCAAACAAGTAGGTGTAATACTAGACCAAAAACTTACTTGGAACAGCCATATAATCGGAACCTTGAACAAGGCTAAAATAGCCTTGGGAATATGTAGCAGACTGGCAGGACAACAGTGGGGTTTATCTCCAAAAAACACCCTCTGGCTGTAAAAGATGGTCGTAAGGCCCATCATAACATATGCCTCCGTAGTGTGGCACAGGAAAGCCAACCAGGAAACTGCTATAATTAAGCTAAGCGGCATGCAAAGAATTGCGTGTCTCTTGGTCACAGGAGCTATGTCAACTTCACCTGGTGAGGCCCTGAATGCAATGCTGGATATCCCGCCCCTACACCTGCATGTACAGATGGTGGCAGGGAACAGTACATACAGGCTAACCACCCAGGGACAAGGAAACTGGATCTCAAAGTCACTGAGATCGTTCCAGGACACTGTTATGGGCAGCAACATACTGTACTGTACACTGACTCAATGACAACACAGAGTAGTTTCCTGAAACGATACTCTGTGGAACTTTTATCCAGAGATGACTGCCTTAAAAGCCAAGTGTACTGGAAAAATGGAAGCCTGATATGGTACACCGATGGGTCCAAATCAGGTGCTCATGTAGGGTATGGAATATACGGAGAGCAGCCCATGGTCAAGAAATTCCTAAACCTTGGCAAATACACCTCCATATTCCAGGCCAAGGTGTACGCAATCTTAGAATGTGCGGACATAAAGCTCAAAAATAGATACATGAACCATTGTATTTATATACACTCAGACAGTCAAGCAGCTCTATTGGCCCTCTCATCAGACTCTGTGAGTTCAAGATTGGTGCTAAACTGCGTGAATGTCCTCAATTCCTTAGGTGAGAAAAACCAAGTGACCTTGCGCTGGGTTCCAGGGCATGAAGGGATCGAAGGCAATGAAATTGCGGACGAACTCGCAAAGGCTGGTAGCACAACTACGACATATGGTCCAGAACCATTCTGTGGCATACCAAATAGCCTTGTAAAATTGACCCTTCATATAAACTTCAAAGAGCAATCATTAGAGCACTGGAATAATCAGCCAGGCCTAACACATTCTAAGGCATTAGTCAAAGCCTATAATAGGCGGCATGCCAAAGAACTGTTACTACTTAGTAGGAATAAGTTGCGTATCCTGACAAGGGCACTGACTGGTTACTGTGGGCTGAACAAGCACATGTATAACTTGAAGATCAGCAGAACAAAGGACTGTAGATTCTGCAAGGAGTAGGATGAAACGCCTCTACACCTGATCTGCAAATGTGTGGCCCTAGTGCGCAAACGTAGCATCCATCTGGGTAAACACCAACTACTACCCGATGAGGTGCATGAAATCAGTACTAAGAACCTATTACAGTTCATAGAAGCTATAGGAATTAGTACTGAATTGTAAAAAGAGGCGATCACAATAGATCAGGAATGGTCGCAGTGATACTAGGACTGAGAAAGCCTTGAGAGAGCCCATTTAAAAAAAAACAAAAAAAAATCCAGTCCACCAAGGCAGCACCCGTTCACGAGTATAACGCAAGGTCCAGCCATCGTCCATTTCAACTATTGAGGGAAAAGGGCGACCCGGCCCCCACGCCACCGTCAGAAAGACCTTTAAGCGAGCATGCATCACATGCATGCTGCATGTTATAGGTAGCTGCTCCCACCCTACCCTTTGGTTTCATCGACCTGTCAAAATAAAATCCCATGGCTAGACCGGCAGAGGTGACAAAGTCGTTTGCCTGTCAAGTTTCTATGTTTGTAAGCTGTTAATGTTTTATAGTCTCCAAAACGACTGTACTAATTTTGGAAATTTCCCCACGAGTAAGATACGTTATTCCCGAGCCAAAGGAACTTTTGGTCCCGAGAAAAATATAAACATCCCGCGGGATGTTCGCAGCGATTTCAAATGCACTCAAAACTGAGGGATATCGCAGAGATGAACAAACAGCAGCGTTTACCTACTGTAGATAGGTATCAGTATCACTTATCAGGTGGCAGATTGGTTCCAGTAAACGACACTTTGTTTAGTTTTCACCGCATGCCAATGCCAGTGCATACAACTTCAAATAGGTACGTGTGAGTTGTTCACCGATTCATAATTTTTTGCTGTTGTATCTACACATGTACCTAACGACCTGAGTGGTTAACATCTAGGTTGGTCTGCCATGCAGAGGTTCCGGGGTCGATCCCCCACCGTATAGAAACTGAAATTATGAATTTTAATTTCTATTGCGGGTCTGGTAGTAGTACGTATAATAAGTACGTAATTGAAAAAAATTATATAAGTAGTTTATCAGTTATCTAACACCCATAACACAAGCTTTGCTTACTTTGGGGCTAGGTGGCGCTGTGTGAATTTGTTCAAGCATATTTATTATTTAATGTAGTCACTATTGTCACCCTAGCGGTTAATCCCTCATCCTCAGCTGGCAAGTGAGTAGTAATTATAAGCGGTAGCAACCTGCACGCAGTTCCCGGTGCTGGTGTTCCAGATGCGCGCGCTGCGGTCCGCCGAGCACGTCAGCAGCGACCCGCCGGCCGGGCTGAAGCACACCTGAGGACCAGAAGGAAACGGTAACGAACGGACAGACAGCCCATCTGGCAAGACGGTTTGAAGGATAAGGTAGCCAGCGCAACTACAGGCCTGAGGCATTTCATCTTACTCCTTACATTACAACACACGGTTGAGCATATTTGTTGCGTGCAACCTAAATTCATAAATTGTAAATATTTTGGGCGACAGTTACCGCTTGCCATCAGGTCATCTTGCCATCTGTTTTCTCGTTTGTCACTGCGTAGAACGAAATAGATACGGGACAACTATCGTCCATATCGGCAAAAATGCAGAACCGCAAATACATTGTCACTGAACTAAAATGAAATAAAATATGCCTCGTGCCTGTACCTAACTTTTTTGCTGGCTATTGAATCCGGAATACAACATTTCAAGCATTCTTGCTGGGCGGATGAAATACAACCAGCGTCAGGCGTATTCTTTAAACCCAAAAAACTCGACAAAGTCTACTTCTTCGTTAGTTTGTGAAATTAATACTCAAATATTGACAATCTACTTAACCGATTTTAGCGAAGAAAAAGTCACATACGGACACATTGGGGTTTGAGTCTGAGGTTAAAACCGAATCTACATGAAGTAGGTAAATTTCTTTAGAAAAAACAACAATTAAGTGCGACAATGCTGAATGTGGAACTAACAGCATCCAATAGGGAAACTAGTAAAGAAAACTCAACTGACGCCCCCTTAAGGTCATTATCGCGCTCCATTTTGCTCTTGAACTAACGTATCTTACCTTGGACACCTCCTCCCGGTGTCCCTTCATAGCGGCGAGCTCCTTGAAGTCGGAGCGCACGTCGTAGATGCGCGCCGAGCAGTCGCTGGAGGCCGTCGCCAGCCGCTGCCCGGCCCAGTCGAAGCAGAGGTCCAGCACCTGGGGGTACATTCGTTGGGTAGAGTTACATTTATTTAATTGTAAGAAATGGGGTTGCTCTTGATCTATTTCTTTGAAGTAAAAATAAGTTAAGATCAACGATGGAGAGAGCTTACGATGCCTAGCTACGCCTAGCTTAACAGCTTGAATATGCCTATTCACTCCACTCATGTTCTCGTGTCTAATGCTTTCGGGTAATATTCACTCAGAAAAACGAACGCGGGCAGCGATTTCCATTCATTCGTAGGGCGCATAATAAACTCTGATGCACACACAACTACAAAGCATGCGAGAGCATAAGACGGCATAACATTGCCCAACACGGGGCAATGACGTCCATCACGGAGCAATGTACCTCAAACCAGCCCATTCTATCCCCAACCATTCAACGTTTTCTCAACTTTCTGGTGTTATAACGCCAACTTTCCATCAGTTGAGCTGCTTGTCCGATTGCCTTGCTCTATCTTAAAACTAGTCTCACCCCATAGGTGTCCGGCGACGGCGGCCAGGCAGCCGCTGTGGCGCACGTCCGCCAGATGTAGTAAATCCAGGTCGAAAGAAATTTTCGATCTAATTACGCCGGTACCCTTCTACCTTCGGTGTGCAAGAGGCGGATAGACGTTTCGGCGACGTACGAATAAGAAACGGGAAATACCTCATCGGTGTGCCCAGCGACGGTGGCAAGGCAGCCGCTGTGGCGCGCATCCCAGAGCCTCGCGCTGCCGTCCAGCGACGCGGAGCCCACCAGCGAGCTGTCCCAGTTGAACGCCACGTTCGATATCTCCGCCGAGTGGCCGCGAAACACCAGCACGCGGCTGGGGGCGGAAGAGAGGGTAGTTGTCAGTAGGAATGGAGGATAGAAGTTCTCCACGCTATAGCCCCACTGACATGTGGTTTGCTGAGCGCCTACATTCTTAGTCTAGTTAGTTGCCTGGTGGGTAGCGAAGGCGCCAAGCGCACAGTGTGGCTGGCTGTGTTAATGGGGATCCGAATAAATTACTATGTCTATGATTATTTTTTATTAACTACTAGCAGTTCCCAGCGGCTTTCACCCGCGCACAGTTCGGATCTCTGCAAACATTCAACATTCCCGCCGGGACCCTATAATTTTCCCGGGCTAAAAAGTAACCTATATAGTGACATAGGTTACTTTTTAGCCCGGGAAAATTATGTAGCTTCAGCGGGAAAATTATTTAAGGGAATAATATAGCTTCCTATAGGAAAATAATTTTTAAAAACAGTCCTATAGTTTTTGGTTTAGTTTATTCATTACAAACAAGAATACAAAGAACCACTAGACTAGCTTATATAGGGTCTAGGCGCTAAGCAATCCACCTGTCTGTGTCGCATTAGCCTTAGGGCAAAGATTTTGACTTATACCTTAGGGTCAATTCAAAGCCCATCGAAGCGATCTATGTTCAACTCTTATAGTCAAACGACTCAAACAAAAAAAAATTTTTAGAAATAGGTTTATTTAATCTCATTATCAAAAGTCAAAAGGCTACGAGGGATAAACAAAGGGGTCGTTTAATGAGCCCATCCAGCAAGTGACGCAAGTATGCCGGCTAGCGCGTATGAAATGAACGCGCCCACGAAACACCTAGTACCGACACGCACCGTGTACAGTCAGCCGCAGAATGAATGGACCACCCCAACACCCGAGAGTAGAATTCCACTCACGGGTAGAGTTATGTACCGTAACCCCCACATTATATGACGACGGCGACTATTGTGTCTTAGACGCCGGCAGACGGGCTAGGTCTCTGTAGGCATCTCTCTTCCTCTCAGCTCTTCAAGCAGTCTCTAACCCCTCTGCCAAGTGTAGAAGCTTACGGCGAACTATAGTCTAACGATGTTTTTTATTGTTGTTAAATAAATTTACAGGTTGCAAGAACGCCTGACCATTTTTTCCGAGCAAATTTTGTTCGGAGCACATAAGAGTAGATCAACTATTATTTTCAATCAGGAACACGATACACGAGTAGGTACTTAGATAAAAGCTAGACTCACTCTTTCACCCTGGTGTCCCACATGGAGACGGTGCTATCGAAGGAGCCCGTGATGAGCCGCTGCCCCTCGTTGGGGTCGAACTGCAGCGCGATCACTTCCGCCGTGTGCCCGGTGTAGGTGTGGATCTCATTGCCTGCGGTCACGAGGACTTTGTCAACAAATAAAGTAAGAAGCGGATAGTATCACCAATCTGACTAACAAACATAGGTACGGTGTTGTACAAAGTGGCATTATGCTTTAGAGGCAGAGCAGCTGAGGAAGGACCTCCAAAGACAAGAAAATGTGCAGCAACATTTCATTTATTGTATATTTTCAGCGGTACGATTTACAACCTTTTACCAAGTGTGAAGATTCTGGCTAATTATTCCATTGATGTGGGAGAAGCTCAAGTCTACGGGGTGAACTATATAGGCTGCTCGATAATAAGTAACACGGATGCCTTGCCTCAATTCTTGCGTGCCTAGACGCTGTAACGCAGCCAATGACGAAACAATCAACAGACAACATATTATCGCGCCATTCAAAATTATGTCGTTGGCGCAGGTTCAGTCAACAGGTAGGTTCTCTACATATCGACGTGGTTATACTAAAAACAGTTCCTCTTTTACCTGTGACAGTATCGTAAAGCTTGGAGGTGCTGTCCATCGTGGCCGTGGCAGCGCACTCGCCGTGCGGACCACGAAGGAAGTAATGTATCCAGTGCTGCATGGGGAACGTTGGCTTTGGCAATGGAGGGGCCTACTTGCTATCAGAGCAATGTTTGCCAGGGTTTTAGAGATCACGCATTAGTGATACTCCTGGTGTTGGTGAAGTCCATAGGCAGCGGTGACCACTTTCCATCAGGTGGCCCGGTTGCCTGTTTGTTTATCAATTCGGATTTGTAAGAGCTCCCAGCCACAGTGTTTCCGTTGTACTATGACATGGAATCGTTCAAAATTTATATTAGAGGTCTCCGGAGAGGCGGGCAACGCATTGGTAGCGCTCCTGGTGTTGCTGATGTCCTAGGCGGCTGTGACCACTTTCCATCATGTCTCGCATGCCTGTTTGTCTGCCGTATAAAATAAAAAAAAACTTCAAATGTAGCCCCCGTACCCGTGACAGTATCGAACAGCTTGGCGGTGCTGTCCATCGCAGCCGTGGCGGCACACTCGCCGCGCGGACTGAACTGCGCGGCGACCACTTCCGCAGTGTGGCCCCAGAGCGTGGCGACGCACGCGCCGGTCTCCACCTCCCACACTTTGGCGGATTTGTCGAAGGAGCCGGTCAGGACGTGGGAGCTGGCGGTTGGAAGGTATGGAAGGGTAAAAAAAGAAGAAAAGCCGTTAGTCGAAAGAACTGCGACAAAGTTTACATGTACTCGAATGTTTCACAAATTACTGAACTGATTTTGATGAAACATAGTTATGAACAATCTCGATTAAACTGGCTTTCATATGAAACGAACCGAATAGAAATCCGTCTAGCCTTTAGAGCGCTATGGTGCCACAGACAGACACACATAAACACCTCAAACACATATCTTTCAGTGTCCGGGGTTAACGACAAATTACACTAAAAACAATACATTAAGATTCATTATTTCGGTCGTATAAGGGATACGTAAAAAACATGTTTTGACACAGATGATGACGATTATATAGGTAAGTAAATATATAAAGAATGTCCAGTCGTAACTGTCCTTATAAACTCAAAGCCAGCGTCCAACGTAATTATATTGTCGTCAACATATGTGCATACATATGCACTTGTGATAAAATGCACCTGCATATGCTTGATCTAGAATTCGAACCTGTATAACGTGACGTGAAGGATGCACCGAGCCCTAGTGCCTTCAATAAAAGATTAAAGAAAATGCTAACCAGGTTGGCGTGTTACAATATTGACGACTTTTATAAGGGGGTGAAGGTATCTTTAACCCAAAATCCATAAACTGTAAAATATTTCAGAACATTAAAATTGTGATATTAAAAGACATACGAGTTATGACAATTTCACATGGAATTTTAAACTTAATTTTGAGTAGTGATTTAAAGTGATATTAATTTAATAAATTGACATCCATTCGAAGTATTGACATTGGTACTTTTCTTCGGTAATATGACATGTATAAATGAATAATGAGGTAATTAATTTATACGACATGTAATGTAATTTTAAATTGTATCATTTTGTCATTAATTTATTAATTTGACATGCGTACTAAGTATTGACATTGGAAATATTCTTGGGTAATTTAACATTGTTTACTTAAATGAACAATAATGTAATTAATTTATATTGAATACCTTGGCTATATGAAATGTAATTATTGAATTGTATGACAGTTTAAGGTACTTTATAACTTGTAATTTAATGAGGAATGAAAAGAGAATGTACTTATGTTGACATGTAAATTTCTAGATTTATCTAAATCTAGAATCTAGATACATGTGGTGTCAGCAAATGAATGGTGGCAATGCGCTACGTGCTTCACTAGCTGTTAGGATTAAAATAGTTTGCCAGAACAGCCTGTTTTGTTTGGCATAATATGAATAACTCAAGGAAAACGCAAAGTCCAGAGACGCGACAAAGAATGCGCAAATTATTTTTTAATATTCATTGTCATCATTTCAGCCATATGGAGCATCGGTGGCCTAATGGTTAAGGCCGGTGTCCGGCTCGTACCGCGAGGTACCGGGTTCGAATCCCCGTGTCGCCATGTACCAATGACTATTTTCTGAGTTATGAATTAGTTAAACATCTTACGGTGAGAGAAAATATGGTGATATAACCAGCACATTCAGGTGACTGAATGTGTAACCATGATCCAATCTGGTCAGGTTCTTCTGTTAACAGGGTTACAGAGATCAGATGGCAGTCGATTCACTGTAATTACCTGATCTGCCAAATCCTGGATCATGGCCAAGGCGGACCCCGGGCCCCCGCGCGCGAGATCTCCAAGATGACCACATAATTTCAGCCACTAAACATCCACTGTTGGAGATAGGCCTCCTCCCAAACCTTCCACACTGATTGGCTCTGTATCTCTTCCACGGACTCTCCACGAACATTATCAGGCCGTCCGTCCATCACGTGGAGGACGTCCATTTTCGATTTCGTGTACGTGGTCGTCATACGAGAATATTTCCGCCCCATCGGCTGTCGGTTCTACGAGGTCTTGTCCACTGCCACTTTCAATGTCAGATTTTACATATTTTATTAGATTACTCATTTAGCGGGAGAGGAAGAAATATGACGAAGCCAATCATGTACTAACATGTACACAAAACTTTGATTAAATTGACGTCACACAGTTCCTTCCGCAGCCTTCCACTACCACATGAGCCTACATTACCTAAAAGTTTATAACTACAGCTTATCAAATAGAACATTACCCAAGCTATCTCCTACAGCAATTCCTTCACCCATTTGGAGACAAATCAAGATGCGGTGCCCGCTGATGAAGGGCGGCATAAATCCGACGAACAATTTACGAATCTCACTCACCACACGGGGAAGTTATAGGTGACAGAGTACACCACGTTCTGGTGGCCGGATAGTGTGGTCACGTCCTTGCCCTGCTCCAGGTCCCAGATCTTGCAGGTGCGGTCGTAGCTGCCCGTGATGCACCTGCCGATATATAAGTTTCAGGTTAGGTCTTGTGCTTTTCCAAGAGAATGTCTTGTGCGGAAGACAATTGACGAGCGTGATACTTTATCTCTTGCTTTCTTCGCAGCAAATTGAAAGAGCTCTAAAGTTTTCTCGCTCTCTCGCATGGGACAAAATCCACCAACAAAAATGTTGGGTCCAATATGTAGCTTAGTCCAATATGTAGATTAATGGAATATGGTTGATTGGTATTTAATTGCCGTGTGGCGCGGACACTGGAAAATGGGCAGCACACACACAGTGTTACCTTTGGACTATGACATGGGATCGTTCAAGAGGTATATTAGAGGTTCCCTTAGAGGCGGGCAACGCATTGGTAGCACCCTTGGTGATGCTGATGTCCATAGGCGGCGGTGACCACTTTCCATCAGGTGGTCCGCATGCCTGTTTGTCTGCCGGATAACATAAAGAAAAGCACAATTTTCCTCCTACCCGCCTGCCAAATGTAGAGATTTTTATTTATTTTTATTATGACAATAACTTGATCCCCTTTCGTGGGAGAGGCCCTAGGTCCTGCAGTGGATTGTTATGAGCTGTGATGATGATGATGATTATGATATTTAATTAGGTACCACAGCTTGAGTATTGTTTGCTCTAACCGAATAGACTCTGACTACAAATCGGATTGATGAACACTCACTGATTGCCACTCTTATCGAAGGCCACATTAGTGACGGGCAGCACGTGCGTCATCAGCGTCTTGTAGATGTAGAACCTCTTCCCGGTGGGGCCTTCGTGCTCGATGCGTCGCTTTAGCGTGTCTAGGCACTGCTCGAGCTGGGGCAGTACCTCCTCAGTGATGAGGGGCTCCTCCTGTTGCATCGCGAGCGCTATCTGCTTCGGGTCTGACCTGCGGGTGATGGAAGTGTATTTTTTGCGGTTCGGAACGTAAATAAAGACATAATTGTCATTATTAATAACTAGCTGGCCCGTCGCGGCTTCTTTTGCGTGTTGTTCTACCTTAAAAACCTTCCTCTTGAAACACTCTATATTGTTGAAAACCGCAGTTTAAAAGATCTAGCGTACATGTACAGACAAAGGGACAGACGGCGGGAAGCGACTTTGTTTTATACTATGTAAAGATTATAACGTACAATAAAATAAAATAAATTATGGTTATTAAGTATTTCTTAAAGGTAGCTACTTTGGTTTCATAGAGATAATTTTAGTGAGTCTTGGCGCCAGTATCTATTTATCTGTTTAAGCCTTGTAACAACTGTTGCGCGACCATGTCACCCCCGCTAGGGACGAGAAGGAGAGACCGGCTTAAGATGGCTTGACGTCGTTAAGAATGACATGCATGCAAAAAACTCATCAAGGATGCCGAAGACCGAGCAAAGTGGACCAAAAGGAATCGCAAGGCGGACCAGACGCCCTCGCCGTGCGAGAGCGAAACCAGGTTTTAACGCGAAGGTGATGATGATGATGAATAATTGTTGCGCAACACGTGTAGTGCGACATCGCGAAAATGTCAGCAACTTATGTGGGTTGCCCGAAAAATTTCACATTCGCGCTTATTTTCAAAATGTCGGAAAACTTAAGAAACAAGAATAACCGACGAAACATAGAAGTGTCAGACAGGTGACTTTTAAAGTGGTTACCTGTGTTCATTAGTGTGTCTGTCGTCTGTCCTGCTCATCGAAAGCATGGACTGATTACGGTTTTTTTATTTGAAAGTCTGATACGGTTCTTTTTTATAATCCTCTTCTAAAGTGACAAACGCAGATAGCCTACCCGACGGAAATACGGTAACTGTAGCCCAAAAGATTTACGATACCTAAAATACATAAATAGCCTCACGCCTTTTCCGCGAAAGGGTAGGCAAAGACCACATTGTTCCACTTGCTGCGGTCCTGTCAAACCTTTCTCACCTCTTCCACATTAATTAGTTTTTGGTTAACTGCAGAAATATAAGTGATACCTTATCCTTCAAACCGGTACAACGATTCGTAACGTTAGCGTGGTTTCATTAACATCATTTCAGCAGTTTCGGAAATATTTAAGTACTTACCTAAATACAAACTGGGTTACTTCAAATTGATGATACCAAGAAGTACCGTATGCATATGCTCGTAATACAGTCAATTTTTACTTTAAAACGAATTCTGCCGATATGTATATTACTTTTATTATTATTTATTTATCAGACCAATTTAAATAAAATGTTCAAGTTAGTAAAATTACTTATAATATATTGTTAAAATCAATCAGTATAAAACAGCTGATTCAATTTTGCGGATTCAGAGTTGATGCCATAGTAAAAGTTGTTTGTCGGGGGAGGGTTTCGACATCTGTCTGCTAGCTAATTTGAAGTACTTACCCGTGATAATTAGATAAGTCATCATACGTACTCGTTATTTAGGTCCAGTAGATCTATTTCTTTCTTCTTGGTAGCTCCCCCCTTCGTGAACTCCAGTATGATCCCGGGGGGATGGTATCTCAGGTGGAAATTTAGCAGCTTCATCTCCGCTAGTGAACTTCAGGCTTTGTAAATATTACTTCACTATTTAAACGAGCATCTTGAAATACCTGATGGCTTTTGCGTATTTTTTAGGCGTCCGAAATTGGTAATTTGGAAGCACTGTTCTAATTTTGTCAATAATGTTGGTTGCTTGGTTACGTGATATGGCACAGAGTATAGCGCAAGCCGGCATGATATCTTTCTTTGGCCGAATTGAAAGAGGTTAATATTATATGTATAAGTTAACCCTAGGAAAGGGTACAGCTAGAATTATATTAATATAATTATAACATATTTTCGTCATAAGTACCTAAATAATTTTGTAAAACTCATGCAGTTAATTAATATACTAGTTTCTTAACTATTTTATTTGTTATATAAGTGTCTGTTATTTGATTATGGTTGAATAAGCTTATGTGTGGTGTCCGGCAGAGGAGAATAGCACCAACCCCTTAACTCTTAGGTGTCGTACAAGGCGACTAATGTTTTCGAGGCAAAAGATCTAAAGTCTCCGTGGGCTGGAAAACGGGCAGCAGCTTTTTCCATTGTTATATTTACAACACTGCGATCTCCAACCCACCTGCCAAGCGTGGAGATTATGGCAATAACCTCCCCTTTCGTGGGAGAGGCCCTTAGTACTGTAGTGGACTGTTATGGACTGTGATGATGACGCTTATATGTAATCTTTGTTTGTAGTCTTCCTGCACCGCATAACTTTTTCGATTGTTATCTATCCTGGTAGACTGGTAGATAATGCTATTTTAGCTTAAAGTCCGCCATTGTACTGTTCGTGCATGAAGTATAAATAAAGAAATATGCGTAGCAAAGGATTCCGTAGCAGTTAGCTACGACTTTAAGGGGACTACACATTTGCGGCTGCTAGTTCTTTTCAAAGGCATTCTTACATCCATTATCGCAAACATTGGCCCAGGAGTAACTGTAAAAATGAATCACCATCGAAGTCATTACAATATTGTATTGAAAGTTATTATAAAAATTTAGGAAAAGAAAGGGAAAAGTCTTATCAAAGGGTTCAGTAGCATACAGTTACGACTTTTGGGGCTTACACTTGGGCTGGTCCTTTTCAAAGGCAGTCTACTTATGATACCGCAAACCTTGACCCTGCTGTGTAATCCTAAAAATTAGTACCTACTTAAGGTTTCGTAGACGGCCCTACGGGTTCATACAATCGAGTGTAATAATGATAAGTACCAATAATTTTTTGTCTTTGTTCGGTATTGAGCTGACAAGGTTAACCGGTTCGAAATGAAAGTAAAAAGGTAGGCTACCGATACGAAAAAAGAATCCACGCTCGGTAGAGGATCTCAATTCAGGTAGTAGGACTCTGTCAAACCTGAGCAGTCACCCTGGGTGAGTTTATTTATTTCTGTCGTCAAGAAACTTCTTTTTTATACCACGAAGGTGGCAAACAAGCTTACGGCATGCCTGATGGTAAGCATTGTTGCCTTCTGGTTTGAAGGATAAGGTAACCAGCGCAATTACAGGATTGTGATACAGTGACAACGAAAGTATACCTAAATGCATGAATCGTAGATGTTATGGGCGACAGTCACCGCTTACCGACAGGTGTGTTGTCACTGCGTTAGAATAAAAAAATCCTAGTAGTAACAGGTCACAGCTTCAAGGCAAGCTACTGGAATATTTTATCCAAATAGTTCTATGAAACTGTTACCTACATTATACACAGTTAAATAAATCTATTCTTGTATTTTCTGTACATAGTTGTACATTGTTGTATGTACATAGATTGGTTCCACCATAGGCGTGATGGCGGGCGGCCGTGCGTGCTGTGGTCGTGCTGTTCTAGCACGCTCACTAGATAATAATAAGTCCATTATGCTCACATACGTAGTACTACCACACAATATATAGGTATACTAAGTGCCATCACAGGTGCTACGGTGCTCGGCGCCCATCGGCGGGCGCATTTCGTGCGCACTGGACGATCTACATGTGTAATCTCTTACATTATTGTTTTTCGATAGTACCTATTTTGACATTTTATACGAGATTATTCATTCTATTGCAACACTTACACTAATACTCTTTAATAATCATCGTCTTGGCATTAATGTCCCGGTTGGGCTCTCGCGCACGACGCCCGCGGTCCGCCTTAACCATGATCCAGAATTTAGCAGATCAGATAATTACAGTGGAGTGACTGACCAGATTATATCATGGTTACACATTCAGTTGCCTGAATGTGCAGGTGTCATCACGATGTTTTCCCCCACCGTAAGAGCATCGGTTAGCATTCAATTAATGTACATCAGAAAATACTCATTGATACATGGCCGCTGTGAGATTCAAAGCCTGTACCTCTCGCTTTTAAGTCTAAGACTACCTTAACCACTCGACCACCGACGCTCCTAGATTATTTAATCCTATTACAATACTTAAATACTTTTTGAGTAACAGTTTCAGTTTCCATCATTCGTTATAGAGTTGTGTACGTACACATGGAACCTTAAAAAGTCGCGCAAGCTTTACCAGCCTTTCTGACTGGGCCCAGAGTAAACACGGAGATTGGCCGCGGCGCACCACAAAACACCGTCTGTGCATGCCCTACTTTTGTGTTGTGTGTCTTGGGACCAGGAACGCGGATTGTGAAGCACTATTATGGGAAGCGAGGGCTTAGCTCAGAGTTTCGTGGTACGTTTACGTGGTAAGTTCAGAAATTATATCCTTAGCAGGATAAATAACACATAGTTCCTAGAAAAGCAAATTTGAAATGGCACTATAGCACGTTTCGTTGATTAATTGCAAAACAGACAGATAATGTAATGTTATACGAACTGGCAGCATCTTTTACTTCGTCAGCATGAGTTGGCCGCTGAATTGGCTGTTGCCTTCCATATCGATCACTTTTGGAGTATCTAACCTTGTATCTAAGTATATGGACTATAAAGTTAGTCCTTGTAATATTTTTTTTTATTTGGTACCGTAGCCTCTGGACATCAGCAACACCAGGGGGTTACCAATGCGTTGCCGGCTGTGAAGCGACCTCTAATATACCTCTTGAACGAATATTCATAGTTCAAAGGAAACACTGTGGCTGGGAGCTCATTCCACATCCGAATCGTACGTGCGAGAAACGTTCTTTCGAACCTTTACAATATTCCCAACACCACAGCTTCATTCGCTTCCGCTTTGCGGGATTTTGCCAAAAGTGCTTTCACACTCGTAGCCAGTTGAACTTTGCCTCAATAAATCAAAATATTAATTATTGCTGATTTGATTATGAAATTGATCCCATAATAAATTCTTCACAATGTTGAAACCCACGACTTTATAGGAATTCTCAAATAGTTATTTTGCGTGCGACATTGTTTTTGGATGCCAGAATAAGCCGTCAGGTGGAAAGGGGTCTGTCGGTGCAGAGATGAGTCTTTGAAGGCGCCTTTATTCCGTGGCCTTCGCACTGCCGTATTACGCCTTTAGCTTTTTGTCTGTTTACTACTTTTGATGGTACCTACTGAGTTTTTTCACAACCCCGTTGCGATAATTTTGTGTGTGTGAAATAATTAGTTTTGCTACTTTTTTACATTTGACGTTATTAAATTTAGTAACGTGGTTAAATAAATGACTAACGCCCGAATACTCGAATGTCTCTTAAGTCTCTTTATTTTAAGGGCTCATTAGATATCTACCATGCTATCCCTTTCGAATGTCAAAGATTTGAAAGTGACAGCATGATCTTTAAGGAGTTTAAAGTTAAGAAGCATTCCAGTCTTCGGGCGTTAAGTAACAGTAACGTAAAAGTAACTTAATAACTATTTAAGTTACAGATCACATAGTAAAGTATAATAGTACAAGGTTCCGTTCGCAAATTGACAGCAGTATTCGCAGTTTTACCGTTGCGATAAGATTCTGCCATTCTGAATAGCTCACCTGGATCATCTGGATGTATACCACCCCCCTATCTATTTATCCTGCCCAGCAACAATACTGGCATTCTCCTATATTTTGTGTCAAGATACTATATACTGTTGGAAAAATATATAGTAGCCAAATCGTCTATATTTTAGTAATACAGCGGCTACACTTTTTTCGGGTATAAAAATTAGAACAATTTAATCACAAAAGTAACGTAAAAATTACCTACCTATATACATACGTAATTTTAACTAACCTAACCTAACCGGACACCGCTAGAATAGCGAAGGAGTGTCATACAAATTGTAATAAACCTGCTTAAGAAATAAAGGATACCATATTTTGACATCATAAATGGAAATCTCCTTTTTTTAGATGGCACAAGCTTACGGCCTGCCTGATAGTAGAACTCCATGTTAAGTTCTAATTTGGCATGCCACTGCAATATTCACCATTAATTTTAATTGAATGTACCCTAGTTTTAACATGTTATACCTATAATTGTTGATATTGTTACAACTTGCCAAATAAAATCTATGTCTATGTCTACTCTCCAGGGAAAACCTCTCCAGGTGTGAGAAAGTTCCTTTGGAACCGCACAGTTCGCAACCATTTTGGCTCCTATATTATTCTTGATATTTTTGGGCAACCCTAGGTAGGCAGTAAATACCCAGCATGAAACAAAATACAAGATATTTTCTGTCACGACCACCGAAATAATGTTATCGGCACTGAAAGGGCTACCTTCATAAGGTTGCGGTAAGTTGTTGGCTCTATTCCGGTAATTTTAGGTAAAGGTTGTTACCTAGTTGGTTCCCTGATCAACACGCCTAGCACAAGTATGCCCGCAACATTGCTCCCGCCGCGAGAGAGCCTTTGTTTACTTCTATGAAAGAGATAGCAGTATCTATGTTGCGCCTTTCCTCGGGCATCGCGCGCGAGAGCACAATTGTGCTTGCCGTGCATAAACAAAGCCTGAACACAGCAGTCGTCATTAGTCTACCCCATGGCCCATGGAAGACAACACAGGTTTCAACTCCTGGTTCAAATGTGGAATGTAAACAGGATTACGACCTTGCACATTGGCAAGACCCGTTCCTCACACAGGTTATAGCAAATAGCCGTACATTTCCCAGGCTGGCTCTCTCGCGCTCTTTGGCATTGTGTGCTTTCCGGTAGAGTAACCATGGCTTCGTGCTTCTCATAGACCAGTATGTAATTGCGTATTGCGTGGGAAAATATGCTGTCTACCAATAGCAGCTTTGTTGTAATTAAAATGATTGATACAACGCCGTGTAGGTATCTGGATATAGTGTATATATAGATAGATAGATAGATATCAATTTCGTATCTAGTGAAGATTACTAAAGCTTCCTGAACTACGACAAGGTTCTAGTGGAACAATGCCAATCCATTGAACATTATAGGATGTGGATGTTTTTAATCCCTGACGCAATGAGAGATTATATGTTCAATGTGTGTATTTGTCTACCTAACTGTCTGTATTTCTGTGCATCAGTCTGTCTGTGGCATCGTGCTCCGGAACCGATGGATTTCGATTCAGATTTTTTATTAGAAACCCAGTCTAATGGGGCTTATACTAGTCCACTGCTGGACATAGGCCTTCCCTAATTATGGTTCTTAGCTTTATTTTATTAAAATCGGTTCATCAGTTAAAAAAACATTTGAGTAGGTAACTGTATGTAGACTTTGCTTTTTGGGCCGTGATTTCATAACTGGCTTCGATCGAAGAACTTTAAACTTTAAACGAAACCAGTTGCGAACAGAAGTCAACAGTTTGGGGTTTTCTGACCTGTCTCGGTTAATTTATTGATGATGACATCACCTGAACGGTCAATGCCGGCTTTTGCCAGCGTCCGCTCTACTGCTCTTTCTTCTCCCCTTTGCCTGGTCTCGGCTTCCTCACGTCTCATCGTAAGCCGTTGGATATCGCATCCAACTAGGCGATGTCAATCCATTTCTCCTTGGGTCTCCCACGGGACCTCTTTCCTGATAACGGCTAGTATAGGCGCCTATTTCCCACGCAATCTGAGGCATATGCAGCACGTTAAATGTCGATGGCAGTTAACTGGGTACCTAATAAGTGTGCTTGAGTCTACAGAGTGAAGAATAAATAAACATAGGTAGGTAACTGTTGAGTAGAATCTCGAAGTGTTTATCTAAATCTGGTTGGTAATTCTTAAAAATAAAATAAATAAATAAAATTTTTTTTTAAGCAGACAAAGTCGTTGGCAGTTTAATATGTTTACATAATAACACGTTGTTGGCAAATTCTGTCACGCCTAACTCAATGTTCTCTTCTGTTTTTTTGTTTCCTTATTCAGATTGTTATCTTTGATGTGTCGTTGGATTTTAAGCTGATTAGACAAAGTGTCTACAACCTTTGATAACGTTGGTTGTTTAACTTTTCATACGATTAAACTATTCTTGAGAAAGATGGTTGTTATCATAAATTTGAGACATAGCTAATAATCCCCTAATAAACATAGCTACTCAAGTTTTCTAGCTTCATGGCTCATGCATATCTCATTCATAATACACAACTACTCTTAAACTTGTAGCTGCACGTCTAACATTGATCCCGTAACCGGTTGTTTATACTTGGTTAATTACAGATTATCAAGTACAAAACCTCCATAATAAGGGTCTTGGACTGTCTATAATTTCCTATGAACACTTGGCAACCCTACTGTATCCGGTCAAACAGGTTCCTCGGTCCATGACCGGCGCTTGCGCAGTCCGCCGCGCGTCAGGTGTACCGGCGCACGTTTCCCGCGCAATACGCGATCGAAATTCAGAATTTGAATTCGAATCGCGAACGCGGCAAACGAGACTTTTACTTTCGATCTGTTGCGTCACGGTTAATCGCGGTAACAAGCCAGTGTCTTTTTCGTTATTTTTGAGTTCAGTGTTAGTGGCCAGTATAGTGTTGTGAAGTTCTATTTTTAAGAAGCGAAGGTGTTGTGCCTATGTTTTGTTGTACTGGGATGATTTTGCTCTGAAGGTTTAATTAAAAGTAAGTGGTTTTTAAACGCCTTACTTATGTTCTTTCTTATGTTTGTGGGTAGATTGCGATACGATGTTTACCATGGCATTATAGGAAACTTTTATAGGTACATTATTTCTCAAAAACAACATTGTTTTATACTACTTGCATAAAGAAACAAATGTAAAAACACTGTTGCCGCTACAAATATAATAATCATATAACCGAGAATGCAATTTCCTTACGGAACGAATCAATCCAACAAGACCTTGAACATAAATGAAAAATAATAAATATTTCATACACTCCGAAACTATAGTGCTATTAGTAGGTGTCATTAAGTTTTATGCAGTATAATAAGTGTACCTAGTGCCGTGTAGAATATTGAACCAAAAAATCCTATAATTAGTTTTTAGTTACCCTTTACGTTAAAAAATTACCCAATATATTATACCCAACTCCTTCGATTACTACTTGGTCGTGAAAAGCCTCTAATGTCTTTCAGTGTCGTACGTCTAATCACTAATGCTTATAGCAAAACTACTGATCAATTTCAATAACACTCGAAGAACCATAATCTGCCGAGCCATTAGCTTTTAGGGAAATACTGTTTTAGGCATCAAGTAATGACACAGATATTTACAAAGACACATATGGACACACATACAGTTATACACGTCAAATGAATACCCCTCTTTTTGCATTGGGGTTAAAAATAATTTATCAGACGGATATCGGATAGCTATTGGACAAACAAACAGAAAAATTCCGGTTTAACTGGCTTTCAAATAAAGAAAACCGGCTCAAAATTTGTCCGGTTGTTAGTAAGATTACAATTACAATAAGTTCGATTTCGGATGTGCGGCGAGTCGATGTAGGTCGGACGTCGACTACGTCCACCACATCCGAAAACCGACTTACAGTATAAGGACTATGTATACAGCATAAGGATTTATATTAACTGCAATATGCCTCCAAGATCGGTCCTGCCGCAGTGTCGTTAGTAGAGTGCTTTTTTTCCATCAATATTAACAGCCCACTGCTGGATTTGAACATTCTCCACATTCATACAGGGCTTTGGCAGGCATAATCTCCACACTTGGCATACGGGACGGAGATCGCAGTGTCAAAAATACAATAAGTAAAACCTGCTGCGCATTTTCTGGTCTAAGAAACTAGGTGCGTTTTACGACACCTAGTCGTCAGTGGTTGGTGCTTTTATTTCAAGTGTACAGGAACTAAAATATCGCTTAGTACATAGAATAATTTCTTTCTTGTTATTTAAGTTCTCACAAGATACTTTCATTTATAATGAGGATCAATAATATGGTAAAATTTTATAGGTTTGTTGATAAAATCTGAACACATTGAACATATAGCAATGAAACCCACTGAAATTATTTTTGAAGTCCATTTTGAAATGTCTAAGTTATATGAAGTGAAGTTGTATGGGTTTGAAGGAAATGTCAAGCGCAATGAAATATATGCTTTATTACGTGTTAAGTTAGGTTTATCCGGGTTATAATGACGTCATCTGACATACCAAAATCACAGTGTTCTTGCGCATATATCTTCTCTGGTTGAGATATTGCGAAAATTTCTTTACAGTCATTCATGTGGTATTATAAGCTAGTGGAAAAAGTCACAAAACAAAAATCGTGACTGATCAAATACAACACAAAGCGCCTCACCAATAAATAATTTATTTATTTATTAAATCTTCATGCACAAAATAGTACAGTGGCTTAAAGCTAAAATAGCCTTATCTACCAGTCAACCAGGAGATGATGGATAAAGAAAAAGGTAGGCGATGCAAGAGAAGCTACTAGACAAAAAGGAGGAGGGGAACCGTTTATGCAACTATAACCAAACCAGAGATAATGTACTGATAAATAGATAGATAACTGAAAATAAATTAATATAAACATAATAAAGCTAGAAATAAACGTGGTGAGTGGGTAAGATAGCAAGAATACATAACCATATAAATACTATACGAGTAAAGGAGAGAGAAGCTCAGTCAAACAAGGGGGAGATAGAATAATCATCTTGGCGTCAATATCCCGATTCTGTTCTCGCGAGCTAGTGTAGGATATACTTTTAGAGGCACGAGTGAATCGCCGAACAGTTGTGTAAATACTATAGCAGTGCTATCTGTTTACTATTACACGAGGCCCCGAGTCCGCCTTGACTATGATCCAAGATTTTACAGATCAAGTGATTACAGAAGAGCGACTGCCATCTGACCTGTTAGGGGAACCTGGCCAGATTGGATCATCGATAATTGGATTAGAGCCTCACCACACACCATGGCATAATATAACAGATAGTATGCCCTATCTGCCCTGACTCCTGCTCGCAGGATTTGTACAAAGCCTTGTAACGCCGTCCGTGTTGCTCAACTTTGGAGAGAAAAAATATAACCTATACCACCTTTAACACACTTGGAATATGTATTGGTAGACCTAATCATCATCATCATCACAGACCGTAACAGTCCCTTGTACGACACCCATGAATGTAAGGGGTTGGTGCTATTCTACTCTGCCGGACACCACACGGCCAAGATAGGTAGACCTGATACTAATACTATATTCACTGCATAATCTATACATGATATACCTACTAGGCTACTAAAGAGAAAAATTATAATAGTATGTCGGGAGTAATCTCCGAAACTACAAAACCGATTTTGAAAATTATTTCACTAATAGGAAGCTGAATTATTTGCGAGTGACATAGGCTACTTTTCATGTTGGAAAAATAATAGTCCCGCTAGGTGAACGTTGAACGTTTACAGAGATTTTCCCCGAACCGCAGTTCGGGTGAAAACCCCCGCGGTTTTCACCCGAACTGCGTGCGGGTGAAAACCGCGGGGAGCTGCAAGTATCTATGCGCATAGTATAGGTACATGGCATAAATTATAAATTAAACTCCCAAACCACGCAATCGATTTTGATGCGGTTCTCATCATCAGTTAGATAATTTCTTCCGGAAGGTAATGTGGAATAGAATGGAATAGAATAATAACTTATTCGACATACATATGTATAATACACATATAATTTTTTACACATAAATGCATGCATGTTATAGTAAAAAAAAACCGAAAAAACACGTGCGAAGCCGCGGCGGGTCGCTAGTTACACATAAGTAGATGTAGGACGGCTGCGCCGGCGCACCTACCTTGTTACATGTACGGAAGCGCGAGATTGTATGCGTTGTTGTTTACGCGCACTGAATATCAATTTAAGAGCACGTTCAGTAGGTGACACCGTTACCACAACGTTGATATAATACACTCAATCATTTCTACTTTGAGGCTAGTCGAACTTCAGAATTTTTCTTTTTGCGCCCAACGCAATGGAAATGGGCACCCTCCGGTAGCGGTTGGGAGGGAGGAGGTGAACTCTCATAAAGTATCAGCCGTCATTGGATTGGTTGTGCACGACTCGCCAAAAAGAAACCTAGGCGCCTATGTGCTAAACACCCCCTGGGAGCACCTGTAGCCGGGAAGGCTTTTCAGGTTTCATCGGAAGGGACACCCCGTGGGGACGCGGTGCACACAGCGTCACTCCTTACGGAGCATACGCTGGAGAAATTATAGCGAGACCCCAGAAGAGGGTATATATTTATAATGAAAAGTGAATCTGACTAATTTATTTATCCTTAACAAACGTACCTATCTAAAATACCGAAATAATATTTAATAGCGAATTTACATATTGTGGTTACTTACCACAATACTTAAATTCATTCGCATAATATAAAAGGCTTTGACATATAGGTCATTTCGAAATCCGGCATTTCACATCGTAAACCTGCGACATTGTTTACAATACAAAGACTTAGCGAGGCTTTTGATCAAGAACCGGAAGAAGACGAAATTACGACTTAAGCTTATCTTAATTCTGAGAAAATCCAGTTTTGACTAGACTGAACCAGTTTTATGTTTAAAAAGCAATATCAAAAACCTTGACTGATTTAGGTTTATGACAAAATCAATGTCGGTTGCTATTTCTTTAAATACCTAAAGACACAATTAGAAAACAAACAATTATTTATTTGTAACTTTAAATACCTACTTCTAACTAAGAAAAGAGTCATTGGTTGCCACAGTGGGGTTCGAAACAAGGACCTCTCGCTTGCGAGTCGGATACCCTTACCTCCCAGCCACCGACGATCTCTAGGACCCTACTCAAGTACTTAATAACAAACCTGTTTATAAACAGTAACTGTCGCCATAACGTCTACTATTGATGCACTTAGGTTGGGTTGTAAAATAATGGGAATATAGGAGCGTTTCCACTGTGAGGACTAAGCTGAAATGCCTCATGCCCGTAAGTGCGCTGCCTACCTTTCCCTTCAAACCGGAACACAACAATGCGTTGTTGCTTGGCGGCAGAAATAGATAAGGCAGTGGTACTCACCCAGGCGGACTCCTCAGGCTTGACAGAGTCCTGCCACCTGACAAGACGAGCTAAGATTGACTCGAACCTTCCCTACATTAGTCGAGGGTTTTGCCAGATTCCACACAAGGAAAACTTTTGTATTACGCATTTTGATTTTGGAGCGCGCAGTGATGCGTCAATGCACAGAATGCTAATAGTAAATAGTAAAACGTATACTTGTTTAGATAACAATAATAATAATAATATATGCTTGGACAATTCACACAGCGCCATCTAGACCCAAAATAAGCAAAGCTTGTGTTATGGGTGCCAGAGAACTGAAAAAGTACTTAAATTTTTTTTATAAATAACGCCCAGACCCGTAACAGAAATACAATCATCATTTCAATTTCTGCCCGGCCGGGAATCGAACCCCTGCGTGGCAGACCGGTTGTCTGGCCTGTTAACCAACTGAACCACTCAGGTCGTCAAATAAATTATATTTATCTACACTTCAGCGTAATGTTCCAATTACATATTCGAAAACAGTTATTTAAGGATACACTTTTTTCACACCAATCTATAAAATTTTAAAAATTACTTTTTGATACAGCATTTCCCATACTATTTTCATTACAGCTGTATCGAAAAATAACTTTATCTACACTCATAGCGTAATGTTCCAATTACATATTCGAAAACAGTTGTTTAAGGATACACTTTTTTCACGCCAGTCTATAAAATTTTAAAAAATTCTTTTCGATACAGCATTTCCCATACTATTTTCATTACAGCTGTATCGAAAAATAACTTTTTAATCATTATGAAACACTTTTCTTTTTTAAATTTTTGTCGGGCGCCGGGACACGGCTAAATGTAGGCTGAATACCTAAATGTCTTCAACAAATTCAAAATTCCTGTTTATATTTGTGATCAGTTCATAGTCTGTGGTTGTGATTGTGTAGGTACATTTGGAATTATTTTCCCGCTAAACAAAATATTTTTTCTTATTGTTGTAATTTGTGTTTGTGAATGTTTTTTCTTGTTTGAAGCAAATAAATAGATAAATGTGAAAGTAGTGAAATGGATTTCCCGCCGCTTGATATTCTCGACGCGTAGATACAATAGAACTGACTCGCAGTTACTTCCAGCAAAGTTGAAAAAATTTTAGGTACGAAATTTTAACATGAAAATATGAGTGTAGATAAAGTAGTGTATGCAACTGCATATAATTAGGTATTAAAACACTCGTGTCAAACTATTATCATACTCGGCTACGCCTCGTATGATAAACAGACACTCATGTTTTAATACCCCCTTTTATATGACAGTTGCATAAACTACTATTTTAATGATTATGCAACACTTTTATTTTATAAATTTTTGTCGAGCGCCGGGACACGGCGAAATGTAGCTTCAACAAATTCAAAATTCAAATTTTCCTTTTTATATTTGTGTGTAATTATTTTCCCGCTAAACAGTATATTTTTTGTAATTGTTGTAATTTGTGTATGTGAATGTTTTTTCTTGTTTGAAGCAAATAAATGTGAAAGTAGTGAAGTGAAATTCCCGCCGCTTGATATCCTCGACGCGTAGATACAACAGAACTGACTCGCAGCTTACTTTCAGCAAAGTTGAGAGAAAGGAGAGGAATATTATTGACTGGCGTGAAAAAAGTGAATCCTCAAACAACTTTTTTCGAATATGTAATTGGAACATTTCGCTATGAGTGTAGATAAACTACTATTATAGATTTTAGTATAATAAAATAACATTATTTAAAAAACCTAGCAACTTCGTTCGCGTGGTGTCTTACTGCTACCCTACCCCTACTCTTTTTTTTGTTACTTAGTGACAAGCGAGCAGACAGCCCACCTGATGGTAAGTGGTAGCTGTCCCCCATAACATATACGATTCTTACATTTAGGTTGCAAGAAACAAAAATGCAAAACCGCAGGTGCGTTGTCACCGTGAAGACTAAGATGAAATGCCTTATGCCTGTAGTTGGTGCCTCTACTATAATAACAAATTCTTAACAAGTCCTCGTAAGGAACTTGTTCCAAAAATTATAAAAAATCGATGGGTTGTTGCTGCGAGTTCGACAGAAATTATAACCGCGTCTGCCTACCTAAACTGACCCGACCATTCGCTAGCGCGTTCTATTTACCGCGCAGCGCCCTCTCGTGAGTACGTTTGGTACCAAAGTGGGACCTGCTAACTCGGGAATTTCATATCTGATACTTACTATATTTGTGTAATGCCAGTAAGCGTTTACGTAAGTGTTCTAATGCTAAGGCCTCACTGTGATGCGAACATTCATATAATTTATTTTATTGCAGTTTTCAAAAGATCGGATCAAGGTATCTCTCGCTTACGAGTCGGATGCCACACTCGTAAGCGAGAGGAACCGGGTTCGAATCCCCCTGCGGTCATGTACTAATGATTATTTTCTGAATTACGTAGGTACATTAGTTGAACTGGCCGTGTTGTATCCGGCAGAGTAGAATAGCACGAACCCCTTACACTCGTGGGTGACATACAAGGAGAGAAATGTTTTCGAGGCAATAGATCTAGAGGAAAGATTCGTACTGTTAGTAAAAAGAAACAGTCAAGTGTGACGTCCATAGCCTCCTTCATATTACAAGCCATGCGCAGAAGTTTGACAACGTCGCATTTTTTAATTTTAGTGAATATGATAATGAATGTAAAACTATCATCGCGGTCGTCATCGTTTAATGTTATTAGTTATTTAAGTGATAAAGTATATTAATAAGTATAAACATTAGTTAAATAATATGAAATTGGATAGATTCCTGTACTATTTACCTATCTACCTACTTGCAAAATTATTATCCTAATATTATAAATGCGAAATATAAAGTGCGTTTGGTTTTGTACGTAATGGATGTTTGTTACTCTTTCACGCAAAAACTACTGAACGGATTTTAATGAAATTTGGCAGTTATATAGCATATAGCCCCGAATAACACATATGCTATAATTTATTCTGATATTTAATGTGATTCCCGCGGGAACGGGTCCGGAACGTTATGGCCGAATTTTATGCGGACGCAGTCGCGGCTAAAAGCTATTATGAAATAAAATAATCTATGCCAGTCAAAATAGTGCCCAATTGATTAAATATTAGGTATAATACATTTTAAACAGTTTTATTTAAGTTCCTAAGTATATACAAACTAACTACTTACTTACCTATTGTACCTATCTACTTTTTCAACGTTTCCATCATCGTGGATAATCAAAGACCGTGGTTTAAAGTAGTTGTGATAACTTTTACAATGCGAAAATGTTTGCTGCACAGTAAAGATCCTTCGGTGGGACTCCAGCATGCTTGGGGAATAGCAGAAGTCTGTCTGTTTAATAGAATTACATCTTTTGGAAAACAAAACTTCGGCACAGCTTCTTTCCCATTTTTAAGGTTTAATCATAATTTTACTTGCATTTTTCATATGCAACAACGCCTTGGCATCTGTTAGGGGTAAGATAACGATTATCAAATAGAATTTGATTTATGAAATAAGTAAAAAACAACAACAAAAATGGTCAAGGGTTGTTTTTTAAAAATCGTATTTATCCAATTTTAGCGCAATTATAAATATATTTACTTTTATTTACCTTCGTAGATGGTCCATATAAACGTGTTAATTTACAGTTTTATCAATATATTTTTAATTTAGCATCATAAAATTCATAATTTTCCCGCACATTGACATGTAAACATTGAGTAAATCGATTCACAGCGACGTTGCCGTTCCGTGCTACAGCATGGCTTGTAAGATGAAGGAGGCTATGGTGACGTCTCATGTTGACATCTACTGACATCGCGCCGCAAGCTGCACGATGAAGGCTAACATAAAAAAATTTGAATTGCCAAAGCATATTCATTATTTATTTAGTTTTTATTAATCTTAGTTCTCACTGTGACGACGCACCAATATTTCCATTAGTTTACAACCCAACCTAAGTGCATCAATAGTAGACGTTATGGTAAAGTAAAGTAAAGTATAGTAAAGTAGCATGACAAAGTACTAACTATCCTATTAAGTATACTAATGTAGACAGCATTGGTAGAGTAATATACTAAAATTCGGTAGAATATAGTAGCTAGCAATGCGAGCCAACTACTCTACCACTATCCTTCCCCCACCTACCGTACACTTTAAATAAAATTACTTAAACTTGAAATAAATGTAGACAGTTACTCTAATAAAACCTGTAGAGTACTTGGAACTGGTAGATTAGTATGATAATTAACTCTACTATATCTTTACCCTGGGAGGCTTTAGGGACCATTCAGCCGCATTATGCTATACCTAAACAAAACTAAAACTAAAGTGAGATCATTCCGGGACTGAGTCGTCATCGTAACAAATCAAGAAACCGTGAAAAATATACGCATTCAACACAAAAATAATCATCAAGAACGCAAGGTGCTTAGGTTAGGTATTCGCAAAAAAAATATTCGAGGAAAAAGGGGAACTTCATCCACGCGTGATATTTCTTTCACCTTTCCAATTTCCTCAGATGCAAATCTGATGGCTGCCAGCCACCGCCACGTGAGCCTGCTGTATTAAATTTAATATAAAAGCTTGTAATATAGTGGGTGTTATTTTCCAGGGCTATGGGCACGAGCCAGCCGGCAAAGCCGTGTCACGACGGAAAATTACCCTTTTGCCCACTTCGCCTGTCTTCGGCTAGGCTCGGGGAACTACGGCTTCGGTTCCAATATGTGCTGTGAAACAAAAGAACGCAAAGCAAGTGTAGGAAAGCCTCCTTATTGAAATAAACAGATAGTAAAGTGCTTTAAGAGCTAGGTTTACTGAGGCCTTCCGAAGGGGAAACAGACTGGTTGAACAGTCTCGGGAGCTGATTGGCACCCCTAAACAGTATATTGTTATTATTATTATTGAGTGCTTTAATTTGTACTCTGACGAAAATAACCGCCTCGTTTGTACCTAGACCATGCACGGACACACGGGAATGATCAAATGTAGATGTTGACCTTCTTCCTACGCGCACCTTAGGTATTTGTGGCTTCGGTTTGGAAACCAAATACGTAAACGACCCAACACTGCTTCTATCACCTGCCAGCTTCCATACAGGCGTGTAGCCATGAATATATGCATGTCATTCATCTCTCCGCCTGCATAAATTAAAATAGATTACATGCAAAAAATGTAAGTACGTCATACTCGCCACAGGTTCAATTGGCTTCTTGTATTTTCTTTGGAACTACATTACGTTTGGTCTTTGTTTAGACATTGTATTGCAGGTGCTAAAGTGCTTTGTAACTAACTAAGTACCTATCTAGTTAAATGACTCAACAAAGGAATTGGCACGGACAATATTGTATTACAATTTACAATGTCGTGACTTTGAACCCTGTGATACTAATATGATGCCTATGTTGTGAGAGTTTGAAGCTACTCATGTGGTTCATTTACCTACATAGACAATAGGCAATGTTTCTTCCTGTCCGGTCTGTATTTAAGACATTATTGTGTGACGCCCGTGATCTAAATCTGAGTCTTGAATTGATTCAATACTTATTCATTTTAACCGATACCTTTATCTTACGTATTATTAAATTAAATCTGCTGTCGACATCATTTCAATGGTTTAAGATATGGTCTAAAAGTATTGTATATACCTATAAGTACATATAACAGGGGTTGTGGCTTTGGGCCCTGCCACCATCTCATGGGCCCAACCAAGCCCGCTCAAGTTGTCCCCTAACCTAACCTGACCGACGAACAAGCTTCTGGCGAATCAGATTTTCCCATAGGTATGAATCAACTCATGTGTATTTCGGGGTCGATTTATTTCCTGAAATATGTCAGTCATTTCCGTAAGCTTGTCATTCTGTACAATCTGTACTCTATCTAGGCCAAATTAAGCTGTTTCTGGACAAGCATGTTCCACCATCGTCCACCATCTACCGAATCTTCACTCACCTCATATGTGATGGCGGTCAAATGTTTGCCTCGTTTCGTATTAAAGTCTCCAAAGCCAAACCCTATTCATATTAAGTCAAATCGGCACCATCGCCCATGGGGCCATGCCCAGACCGGTACGGCAGCAGGTGTAGGTGCGGCTGCCATAGTGTCTGCTTATTGACACGGAACGGTCGATTTGTGACGTCACACGGTAGAAAGGCCGGCGGGAGGCGCGTGCGCCGCTTGTGCCGGTTCCCACAGCGGATGGAGGTTGTGAACGAGGAAAGCGCTGGATTCTATTAGACGGCTATAATTTACATAAGCGATAGATTTAGGAAAAGTTTTGGAAGGAAATAGATGTAGGTATAATACTAGAGCTAGTAAGGCGTCGGTGGCATAATGGCTGTGGATGATCCCCAGTGCCACCATGTAGGTACAAATGACCTTTTTTGAGTTACGTGACGTACTTTAGTTGAACACTAACGGATGCTCTTACGATGAGGCAAAACATCGTGATGAAACCTGCACATTGAGGCGACTAAATGTGTAACCATGATCCAATCTGGTTAGGTTCCCCTGTAAACAGGGTCACGGAGGTCAGATGGCAGTGGCAAGATGATTATTTTTAATTTTACTAAGTAGCCTACTTTTACCCGTGAACGTTCGACTCGGGGGACCAAAGACAATCTAGAGCAGCATAAGATTTGCGAAAGAATTTACTAAATCGGTTCACATAAATAGTTACGTAAGTTTGTTGGTTACTTTGATTGGGTTATTGTTGATTTGATACCAACGATTTTACATAAAGAAAGAAGCTTTAAGTAAAAAGTTTACCTTTTATTATTAAACCTCAAATTGGGTGTCCAGAAGTTGAAAAGAAAAACCCGCTAGACCTAGCACCAAGAGCGCTAATGTAGCACAGAAGTTATTCTCACATTCCCACCACATATTGTGAATGACTATGAGAAACTATTCATACCTACTATCTATTCATTTCAAACCACTCTAAATACAACTCTAAGTTGCTTCGGTTTTCATTGAATGAGAGATCAACGTGATATGGTTTCGCAGAGAACGTGGAAACTGAATTTAGTAGATGCATAAGTAGGTACCTTAGGTAGTTAGGTACCGAGACATGTCGATCGAATACTATGCTTGACTACTTATCGCCAGTGATTGCACATAGTCGGCAAGAGCGTCGGTGCCCTAATGGTTAAGGGGCCCGATTCGTAAGCAAAAGGTACCGAGTTCGATCCCCACTGCCGCCATGTAGCAATGACTTTTTTTGAGTTTTGTACATTAGTTGAACACAAACCGATGCTCTTACGGTGAGGGAAAACATCGTGATAAAACCTGTTTATTCAGGCGACTGATTGTGTAACCATGATCCAATCTGGCCCTTATTAACGGAGGTCACGAAGGTCTGAACGCAGTGGCTCTACTGTAATTACCTGATCTGTCAAAACTTGGATCGTGCAACCCGGATATTCACGCTAAGAAAATGATTATTTTTATTATTTTACATATGAGATCTCCATGGGGGTGGCGGAGTACCGTGGTCGTGTGACACCGAATACTGTTCTTTACTTCTCATCCTTAAGGTTCACTTTCTTTCCAGCACGTGATGTCGCAGGAGGGCGGCGTGGTGAACAAGGCGTTCGAGGGCGCCGACGACGGCTTTCAGACCATCGACCTGCGCGAGCGCACCGCCCGGCAGGACCGCCATGCGCAGGTATGTATGTGAGGTTCGGACTCTAAGTAAAGGGTTTTTTGTAGAAGCGGAAAACTTTAAATTGAAATAAAACAAAGAAAATAGTATTTAGTGTCAGTGAAACTAGCTTTATTGGAAAGACAATTATGTTAAAAATTATGGAATTTATGTTTGAATATGATTTTGGGGATGTGGCTGCCGTGACTGGAGCGTAGATGGCCGATCCTATTTTCCTACACTTTTCGCAACAATTGCGGCCTTATTTCGCTAATCATGGTCGAATGCTGTGTTCGATCGGCTCTTGTTTGTCGGTGTAGAAACGTGACTTGATATATGTCCAAAGAAAATAATGTAATAAAGTTAGATCACACAAAATCGGTAGCCAACGTGAAATTATTCGTTGAAAGAAATTAACTCTTTACAAAATTTTGTTTAGTGATAAAGCTCACTTAGTTGAATGATTTTGCTAATAAGCACACGACCTGCATGACCTAAATCATTTTTTTTTTTTTAATTTAATGTTCTACGCCTCTAAAAAATACCCTATTATGGCACGTGCAGTATGCACGTATATTATTATATAAATACGTGCATACTGCACGTGCCAAAGGGATTGACAGTAACGTAAGTTGATCTCTCGGTTGAAACTATCACAGAACGGTCACAGTTTTTAATCCCCGACGGAAAAAGAGGGGTGTTATAAGCTAGACTTGTGTATCCTTGCGGCTCTGTGGCGGTGTGTCAGTCTGTGGCATCGTAGCGCCCGAACGGATGGACCGATTTAGATGCGGTTTTCTCTACTTGATAGCCAGTTTAATAGAGATGGTTCGTTTAATTAAAATTGGTTTGGTTTAGTTGCTTAGAAAACATTTGAACATTTTACTTATAGTAAAATTGGGCGGAGGTTATTTTGTCGGTCAGGTTGTGTTAAGTTTTTCGCGCCTGTCTTTAGATTCGACTTGAAAACGCAAGTGTTCTTGGGTGAAATAGGGACTTTAAAATAATGTATCTATAGTAAAATAGCGCTTATAAGGTGAGGTCTAGCAAGTTTTGGAGTGATTTAGGACTTCAATTTATTCGCATTCTTATACCGGATCCAAACCTGAAAGCAAAACACGAATACTTCTCGGAACACATTTTTAGTATGCATAAATTTAAATCAAAATTACACGTTTCCTTCACCAATAAATGCTGGCCAGTATTCATTTTGTTTTTAATTTTAAAAGGAGACGAAGAAAAGGACCTCCTTAGCACTTTCGATTTCCCTCCGAAAGCCATAAATATGGCGCGAATTTAATTTTGTTCCAAATTCAAATTAGAGTCACGTCAAAGTGGCTCGCACGTGCGTAGAACAAGCGCGATGCGGAGACAAATTATCTCGAAACTAAAGTATTACAGACTACTTCAAGTGGTTTCAAAATACTTTTTCTTCGCATTGCGCTTCTTCTACGCGCGTGCGAGGAATCTGTATTGCCGATAAATGCCGGAAAAACGCCCCCGATTGAGTCTTCAAGAATATTTGTAAAATGCTCAGCCCACTAATTAAATAAAGTCAAGAACCTTAGATTACTTATATGCCTCCACACACAGGTGAAGTTGGACCGCGCCAAATCCCTATCAAGGGAAATATCCGTATCGATCGCGTGCGATCTTGAATTTTTAAACCTAAATAAGTTTAGTTTTTGATAAAAAAAAACTGGATTTTCTCGGATTTATGATTTTGTCTTCTTTCGGTGCATCTTTCAACAGTTTTATTATATAAACCTGTAACATATACATACAGGAGATTGGTATTCACACGTTAACTTCCACAGCAACAGTATAAGAAACACGTGTAAGAACACCATAACAAATGATCTGCAGACCCCATGTATACTGCACGAAGGGTAGTTTATAAGCGGTGGGTAGAGGCACGCGCCCCAGTCGCGCGCGCGGCGCCGTCCCGTCCGTGTCTCTAGGGCTCCTGTGGGCCAAAATCACGCGGTCGTTCGGAAACTTTTACGTTTCTGAGTTCGAAAACGGGAGCAGTCGATACCGTTGCGTTAATATTTTTTTCGTAATATAATAATGCTGGCCGATATTTAAAAAGTATGCACTAAATAAAAAAGTTTCAGTGATTGGCGGAGTTTTAAAGTTTTATTTTATTCGTACCTATGTTTAAAAAATAAATATTATTATTAATTGTGACGTTAAATCTATCGCTAAACTTTAAATTAGAAAAATATAGGCTGCTACTTACATCAATATTTTAATCATATTTCATGTTTACTAACTTTAATTAGACATTACATAAAGAACTCGGTGATTGGTGTCAGTACCTTGTTGGATGTTTAAATAATGGTAAGGCAATACTGCTGAAATTTAGTTAAGTAAGTTATAATAGTATATAAGTAGCTGTTCAGTTGTTGTTATTCAGTTTTGCCTATATTTAATGGCGAATGTTTCCACTAGACGGACTTTCCTCAATAACGGGGCACGTCCGTGTAGAAGTGTTTTAAAAAAACTATCCATATTTGCGAACATTTACGGTTAGAATCTGGAGGCCTTCAAGGCTAGAATGAATAGGCTGTTTCTAGACATGCATGCTCCATCTTCGGCCGCACTTACCACCACGTGAGATGACAGAAATGCCTAGCAAATCTAATAAAAAAAAACTGAAGGATAGGAACTCAGGGGCACCTGAATATCTAACTATGCCTAGATATCGAGGTAACGAGGGAGAGAGAGGCGATTAAAAGGCGATTATTAAAACAGAAAAAAGAAAAAATACAAGCGCAAATAAAAAAGTTATTACCAACGTCGAAAAAGATCAATCAAACATCATTAACTCTGCATAAAATGTCACGAGGCGGTTCGTTGACTTTCTTACTTTGCTGGTAATGACGGAAAAAGTAGTGTAGACAAATTAGCCAAGAAGGACGGTGGTCAGATGTTCTACAGGCGGATCGATGTTTCATTTGGAATGTATAAGCTAAACTACACCAAAATTTCGTCAAAATCCGTTTAGCAGATAGTTTTTACGTGAAAGAGGAACAATCATCCAAAAATCCATCCCACACTTTAACATAATAATATAATTTCGGCAATGTGGCTGCCATGACTTTCGCGTAGATGGCCCAATCTGGATATCCTATTTTGATTTGCTACAATTACGGCCGTATTTCACCAATAACTTACCGCAAGTTGTGTTCGATCGTCTTTGGTTGATCGGTGTATAATAGTGCCTTTACATCTCGCCAAAGAAAATAATGTAATGAATTTAATCACACAATCTCGGTAGCTAACGTGAAATTATTCGTTTAAGTTCAATTCTTTCCCCAAACAAATTTTCTTCCGCGATGTAGCTCACTTTTGGTTGAATAATTGAGTTAATAAACACACGACACATGAACAAAATCATATTCAAACATACATACTGTGTTTCCTTCCTACTTTCCTAACCCCTTCTTTTGACAAATAAAAGATATATTTGATACAAATAAAGAAATTTGAGTTTTGAGTTTTGAATACCAAAAAATTATCTCTCCAATGAAGCTAGTTTTACCGATACGAAATACTTTTTTCTTTATTTTATTTCAATTAATAATTTTCCGCTTTAAATACACACCTTAAAGGTATTTTAGAAGTAGCTATCTGTTGTTGTCAACGACACGTCCTGTAGTTATCAAACTTACGTTAAAGTATGTTGAACTCCAAATGTGATGCTTAATGTACCGCGTATTGGTTTTTCCAAGCAGTACATTAAGCAGGGGTTAGGGGTGATCGATTTGTAGTTAGTTTATGAATTAAAGATAACAGAAAAATTGTTTGTGGGGCAGAGCTGTTACCACGAATACACGAATACGTGCCAGCATGTTTCTCTTTATTAGAAATATCAAATAGGTCAAAACACATTGCTTTAAGTATTCGGTTAAGGTCTTTACCCATGAAATTGGCGTTTGGTATGGCGAATCAGGTGGAAACTGTTATTTTCATACAAGCAAATTTTTTAATATGATTGAATCTTTGTAGGTATAATCAGACAACATTAAGCTACTAGTGCATATAATACTGAAAAATTGCATATCATTTCGTAAAATTACATCTGGTTAAGATGCAAAACTGTCTGCAAATGAAAAGGGGTAACTATGTTGAAACCCCTATAAAAACTTAAGAATTTTTTTATTTAATTTTAGTTACTTATTGGCATCTAAGGATACTCTATTTTCGAAATCAAGTATTAATATTCATGTATTGTATACTATTTAAAATATTTGAGTACCTACTTATCTAAATATATAAATATACATGCAAAAAAATACGCCAATTTGATAGATAATAAAGTCGAATATTTAATAACAGGGAATATTGATTATAACGGTTTATGTCAGATGAAACTCTGTCTCGTCGAGATTATGAATAATACTTTGTCCAATGCGATAATAGATATTAATTTCTAAAGATTTGTTTTTATATCTTTCATGTAATGGAGTATACAAATAGGTCATAACACATTGCTTTAAGTATTATGTTAAGGTCTTTACCCATGGAATTGGCGTTAGGTATTGGCGTATGTATTATACCTACATAATAATTTATAAATCTTGCAATTGGCTTCAATATGTTTAAAGTTACCAATATACTTAATTATAATCCTAAACGAAACTGGTCAGGATCCCCTGGTAGCAGGGTCACGGAGGTCAGATGGCAGTCGCTCCACTGTAATTACCTGAACAGCCAAATGCCTGATCTCCCGGGCCCTCGTGTGCGAGAGCTTAACCGGGACATTAACGCCAAGATGATGACGTATTCCTAAACACAAGTAAATAAATAAATTAATCTCCCCCTAGATTCAAGTACCTAAACTTTTCTGTGGTCTACAAACGTTCAACCGTGTTTACAGTCTCAGACTCGGCTGACGAATAAATAAATATTAAGTCACCTTGTACAACATCCGTAAGTGAAATTTAATGTTGATGCAATTAAAGTATTGTCTTCTCACGACTAATACCTGAAATCACGTTTTTAAACTATTTTTAGTTATGGTTATCGCAATGGTGCGCTTACACCAGAGTTTACCTCTGTTGCGGAAAATATTGCCTGGGCTGCCATAACTTTTAAAATTACTCAGTCACAAGCATTCTTGCTTAGCGGTGGTAAGGCGGTGGCACAATACAGGTGGTGTGGCATGGATGGGCAACCTGGACGTGTACTAACCACTTTTTAAAATGTATGTGGTAAGTTCCCATCCAGGTGGACCCCGGGCCCCCGTAACTCGCGGGGGAACCGGAGATGACGACGATGATGACCCATTCAGGTGAACTTATCAGGCTTGACGGAGCCGTACCAACTGATAGAAGTTATCGTTTTGCATTAAAAGTGCCGTTTTCCTTTGACTATTGCCGTGTGGTGCCTGGCAGAGTAAGATATAGCACCAACCCCATCCACTGACGGGTTATTTGTTACGGGTTAGTTGTATGAGGCAAGTAATATCATCAGGAAAATCCTCTTTCGTAGTTACCTACTAGATATCAGTCAACCATCACTAGTATAGCTGAGGATCGAGTGGGCTGTCTGTTAGTTTGTCACTGCGTAGAATAAAAATAGCTTTGAAGCCGAACAACAAAGTTATCACCAGCAATCTGGACTACTCATTCTACACTGTAAAGAACTTAGTGGTATTTGCCCAATGCGAGCACAAAGCAAAGGAAATCAGCTGTTTAACTCCTCTATTGTGCGATAATGGCCCTTGTGTGCTATTGTATGGTTGTATGGGAGCGTGTATGGCCCTGTATGGTCACCGGCATTCATCGGTTGCTACGTGAGGCTTAAACTAAGGGGAGGATTTGATGATAGTGCGTCGTGTCAGATTTTGTGATATGAATCGAGCCAGTGATATACGACTGAGCTGGCGTGAGCTTGTTTATTGTACTTACCTATACTATATTTTCTCTTTGATAGTCCTGCTGGATGAGGTTCCTTCTTAGAAATGAGTAGCGCCTGTTGCGTTATCTGTAATTTGGTATTTTTCCTTTAACTTTCATGTGTACAATAATTTTTAAAATAAATAATTATGGATTTGGTAGAGCAATGTGTCAGTTTCAATTTATTAATAGTCCTGTAACCTAATACGACACAGTAGCTATTCCTCAAGTGAATCCTTTAATTTTTGTGAATTTGCCATTAGTGAAATCAGTTTTAAAATACATGTCTTAGTTTAGAATAACTAATATGGCGTGTTAAAGAGTTTGTCTCTTGAGCCCCGAATACGTGTAATGTTGTCGAGCTCCCGTCGGGGCCATTTAAAGTGATTATGTCCTGTGATTTGAGTAATACAGCATTTGCCTAACTAACTACAAAGATTTGACTCATACCTACTCTTAACGGGTCTAGCCAGCCAGGGACAATACTAACGGCATATTTATTGGTAATCATATATTTTAGATCTTGTAATCTTGGATTGCAAATTATTATTAATATCTCAATAGTACATTACTGAAATGGATATTCCCCAACTGGATTTCAGCCAATTTGTATTTATCAGCTTAAATGCGTTTAGGCTTTTCCTAAAGTCTGACGCAACATTTGCTTATTTGCTGCCAGATTAACGTATAACCCTAGTATTGCTAATGTCCATAGGCAGCCGATGTCTACCGATAAGTGAACGAAGAAGAAGAAAGAAGTTTTCGTTGAACAACTCTCTTCTACATCGAAACTTATAAAACCTCTTTATTTTTTTAAAGTATTGTGAAGCTTGTTTAACCAGCAATTGCGTATGACTCAAGCGGCTCTCAGTCGCCAATCGGCGCCGCCCACTGCGCGCGCGCACTCCAAGCGGGATAATAGCGCCGCATTAAATCTTTATTTGAGGGTATCTGACCAATAGCTCTAAATCCTTCGAGGGCTTCCGGTGCCACCAATTGCTACGAGATTACGTTTACTCATAAATTGATAAGTGGGTTTAAGGAGGCGATTGAGGAATTCTCTTGTATTAGGTTTTATTGGATGGAGCTTGGTGTCTTTGGACGTGGTTTCAGTTAATTGCTTTCTTGTTTGTTTTGATTTATTGCTTTATTTCATTTAATGCTTGTGGTTTTGTGTATTTGGTCAATGATAACTTACATATGTACTTTAAAACAAAGTCTGTCTCTTCGCAATTAACTCAAAAACTACTGAACGGATTTTCATGCGGTTTTTTACCATCAGTCCGAGAATGTCTTTCGGAAGATTATAATAATAAAGAAAAGCCGGGAAACCCGTGGGAAGCCGGGGCGGCTCGCTAGAATAATGTATGAGATTGTAGATTTGAGGATTTTCTGATATGGTATGTCATAAATTCAGAAAATAAAATAAAATTGACTGATCTGATGAAGGGCCAACGGGTCCGACTCGTAAGCGAGAGGTATCGAGTTCGAGCCTCAGAGCCGCCATGCACCAATGACTTTTTCTGAGTTATGTACATTAGTTGAATACTGACCGATGCTCTTAGGCTGACTGAAAACATCGTGATCCGTCATCACCGTGATCACATTTGTACATTCAGGCGACTGCATGTGTAATCATAATCCAATCTAGTTCAGTGTTAACAGGGTAACATGTTCACGGAGGTCATAATGGTTGTCCACTGTAATGAGTCGTTTACAAGAACAGCCTCTCAAAAATTAATATAGATGGAGCACTCTAAGGACTCTTTTCTATTATTATTATTATTATATTTTGACTAAAAAAGGCTATTGTTGTAGTTGTACGGCAAATCATAATAATAATATGTGTGACCATCATCATTCAATGCCTCAGATTAAATTAAGCCGCGTTACACGTAATTAATATTTGTTAAAGTGCTACCATTGAAACCTAAAGTATACCAATTTATTTAAACTTCATGGACGATAAGGTACAAAGACGGACATAATGTTACACAGCTTTATCTGTCAGTCAATCGATTAATAAAATCAACAAAGTTGAGCCTCAACGTGCACTGACATACAAAAACCGTAAAATTAATAGATCCAAATAAATTGTGTCTAAATAAAGATGAATATCGATACCGTTCAACTAAGAGATTAAATAAATAAATAACTCGTTTATTTTAAACTAGGAACGTCACAACACAACATAAACAAAAAAGAAAAAGACATATATCACCACATACAATTACAAATTGTTTATGATTATGATGTCGTCAGTCGTTAAAGCGCGCCATCAATGGAATTTGTCGGAAGCGAGCCTTGAAAAACCTGTCTGAGATCTCAGAGTCCAACCGGAGGCCTGATTTTTGAACTGCTCGCATCCACACGAGCGCTCGTCTTCTAATGCCTACCTCTTCTGTCTCTAATAATTTTATCACGAGTGTGTAAGAGATGGTAGCGAACGCAAGCGCTCGAGGGGAAGCGAGCCGTTAAAAGATCGGGCGGATTGACGCCAAGATGATTATTTAACAAATTTGTGATAGTTTAGCCTAGTTTATATAATATTTATAGGTAGCGGTGACCACTTTCAATCTGATGGTCCACTTGCTTGTTGGTCTACCGACTGACTTAAAACAACACTGGCTGCAATTATTATAAAGGTTCTTTGTTGGCGTCTCCGCCTTCTAGTGACCACAGGGATGGTAATTTTTTCTCTCAGAGGTTAAGGCCTCATAATTGAAAGGGGAAATTCCCAGAAGCTCTAAGGTGGGGATGCACGACAACCTTCTGGCGAGGCTGGTCATTTTCTTGAAAAGTCAATTTAAAAGAGCGCCTTGTCCGTTCCAAGTACTTTCCTGTAAAATAAAAAAAAAAAACACCTTGTCAACGATCACTTTTTCATTGTCGCCAGCCGTCGCCCGTCCAACAGCCATGCGAGCAGGCGCGGACACTTCGCTGCGGCTGGGGTGCGCTGCGCCCGCGCTGGCTGCAGCGCTTCCGCACCGCCAAGTGGGCGCTCTTCTGGCTGTGCTGGGCTGGCGCTATTCAGGGTGAGTACGAGTCAATAATACCGTCACGGGGTGCCAGTCGGCCCCGAGACTGTTTAACCAGCCTCAGGGGTCTCCAGCGGAAGACCTTGACCAACTTCGCTTTGCCAACGGTAGGTAGCTAGGAAGCACACTTAACGAGTGGCGAGTGTATGTCCAATGCCCATAATTGGGGTTAACACAGAGATACTCACAAACATTTTAATATCTTCATGAATCTGAATGCTTACCTGAGTCACAAATAAATGCATTTGCCTTTCCCCTTTGTCTTGGGGGGGGAGGGGGGATAAGTATGTATTGAAAAGTATTTAAGTAGTTTATTAGTTATCTAGCACCCATAGCACAAGCTTTGCTTAGTTTGGGGCTAGATGGCGCTGTGTGAATTTGTCCATGAATATTTATTTATTTAAGACAAACTCATGTACACGCGTAGTAAAAGTGTGGAAACAAGCTTGCAGCCTGCCTGATGGTGAATAGTTACCGCTGCCCAGTTGCCGACTTTGTAAAAAGCTTCTCACGTCTTTCTTAAACTAGTCTCCAGGAAACTCTCTTTTTGGAATAAACAGTTCGCGACTAATTTGGTTCCAAGGATGGGCACCCTGAATTGCGTTTACATTTGTAGAGTAGATATTCAATTTTGGGGTTAATTAATTAATTCAATTAGTTCTTTTGGTGCCCGGGTGTTAAAAAAGACAAAACTCTGGATGTATGTAGGTTGCCACTTTATATTATGCAAAACCAAAACTTGATGTACCTAGTATTGTTTTAGATAAGTATATACGTACCTGCAGTAGATATAATTAAAGTCAGACAATTAAACATCTCCATCTTGTACGCACTTAAATGCAATCATTAAACTAATTGAGACTGAGAGATTCATAATTGCTTAGTAGATTATGATTTCATGACTATCTACAAATGATACCTATTTACCTCACAGTTTCACTACGTACCTACCTATGCTCTACCCGATGCCACTTCTTAGACTGATAAGCTACGCAAATTAGGTAATGTGCATTTGCCAAGATTATAGTAAGGTACATACGCAATCGGCATTGTACAATGCTACGCGAATAAACTAGTGTAGACCTGGAGGATTATTTTATGTGTTTTGAACTTTATAATTAGGTCATTAGGTATGAAATTGCTGTTCTTTGAACTATGAAAAATATGGGAGCTACGCCGGTGACCTTGATTCTGACACTGATACGTATCTAGTTATTGCCTCCTATAAGTTCAATGAACATTCCGAAAATAGCGGTTTCCAACGCATATTGAACACTTGAGGACACTCAAGGGACACCTTATGGCACCTTACCTCAGAGTGGTACGGAGACCGTAAAATTACGCGTGGTCTAATATCGCAGATACGTATAAAAATAACAAACGGATGTGTGTTCGTGACGCCAACACAGTAAACTCGCTTCTATACTGAAAACTAAACATGTAAAATCGATATGATTTTGTCGTTTATGATTCGTTAAGGCGAAGTCACCTCAAAATGTTAAAATAAAACACCTTTATTTTAGGTATCTATTTTATTTTATTCTCTGACTTACATTGTAAGATCCACGTACTACTTAGTTTTTTGGAAGCGACTTGAAGGTAGTGCTTATCGGACCATTCTGCTTCATTATGTCCCAGAAAAAGTACAAGCAACATGGAATTAAACGTACTCGTATATGGGAAATCCGAAGGCAAACAATTACAGAACTAACGAAGATTAGAGTGTAATTTATTTAACTCGTGAGTACATTCAACAATAAATGTTTACACTTTATTGGACCCTTTATTGCTTATTTGTATTACGCAAAGTATGGCGCACAGTTACATTTTTATAGACCTACTTATTGTCGCTAATGCGTTGTTGATAAGTGTGATTACAGTGCTGTATCTTTATGTACACAGGGCTATTTTATAATTATCTCTTACATTAGTTTATGTTGTCACAATTAGGTTTTATGACCATTCTCGACTTTAATACACGTACGAAGCGTTTCAATAAGTATTGGTACCACATTGGTACCAAATATTTTTTTATTACTTCCCAAAGATACTGAATCCTTTGGAATATCAAAAAGCCAAGTACAATTGTATTACTTACATGATAATTTTAAATATTTAAATATTTATTTTAAGTATTCGGTTAACCGTTAACCAAGCTATACGGTGAATATTCGTAAAATATACCAGTGTAAAATATATCTGAAGAGCTTCACCTTAACCCCGCAACTACTAGCTAAACGGTCACGAAAGGCTTTCGCAACATTTCGCGTTTCAGTTTCACCTTGAGACTGTTTCATGCATCGATTGGCTGCATTTCCATGTCGGATCGCCGATCGCCGTTTTTACGGCTTCCATAATTATCGGCTTACTCGATAACTACTAGATGTAGGAATAAATTAAGATACAAGTCGTAAGATTGGATTCGTATTTGTTTACCATGTTACAGAACGCCAGATTCGTGGTTAATTGCTTTTGCAGGGTATTTATTACCAGCAGGGTACTTGGCTCCGTAGCAAATGGAGCAGTGTGGGCTCTACCTACCCCTACGGGAAAAAAGTGTACCTACACATATTAAAAACCCCGACTGCTATTAACAACTGAAAAGTAATTAATTTAATTATAACTAGAAAGCAGGCGGGGCCATATATACCTTCTTTTGATACTCCACTCAAGCTTTTGATTAAAAAAAATGTTTTATCTATGAAAATGGCGCCCAAATTCAGCCATTATGAATTTATAAATTTTAATGTACCCAATGACACTCGCGCGACCTAGACGGATCAAACGGCGTGTGAATTGTCAAAATCGGTTAATCCGTTACGAGGCAACAAAGAAACAGACATACATACATACAAACATACAGGTCAAACACATAACCCTTCATTTTGGGCTTCGCCGCAATCGGGTAAAAGGCGTGACATTATGTAATAGGCCTGAGCCGTGAGGAGAAGCACGCCACAGGTCCAGCAGCGCCATTTTCACGACCATATTGCTCGCATGCTGCTGCCTTGAAAACAACTCTCGCTTCTTCCACATTCATCTTTTCACATGCTCGTTGGTGTGTATGGAATTAAATTGTGATGAAAAACTATATGTACCCTGCCCTAGCTGACCATCTTTTCTGACCTCCATGACCCTGTTAACAGGGGAACTTGACCAGTTTGGATGATGGGTGCCATCCACTCACTGTAAGAGCATCGGTTAGTGTTCAAATGATACAACTAAGAAAAGAGTCATTGCTGACCTCAGTGCACTGAGGTTCGAACCCAGTACCTGTCGCTTATGAGTCGGATGTCTTAACCATTAGTCTTTTACTTAATAGTGGGACTCTTATGAACTAATGGGTGATGCAATTTGTGATTGATTAAGATTATGACACATTTATGACTGACTTATAAAGTAACGTGAATGTCGTTATGAGCTCCGAGTAGGTTAATATGCAACTATTAGGTGTAATAAGAAGGCAATATCGCAGCTGCGTAGCTAACTGGTGTGACGACAAGTAGTAAACCTTAATGGAATTTATGAGAAGTGTGCCTTTCGTTTCAAAGTGGAAATAAACGTTTTATAGATTTTTCTGTGCATGAATGTAGAGGTAGTAACTTGTTTATTATCCAAATGCTTGTAGTAACTTGTAGTACTTTGGTCTAGACAATACATACCTACCTATTGAACCTATTTTATTTATACTATGAGTTTCGGTACGTATCTATGTATTGGTAAACGGCCAGGGAAAACACCTGATGGAAAACAATGACTATCGCCTATAATATCAAAACGCATAAGAAATCGTAAGTAAGTGAAGTGGTGGTACCCAATACCCATCTAGGTGGACTCTTCGTACTCCTCTACAAGCACAGTATATTCTGTGCTACTAGACAGAGTTCTACCGCTGGTGAACGAGAATTAACGAATTTTACGTAACAAGTTTCGTTTCAAAAAACTTGATGTAGCAACAACTCTTTACCAAACCAATACCACACTCCCACGGCGTCGCTAAACCGCTGTAATGGCGCGATATTTGCCCGGACATTAACGGGTGTCCGGGTAATTTCCCACGGGACTCCCGGCCCGGGAACCCGATCCCGGAATACCGGGATTGGGTATCGTCTTCGCGCGATTTACTCTAAAGCGGGCCGGTAATAGAAAATATCATGTCGGTAAATTTGCGACATTTCGATTCGGGATTCCAGTTAGAGTTTGGGCGGATTTGGATTGTGGATATTATTGGTTGATTATACGGGTAACGTGCAGTGATTTTTATAATAATGATCGGAAATTGCACTGGTTTATCTACAAGGTCTTAAGAAATAAAAACAAATATGCAATGAGAAAATCTATCTAAATGAAAAGTTATGGAATCGGCAGCGATTGTTGGAATGCATGTTTGATGAGTCCGTAACTTTGTGTCAATCTGTAACTGGGGTTTGTCTATGCTCTTCATATATAACTCTATAAAACAAGATGTAGGTACGTAGGTAGGTTCTTAGAGCACAGAGAATAGAAATGTACAGAGCGTGGATCGTAAATTGCATTCATAAAATAGTCATACAAATGTAATCATTAATTCCATTGAAAAACTGTACATGGCATGCAAACGAACTAATTTACTCGCTATTTAAACCACTAAGCGTGAATAAAACGCATGTGTAAGACTTTGCCTATTAATGCTTCACGTACCTACATTACATATTACATACAATGCATTGATGTAGACTCTTAGCGGGTGCATACCACGTTTAAAAATTAATTATAAAATCAAATCACAACAAAGGAAAAAATAAGTTTTTATCATACAATACGAGAGATATCATTATTTTGGTACGATTTATTTTACTCTGCCGTATACCCTTGCCCCCTGTTGCCTTGGAGTTGCTGATGTCCATAGGTGGAAAGAAAAAAAGAAAGAAAGAAGAAAGAAAACATTTATTGCAGTAGACACCACGACACGATACCACTTAATATTCGGTGGTCCGCTTGCCTGTTTGTCTGCTGTATAACATTAAAAAATACCTAGGTGGAACCTATGGCCCAAAAACAACTTTAATACCTACATACATTTTCATAATTTTAGCTCATAGCACCATTGTAAATCACCATTACACTAGTCCTGCACAATAATTTATTATCAGTCCAGTAACAGAACAGGTAGGAACCTGTCCCCTTAATAAATATACGACCATGGGGATTCTAAACTTTTTCGTATCTAGGGAAATTCCATTGCATTTTCGCACGAGCCTCCATTTTAGGGTAAAATTACCCAGTACGATCCGCTAGCGCCGTAAATCTTAGTTAGTCTCATAGCGCGGTCGTTTCGGTGGTATGGCAGGTGCATTCACCCTACTTTGAGAGAATACCTAAGTGGGTGCTTAGCTTACTAATAATAATGCTTGTTGCATCTGTGTTAGACTAATTTCTGATAGTGCTTAGACCAGGCTAAACTGGACTATACTAGATCTTGACGGTAATGTTTCGGTTGTGCCGCCCGCACGAGGGCACAAGGTCCGCCTTCACCGTGCTCCAGGATTTGGCAGTTCAGGTAATTACAGTGGAGCGACTGCCGTCTGACCTCCTTCACCCTGTTAACAGGGTTCCCCGTGTGATCAGATTGGATGGATCATGGTTTTGTATACATTCAGTCACTTGAACTGGACTATACTGCTATCCTATGTCATGCCTGCTATGACAAGACCTGCAACACATTGGCGGCGCCCAGGGTGTTGCGGGTGGCTATGGGCGGTGGTGATTACCGATAAACTTGTAAGTGAATCACCATCGGTGACCCACTTACACTTTTACCTTCCCCGGTTATTTAAAAAAAAAACCAATTTTTTACTAGTATTTCAAAATCTAACCATACATTACTTTTACCTCCTTGTGACTCCTACTATAAACTGCTTACAGGTTACAACATCTATCTTTAACAAAATGCATTACCGAGTATCAAGTCCAGCCGTTGGCCCAACTTGCTCTAGCTAGGACAACAGGTGTTTTTCCCCAACTTTGAGACATTTGCGACAGCTTTATGGCTCTTATACGGCTTGTAGTTCCACTCTCTAATGGAGGAGCTCGTTTATCCCGTGCTGCCAGTGTCCGGAACTTCGCCCGCTGCAGTGGCCAGCTGGGTTTTGTGAGACTCCGTGTTAGTAATTCATCTAGGTATTAAAGTTCGTAGTGTAATCGCCATCTTCGAAACGCAGATTAGCGAAATCTTCTAATATTTACTGTTATCTTTATATTATCTATACATAGTATAAAACAATGTCACTTCCCGCCGTCTTGATCTTTTAAACTATGCAACGGATTATAATGCGGTTTTTAACAATAGATAGAGTGATTCACGAGTGATTCTCCATAGAGTAGAAATTCTTGTATTGTGAATTTGTGACAAGGAATAGATGGAGCCTATTTTGAAGAGGAGTTCGTAAGAAGTTACATTACAGTGAAATTACATTAGTAGAGTGTCAAGTAGGTACAGTGCCACAAATATATCTGGCCAAGTAGCCAAAACTGGAAATAAGTGTTGCCACTTTGAAATATTATTTCATTGTGCTACCCGGTCAGATTAAGTCTACACATGGCACTGTAGGTAGGTACTCGCATAATTGGCGCATGGCAAGAAAACTAGATATTTTAAAATTAATACTAACCGTGGTAATAATCCCGATAACATGTTTGATGAAAGTGAAGGTGTGACGAGAAAAAGCGCCGTAAGACAAAATTCTTGTACTAGCTACACAGACGCTAATGCTTCTACTGGCTTTAATCACTTCTTTAAACTGCGCTTTACATTAACGAAAGTAGTTATACCTGACATTCGACGTTTACTATCTTATTTAAATGTTAATGAACGTTGAGTGCCTTCCTGATAAATACTTATAATCTAAACTAAGGACGGACACTTCCAAGGTCTGACTGAATAGTCTATATCTAGATAGGCAGCTAAGTATGCTCCATTTCATTAGGCCACCAGTGTGGTGAAATGTTCTGTGAGTAATAAAAAGTATCTACGATATCTTGAATTCTCGTCTTACTATAGGTACCTAATCTATCTGAGTTGCATCAAAGACGTTTCTAAAAAAGTTAATCACAGTGACAAAGGCGGCACCTACACAAAAAAGTCAATAAATAAGGCAGCAAACTGAATCACCGTACAAAAAGTGTGCCGTGCAGATCAAAAGCAGCCAACAAGTGGTGCTAATAAAGACATTTATTAGGAAGCTATCCGGGGCGGAAGTGCCGGAGCCGCCATGTTGGATTGGAAGCGTTTCCGCTAGATTCAGGAACAGGGAGGCATTGGGGCTTCCGAACGCAGTTTGGGCTGAGTTTTTGGTTGTAATGTGGTCCTGTGACAATCTGATTTTCGAGAATAAATTTAGGCTATTTTTTCCTATGTTATTTCTATGTACTATTGTAAGTTTCGTAATCACTCGTACTGTCAGCTACAGAGTGAATGGAGTTTTGACTTTCACTTTATACTATAAAGTGAAAGTCAAAATCAAAATTTCTTTATTGGTTAGAACATTAAATATTTCTTTCAATAGTCAAAAAGGAGGGTAGGAAAGTAGAAAACACACAGTGACATGTTTGTCTATACCACACTGATGTATTACATTTACCTACGATAATAATAAATTCATAAAGTTTCTTTTATAATAAATTTTGAGGTAAATAAGCAGATGATCATCACCATCTTCCAGGCGGTCAGACCCGTCTTCTGCCAGGGTACGCTTTTTAGGTAAATAAGCACATTTACCCACAATTATTAGCTTTATTTTTATTTCAGCAACTATGTTATTAAAGGCGTTTTGTAAAACCTAATGGAGTCCCTCAAATTTACCATTAGCCGGTTATTAATTTGAATTACCCAGCTCAATAAGCGCACCTGAAGGCGGCGTCAGCAGCCCCCTTAACGGCGCATAATCTCATTACACCAGGAATGCAATAAGTGTAAATTTGCGCCCCTGGCAATAACGCCCTATTAGAATTAATATACCGAATACGTTACGCCCTAGCCTGTGATGAGATCGTAGGAAATATGAGATCAATTAGTTGTTGAAAGTTATGTTTAATTGTGTTTTATCGTCTACTTGTTTTAAAGTCGTTTGCCGCGTTTTTCTGTCTGTATGTCCGCTAAATCTTCCTAAAACACGCAACGAAATAAATACACAAATACGTACAATATAATATATAAATACATAGTTTAAAATAAAGTCGCTTTCTCTGTCTATCTATACATATAGGTCTCCGCTAATTTCTAAACCACGCAACGGATTTTGATGCCGTTTTTACCATCAGTTAGATAATTTATTCTTTTAGTTTCTCTGAGTTTTAACTAATTTCCAAACTTAAGTTTATTTTCTACACCATCATCAAACATGCTCTAGCTGCATTTTTATGAAAACCAAGCTGGTTTGTTCTTGATCTATATCGCTGAAGAAAAGCTAAAATAAGATCGACGATGGAGTGAGCTGACAAAGTAAGCGCAACTCGCTTCAAGACGAAATGACATCACATCACCAACAACCAATCACAGTCGTTCTCTATGACGTTATCATCGTCCAATCATTGGCTTTTTGTATTGATCAACCGTAAATCTATATCGAATCGCATTAAAACCTTGTATGAAGAAACGCATTAATATACTATACGCCTATATATACTTTACAAGTTATAAGTTTATCAAATAAATCGTAACTAATTGCACGACCTCTTACCCAGAAGATGCCCATTCACTATGATTTCTTGTTATATTCACTTCGAAAAACAGACACAGGCAGAGAATTTCACTCTTTCACGTCAATGATAAACGGTGATGCGAAGCGTCTGGTGCAACTTCCAATTCTAGTTCGCTATATCAATCAGTTACGTATCTTCAAATTTCCGTGGCCATTTCGTAAGAGCATGATTTGTGTCGCGGCCGGCTCGCGGCGAGCCGATTGCGAGGGTTTTCATTTCGCCGGAACTCTTATACCGATAATAAGTAATATTTATTGTTTTAAAAAGGTGGTGCCAATTTTACCAATTTCATAATTGGTACAATAAGGGTCATCCCTTATTGTGCCTAAGCCCACTACTTTCTTCGCTGACTCAACGACCAGAAGTGGATCTTCCTTCGACACCAATATTCAGCTTTTGTCCCTGTCCTACGTGAATTATTCCTAATGGGCTATCTGGAATGAATTAAGTGTAGTATAGTTTTTGTTGTGTTAGTTTGTTGTGGTATAATATATTTTATATCTTGGGTACCTACATAATAATAAAAAAAATTAAGTAAGTTCATTATTCTTACATAGTGTTTAAATAAGCGACACTGGTCTAGTGGCAGCGCGCTTGCGAGACTGATAACCAAGGTTAAGCAACGCTCAGGTGACCGTACTTTGAGGCTGGTCAAACTTTAGCGGTCAATGAGCTCGCCACTTGTTAGGTGCGCTCCTAATTTGCCAAGGTCTTCCGCACGGGACTCTGAGACTGGTTGATGGTTCGTATATAGGTATAAAATATGCATATATGTATATTATTGTAGATAAATCCTGTGAAGATCCCGTGCGAGGCCGGGGCGGGTCGCTAGTGTAGTTTAAAAAATGTTTGTATTACATTAGTGAACCCTGCGCGACTTAGATTGCGTACACCTATTTTATCCCTACCTACCCTATTTTTCTTGCTTATAAACCTTCCTCATGAATTACTCTATTTATTGTTGAAAACCGCATTAAAATTCGTTGCGTAGTTTACAAGATCTAAGCGTACATAGATACATACAGCGAGAAGAGACTTTTTTGTATTGAAAGAAATTCCTTATAATGAATTTAACTAATTAAACGAATTACATCAACCCAAATCATGTCTCTACTCAAACGTACGTTTCACCTACACATGCGCGAATAAACTGCTAGTTCCAGTCCAGCACCCACTAACTTCCGCGATACCCAAGGAAGCCGTTAAAACTCAAGCCGGTGAACTTTAAATAATGCACGCCCAATCAAAACTTGCCACGTGTTAATTTACACACGTTAATTAGTTGAGCACCTCTGACTTGGCGGTGTAATTAAAAAAGTTGGGCAGGGGTCGCCAACTCCCGGCCCACCGGGATTACGGGGATCCATAATTTTTTAATTAAAGACAAAAAGAGATTAGTCCAGAAAAAATGGAACATTGTTTTGACACGGATAGACGGGGGAATTGGGAATGTTAACCGCGAATATTCCGGGACGGGGAAGCCAAAATGTCCGCTCCGGTGGAAATCTGTCGGAAACAATTGACGGTACTTTTACCAGGTTGCCATTTTTAGGGTACCGTACAATACAAAACTGTTTGCCTATCCGTGGCGTATGACTCACACAGGGTTCCAAGTCGAACTGACATTACTTGAGAGGCGAGCGGCACTATGCGTCCGTCAAAATTAACGAAATGCCAATCATAGAGCCTTATTGAACGCAGTATGTTCCCTTAGCAAAGAGCCGAACGCTACTTAGAGACAAGTACCGGCGTATTATTAGTGAATACGAATGAGAGTTACCTCATTTTCTAAGACCAAATAAAAAATAAAAATAGCGCGCTGTCAACAGTGACATGAGGCCGGTTTCGTAAACATGTGTACATAGCGTAGGTTGGTTGTCTATACACCTGATTTTTTTGCTAATAGGACTGCCTCTCAAGAACATCACTCGAATAAATTACTAGAGATGGGTCATCAATAACGTAACCTGTGCCGGCATGTTAGCAGGTATATTTTTACGCTACATTTATCTAACATGCCGTCGATTGGGAAACTACTCATGAAAAGACGCTGACGCCCCCTCATGGTCCTTTTTGTCGCGTGCTATGGCGTAATTTTGTAACATAGTTCCTTCGTGCAAGTCACAGATATACTACCGTGACCTTATTTACCACCCATCTGTAGCACCTATTCGGAGTGAAATTCTTTTGGCGTATAGGTAATTTTGGTAGTCAACGTGTGTGACCGTGACATGTAGGTACACAGAGTAAACGTTATTTCTTTTCTTATTTGGTCCAGCTCATTTGTTCAGGATTCAAAATCCGTATTCTATCTTTAAAAACCATTCGTTTAAATGGGAGAATTCGCGACTGTTATTTAAAGTTGTAATTAAACTGCGCAATTTATAGCCGGCCAGGTGTAACTAACCTGCCAGTGAACTAACTAACTGACGTAGTTTAGTGTTACGGTCGCGCATTTGCCGTAGTTGGATTTACCTTAGTTCTAGTTTAGGCACGAAGTACTTCAAGAAAGGTCTGAAATGGGTTTACGATGTGGGTAGGTACTTTACACGCGAGTGATAGGTACTCAAAACGTTTCTTTTGGATGTCTATAGGGTTAAGGTTATTATTTATTATTACTGAGTATTAATGCTACTGTAACCATTATATAGCCGTGTGGTGTCCGACAGAGTAGAATAGCAACTCTTTATACACGTGGGTTTCGTACAAGGCGACTAATGTTTTCGAGACATACATCTAGAGTCTCCGTAGGCTGGAAAATAGGCGGCTCCGTTTTCCATGATTATATTTATAACACTGCGATCTCCAACCCGCCTGCCGAGCGTGGAGAGTATGGCCGATCATTCCCATTTAGTGGGTGAGGCCCTAAGTCCAGGAGTAGACTGTTAAGCTGTGATGATGAACCATTATAGGCGGTTAAGTCAGGAGTACCCTAAATCAACGTATGAAAAGATTGGTGAATGTGGAACAAGCCAGAGAGATTTGTTAGGGAAATCGCAATAGTTGCGGAACAGCGTGGTCTCTACCTATCCCTACGTATGTTCAAGTTTTATTACCACGGTTATCCGTGTTTTTACATCGAATTCTCGACGCAATTGCACGCGTTACGAGTTGTCACGTGGAGAGAGTGAATTATCATGAAAGTCTTAAACCGATAAAGTTCACACGTATTGGTTCAATTTATGTTTTTATAAAACACTTGTATGTAGCAGCCTTCAACCTTAAGGAAATATACCGTCACAGGGAGCCAATCGGCTTACAAGGCTGTTCTACCAGTATTAGTGATAAACGTAAAAAACATGTTAATGTTAATTAAATTGATACTAAAGCTTGTGAAGATTCGACTCGCATCACAAACGATTTCCGATTCTTAATTAGGAGATCTTTGTTTTTGTAGACTACGCTAAAACTACACTTGTTAGTGTATGGCTTCACATTGCAGCAGAGAAATGCAGAACTGAATCTCAAATTTCAAATCACCAAAAAAAGCGGTATCAAAATAAATGATAATATCCACTTGCATAACTAATGCCATCATTAAAGACAAAGCTTTTAAATGCCTTTCTAGCAAAAGTAAGAGAATTGTTTTAATATTGTCATCCCGAAGCACAAGACGGTCGAATTAACCAAACCGATTGAGGTAATGCGCATTTTCCGTATCTGGAATGTCACCGGCAGAATCTCACTCGTTACTATCGGTAGAGCTTTGCTATTGGCAGGATAATAAGGCTGTTTCGACTTGTATCTTAGATTGCAGGTATTCTATTTTGACTGGGTATTGGGTACCTATTTTATTGCGTAGGGAGGTACATAGCAGATGGGGGCGCGGGCGGTGCAATGGATGGAAAGTGATAATCGTCGTCAAAGCTACACCTATGTCCTATCTTTATTAACGTCATTCAACGTTTTTTTATACTACACAGTGACAAACGAGCAGACAGCCCACTTGATGGTAAGCGGTAACTATCGCCCATAACATCTACGATTCATGCATTTAGGTTGCAGGCAACGAAATTATAGTATACATGAAATACATGAAATTTGTAATTTTGTTATGTGTATTAAATTTCAAATAAGTATTATTGATAATTTATTATATTGTTTATACCTGGGACTTGCAATAAGTTTATTCTGAGAATAGTATATAACTTGAACTTGGCAGCAGAAATAGATAAGGCGATGGTGCTCACCCAGGCTGGCTATTCAGGCTTGACAGAGTCCTACTACCTGACGTTAATTTTGTAAGGCAAGTATTACTACCGCGGCTTGTTTCGTAACGTTGCGCCGGCGGTGGCGGCGCGCAGCGATGCAACACAAGCGTATTTCGTGGCACGCGCCACCATGCGGTCATAATCATAGTGACATTATGCATTTGTATGTAACTATCCATTAAGCAAGTTCCACTTTGGGTTGTTGGGCCAGCGCAGTAAGTAAGGAAGTATGAAATATCACTAAAATTCAGAAACGTTACACAGAAAGAGGATGAGAGCAAGGCAATACCTACGTCCTATCTAAACCTATCAGAATGCTGGCTCCCTAGACAAAATAAAGCTTATGCCTATCGATCCAACCTGCTCAACCTGAACCTACTAAAGTCCCGGCTACACCGGAACAATAACCCATCCTAAAAGCCTACCTATATTAAAGACTGACAGAACACACATGCTACTACTGTAGACAGCTTTAGAGGTATCACACAGTTCGCGCGAATGCCCCATCAGTCTGTAGTTACTCGAATAAAAGTATAAATTAAAAACACTTTACTTAGCCGTCGTTTCAATGCGTCCGCGCAACCAAGCATGAGACTTACTGCGTCACGCGTGACATCACACCAATTGATAAGCTGAGGGTGCCACTGGCGTCTATATGGTTTTCTGCTGTGTATTTCCATAACAACATAGAACTCGAGTAATAGCCTATTATTTTAGCACAGAAATCAAAGAAAGCAGTACGGTACCTACCATCTCAGTACCGTTAAATAAACAACAGTTTTAAACAGGAAATCAACAACACAAAACTTCCTTCCGGTAACATTCGTGATATCTTCAAACAATTACGAACAGATTGCAATAATTTTTTTATGAATAAAAAGGATAAAGTTCCTCAAAGGCATCTCGCGTTATTGAACAAGGTTAAACTCAGACGTTTTTCGAACTTTCGCTACGTTAGACTCGTAAGCACCTGTTCGCATTTGGCATTCGAGCAACCCTCATAATTTTAATGGTACTCGACGTGTTTCAAAGGTTAAAATTTCAACTTATTAATTTATTAAAGAGTAAAATTCTCGAGTGGCGACCACGTACCGGAAGTCGCAGCGTGAGTAATTCTTCCACAAGGTGGACCGACGACCTGGTCAAGATCGCAGGCACCAAGGGTGGACGGCTCTGGGGGAGACCTTTGCCCAGCATTGGGCGAATATCGAAGTGATTATCTTTTGTAGTACGATGCGTCGCAATTTAAAGGATTTGCAGTTTAGATACTTCGCTGTAAAGTACATCGACGCTTAGTGGTTTTGATCAGTAATGTTTCGCAGTAACGTGCGTTGCGGATTAGTGTTTTCGCTGTTTGATAACGCTGTAAAGTACATCGACGCATAGTTGAGTCAAACCAGCGATTTTTCGCAATAACGTGCATCGCGGTCTTGTTAAGTCGGACATTAGATATATCGTTGGTAAAAACATCCCAGTTTTGTTAAATCGCATTGGCGATAATCGAAGATTGTGCGTGGCAGAAATGAGATACTATCGACTACTGGCTGATACGGTGATGATGACGAATTTATGTCGTACTTAAAGAGCGCCCGCGCCTTAAATGTACTCCCATTGTTACACCCATACATAACCTACACACTTGTACTAACAAAAACACTATGGGCAAGTTATGATCCCCCCACGTCCGGTAAGTTTACTAAAAATAATAATATTTAATGAAGAAATAAGAAAATCCCAGCACGTAGGCCGGACATTAATATCGCGGGGTTAGATGGGAGTCCCGGGGTCCCGCAATATGTCCCGGGAGCCAGAATAATGCGTCGCGCCAAATCCCGGAAATCCGGGAAAATATCTCGCGTCGCGGGTCGCGGCTAGTTTGTTTTATGCGGAAGTAATGAGGGTTTATATTTCTATTTGTGTCTACTCCTTTAATTGGGGAAAGATGTGGGTGGTGTGTGGGTAGTGTGAATAATAGGTCAACCAGTGAGCAAAACTGGAATTGCAGGAGATGAGTAGGTTAAGCCGTTACATGGGTGTTTAAAAGAGGAGTGGTAGAGGAGTGCTCGTTATAGGGAATCTGTGAAAGTTTTCAATAGAAAATTATTTGAAACAAAAACAAAGCTTGTAATAAGAGAATATGTCTTAGCTAAGGAAAGCTAAGGAAAATGTCTTAGCTAAGGAAATCAGAGGATATTAGTACATTGTACTGTTTTTCCAAAAGTTCAAAAGCTCGCCTTGTACGATAATATGTGAGAAAGCGCTGGTGAGTGGAGTCATAATAGAAAATCTCATTGTGAGCACGCAAATAAGTATTTTATTATACCCGTATTAAAATTGAAAATGCATCCGCAGCGAACACAAGCTAATACGACGCCGTGAGCCGATTACTGTGATGTGATGACAGCGTGCAGTCAAATAGGTAATAGAGAAAGAAAAATAGTATTTGAAAGGTTTTATTAAAGATTATGGAAAAATTTGACGACATATAATATCCGTATTCTGTAGCTTGGTGATTACGAAGAAAATGGTTTCATGTAGACTACGGTTAAGAAAATGTGCCCGTGGTCTATCCAGATTCATAACAAATCCCAAATCCATAACACAGGCTAACCTAGTTTGGACTTCTGTCTCCCAATCAACAATTTGATATTTTAAATGTCTTTGTAAACTTTTTGGGAGAAATAAAAATACCTTTACCTATAACATTATAAAAAAAAAAAAAAAAGATTTTCCATAATAATATGAGAGCTGGGGTCTCCACCAGCAGGGGTAGGGAGGTACAATATTTTCGAAAAACGAATTAGACAAACAAACATGTTTCATGATTGAAAATCTACCTAAACAGATAAAATGCTTATCCATTAGTATCGCTTTCGTACTTATCCTTATCGGATTTTGATGCGATGGTAACCGTTAGTTAGAGATCTTTTGTCGGAAGGTTTATATATAGGTATAATAATATAATATTCATATTATAGTAAGAAAAAGTCGAGAAAACCTGTAGGCGTAAAGCGATCGTATTGAAAAAAAAATATTTTATGCAGAGGTAATCATTGTCTTATAATTGGCTATCAAACAGAGAAAACTTAATTAAATCGGTTAAGTATTAATGAAGTTAAAGACTGTTTTGTAACGCCAGAAATATATCGGTGAGTGTATAATGGTAATACCGGCCTTTGTGGAGATCTCTGGGGGAGGCCTATGCCCAGCAGTGGGCGTCTTCTGGCTGATATGATGATTATGGTAATAATTTATTACCAAGATAATGAGTTATCAGTGAGTACCTTTGTTTGAATTGAATTGACTGTGTCTACTCATAGTATTTAATTTAGTATTCAATTTGTCTTATAAACTGTTGGTAATCTAATAAATAAATAAATAATGTTCGTTGGATATGGGGAGTCCTGATGACCTGTAGGGTAGGGTTTATTACTTAAAATAGGCTCCGGTCTCCACTTACACATAAATCGATGTACAGTGTAATGCCTGTAACTCATAATATACATATGTGGAGAAAATAAAAAATATTTGAATTGAATTGAAAATAGTATTTTTAGAAGGTTGGTAGTTTACATGCAGACGCTACACGCTCAGGATTTGTCGGTGTTCATTTCAGTCGAGTTACCGCGGCGCGGGCGCGGGATCAGACCGCCCGTTGTTAGAGGATTATCAGCGTGTACTCGGCTTTATTTACTAATATCATACAATTACCCATACACTGTACTGGAACCGTTGATAATATTGTGTATTTATTAAAAAGAAAAAGCAAGATTGTTTAAAGTTTACCGCTGGAGGACTGGGTGGGAAGAAAGAGTGGCTATTGGTTTAGCGACGGCGATAATACTACAAAGTATAGGAGCGTCGGTGGCCGAGCGGTATCCGACTCGTAAGCGAGAGGTACCGGGTTCGAATCCCGCTGCGGCCATGTACAATGACTCTTGTCTGAGTAATTTACTTTATTATAGTTGCAAACATCGTGATTAAACCTGCACATTCAGGCGATTGAATGTGTAACCATCATCCAGTCTGGTCAGACAGGTCCCCTTGGTAGCAGGGTCACGGAGGTTAGATGGCAGTCCCTCCACTGTAATTACCTGTTCTGCCAAATCCTGGATCATGGTCAAGGCTGTAACGTAACACTGTCCGACGGACAGTGCCAGGCTCAGTTAATAATAAAAACAACGAATATCAGGGTAATGGGTTTATGTACAAACAGTCCAGAAACTACAATCTACAAAACAATAAATTTTTAAAAATAATTTAAAATGTTAAAAGTATGAAAGTTTTTACGAAAGTCCACAACTTATGCCCGGGCTGGATCACTGGGTTCACTGTTGGCCGAAAAGTATAGGTTGCAGATTGACTCGACAGACTATTTAATTTAGAAAACTTCGAGGATAAACTTTTATGCAGTCACGTGCATAATTTGACCGGTCATCTGGTATTTAATTATTGGTTTCTGAAGATAGCTTCTTATAGCTATGATACTGATCCACCTTCTAGTTCGAAGGCTGGGAGAACTCTGCCCACTCATCCGCTGCACTCTCTAACAAAGGCTCGGGTCTTCACTTAAACACGTTCGATAACGCATTTGGCACAAAAGAAGATATAGTCTTGATGGCCAGTACTCGTAGTCGACCAGCCAGTTTCCGAAGTGGTCGATATTTATTTTCGGACGACCTCGTGTTTAGCAGCCAAGAAGATATAATCCATGAAGATATGATGAAGAATTGGATCCAGCAATTATCTAGAATAAGGGGAGCACAAAAAAGATTAAAATCTCCGCCATCTATGAACTGTGTCCGCATGACAACATATGACATATAAAGAATAAAATAATAAAAGATTAACGTCCACGTAAGAATCCAGACACACACCCCAATACCCTTGTATTTGTCCAAAAACCCTCATTACTTTTACCAATTGGATATTTAGGAAACGAGAGATCATTTCCCCAAAAGAAAATACTCTAATCAAGGTTCGATTCGATTCAAAATATTTGTAGAACGTAATTACAACGTAGTCAGAATTTACAGTATTAACTAATTTTCCAGGCAAAGATGATGAGCATTCAGAGCCTGAAGGGCCAAACCCAAGAATATACCAATTATATGTATAAAAATTGACAATAAAAGTGTCAACGTGCTGAACAGTTATTTGAACAGGAGTAACAGTAAGTACAGCTTCAGGGCAAGACCCTACAAGGCGGACCCTGGGCCCTCGTGTGCGAAAGCACAACCAGGACATTAACGCCAAGATGATTATTTATTATGATCATACTACAAAATATCATATTGCGACACTTTTAGCGTCTGTCGCTATTGGCAGACGGTTTCATAATTAGGTTGATACACTCGCTGAACAGACCATAGCTTAGAAGTTAGAACAATCCCTACCCAGTCTAAAAAACAAACCGCCCCTAATTTCGAACAAAGTGTTTTGTTAAATCTTAAATTTCGTTAATTCTTGCTTATTCACGTATTAATTATTGAAAAACTCTCAGTCAGCGTGACGGGCGGCGCCGGGGAGCGAGCCTATCCATCATCCGGCTAAATTCTGGGCCGCTTTGTTTGCACGGATGTGCAAATCTTTTCATGGAGCGCGTAAGGAGCCGATAATGGAGGATTTGTTTTGAGAGAGGTATAGGTTGTTATTGAGGATGTTTGGGAGGTTGAATGCCACGGGGTTGGTTTTTTTTTATGTGGGGGATGCAAACGAGAAAGTCGAGGAGAGATGACGGTCAAATGTCTGCTAGTTTGTATAACAAGTACATACAAACACATACATAAAACTCACACCTCTGTCCCACAGGTGGGGTAGGCAGAGACTGTGGACCGCCACTTTGCTTTGCTTTTTGTATAACAAGTACAAATGAAAAATATTTTTTCATAGCAAGCTTTTATCGCGTCTCTATGATCAGTCAAGACTAATCAAACGAGCCCAAACTCGGTAATGCGTAGTTTAGAAGTTCCTATGGCCACCTTCCGACTCCATTATTATCATTAGCTCGATGGTATCATAACACGGCATTGTTGAACTTACACGAGTGTGCAATATTTCACCTCAATCGGAAACAGGGAAATAGGTCAAATTTAACTTGCAATATTTAATTACGCATGCCGAAGGATCTCCAACTGACTGTTACGGGCTGTGATGATTTAATTACGAACAGAGACGGTGACATATGAAACTAAATAAAATCTTGTAAAAAAGGAGTGCTCCTGGCGCTAGATGAGATCTTCACCCACACAAAACAAAACACACAACAGGTATCTTATTTTGATTTAGCTGTATCTTCGCCATCTAATACCGTGTCTCACCTGTATTGTGTAGTGTACCGTGACTCAGTAACACCATGCTAATAATATCTAACGGTCACATCTCATTGTTGGCAGTTTTTTGTCTTCGTATTTTTAAATGATACTATGCAAATTACTTTAAGACGTGCGGTTTAGATAGACATGTATATCCTCATATTGTGTTTGAAAAACTAAATAGTATGACCACCAGGGAATATCAGTGTATAGAATGAATGTGTGTAAATTGTGGAAGAAGCGAGATTGGTGAGGACCGTCGCAAGTGATCGTGTGGTGTCCGGCAGAGTAGAATTGCTCCAACCCTTCCGAGTGTCGCAGAAGGCGACTAATGTCGTGAGGGCACTGTAGGTATTCCGTACAAGAAAAATTCAACATTATAGTGATAGTAGACGTTTAGGAGACTCACAAAACGTTGTTCTGCCCGTGCAAATTCAGAAACAAATAAAACATTTTGTTTACTTTGACATCGACTTATCGTAGCGGATAGTACTTACATATTCTTTTGTGTGGGTTCTAGAAGTAAAAATACCGGTCGGCTTCACACCCTCTTAGCAGTTTCGCTTTTCAGACACATTATAGTCATCAAAGCGGTAAGTGAAGAGTTGAGAGTGAGTTGGGTAGAATATAATGTAGATTTTTTCCGACGTTTAATAACATCGTACAATGAAGGATCGCCGTAAACGCTCCAATTATTACTGACTCTATCTATTTTTCTCTATCTCCAATATTGTATGTATATGAACGAAAGTACTTCACAGAAACGTGCCGTGCCCCAACCACGTGCCTACAGATTTGCTCATCTCATCACAATATTCGGTTGTACGTGACCGTGCATCCCGGCCGCGCATTGCTCTCAACAATCCTGTTTTTATCCAACGACCCGTCCGATGCTCTCGGGAAATTGCTTTTGATGTTTAGCGTGTTGTCTCTTGGTGACCTGGATTTTGATATTTTATTTATATTAAAAATGGAGGCAAATGTGCAAACGGGTCACCTGATGGCAAGTGATCAGCGCCGCCCATGGATATCCGCAACACCAGTGCGTCGCGAATGTGTTGCTGACCTTTGGCGGCCTGGGGCGGCCAACATGGCACTGTGTGTTTTCTTCCTATTATCATACCCTCTCCTTTTTGACGATGGAAAGAGATATTTAATGTCCCACCCAACAAAGATCGAGTTTTTTTTCAAATTAAACTAACCAGGCAATTGACCGCAATCTCACCGGTGGTAAGTGACGATGGGGCCTGTCTATGGACAGCCTATTCACACTACCCTTGGAGGCGTCCAGATTATAATGATCAAGGAACACACTCGCAGGCAACGTGTGTGTTTTGAGTTTATTGAGTTTTGAGATAAATGTAGGTTTATTTCTTTAAGGCCCCAATGTCGTAGATACAGGTTCGGAACTACCGTTTCGGGAAGATCATTCCATAGAAAAAACTGGAATGACTGTTAGCACAATGAATAATTTTGTTTACACTTTATTGTGGGAATAACACATCCTGATCTTATTGGTCTGCGTCGTTAGGTAGGAAGGGGGAATCTAAAACGAAGCGACTTATAATGATCTTCGCGACTATAACTAGCAGTTAAACAAAAATAATTCGTTATTGCCACATAAACAAGCACATACCGCTCACAACCATCATAACGCATTCACTGTTAAAAGTTATGTCATGAAGAATCAAGCCCCATAGCTATTCTACATGGTACCGTAAATATGCAATCCCATTCGACGCATTGTACCAGAAACGTAAATGATCATACACGCACAGACACTCCCGTAGACTTTGGTACGAAATGAAGTAAGACCTATATGTAGGGTTTGTTGATTACTATAATTTTTGTTTGTAGAGGTAGGTGTAGGGTTCTCTAGGTAACCATTGTTACCATTTTATACCTTAAACATACCTATTTAGAGGTACCTATTTCATCACTTTATTTACGTTTCACCATTTATAAACAATAACCACAGACCTACAAAACGCCTGATCAGACGCATCCAATATTATTATCTACCCACATCTAACTACCACTTTATTAAAAGAGTGAATAAAATAACCATTCATAAGCAATATCATTTGTTTTCCATAAATATTGGAGGGCAATATGCAATGAGTAATAATAAAAGTTTCCTATCCCCTCCCCCGAGTTGCATCGAATTATGACCATCGACATTGTTTGGGTGCTCGTGTCCATAGGTAGTGTATCGGATCGGGGTCCGTCATTGAGAGTATACGGGAGAATTGATTAAAAATAACACGAAGTAATTTTATAATCGTTTTAGAAACTTACGGATTTAATAGACACAGTAATTGTTCGTAAGACACTGGCAAAAACGCCACAATTTTTTCGATTATTGGTAAGGGACTACCTGATCCGGCTTCGCACGGGTTTTCTGGACTTTTCTTTACTTTAGTAGGCATGTATTTTACCTATAGGTAAACCTACCGGGAGAAATTCCACAACTGACAATTAAAATCCCATCGCTAAATCGCAAATCCGTTGCGTGGTTTAGTAGAAGTCAGCAGATGTACAGACAGACTCGAAAAACGACTTTATTTTACACTAGCGACCTAGCACCCGACTTCGCTTCGGCAATGAGTTAAAAGGAAATTATATAAATGACAGGTCTGAAGGACTTAAACACGTATGAACGATTAAATAATTCATCAAAGATTCACGTTATAAATGTTAATAATAAAGTTCTTATGATGTTTAAAGTAAACTATTTTATCTGAATCGGATCGGATAGCATCGAACAGTGGACACGTGCAACGGAGTCCGTTCGTCTAATGGATTGGTACACAGACAAATTGCACAATATATTTCCTTGTGTAGCGTATAGTCTACTTAGGTACCTATAGTTACATACTGGAGAGATATCCTACTAATATTATAAATGCGAAAGTGTGTAAGGATGTTTGTTACACCTTCGCATAAAAATTACTTAACGGATTTCGATGCAATTTGGCAGTATTGTAGCTTAAAGCCCAAACTTTAATTTATGCTTAAATTCAATATAGTTATCGCGGGAAAAGGTCCGGAACGTAATAACCAAATTTTACGGGGACAAAGCCGCAGGCAAAAGCTAATTGGTACGTGACATTTGTAGACTTTTTACTCTACTTATAAAACTCAACTTTTAACATTGACAGTTATTACTTAATATCACCCATAGAGAAAAAAAAATTATATACAAACAGATGTCACCGTACCGTCTGACCGTGTGCCTCCCAAGGCAATAAAAAAGTTAGAACAGTATTACCAGCAAAGTTGCATGCGCCTGCTCTAGGTAACGGATTCAGGCCATTAATAGAGCAATGATCTCCCAAGATGTTTTGCATATGAAACGCACACGGCACAACACGCCACTATAAAGCGCGTTCAAAATCATTAATGGTCCAGCGCTACATTATTAAAAGTACTTGGGGCACCTTCATCTGCATGTTTTATTATAATTACTCGAGTTTACTACCAATTCATGAAGTTAAGTTAGCTGATACGCGTTTTTGTACCGTTAGTAGGTTTTCTCTGGAGAGTGCAACATGGAGTTCTTCAAGAAAGTGGTGAAAACGTTAGGTTGGGTTAGTTACTTATTATAAATAAAAGTAGGTACTTAACTAGGTAAGTAGGTATCTAAATATTCACCCCAAAGTTCGTCATTGCCAATAATTCGACCTTGATGTTCCGGTTTAGTCCTCAGGAAGTAATTTTCTAGTACATTGACTGCTGATGACAGATTGTACCTGTAGATTGTGAAATTGGTTATGTAGTTTCGGTATCGTAGATCGAATCTGTGTAGTTACAATATTAATGTATGTATGAACAATGCCTAATTACCTGAACGTAGCATATTTTGCCATTTATGTAACATGCAGGTATGTACTTCTATTCAGAATAAAAATTTGAAATGACATTTATATTTATAAACAAATATGTCTTCATTAAAATAATAATATAGACTATCTGTTATAACAGTATTTTTTGATTAGAGTAATGACGACATTACCAAGCAAACCGTACGTCTAGTTTAAATATACTGACCTATTTGCATTTCTCATTGCCTGCCATTAAACTGGACAATAACCATCGATTTAATTCCACGCCAGAGTTTAAGCTAATTAAAAAGTTTATTTAAAAATACGTCTATATTACCTATATGTGTTCAAAAATACCCAGAAGTCTGTGACGGGCGCCTGGCTATTAAAGTTTCAGCATTTAGCGCTACCACGGGCTTCCAAGCACTGCCTCGAAATGGCAATGATTATGAAATTATATGACTCGCGTCACATGACATCACGTGGCGTAAGTCCAGTCTGGCTTTAACGTAACGTAACTTTGATGTAACGTCGTGTAACATCACATCACTCTATCATAGCGGCACCTTCTGCGTTATAGAAACACACTCAGAAATACAGCAAGCAAGATCCTATAGCTATTAGTAGGTATAAGCTTTAAGACTTTCATGATTATTGACTACACAAATCACACCTGCCCATTCACGCAACCAAAATGCATGAGTCGTATATGTTATGGGCGACAGTTCTCGTTTGTCACTGCGTCGCATAAAAAAACATAAATCGTATGACCAGTGGCGACAAACCCTTTATGTGTAATGCGTAAAGTTACTAGTATACAAAACTCTTTGGTGTAACGTCATAAGAAAAGGCAAACTATCAATGACCTTGATTATTTACGATGTGTGTTTGTCTAACTGCCTTTATGATATTTTTCTCAATCTTGGAGCTGTTCGTCTCGTCGTGTTTATCGTTCGTGGTTTTATCGCATTCATAAAATTGATTGAAGGCGCTTGCAATGTCATTACAGAATTTAATTGGATTTTACATTCAAGTTCTCCTTTCATTTAAAAATCGAAGCACTATCGTTTGCATGATTAAATCTGCGTTTTATGTTTGTATCTGTTTTTATTTCTTACTAGCGATGCGTACCGGTTTGCCCCGGCTTTTGGTTACTATAATATGTACAGACAGATAGACGCGGAGGGCGACTTTTATTTATAACTTGTGTAGATAAATAAATAAATATGCTTGGACAATTCACGCAGCGCCATCTAGCCCCGTTGTAAGCAAAGCTTGTGTTATGGGTGTTAGATAACTGATAAATTACATTTATACTGTTTTTTTAATACATATCTACTGTTTGTACATTAAAATTTATCACTTCAATTTCTAGTCGGCTGGGAATCGAACCCGAGACCTGTGCGTGGCGACCGGTATTTAACCAACTGAACCACTCGGGTCGTCAGATATAGATAATACTTACGTATTTGGTTTATTGGCTCGTATTGTAAGCTATTGCGATGCACTCACACTCTGGGTTTCTGTCTACCATACTTACCTTCAGCATGAAATTACACTGTCTCGCTTAGAAGGGCAGGTCCTTCACACTGAAACACAACATCGGCACAGGGAAACTTCTTCCAAGCCAGTGACCACGGATCCATCTGATAGAAAAATAACTATACAACCTACTTCATACAAAATGATTCCATCATTTGTTCATAAGTAATAGTACAACAATTTTGAATTCTTCAAAAGGCATGTCTACTACCAGTTAGGTTCTAAAAGACTAGCACCTGCTACATAAAAAACCGAATTCGCTCCCCTTGGGTTGCAGATATCTTGGACGACAGTGACCACTTTCCATACGGCGGACCAAAGCCAGATCGTGTGCCTCCCTCGGTTAAAAAATAATAGTACGAATCACGAGGTCAGAGAACAGCCTACGAGAACCAAGTATACAGTTACAGTTAGTAGTAGCCACAGCCTTCCCAGAGGGACAGCAGTCAGTCGCGTCTGAAATAGCCTGACGCAGCGCTCGACAGGTTTTTAATTTTGAAACGTAACTGTTTGCGACGGCTCGTTCCAGCCGCTGTATTGTTATTTTTAAGCGGCTATGTTTGATTTTTACCCGAATGCGCTACGAAAAGGAAGGTAATGTGTTTATCTGGTATCAGCCCATGCATGTATGCCGGTGTTGTTAGAATCTCATATTCATCAGTCATGACCATGACGTATGTAACTGCGACGAAATATCGAGGTAATAACAATACTAGCCTCGGCAATAAACCCGATAACATGTGCGATTAAAGTGTAGTGAATAACCACGAAAGTCTTCAAACCTATGTGTCATATTTATATTTTTTATTTTATTTTATCATTCGTTCATTCCTTCCCTTACTGCGTTAATCCATAAAATTAAGTTTGCGAATGCGGAGTCTTACCATGTTCGAAAGTCTTTGAAAAAAAATTTGAAACTGATACTAATCTTTCTGATTGCCAGGTTCCTGTTTGTCATATTCAATAGTACCTAAAGAGAAGGGCGGAGAAATAACAAGCTTTTTTTACACATAAACAAAACTAACAGGCTTGCGGGCCACCTGATGGCAAGTGGTCACCGCCGCCTATGGAAATCAGCAACACCATAGTTATCACCAATGCCTTACATGCAATTACTAAAACTAATTAGTTCACCCTTTGTCCACAGGCATGGTGGTGAACGGTTTCGTGAACGTGGTGATAACCACCATCGAGAAAAGGTTCGGGCTACGCTCCATGCAGACGGGGGTCATCGCCGGGGGGTGAGTTCCACCTGAATAATGGTTTTAGATGACTTGGTATAAGGCAAATAGGCAGACAGCCGACTTGGAACGTGGTGACTGTCATCCATAATGCGTGGCGGTCTGGAGTCTTTTGTTTGTCCTAATGTTTATAGTCCTAAAGTCGATTGATAAAATATGATTCTCCTAAATTCGATTGTCCTAAATATTAAATTATCCTAATGCATTCATTGTTCTAATACTTTTTACAATACTTTTAGAACATACATAGAGGTACCTGGGGCATTATGAAAATTTCTCGTGCTGGCCACTTACAATAAAAAAACAAAAAATCGACTACGTAACTTGAAAATGGAACTCTCTGGGAACATGTTACTTTTCAATTTACGAGACTGTAATTTGTTATTTAATTGTAGATTTCTTTATCGCTTAGCATGCTTACTATGCCAGTCTATTTAGAAGTCTTTGTGCTTTTTCCCCCTGAATGGAGATAATTACTTTGGCGTAGAATTATGCTGGGCATTCATGTTTTTCTCTTCCACCAGCTACGACATGGCCTCCTTCGCGTGCCTGGCCCCCGTCACCTACCTCGGGGGCCGCAGCGGCGCCTCCAAGCCGCGCTGGCTCGGCTGGGGCGTGCTGCTGATGGGGGTGGGCTCGCTGCTCTTCGCGCTGCCCCACTTCCTGGTGCCCCCGTACATGGCGGCCGGAGACGATCCTGAGGACCTTTGCGTGCATAACAGGACCATGGTGAGGTGGAGAGGGTGTATATTGTTTTGACGTGGAACGTCTTTTTAAACCCTGGATGCTAAGAGGGTGTTATGAGTTTGAACTGTATGCATATGGGGGATTGTCTGAAAGGATGGACTGATTTTGATGTGATTTTCTTTATTTGAAAACCAGTTTTATCTAGTTTAGAAAATATATGTTGTTTTAGGGGGTTTTACATCTGTCGGTCACGTTTTTTTATTTTTTCATTCTACGCGTATGGTTAGCGGTAACTGTAACCTAACATCTACGATTTATGCATTTAGGTTGTAAGCAACAAAAATGCAGAACCGAAGGTGCGTTCGTTGCTACTGTAAAGACTAACATGAAATGCCTCAGGCATGCCTGTAAACGCGCTGGCTACCTTATCCTTCAAAGCGGAACCTAACAATGCAAGCATTGTTCCTTAGCGGCAGAAATAGATCATGCGGTGGTACTCTCCCAGGCAGACTCCTCAGGCTTGACAGGGTTGCATCGTCACTAAAGCCTGGTTTACACGCTGACAAGTGATAAGTGCGAGTGAGAAGTGCAAGTGTCAAGTGACAAGCACTTTGTGCGTGTGAACGAGCAGTGACAAGTGCGAGTGGCAAGTGATAAGTGTGAAGTGACCAGTGTCAAGTGAATAGAAGCCTGCTCTATTTTTCACCCCCGCTCCACCCGCGCCTTCTCCTCTCTCGCCCACCGCGGCCTTGACCGCAGTGTTCCCGAACCTACCGATTTTTCGGTATTTCTACCGATATGGGCTCTGTTCTACCGAAATACCGAAATGCAACGATTTTTCCACGATTTCAGAGTATACATGGAAATTTTCCCGATTTTCCTACCGATTTCCAGGATATAGATACAGAGTGGCGCATTTTAAGAAATTGTGAACAAATAAAGCGCGCAGTTCGGCAATCGATGTAGTAATGAGCTTACAGCATACTTACTTGTCACATGTGTGAACACCGACTTGCTACTTGTCACTTGACACTTCACACTTGCTACTTCACACTTGGCACTTGCCACTTGTCAACGTGTAAATCAGGCTTAATAGTGGGATGAAATACGTTGCTTCAATGGATTTTAATCATATGGTAGTTTTAAAGCTGCCATAGAAATTGTGTGTGGTTAAATTTCCACGAATTTGCAATAAGATGCAGTTACAATGCGTAAGCGCTCTTGGGGACCTCTGATTGACCGATCAAAAACATTTTACTTCACACCGGTTTACCTTGATGGGTTATTACATTCGGAATTCCATTGCGATGATCATGTCGTTAAAAGCTACTTTCGCAGTTCTGCGCTGAACTTTCACTATCGCAGGAGATAAGAATAAGAATAAGAAACATTTATTTACGTTTAAACAGGAACACCACAACACCAAAAATATAAATAACGCCATTTGGAAAACACGACATTTTGTAATATAGCAGAACAGAAAAAGTACACAATAATTAACAAAAAGCACATAAAAGCAAAAGCTAATAAAAGCACAGTGTCAATGCGTAAGGTAGGTAAGTCTAAACTCTATCACTTTGAGATGTCTTTTTCGGCCATGCTTAAACCTTATTTTTTTGTGGGAATAAAGTAAGAAAATTAATTATGTAGGTCGTTGTAGGTTAGACGTTCACTTTCCTTTAATATAATAAAAATTTTTAAACTATCCAAATTAAAAATGTTAAGTAACGAAGGCATAATTGTAAACAAAACTTTAAAATGTCCCATGTGAAATCCGCGCCACTTATCTACCTACTTACCTATAATTACTTAAATTTTATTGACTTAATTTAAATAAGCTGTAACCTAACCTCTCATGCCAATGAAAGAAGAACAGCTATTTTAAGTTGGCCAGCTCACACTCTGGCTTTGTAGGCTAGTGTTTGTTTGCAACTGAGCCATTATCGTATCCCCCAAGGTATCTCGTGAATGGTGTGCATAAATTGTGCATCGAGATAGCATAAATTCACTGACAATGACGTATTGAAACCTGATGGCAAGGCTTTAATGGGCATTGCCCGGGACAACAGATAAGGTTGTCCCCTAAGTCGTCGATAATAATAGGCAGCCAGGTACTATATTGCTGCGACTACTATGTGTAGGAATTGAATAAAGTGTTGTCGATGTCTGCTGAGAACCAATATAAGAAATAATGAAACCTAAAATAAAATAAAACTGCCACTTAAATTTTGATAGTTAGTAGTGCCATTGCATAGCAGACTCAGGTAACAGAACACATAATTAGCTTTTGTTGCGAGATACTGACATCTGCTGTGGAAATCCTGAAGTGACTGAACTAAAAATGTTGATGTGGGACCAAATACCAAAAGGGATATCAGCCACCCGTATCTAACCCGCCGCGCGTATTATGGAGAAGGCTCAGGTCCAACGTTGGACTGTTGCGAACAACTAAAATTGACATTGACCCGTGCTGAACGTACCTACCTACTTCTTCCAAGGCATATCAGGTTTGATTTTGATCCAATTTCCGAATATGCAGTCACCCAGCCCAGTGTAAGAGGAACCAACTCAGCTTGTCTCAAAACTCCGGTTTTATCCCTATGCGGAATCTTGCGACGTAGATTAGACAAGTAGATTTTTAAAGCCAGTCAGCGTAATAGGAACCGCCACAGCCTGTGCTGTGAACTGAAAACCGTGTCTCAATACCCTGACTTCCCCCCAGGCGGAGCCCTGCGGCCCCCGGCAGGCGGACGGCGGCGCGTGGCTGGCGGTGTTCGTGGCGGCGCAGCTGCTGCACGGCGCGGGCGCCACGCCGCTCTTCACGCTCGGCGTCACGTACATAGACGAGAACGTCTCCAAGAAGATGTCTTCCGTTTATTTGGGTGAGTTTTGGCTTCCTAACTTACTGCGGGGGCTCAGCGACCCAAAGTGGAACTTGGCTCCCGACATCAGAGATCGCCGCCTCTTCCTATACAACGGCAATTGAGGATGCCTAGTGCATGCAGGTTTTTCAGAACTTCTCCATCCAGCGATATCTGGGTCGTCCGAGCGGACATCGACCACATAATTATGCTCTCCTTACGGCGCGATCCTCCCCCATCCTTTATAAGTGACCAAGCCAACGCAGTCTAGCGGGTTCTATCTCTCCCAAAATATAAGGTTTTTTTAGTTTTGACTACCACAGAATAAATATGTTTATCATCACCATTCACATGATAATTGTCAGCGCACCACTCGGAACGCGTCTTATTTTGAATTTAACCCAATATATACCTAAAGCCTTTTCTGGGTTATATACATTAGTTGAAAACGAATCGATGCTCTTACTGTGAAAGAAAACATCGCGAGAAAACCTGCACATTCAATGTGTAACCATGATCCAATCTGGTCAGGTTCCCCTGTTAACAGGATCACAGACGTCCGGCGGCAGTCGCTCTACTGTAGGTAACCATCTGATCTGTATAAACCTGGATCATTGTCAAGGCGGACCCCGGACCCTCGCGCGCGACAGCATAACAGGGGTATTGACTCCAAGTACATTTTTATAGGGTTGTAGAGCCGGTCCATGTAAGACTAAAGCGCTGTCCTAATTGGCAGCGGTCGTGCAATCGTGGTTGTGCGACGGACGTCATCCGACCACTAAGAGACCTACAACCCGCCCGTCGCACAACCATAGTCGTACAAAAGCTACCAGTTAGAACAGTGCCAAACTCATGTCATCATATCTACACACCTAGAACTACCGTAGCCTAGCTAACTAGTATACAGGGTTTGGATCTGGAGTTTATCAGAAACAACAAATCCACGCGGGTAATTCATTGTTAATAGAGCAATATTCTTTCAATCACGACCACTCGTTTGGTTCAAAATTACTGGTATTAAGAATAACTGAAATGTCCCCAACCGTGATTTCTCAGAAACTTTCTCCGCCCACCGAATATAACCGATCAATGGAGTCATTTAACTCATTTCTCATATATGGGGTTCAATTCCCTCACTCAGTGCGGACGTTTGGCCGAGTGCTTTCCTGTGTATGCCGTTGACAGCCGTTCGGCTCATTACTGTTATAAGTCACGGGGTATTACGCCTTTGGAACTACTGGACACAAAATATATATCTATACTGGCTTTTGCCCTCGACTTTGTTCACGTGGAAATAGTTTTGAGAGTTTAGCTTTTGCCCGCGTTTACCTCCGTATTGTATAAATGGTAGTACTACAGGGAGGGAGGTCTGGTTGTGCCTACCCTACCCGAATTAGATAAAACATTGCTTAGATTATCAACCTACTAAACTATCAAAACCTAATCAAAATTAGTTCAGTAGTTTAAGCGTGATGCGCAAACAGGCAAATTGAGAGACAAAAATTAAAAAAAAAGTTTGCTTGGTGACGTTCCAGAATCCTATCCTTACTATTTTTTCCTGAAATATCTTCAATGATTTTATCAGTATTAGAGAGTAAACGTGCTTTTTTACACTATTCGTCCTCGTGGATCAACTTCATATCCTAACAAGAACAATTTTATAGTGAGACAATCATTCCCCTAATTAAGCCCATTTGGAAATAAAGAGTAGCATATGGCCTTCTCCAATTTACCTACCTCCTGGCGAATATCCTAATCTTTTCAACGGCTTAGGCATGAAAACATACCTGTATTTATTTCCTCCAAACCTATTACAATCTAGAATAGTACAAATACTACTACCTACCTATTCTTAAGTAACAAACAAAGACCGTATCTAACCATGCCATTATAGCCGGAAGCAGGCGTTTGCATTTCCGTCCTATCAATGGTCGATTGGTAAATGAACAGTCAAATGATGAAACGCTTACAGAAATGATTCCCTCCCTCTACGAGCTCTTGCGTACTAGTTTAGCAGAATTGTTTATGTTAAAATTACTTAATTGTAGTCCAGTGTAGGTAATTACTTACTCAACAGTTTTTGTAAATTCACAATTGAGGCGCGGAAAAACATTTTACCTTTGTAGATGCCCTTGTAGCCAAAACGGCCTTTTAGACCAGGTGAATTGGCTAGCCAAAACACGTAAGTACTTTAACAATAATTAGGTACTTTGTCCAATGACCTTTGCGGTTAAATCATAATGGTTCGTATAAGTATGCAATAAACAAACACATAAGTAAGAACGTTCCGAACTTGTGCATCGAAAGGAAAATTTCCTGCACTCGGACACTACACGAGCGTCTCCGTCCATTACTTGCAAACTTTTAACTCCTGAACACCTGCAATCACCCGCCATCCATCACAGTTGCCTTTCTACTATGTCGCCTAAAGTAATAACCCATTAGCGATCTCATGCGGCCGAAAGTACCCGCGGGGTACCTTTCTTAGCCATTCAGCGCGGGGTGTGGAGTGCCCTCGCCGGGGGTCGGGTTAAGAGATGTGGGACGTGTAAAGGCGGGTGACAGTCGAAGCTATACGAACGGTAGGTGACAGAGATTTTGATAGCTGTTCATTATAAGATCAGTACAGAATAGAATCACTCCAAAATTGTATGAATTTTTAATGAGCGTCTCTAAGACAACGCACATAGCCAATGTAACGCGCGTCTCCGACGCTTGATAGGTATAACTTGGGCCTTTTACACTTCAAACTATTCAAAAGATTACAAACATTATTGCATGACGTGAGAACTGAATATGAGGGTACCACCCTCATATCCAGTTCTCACGTCATGCGAATTCCTCAGACTTGACAGAGGCTTACGGCTGGTAAAATATATCTTAGTATTTTCACCGACATCGCTAAGTACAGTAAGTAAGTATTTTATCGTCATCTGTCGGAGTTATGAACTATCACCTACGTACTGACATTATGTGACATATATCGATACGGAATACTTCCTCACTTTTGGCTTACTTACTCGGTCCCACAAGTAAATAACTTTTAACCCAAGACGAAAAAAGAGGGGTATTATATAATTTCAACGCGTATATCTGTACGTCTCTCTGTGATATCGTAGCTCCAGAACAGATGGACTAATTTAAGTACGGTTTCCTTTAATTGAAAGCCAGTTAAATCGAGGTAGTTCTAAGCACCGTGTCATTTAAATCGGTTCAGCAGTTTAGGAAATATTTGAGTATAATGTAATGATCGGAGGTTTTCCGAAGTTATTATATCGGTTGATTTGTTGGCAATACAATAGTAACAGATCATTTAAGTCAGGTTTGAGAGTGCTCTACCATTCGTCAGGAGTAGCAAACATCTTCCCCTACACCCGGCCCCCAATCTCCGCGCGGCTTTTAGCTGTGAAAACACTGGGCCCGCACTCCACGGACAATGCGCTGCGAGCCGCGTCTGTTTGCCGCCCACTCGCGGCGCGAGAACGCCTTGAGATGTTTGTTATGTGGAAGCGATAGGTGCGTTGTGCAGCTGTGCGCGGGGCCTTTAAAGATTACAGGTTATTATAGGGTTGGATAAAATAATATTTAGGTAGCTCCCCTTTCGAAACGCCTGAAGCGTTTCGGCACGGCCTAGTTTTGGCCCGCAGGCCGAAAGGACTGAGACCATAAAATAATCTGTCGATTAGGTCCGCACAATTTATTTGTAATTCCACCCACCACAAAAATATGAATTTTAGGCCAAAACGCCTAAAGAAAAATACATTTTTTAATACAACAGTCCTTACGGCCCGCGGGCCAAAACCAGTCCGGGCCGAAACGCTTGAATACTCGCCTTTCAACGTTCTGCAACGACTAGGCATTAGGTAACCCGTTTCTACTGTCCTCAGGCAAGGTAATTAGTAAAATATACTAATGCCATGCTGTCATGCAACGACAATGCTGAACCCCACAGAGGTAGTGTCCCTGTGAATCGTATATGTCGGTTAAAAATTATGCACATCGGCTAGTTTCGGCTTCGTTTTTAATTTATTCACGACGCTCTACTTACTCTACCTACTCTACCTACTCTACGCGGCTTTATGTGGCTTATTTTTTAGGTGGTACCATAGATATTGGTATACCAGGGAATACCAATCTCTATGGGTATACGTAGGGTATGGGTGGTACTCTGCCATGCCTGAGGAGTCAGCCTGGCTGAATACCGCCGCCTTATCTATATCTGCCGCCAAGCAACAACGCTTGCGACATTGTGTTTCAATTTAAAGGATAAGGTAGCCAACGCAATTATAGGCCTTTCATCTTAGTCCACACAATGATAACACACCTGCGGTTTTGCATTTTTCATGCCCGCAACCTCAAGTCGCAGGTTTTCAATTTTAAAAGTTTAATATTTGCATACGTACCTTATCTTTGTATGTGAGAACCTCAGATCAATTAAGAAATAGAGACGGCGCGCTGTTAACAGTGATATGGGCTGGTTTCGTAAACATGTGTGTCATGGCGTAGTTTGGTTATCAATAGGCCTAGGCGTAGTTTGTTTGTTAATGTGTACATACACACAGCATGACGTAGTTTTACGTGGACCAGTATGTTGTTGCAGGATTCTGTATTTATTTCTTATTTGATCTGAAGTATGAATTAAAAACAAAATAATATCTCCTTGCTTGTTCTAGGGGTCTACTACACCATGGCGGTGGTGGGCCCAGCGCTGGGCTACGTGTTGGGCGGCCAGATGCTCAATATATACACAGACTTCCTCACAGTTGATACCAGCACGTAAGTATTTACTTTTACTAGTTATTGAGCGCGACTTCGTCCGTTTAAAACTCAGGTAATACGTTCCGGACCAGTTCCCGTGGGAACTACATTGAGTACACATGTTGTAATTAACTAGAATTAATTACAACATGTGTTAATATTTATTCTGGATTAATCAAAATCTGTTCAGTAGTTTTTACGTCAAAGAGTACCTAAGAAATGTTCATATACAAACATTCATCCTTAAAAGTTATTGCGTTTAAAAAAGTAGGATTCTCATTTTACTAAGGAGTTGCCAGAAATTTTTAAAAGAGGTAGGTCATTGCGGGGTATCCCGTTCGAATTGGAGCAGCCCGACTGGGGAAATACCTCCACCTTATAGAATACCGCAGCTAAACAGTACTCTTTTAAAAAGTATTGTGTTTCTGCCGATGAGTAAGGTCTCCAGTGCTCCATGGGGTGGGGATTTGGGGAACCGTAGCTTTGGCATTGGAGGGGCATTTGCCTTTTTGCTGCCGGAGCAATGTGTTATAGAGGTGGGCAACGCATTGGCGATACTCTTGGTGTCGCTAATGTCTATAGGCAGTGGTGACCACTTTCCATCAGTTTAAAACATTGAAACGCATATCGTTCTTCTAATACTTTGAACTGATATTATGAGCTATTACAACTATACTGATATTACTAGACTCAAAGGTCTAATTGTATAATATACAGAGCCTCTTTTTAATTAAAACTTCAGTCACTCCATCAAATATGCTTAATTAAATGTACAAAGCAGGTACGCATATTTCAGGTTTCATTTGCTGATGCCAATCAAAATAAAAAATAATTTAAAGCCTCTTACTTTTTAATATTGCCGGCCGAGGGCAGCGGTTGGGCTTCCAGCCACGCACCACTCATCTCATTGAGCGGCGTTCGCGGAACTTTTCAGCCAGATTAATCCTGTAACTTGTATGGTATCCATTCGGAATATTATTTTGCCGCGGGCGTCTAGTGGCGTCGACTTTATATTGGTACTTCCTTACTTTATTTGAAACGATTCATTATTATTTTAAGAGAGGCTGTGGCAGGATATTCCATTAGCATTGGAGCCGCCCGATGGGGGAAGTAGCTCCGCTTTACGGAATACCGCAGCCAAACAATATTACTTTAAACGGTGTTGTGTTCTTCCCGGTGCGTTAGGACTCCAGTACTCCGTGGGGAGCCGTGTCTTTGGTAGTGGAGGAGCCTATAATTTGCCTATTCACTGCCAAAGCAAAGTGTCCCGAGATTTTAGAGGAGGACAACGCATTGGTGATACCCCTGGTGTTGCTAATTGGCAGTAGTGATCACTATACTTCAGGTGGCCCGCTTGCCTGTTTGTCCCTTGATTGACATAGAATAACGTCATTTATTTTTAAACTCTGATTGTAGCGTTTCCAGCAGCGTAGAGTCGGGGGTCTACACGTGTCACTCGATTTTTTTTGGTCGGACGTGTAGACCGGAAGGACAGGCTGGCCCAAGAAGCTCTAGTTAGACGCTGTTAATAATGTCATGGGTGCCAATAATCTCACCACCAAGGATGCCGAAGACCCAACGAAGTGGACCAAGAGAAGTAGGAAGGACACCGGGCCTTCGCGTGCCGCGCGAGAGCACGACCGGGATTTAACGCCAAGATGATGATCATGGACGTGTAGACCTCGGCTCATTTTAAGAGGTGAAATCGGCTCGCAGCTACATTAAATATTTATGTAGTGTACTACAGTCACGAAGATAAGCTGATCGCCTTTTTCGAGCAACTTAATGCGTTTTTATAACCTATAACCAATTGATATAGTTTTATTTATATTGCAATATATACGTGGCAGACAAGTGTATGGCCCGCCCGACAGCAAGCACCGTCAGTTACCACAGTCTACGGACGTTAACAATACCAGTATTACTAGCGTGTTGCCGACCCAGTAAAAACCTTACACTCTATTGAAGAACTCACATGTTACAGTTACTCATTACTACAATGATAAATAAAATTAGGATTCCATTTCCGAATAAGTTAACTCGAAACTTGCACGTGCACATAATCGTACGTAATAATATTTACTTCAATACACATCTAATAAATAGCGTTGTTCCATATAACAGTCTGTTATAGTTCCTACAAGTCCCGCGACAGTTATTCGCAAGGAACCATTATACCTGAACACTCCTTCACTGCGTTTCCGACTAAAACTTGCCCCGGCTAGTTTCCGAAACGCATTACTCACCACTCACTGTTCCACTAGTACCCAATAAACGTGCTGCGAGATTCCAATCGCCATCTCGAACTCCTGTCTATAGGACCCTGAACCCAATCAACGGAGACAAAGCCGGGCATCCGCCATTATTCTAATTCCTTCCCCGGGTAAAACAAGGGCCATAAGAGTTGCAATAGGCACTCCGAGTAACTGAGAGGCCGTACAACTTGTGAACGGGAAAGCGTTTGAATTGTCTACGAACTTTACCCTGCTGCAGAATCTGTGAACTGTACCAGATTGCTGTGATAGTTTGGTGAGTTGTCTAACGTATTCTAGGTGAGGTTTTTAAATAGAAAATTGTTAAAAAGAAATTGTTACACGGTACTTTGCGTTCTCACATACGGCTCTCCACTAAGTAAACGCAATGCGTTCAATACGGCCTTAGGGTTGTAAATCCTACATTTAATTTGTTGATGGTGTTGGTTGAATGATACGCGTGGCGCTCCGTTCGATATCTTTATTGTCATTAAAATTAATATGTAAATACAAAGTTTTAAAGGAATTAAAGCGCTCCAGTCAGCGTAACGTGACTAATGACATAGACATATGTACGTAATGTAATCCAATGTACCTACCTAGTATGCTCGTACTCGGCTCGTGCTCGGCTCTATGATTGCTCGCTGTTATCATTAATTGAGACGGACGCATAGCGCCGATCGTTGGCCGATCGCCACTAAAGTATAGTCAGTTGGAACCACAGAGCAGAAAAAAAGTTTTCCAGAAAGGCCTTTGACGGTTTCTTCATACAAAAAATGCGTGCCGAGTCAGCGTCAGAACACAATGAAGTCTCCGTCATTTTCCGTCAGCATTTGACCTAATAGGGCCACAATACTCAGCCATGAAGGTGGCTAATTTTCCTATATATTTGGCTGGAACACAGGGGGCGTTCATGTGCACTGTGAGACCTCATAGTAACGTTTCTGAATGAGGGTGTTATTATATTGTACCCTGCATCCGATCCGTTTCGGCGGTTTTCAACGTCGTCTGAATAAGAAACACTGTCCTCATAGCAACGTTTCTAAATACGGGTGTTAGCAACAAGCAACATTTATACCTGGAAAGAGTACAATATAAAATCTGGTAAACTCCTTCTATAAAGGAAGACAACGTCACAAAAATAAGCCGATTACGTTACGCGTAGCAACGTAGCACTTTGCTACGACGCTCGGTGTCCATATTATACGCTCTATTCTTGGAACCTTTCATCTTATTCCCTGCCTACTCTGAATAACAATGCTTAAAGCCTCTCCCAAATATGTGCGATATTATCGCATGCGTTTTTGCGATGATGCGTTCCGCGTGCTAATGCTATCCACTGACATTGCTGCGGAATATATCATATATCGCCCTTTGTTTACACAATTTCAAGTTTGTGCACACACATTACAAAATGTAGTGAAAACAAATATCGCAAGAACGCAGGACGCACGAACGCAAACTTCCTACTTCTATTACTGCGTTAAAATCGCAGCGGTGTGTGATCGCTACAAAATGTAATCTGAATAGATATCGCTAAAAAGGAATGCATTATTCTTGGACGCATTTTCGCACCTGTTTGGGAGACGCTTAAATAGTATGGAAAATGTACTACATTAATATGTGTACTATATAGCTCCACTTCACCATCCATACAAATATTATAAAAGAAAAGATTTGAATTTTTGTTCGTAAGAACTACTGAACCGATTTTCAAAACCCTTTCACAATTAGATGCTACATTATCAATAAGTATAGATTCCCGCGGGAAAGTTGATTGTTTATAGAGATCCGAGCTCCGCGCGGGTGAAAACCTCTGAGAACGGCTAGTAATTAATTCGAGTAGCTAGGTACTTATCTAAGCAACACATTCCAATCTACCCATATATCTAGACCTATTTGCTCAGCTAGAGGACCTCCGGTGTGGGGTATAACGTCGAATGCTGAGTAAACACTAGAATTACCATATGAAAACAATCCATTGTAGCCATCGGGCGGCGGGTAATTGGCACAGCTACCCGACTCGCACCTACCTGCTTAGTTAGCAGGTAGAATGACTTGGCTAAACGATCAGCGAGCAGGGATTGAATGGGAAACGTTACTTGGCTTAATTCGTTTTGTTGAGTGCTTTTACCCGTTCACTCAAGTTTCCGGTAGCGTCGACGAGAACGTACCTGTAGACTACGAGGGTGCCGAAGGTTCACCTACGTCATTAGGTACAAGAAAAATTGCACTTTATAGCGATACTAGAGGTTGAGGAGACCCGCTAAACATTGGTCTGCTCGTGCACGTGGCACAAAAAGTTTTTATAGTGGTTTGAACTACGACTTTTCTCAGCGATTGGTCCCGTGGTGTATCACAAATAAATACATCGGTTACATGGAATCGAAATTCCGATTATATAAAAATTGTCCGTGTGTCCGTTTTTTTTGCAGCTCAAACATAAACTCAAAAATTATTTATTGAAATAGGATTAATCAATCAGTTAACGACCTAGTGGGTAAGGGACCTAGTTGGCCGTGTGGTGTCCGGCAGAGTAGAATAGCACCAACCTCTTACACTCGTGGGTGCCGTACAAGGCGACTAATGTTTTCGAGACAAAAGATCTAAGCGCCTCCGTAGACTGGAAAATGGGCAGCAGCATTTTCCATTGTTATATCCTTATACACTGCGATCTCCAACCCGCCTGCCGAGCGTGGAGATTATAGCAATAACCACCCTTATCGTGGGATAGGCCTAAGCCTAAGTCCTGCAGTGGACGGTTATGGGCTGTGATGATGTGATGATGGGTAATAGGGGTCAGTTTTGTTTGGCTGTGGTATACTGTGAGGTGGAGTTACTTCTAAGCTCCCAATCTCTAAAGCCCCTATGTCTCCAGGGTTGGCATCACGTCCGCGAGCGCGGTGTGGATCGGCGCGTGGTGGATCGGGTTCATCTTCTCCGCGCTGCTGTGTCTGGTGGTGGCGGTGCCGCTGCTGGCTTTCCCTTACGAGTTGCCTGGTAAGTGAACGTTCACGTTGTTTTAAAAATCGAATGAAAATGCTGTACATAAAAGCTCAAAAGAAAAGGTTATGTGGATGGGCTGTCACCATTAAACGGATGAACCGATTTTGACAATTTACACGATGTTTAACTCGGCGGCGTGAGTATCACTGGCAATTAGGTAATTACAATATAAAAATATAATAAAATCCAAGGCGCGCCACACAGCGCCATCTGGCTCCAAACGTAGCAAAGTTTGAACTGTTGTTAAATTGTAAGCCTCTACTCCACAGGCGCAGAAGAGATCCGCCAGTCCAAAGTCTCCGAAGCGCACGAGGCGGCGTCCAAGTCGGCGGCGTTCAGCGCGCTGGGCGAGCTCCCGCGCGCGGCCGCCGCGCTGCTCCGGAACCCGACCTTCGTGTTCCTGAACTTGGCCGGCGCGAGTGAGGGCATGCTGATATCGGGGTTCGCTGCTTTCCTGCCGAAGCTGATTGAGAACCAGTTCGCTGTCAGCGCTTCGGAGGCGGCGTTGCTTTTGGGTGGGTTGCTCTGGGTACCTATTATCATCAATATAGAAATAACACGTTCTTATATATGAAGAGCATAGTACACAGTAGTATCTGGGAAATAAGTGCCGGTAATATCAGTCAGTCCCGCGGGCACGACCTAAGTAGCGATGAATAAACATCGCTGAGTAGGATGCGAGAGCTTTACGACGCGAGGATGCCGAAGACCGCGAGAAATAGGTAAGAAAGTAGGAAAGCGGACCTTGGCAGAAGCCAGGATTGACCACTAGGGCGGTGGTGTCATTGACTACACTAAGTAGTACTATGTACGCACGAGTTTGGGCACTTTTGGGTTTCAGCAGCCTTCATAAAAAAATATAATCATCTTGGCGTTACTGTTCCGGTTGTGCTCTCGCGCACGAGGGCCCGGAGTCCGCCTTGAACACGATCCAGGATTGACCTCCGATCTCCGATCTGTCCATCCGCCCGCCCTGTTAACAGAGGAATCTGACCAGATTGGATCATGTATACATCATTCAGTCGCCTGAATGTGCAGGTTTCATCACGATATTTTCCCTCGCCGTAAGAGCATCGATTAACTAATATACATAACTCAGAAAATATTAATTGGTAATGATGGCAGTAGGATTCGATCCCGGTATCTTTCTCTTGCGAGTCGGATACCTTTACATATACGCCCACTTATGATTCTTGTCGGTTGTTGAACAGAACGGTCCATGGTTCATTTTCGTTTGCTGTCGTGTTGCCTATTGACTACACACCTGGTGAATGCTATCTTGAATGAGCACGCGTGGCCTACCTACACGTGTTTTTACGTAATGTCTGTTATAGAGATTTAAACACACTTGGATTTGCACGTTAGTCACCCATGCACGATATTCATGATTAGATGAGGATGGTTTTATTTTTATAGCTTCCGCGTGCCTACTGCTCACAGCTCATAATCATCATCCGAGTTTCTGCCAGGGTCCGATTTCCTGCACTTTCTTCTCCATTTGATCCGGTCTTGGGCATCCTCGCGTTCGTAAGTCGTTCGCTCTTCGTATCAGCCCTATTACTAATTTACATATAGACACAACTTATAACTTTAGTATAAAAAAATTTAACGAAAGTTAAAGAGGGGTCTGGACAACATGCGGTATAATTTTCTACGTTTTCGACTACATCGATAGCTTATGTCATTCTGGTTTTTAATGAAATCCATAAACCTTTAGCGACTAGCGATCATCGATTGGCATCTTGGCTTAACCCTCTGGACCACCAGTGTCATATCTGGCCGGTAAGTCACCGTGATTGTACTTGTAGGTACCTCCTAATTACGGACGGTTTTCGAGATCCCCCCTTCCCCCTCGGAACGGCAATAACCAGGATACCTACCTAATTTTACTAATCACACCTTACATCATCCTATAGCGTCCAATCCCGGTCGTGCTCTAAATCGCGCCCGCGGTCCGCCTCGCTACTTCACCTTGTCCACTTCGCTCGGTCTTCAACGATAACACAGCATAAAATAGCTTTAAATACCATCATCCCATCTTGCCTTCACATCATCCCGTCTTGCCTTCCCCAGGCGTGATCACGGTCCCGGCCGGTGGCGGCGGTACCTTCCTCGGCGGCTGGCTGGTGAAGCGGATGCAGCTGACCTGCGCCGGGATCATCAAGCTGTGCGTGGCGGCCACCGTGGTGGCGGCCGCCTTCACGTTCAGCTTCGTGCTCACTTGCGACGATTACCCATTCGCTGGGGTCACCGTGGGCTATATCTCGCCGAGTTTGCCCGGGTAAGGCGGGGTTTGAAATTATGAGGGCGGGGTTTGTGTTGTTTACCTTGTCGTTATCGACATCGAAGTTTGTAACAGTTCACTGTTAGACGAGAACCCTCTGCCTGCACGTTAGTGGAGGTCTTACCGTGAGCTTAATGTTACCATCAGGCAGGTCGTAAGCTTGTTTGCCACGTTAGTGGTAGGTATAAAAAAATATCCACGGTTGGCCGAAGTTCAGTGTTGGGAAAAACACTTACAATAGAAACGCTGCTTCCTTAGAGTCTTCCAGGCATAACCGTTTCGAGCGTGAATGAGCGGGAATATGTACCTTTATTCTCTACACTTCACTCGTCAGTCATCCGCAAGTCATGTTTTGTGAAGTAATTAATTAGGTAGTTGACACTTTGTGTTGTGCTTTCTTGATGAAACTCCATTATATTATAGATTAAAACAATTTTATACGTTCCACTAAATATAATATATTTCGGCTCGGGGTCCGCCTTGACCATGATCCAGGATTTGGCAGATCAGATAATTACAATGGAGCGACTGCCGTTTGACCTCCGCGACACGGCTACCAGGGGAACCTGACAAGATTAGATCATGGTTACACAATTAGTCAGCTGAATGTGTAACCAATATATTATATTTATAAACTTTTAATTAATTGCGAGGGTCGTAGAAGTTATAAATACAATGAATTTGTTTTTACAGTGACGATTCAATATCTATTTTTCAAGTTTCGGAGGTTGGGAAAAGTTGAATCATAGGTAATCAGCAGCCCACAGCTGGTCCATAATTAGTGCAGGGATACGTTACAAAAGAACGTCTTCGTGCGTGTACATATCGATATCTTTATTCTTTATTCTACACAAACATGACATAATTATACAGTACAGTAACAGAGATGTACAAAGGCGAGCTTAACTCATTAATTGAGTTTTCTACCAGCAAACCTCGGAGTCATATGAATTGGTTTAACTTAAATGCAGGTACTAAAAGTGTACACTTAAACTTACTACGGTAGATATTGATAAACACAGTTACATACGTTCACCTCCCCCCTCCGCCCCCTCCGCCCCCCGCCCCAGCGGCGACGCGCTGTCGTCGATGTGCAACGGCGGGTGCGGGTGCGCGCGCGCGGCCTTCGCGCCGGTGTGCGGCGCCGACGCCGTCGTCTACTACTCCGCGTGCCACGCCGGCTGCCGCCGCAGCGTGCGGGAGGGCCAGGCGCTGCTCTACCAGGACTGCGGCTGCATCAGCCTGAGGCCGAACCAGACGCTGCCCGTTTATGAAGGCGCAGGTATGTCAATGCTGGCAAGGGAAGTGTTCGATCTAATGTAATCTAAGGCCCCTTTTCGCCTTCGGGATCTACCCATTTATGTATAATAGATATACCAGCTATTCTCTAAAACCGCTTTGACTCGACCGTTCTAATGCCCGTACGAGTATATGGGAATGCAGGTGCTTAGGGTACTAGGATGAGGTAGCTGTGTCATCGCGTGTCTACTACTCCACGTGCCACGAAGTAGTAGACACGCGTGCTATTACAGCACGTGCACGAGCGCAAGCGAACGCAGCGCGCTGCTGTACTAGGACTGCAACTGTATCAGTCTAAAACCGAACCAGACGCCGCCCGTTTATGGGGACGCAGGTATGTAGATGCTGGCAGGGAAATTATTCGATTTAGTCCCGCCGGCCCCTATCCGGCTTCGAGACACAAGAGGAGGGCGGACGTATCACCCATGTTTGGACTATGACATGGGATCGTTCAAAAGGTATATTAGAGGTCTCCTTAGAGGCGGGAAACGCCTTGGTAGCACCCCTGGTGTTGCTGATGTCCATAGGCGGCGGTGACTACTTTCCATCAGGTGGTCCACTTGCCCGTTTGTTTGTCGTATTACATTTAAAAAAAAGTATAGTAGATATGCTGTTTAATTAAACCGCTTTGGCTCGACCATTCTAATGCCTTGCTCGTATATGGGGATTCAGGTGTTATTCAGGATCACTCGATATAATTCGCAGCGTAGTTCAGAAATTATGCGAGTTTAAGAAGATTTTGTCAGGGGTAATCCCACATTTGTCAGTGAAAACCGATTTTAAAACATCCTAATTTTTTATTTTTTTGCATTGCAGAGTCGAACTCCTCGGTACCGTACGAGGCGATCAACAGCATCTGCGAGTCGGACTGCCCGTACCTGTGGTGGTTCGTGGCGCTCTCGTTCGGCGTGATGCTGTTCACGTTCATCGCCACCATGCCCGCGCTCTCCGCCACGCTCAGGTAGCTATCCTCATAAGTATGAGAGCATTTAGAGCTACAACTGCTACAAGCTGCAAACTTATTTATATCATTCGGTAAAAAAACAGGCGAGCAGACCATGTCCTATTAGTACGTGGTCATCGCTGCCTGTAGATTTAGTAACACCAGGGGTATCACCAAACGCATTTCTCTGTCAGTAAATGGGCAATAGAGCGCTGGAGACCTTAGTCACAGACAGGAACACAATACTATACAAAACAATATTGATCTTAGGTACTTCAGGGGCCTATTTCATACAAAGCTCACATCGGTTCAAAATACTAGTTCGCGTTTCATTTCCTAGTATCTAATATAACGATCCGTGTTCCTTACCCTAAATAATTTGAACTGAACCTAACTAATTTGAACTGATAATACGAGCTATTGTTTTCTATGAAATAGCAGGCCTCTTATCACCAGGAATCTCAGGAAATAGGCCCTATTTTCCACTTAACATAACACTACAATATTCACGTTTGACGAGTGTATTTCCACCGGCAGATGTGTCCGCGAGGACCAGCGCTCCTTCGCGCTCGGCATCCAGTGGATCAAGGTGCGTCTGCTCGGCACCATCCCCGCGCCGCTGCTCTTCGGGTTCCTCATCGACCTCTCCTGCTCGCTCTGGGACAAGGCCTGCGGGGCCACCGGCGCCTGCCAGCTCTATGACAACGTCAATATGAGCAGGTACGAGGCTTTTTCTTTATTGCCTACGGAGTTCTTGTGTGGAGACCGTGATTCGGCAAGCGTAGTGTGGGACACCCTCCGGCCAGGAGTGGTGCAGGTCAAGGCTGCATGTGGTCGAGGAGAGCGGAAAAAGGCCAGCAATGTAATGATAGGCTGATTTTTTAAAAGGCAGAAAGTTCCATTCGTTCCGCCTATATAAGTGCCGGACTACCCGATGTTTTAAACTTGCTGCACACGATGACGATGATATGGATATTTCCAAATTGATACTCAATCAATAAGCCCACACCTCTCTTACATCTTTGACGAACGTTTGCTGTCGCAAAATAATAAAAAATATATTTATAACCTTAAAAACTTATATGGGCCCATAACCTAAAATTGCAGATACATGCTGGCTTTGGCGCTGGTCGGCAAACTGTGCTCTGTGCTATTCTTCTTCCTGGCGTGGTGGTTCTACCGGCCGCCGGGCGGGAAGAGCGGGAACGCGGTGGTGCCCTCCGTAGACCTGGTGGTGTGCAACGAGAAGACCAACGGAAACGGAACCGTCAACGGAAACCTGGCTAACGGAACTAACGGATATTGCAACGCCGCCCTCGAGTGCAGTGATCATTTGTAAACGGAGACTTGTTGGCTTAATAACGAATAACGATAGAGTTTTTCACTTGATTGTGAAGAAAACGTTCATTTCTTCAACAGCCATTGTGAGGAACCGCAATGTCGATAGGCTACGGTAACTGAGGTCGATAGGCCCTTGGTTGTTTGTAACAGCTTGCCGTCTAGCTTGATAGTCTAGACTTGTAGATGCATCTGCAAGCAGTACGTAGTAAGACATAAATCAATTCTGGCTGGGTATAGCTGGTTTGTATAATTATAATAATAAAATAATGGGATATTGCTCGATCAGTAATGTTTAATATTTATTTGAAAATTGTTGTTGTCAACTGAATGTTTTTGTCAAGGTACATGTATTATAATTCGTCGCAGGTGTATTGTGTTAATCGTTAATCGCACCGACATAATAATTATGATTGTGATGTAAGTATTATTTTATCTAAAACACATGTGTTACATTTTAAATTATCCAATGTGGCGTTCCAACATTATGTGGGTTTACGGCTGTCGTTTGTAAGTTTTGTTGTAAAATATCTGTGATGTTGTAGTTTTAGTCGAGTAATATGATAGACACCTGTAAAACACTCGATACAAATCACTTTATGCTTTCTGAAAATACGTTGAGACTAACCATTTTTGTTCTTGATTGCTCAATTCATGTAATAATAGAAGATTTAATAAATTAGTAGATTACCTATTATTCTTTTACATTTTATGTTACCAATTTTATTCTGAGCATATCTACTTCCTTCTAGTGTTCATTTTATTTCAAACAGTAGTTTGTAAATACTTATTATTAAAGTATCTATAGGTTGTTTTATTAAAATTTACTATACTTACTTCAGTAGGTATTTATAATAATTACTTACCTAACAATAGAGTACAACTTTAAAGGCACAATTTTGAATGAATATTCAAATAAGTAAGTTTGTAAATTATAATCAAATATTGTATCACATTTTGATAGTTCGGGTACTTGTACCGAAGTTTTTAATTTATTCGTTGAATTATACGAGAGGTCAATAGTCCTAAGTGTATTTTGGTTGAAGACTGATTGTTTAATGTTTATTGTAGTAATAATGTCTGTAATGTTTAATTTAATTAGGGTACGGATTTTAATGCACCGATAGACGTTGAAAATATAGTATGCCTAGATGTATTTATGAATAGATTTGGAGAGGAAGCTTATGTAATTTATACACCTGTAGGTGAATAGACAATAACTGTAGCTACACTAAGCTAACATTACTTGGGTCTTCTACGTTTCAAACCAGCAGGATTCTATACAGCTGCACTCAATCCAAGTACACGTAACAATCCGCAATCCAACATATTTTATATGTTTCTATTGGAATTTGTAATATAGTGTTTTAAGGTAATCAATTTGGAAATTGTACAATTTTACACAATTTAATTTGAATAAAAAATTTCTCAATTTTATTAGTGGCGTTATTTCTTTTTTTTGGTAGTGAAAAAGCCCCCTGCAACGAGATAGAACGACGACCTGCGCTGCGGATGGTCTACACTATAGGTACCTATGCAACAGTTTGTTGTGATGAGTTGATAACATCGAGCTATTTTACCGGGGGAGAAAACAAGCGGGGTATTGCCCGCCCTCACCGAACATATGCTATTTTCACTATAACAAGTACTAGTTGACCCGGTGCGACTTTACCCTACCCTACCCTACCCTACATCTGCCCTGCACCTACCTACCCTTTTTGCTTGCATACAAACCACCCAAACCAAATAGAACAAATAAACTCGCCAGGCTTGGCACATTACAAATCTTTAGTAGATTTAAGTGCCTGAACTAATTGAATTGTTATATTTATTGTTGTCTAACTTAAATAAAAAAAAAAAAAAAAAAAACAGTCACGGCTTCTTAAGTTTTAGCGAGACTAAAGCACAGCAACTGATTTTTATTAATATTAAGGTATATACGAAGCGCTGTGGTTAAGGTATCTGACTCATAAGCGAGAGGTACCGAGTTCGAATCACACTGAGTAAACACCAATGACTCTTTTCTGAGTTATGTACATACATTAGTTTAATACTAACCGATGGTGAGAGAAAACATCGTGATGAAATGTATCGTGATGAATGTGTAACCATTGATCCAATCGGTCAGGTTCAGGGTAGCAGCGTCACGGTGGTCACTTGATCTGCCAAATCCTGGATCATAATCTAGACGGACCCAGAGCCCGTGCGCGAGAGCACAACTGATGATTGTGTAAGATGATTATTTTTATAAAGACGTAGCGTTTTTTCATCATCAAGAAGTCATTCTACGCAACTAAGATTTCTGCGTCAACCGCGCGTCGGCCAATAACATTCAGCGACGCTTAACTCTCCCCCCGCAGGCGAATCGGTGACAAGTGCTTAAAACAAAAACGTGCTGACTAATTCTCCACTGGCCAAACTTCTCCATGGTTGACAACGCCGGTAAGGAAATTACAATGGCAAAATTAAAAATATCAGTAATATATTTCAACATTAAAAATACAAATAACTTAAACAAAATGCATCCAACATTTCTATCTAGAAAACTATGTACTTATGTTACTTACAGTAATCGATTAGTAGGTAAGTAGCGAAATAGAATAGAGCTATGAATCACGTAGACCGAGCACTTATAATAATAATTGAGTGAGGTATAATTATTGCAATACATAGGTACATCATTTGCTTTTCTACCACAACCAAACCAGCGCATTAGCACACCTCCATTTAATATTTGACTCCAAAATTACTTAATAAAGTGCAGTGTCGAAATATATTGAGTCGCGCATTTTGTCAGACCGCAGCAGCCTAAAAATTTGTATAAAATGACTTCTTACAACTTGGTGTTACGTCACAATCCAACAACGTAGCATGATGGGCTTTGTCGTGCGAGATATAACTTTGTGTTTCGTTTACTCCAACGCAAATCGAAAGAGCCTCGCTCTCGCACGCTACAAAGCCCGTCAATCCCGTCATGCCACGGGTGCTAGATGAAATTGGTAACTGTAGCGCGATAGCTGTGTTCATGCTTCTACATATTAAGTATCACTACAAACGAGTTATGAAACAAAAGTCCCATGCCGCGTCTGTGTCTGTCAGAGTGATTCATGAGGAAGTTTAGGTGTATAATTTGTTAAGGTTACCCGTGCGAAGGGCAGGTCGCTAGTTGATAATAAACAACCTCGAATCGAATTATTGCGTAGTGGATTTCCGTCACTGCCGGCACGCGGCGCTATCATGTCGATGCTCAGTGGAATTACGTTTTTACTTGTTTAGATGTTCACAGCAAGCCGTCTGAGCTGGTCACGAGTTAGTGTGTGAAGTACGCATTTTGCGATGCGATGCCGTATGCTACGGTCCGACAAAAGTATGCACATACGTTGAAACGTATTGAGTCTGCACTATTATTATGCACATCATCTTCTACCTTGTATAAGGATCAATCCCTCGTCATCATCACGCTCAGACCCTAGAAGCTTTGATCGATTTGTAGATTTCTGGTATCTTATAACAATCATCAAGAAAATTATATAGCATTTGTAAACTACATTTCCATAAAAAAAGACAGCACAAAATTAAATTGACTTGTTTAAATAAATATAGATTCTTCTTCATATTTCTGTGGATAATACATTAATTATGTTAATTTATTTATATTGCAGTGGATAATACCTACTTACTGTCGTCGTGCTTTACTTTTGTCTTTTTTTATTGAAACATACTAACATTATATGTTTAAGACTTTCGTGGTTATTTACTATACTTTCACTACACATATTCGTGATTCGAGAATTCGAAGTGAGGGTAATCGTAGAATCCGAAAGAGGGTGGACCGATATGTCTGTCCTTAGGAGCGACTTTATAGAGCGGCACCAGTCTGCTCGTGACCATAACGCATGCAACTGCGTCGAAATATCGAGGTAAAAACAATACTAACCGTGGTAACAAACCTGATAATATGTGTAGTGAAAGTATGGTATACATACATCGCTAATACATTTTGCGGTTGTCTGTTGATCCCGTTAACATTAAGTATAGTTACATTACATATTGTTATATATTTACAAAAACAGTCCTAGAAGAATTTGACGCCCTGACTGTCATCAAACTCCATCAGTTCGCATCTGCCTTTAGTCTCCAGAGATCTCAGCGCCTTTACTAGCACATTCATGTCTAGGCCGTGGAATTCTGGAAATAATAACGAAAACAAGATAATATCTTATGAGCTTTTTATACCACTCGAGCAAACTGGCAGAAAATCCTGTTGGAAATCTGTAACAGTCGCCCATAACATTTACGATTCATGCACTTAATGTTAATGTATTACAAATGCTGATTGTAGGTTCTTTGTCACTGTGAGGACTAAGATGATATCACATGCCTCTTTTTTATTACAGCACTGGCTACCTTGACCTTCAAATCAGAACACAACATTCAAAAGAGTATGCCCACCCAGTTGGTACCCATCCAGGCGAACTCCTGAAGCTCCATAGAGTCCTACAGTATACTGAACTGAGAAAACAAAATAGCACTAAATAAATTGATATTAAAGTATTTTAATACAAACCTTCATCAACAGTGTTTTCTCCTTCCTTCAATTCGAATAATGTGCAAACAGAGTTGTTCATACCATTGTTGCACGCCCAATTATAAACCATGTTGCCCCATTCGTCCAGCGAATGCCAATATACCTCCCACACATTCTTACTCTTATCTATAGGGGCAGCTCTACCAGTCTTTGACATATGCTCAAGCACTAGTAATATTGATTCCTGTGATAAATTTCGACTTATTGAGGCATTATTGAAAAGTGGACTGTTCTGTGATTCTCTTATGTCTATGGTTGATTGTTTTGAGGATTTCATGTACTCCGATATGAGTTGTTGCCAAGCCTCTAGTTGTTTCGCTCGCGTCTCGGTGTTAGGCTGGATTCTGAAACAAAGAATGAAGACAATATCACAATAACAAATGGACAATATATAATATAGAGATAGGTTTTGATATTTTTTTATAGCCAGAGAGGTAACCAAACTTTGATCTATCCAAACAACCTGTTGATACTCACACTGTTCTACATTCCTTGATGTTTCAAGATGTTTCTCGTAGATCTCGATCAATTTCATTTCGGTCATTTTTCTTTTGACTAATGTTTTGGCTGGTTTAGGCTCTAAATCTGTCACAGCCATTTTATAAGATATTTTGTGATTCTGAATTTGTATCGTTGAGGCGCTCTCTTCATATATGGGTGAAAAACTAATCATGATGGAACAGTCTCTCACTATAGCAGACAACAAAGCTAAGTTTCTTCCATCCATATTAGCATAAAACCTATCTCTGTCGTTTGGTAAGCTCAAATTAACATTCATTGCATTAATTTGATCAATAATGTTCTGAACATAAGCCAAATCATCATCACCTTCAGATAAAACTATGAAATCAAAGTTTTCGGACAACTTTTGTAAACACAGTAACCGATACAGTAAAGTATTTTGACCAAGGTCATTCCCTTCAACGCAATTGGAGCTTTTGTCTTGTGTAAAATTTTTTTGGGATTTATTCAATAATCTATTATCATTGGAGTTAGATATTAATAATTGAGTAATGAAATCTAAAAAAATATTAGTGTTACCGAAGCAATCTATGCTTCTAATAATATCATCGAAACTAGATTGTGGGGACTTCTCATCGTAGACAATGTTTCCATTAATGAACAACTTGAAATTATTCTGAGGATTATCAATTAAGTTAGCAAGGGCAATTTTCATCCTTTTTCTGTCACCAGAAAATAGATCTAGAGGGCAGTAACTGCTCACTTCTTTGATTTGCCCTGCTCTCAATTTCAGAAACTGTTTCAAGCAATAATAACATTTAGAGTACTTCTTGAAACTGGTTGATATAAATCCCTCTTTAGGTTTTAGTTCTACGCAGAAGGTTTTCGGGCATGTTGGACTCAGAATGGTTAAGTTTGGTGCTTTAATTGCGTAGCAACTTAGTATTGATTTGTACTTCCTATTTTCTGGTCGAAAATTATTTATATAATCAAATATAGCCTTAATCTCGTTAGCCTGTAACTGGACAATTTCAAGCTTTTTCTGATCGTCGCCAGTTAACAATGGTAATACGACCAGATTGACAAAATTGATGGCATTTTCAACATTTTCCATATCTATAGGAACTTCATCTTCTTTTATCAAACGAAGGACGTAATCGGTTCCGACAGCTTGGACGACGATGTGGACGTTCCCTTCATTAATATAATTCCAGCTCATGGTAACAAACAAGGTAAACAAGTATAGTTTGATATAATAGAAGTAGCTGAATTACTTACGTAAAAAAGGGAGGAAAGTTATACTGCCAAGGCCAAGATATCTCTGCCATTGTTATCCTGTTTCTTTAAGAGTGTAAAGTAAAAAAATTATATCTATTGCACGTAAATTTTTGTAAAAACAATTTTCACGTCGAATACACAGGACAGCTGATTCTCGAAACGCAACACAGACTATTAAATAAAGAAAATTGCTGCTGACCCTGACTCAATGAAATGACAGCGAAATTGATTGGAATTAATAGGTATTGTGAACTCAAAAATTCTGTTTATTGGTCTCTAGCGTTAAAGTGACATTGACACTTGAATTTATAGTCCTTGGCAAGCATGGATGCATGTGTTCAGTGTTTCCACCGCAGAGTTGTTTCCCCTAAATTCAGGGTCATTTATACTTCTAACGGCGTGTTTCACAAGATACTAGGAGAGCGGATTTGCAGCGCTAACTATGGATCAAGTTTACAAACAACGCAATATTTATTTTCCTAACGACTTTATAAGTAAATACAGTAACCTAGCAAAATAAAACAAGCAGAAGCGGCATAACCCGGAAATAAAAGAAAGTAGATATTTTGAATGTAAATTTTTATGTTGTTGTTTTGTTTTGGTACCTTAACATTATTTATGGCACGAAATTTATGAATTTCATACGAAAGATTATTTATTAGAAGAAAAGTTTAATTTCCTTCCCCCATCGATAAGTATTCTCTTTTGCTATAGTATTTGTGAAAATTATGTTGAAGCAAACTATTATTTGTTTTTCCGATCCGAATCCAGAATCAATTTAATATTTCTGCAAGAACTGTCTAAGACTAAGAAAATTTGTATAGAAGATATTTTAGGCTTTAGGCAAAAGCACTCGACTTATGAATATTTAACAATTTATTGTACACAAGAAATACATAGCAAATAACAGGCAAAGTAATAAATGGCACAACAGGCGCTACTTATTTCTAAAGAAATCTCTTCCAGCAGGCCTTTGGGAGTGTGATGTGATCACGAGACGCCGATAGGACGTGCACAATATTACCTTCTAAATAGGCATATAAATAAGTATATTTATTCTACTTACACACAAAAGTATCTATAAATACATACATATATACACGCATACATACATACATATCGACTTATAATACAATAATAATATATACTACATAATGCATAATCTATAACTTAGGAACACTCTGTGATAGATAAAACTCTTTTACACGCTTTTTGAATATGGTAATAGACTGACTATCACGCACTTCGTGCGGAAGAGAATTCCAAAGTCTTGCAGCATGAACAGTGAAGGAGTAGGAATAGAAATCGGAATGATGGATATCAATTGCCAATGAGGATCTTACACTGGATCGACAGGGTCTGTCTTGGCTAACTTGGCTAGCAAAGATCAGGTGGAATATAAATCAGTTACAAACGTTTTGAGTAGAATGAAAATCTTAAAAATAATATATCTAATCATCTTTATATCTACTAAGAATATAAAATGTATTCTAATAGTGCAAAAGTAAAATACCGAAAATCCCGGTTTTAATAAAATTAATACCGGTATTGTAAAGGCGTATTTTTGGTCCAGGATCACGGTATTTTCGGTATCCGGGATCCCGGTTTGCAACCCCTACTTTATACAAATCAAGAAGACCACTTTCCATCAGGTGGCCCACTAGCCTGTTTGTCTGCCGTATAACATAAAAAACACTGGCTTACACTATCGTAACGAGTCGCCTCAAGTAAAAAGTCAAAACCCAGAAAATTAAGAACGAAAGAAAGCCGCATAAAGATACCGGACTCGGATAGTACGTCGCCACAAAATGAGGAGCAGGAGGATCGCCCTACTCCTGTGTTAAATCGGTTAGGGCTACATCTAGGGCGGGTCCGGCTTAAGATGTTTCTAAGTACCTACAAGAAGTTCTGATTCGCCATGTGGAATAATGGCATGTTTACCGAAAAGGCGCTGGAGCTGGCCGAAATTCTTGTCAGGCAGAAGATAGCAGTGGCGTTTCTGAGTGAGGACAACGACGTGGGGGTGGAGGTGTTTATCGAAGGGGTTGTAACCAATTTGATAAACGCCACAGGTCGATTGTAGCGATGCGGACATGTGTTGTTCTATTTCAAAGCACTCACATTCATATCTAAATATTATGTTTTGTCTGGTAGAGGGAGGATCATCATCTTGGCGCTAATTTTAATAATAAGTAGGTTTTCGGATTGATAGTTATTGACGCAGTAGTTAAGCGGTTCCAAAAGGTAGTAGCCAGAGGTCGGCAGTTCAAACCTCGCCCTGTACATTTAATTTTTTTTTCTTTTTCGGTAACGCAAAAGCGAAATAAAAAACAAAGTTACAGCGGTTTGCTAAAAGTCGGCTCGAGTTGGCTCTTGTTTCCCCGTATATTTATTTTTCCCTTTGGTGGTAACCCTGCTTTTTGACATAACCTGACATGACATATGACATAACGCAACCAAACCAAACCAACGAACAAACGGCCCTTTAACTTTGCTGCTGTTTTTTTGCTTTTCTTTCTTATTATTGCAAAACGGTATAACAATCAATAAAACAGTTTTTGATATGATATTTTCATCAAGTTAGTTAAAATAATATAGGTAGGGCAATGATTACGCTTAATAGGAAGTTAAAAAAGGACGGGCCGGAGAGCAATGGTGTTTGTGTGAGTGAACCACCTCGAAGAATATCTGTCAGAGACAAATTGCTGGTGAAGGAAGTGCAGGAGATGCAGGAGACTTTGCCAGCGACTTGCAGCGTCAGCTTCGACGACCCGAACGCCTTGAATGATTTCGTATTAACTGTCACGCCGGACGAAGGCTACTGGCAAGGAGGCAAATTCAAGTTCAGTGTGTATGTGACAGAAGACTATAACATGGCTGTGAGTATCATCAAGTTTCACAAAACATATTTCCCATATAGACTGTCATCTAAACTTTTTTTTTAATTCTCCACCCTATTTGGCGGTGTACTTTGTAGATTGTTGTTGCTGCTTTGTTTTAAAGCACCCATATAGTCTTTTCTATTTACAACGGTCTGTTTTCCATGTTTCTCTAGAGTTTACTTACTTATTCCTTTTTGTTTCAGCCTCCCAAAGTGAAATGTCTTACACAACTATGGCATCCTAATATTAATGTGGATGGAGATATTTGTTTATCATTACTTCGGCAAACCTCCATTGATGAGCATGGATGGGCGCCGACCAGGAAACTAAAGGATGTTGTGTGGGGACTCAACTCTTTATTTACTGTAAGTGTATAATTGGATGTCTAAATGGGCAATATTTTTCCTGCAATATGTAGCTGTAACAGTGTCCGGCTTCCGGCAATGCCTCATACTCGACTAAAACTGTAAACCTACTACGTAGTTACCAATATTTTATCATTTGTTTTTATTATGTGATGAAAAGTTTTTGTTTCAAATATTAGTTTGAAAGTGTATTGGGTCTGAACTGTCTGATGTTTGTTCTGTTGTCATGCATGAATCAAGAAATCCTTGAGGAAAGAAACCAATTGCTTATTGATTGGAAACCACAGTCTAACAATTGTGGTCGCCAATCATCTCAAATTACTTTCTTGTTTACAGTTTAATAAGTGTTAGCTTTTGCCCAGAACAATGTCTCTCTCTCAAATTTAATTTTGCGGTGTGGTAATTATATTCAGGTTATAAATCGATTTAATTAAAAATATCTAAAAAGTTTTTACATTTGCTTCGGAATTCTAGTATGTCGCAGTTTGGAAATGTTACATGCTGACATTATATTTAGGAAAATCAAATTAATCCCGTTATTGTTACCTTTTACAGGATCTCCTTAATTTTGAAGACCCACTTAACATAGAAGCTGCGGAATTGTACAAAAAAAACAAAATCGATTTCCAAGGCAAGGTACAAGAATACATCACTATAAACAAAAACAAGAGGTGAAACTTGTGATAAGTAACTAAGTCATTTTATAAATATACAAGTAATAGCAGTGTTGAAAAGAGTTTTTGGTCACTTCTACTTATTTTGTAGGTAAACTGTAATTGATACTCTAACTAAATGGTGATTTAAGTATATTGTTTTACTTTTGTTTTGTATTTTTAGTAACTTAGCCATTTCTTTTTTATGAAATGTGATTTTTGGCTTGCTTACCAACTCAGTTTTTATTACAACATTTTATTAATTGTGATAAGCTTCAAAATTTACTATTCACAAGTATTGGGTGAAAGCCAAAAAAATCTTCCTTGTGTAGCATAATTTAGTAAAATGTTCTGAGTATTTTTGCATGTTTTTCCATGACGCGAAGATATTGTGTTGTATATTTTAGCAAAGTTTGTTTTACATAGATTGCTCAATATCTATTACCATTAAAATTGTATACCTACCTACACTAGCCACACGCAGTAGCTGTGAAATGAAATTAATAATGCAATAAATATAATATAATTCATTATTCTTAGATAATATTAAATATTTTTAAATGCATCAGGCAGATTTTCATTTAGGGCAGAAATAAATAAGGAAATAATTTGAATGCTCATTTATTAAATATCTTAATACTGGAGCATCAAGTATACCAATTACAATATAAATAGTAAAAATTGTATACAATAAAATAAATAACAATATAACAAAGTTGTCGTAACAAAATGTTCATTATGACTAGAGTTTTTCGCATGATTATACAAAATGTACATGATAATTTGTGGAGAGTAGACGAAGGTTGAATGAATGTGCACACTGGTTACTTTGGAGCCAGAATGATAAAATTTAGTAAAATCATCACATGTGCACTTTATCAGATAAATTGACTAATTTGTGAATAAAAAATTATTAGTCAACATATCAGAGTAATTTGAAAGATTATCTTGAAACCCTGAAGTTTATGGCCTTGTGCTGGTAGATTTAAGATGAAATACAATACAGATATTGGTAAAAGTATGTGCGAGGCTCTCTCGCCAAGCACAAGATAGACAGGACTCGATTTTACATTGATACAACAAGTTGAGGGCTCAACTGCAATTACTTCAAGCAAAACTTTGTATGCCAGCAGATAGTACACCTCTAGCAATCTGTTGACGTTGTTAATGTATCTCGTATTTAATTGATATGTTGGTCATTTCCTAATTCATTAGTTGAACATGAGGTATGGAATAATTACGAAGCCGACGTAGTTATAACGAGGGACGGTGTCCTTTGTATTTACAGCGATATTTTTAAACATTTGCCTAATCGTCTTTAATAGATACCTATACTATTAACAGTAAGATTACTTAAAGACATAATTAAGTTCCATAGCAAGAGCGGAAATTTCCGCTGTCTATCACCGGTCGAATAAATCGGAAAATGCTCAATGAGTATCAGCTTTAAAACCACCAGATGGCGATTCGTACGTATGCATGACTAGATGCATGAAGTTTGAATACTTCGATGACAGAACTCTTGTCTTACTAACGCCATCTTGTGTATAAAGCCCATAAACAAACACCATTTGAACCATTTACCGCCTAACCGTATGTCATTGAAATACTAGGTATTCCAGTGGCGACCGTTCCCCGTTATCGCTTCGTCACTCCGTTCCGATCCCGCCGTTTCCGGCCGTTATTTGGTGACGTTGGCAAATGTGGTCTCGAGCTCTTCCTGTATCGAGTTGGACCGCGTGAGGTGTCGCGACTGCATCTTGCCGAACGCGGCGGAGACGGTGTCGGCTTGCGAGGCCTCGCGCGCCTTCCTGTCGTGGTATTCTTCGGAGAATTGCTGAAAAGAGGGAGAGAACGTCAATAGGAGTCAATATGTTACGGAGAGAGCTGGTGGTGTGTCGCAGATGGGGACCCTGCCCCCTGACGGAAAACGGCAGCTAATGCCTACAGGCTACCTTATCCTTACCACATCGCAAGCACGGTTTGATGTTGGCAGAAATACATAAGGCGACGGTACTCATCCAGGTGCATTCCTTTAGTTTGACAAAATCCCACTACAAATTCTAGAACCCATACTGTACATACTACCACTGGCGATGACAAAATGCTCACCCGTAACCGATGTCCAAGGAAGTGTGTCCTCTCCCGTTTCTTGTTCATGAAGTCGGACTGCGCCAGCCAGCGGTGCTCGTGGCACTCGTCGGCCGACGGCCGCTTCTGCGGGACCTTCTTGAAGAGGAACATCAGGAACCGAGTCGCTTCCTGGAAGTGAAATGGACAAAGATGTGTAAGTATTAGAAACCTGTTAAACCAGTCTCACGGTGCCTAATGGAAGATCTTGATCAATCTCGCTTATTCAATGGTCTTAGGAGGCACACCAAACGAGTGTCGAGTTCGTGCGGTATAAGATACGAAAATGTCACCCATCCAGTTCCCGGAATTGGTATGCAGGAGTAAGTTACTTGACACCATACAACATTTTGTTATCTTCGTACAACAATCAGCCTGTAGGTACTTTTATTTATCGGAGTATTTTTTTGCTAACTAGTACATAATACCATAACATATACCTACCTACATAATCTACCTAGAGTCTATGCGGAAAGAGATCTGGCGTGGCGTATTGGGAACTAACATTCTGATTTATATTTGACGGTACATTACTGGTAATTTACCGCCATTTTCCGCACAGACTACATAATTTATTTTATTTATTTATTTAATACTTTATGCACAAAATAGTACAAAGGTGGACTTAAAGCTTTGTAGCTTTATCTACCAGTCTACCCCGAAAACTGGTAAAAAAAAAAAAAAACAGGCAGTGCACAAAAATTTTCAACAGTTTACGTACCTAATCACAAACACAATTCTACCCACTAGTATTCACATTTTCACAACAAGAGCAACAATTAAGAGCAATAATTTGACAACAAGAGCAAGTCACCAACCTGCGAGATCTCCTTGTACAAGTGCTCGAACTGGTAGCGCACAAACGAGATGTTCTGCTTGGTCTCCTGGTCGTTCTCGCCCCGGAAGGGCGACACGCCCGACAGCATCACGTACGTCAGCACGCCCACCGACCAGATGTCCGTTTGGGGGAAGGCTGGCTCGTCGTTCACCACCTCGGGCGCTGGGGAAGGAAGGACAAGTTAGAGCTTTGTATATTTCGGGGCCTCCTTTAGGGCTCGGGGTTCTCCTTGACTATGATTCTGGATTTGGCAGATCAAGTGGATCAGTGGAGCGAATGCCATCTGACCTCCGTCGCCCTGTTAACAGGGCTAACCTAACCTGACCAGATTTTTTTATTCTAGTTCACAAAGCTGGATACAATTCATGATTACATTCTAAGTAAGTTATAATCAGTTTTAGCCAAGAAGAACGTATTCTACTGGATGTGAACACAGCATCCAATAGAGTTTTACATTCAGTCGGCTGAATGTGAAACCGCCCTTTGAGCAAATCTATGAAAATAATATCGACTTACATTTGTAGTCCAAGTCCCCGACCTGCGGCACGACGGTGCCCAGCTTGGAGACCTTGTACGCGGATCCGAAGTCGATGATCTTGACCTGCACGGAGCGCACGGACGCCATCACCACGTTGTCGGGCTGCAGGTCCAGGTGACAGAAGCCGCGCCAGTGCAGGTACTGAAGCCCGTCCAGCAGCTGCGTCACGATGGTCGCCACCACCTGCTCCGTGTACGAGTGCCGGCTCGACAGGTACGTCAGGATGTCCGCGCCCTGCAGCTTCTCGAGAACGAATGCTGTTACAGGGGATCCAGGCGCCTGGTACGCCGCCAGCAGGTTCGATATCCTCTCGTGCCGCAGCCGCCGCAGACACTCGAACTCCCGCTGGATCTGCACCTCGGTGTCGGGCCGGTTCTCCAGTATCTTGGCCACGACGACGTTGTCGTTGCTCTTGTCGATGCCCTTCACCACGATGGAGAACTTCCCGCGCCACAGCTCCGATATGAAGCTGTAGCGCTCGGTGAACGCGTCCGTGGTGTCCCAGTCGACGGGGCTGTTCTCGACGTTGTAGTTCAGCTGGGGCTTCTCCTCGTCGCATTCGATCGGCTGCCCGGACTCGGTCATCTGCTGGAGATGCGTCATCGCTTTGCTGATCACTAATTTGGGGGCGCCGCTCGCCGCCGTCTTCACGCACTCCGTGGGGATTCCCTTCTCGCTCCAGGCGATCTTGTTCCTCGAGGACAGTCTGAACTGGTAGCTGGTGTCCGGGGTGAGGTCCCGGACGAGGTAGAACTCGTGGTCGATGTTGAAGCCGACGTCCTGCCACTCGACCGAGTCGCCCCTCTTGTACTGGAGGCTGTAGCACTGGACGGGGCTGTTGCCGTCGTACTTGGGCTGCTTCCAGCGGAGGAGGACCTCCGTGTCGGAGACCTGGACGGGCACCGGGCTGTCGGGCGCGTCGGGGCTCGAGGCCTCGACGACCCGCACGCGCGCCACCGTCTGCCCGACCTTGTTCCGAGCCACCACCTTGTAGAAGCCGACGTCGTGGAGCCGGGCCGGGTTGAAACTATGGAGGAAATTGAGAAACTAGGTTAAGACGGAAGACCTATTTCTTTTTGTAGTTTGGATTTCGTCAGTTTATTTTATTTATTCGTATGGCAAAAAGGAACAGTCAGTCAGTTAATAACAAGGATTCCAAATTATTTTGTGTCACTGACTGATCCAGCTGCGAGTGCTCGATCTGATTTTATAATTTCCCAATAATTGGAAAAAAGGTAAGTGACCCCAACGGACCTGAGCACGGAGCGGCCCTCGTCGTCCTCCGCGACGTCCACCCTCGGGCCGGGCGCGACGACGTTGTCGCCCTTGAACCACTGCACGCTGGGCCGCGGGTCGCCCACCGCGAAGCAGCACAGCCGCGCCGGCTCGCCGTCCACTATGGGCGCGATCTGGGGCTTCTCGCGGAAGAACGGCAGTTGACCGTCCTGTGGGAAACGATGTAGTTACTTATTGGTGCAATAAGTGAGCAAAGGGAGATGAAAGGGAGAGGAAGAAAGATGGATAGGAGGAAAGAGTGTAAGAGAGAGAGAGAACACGCGAAGGTTTGAAAGAACGTTTCTTGCTCGTACGATTCGGCTGTGGAATGAGTATATTAGAGGTATTTCAGAGACGGGCAACGCATTGGTGACTTCTGGTGTTGCTGATGTCCATAGCCGGCGGTGACCACCTACCATGAGGTGGCCCGCCTGCCTGTTTGACTGTCTTATATTGAAAAAAAAAGTAGGATGTGAATGAGAAAGAGGGGAGAGGGAGAGAGGGGGCAAAAGGAAGAGGGGGAGAGAGTTATACCTTTTTAGCCTCCATAATAGCCTGCGCCTCAGCGTACGAGTCGAGCCTTGTCCCCAGCTCGTGCCTGAGCCGACGAATGATGTAGGAGCGGTCGTTGCCGTAGTTGTTGATGCGCTCGCGGCGCTCGTCGTCGATCTCCTCGTCCATTATGTCGGTGAAGCGACGGCGCTCGCGGATTATCGGCGTCTGGAGAGAGTGGCGGGGTCAGAGATGGAGCTTGTTGCAGGGGGGTCGGATATCCGGCGATTTTAAATTAAATATATTTATTTATCAGATCATTGTAGAATACAAAATGTAAGTAATATTTTGCCACCAATATTGCAAGATCACAGTAAAACAATAAGCTTCATTATGTTGACACTAGATGGAGCTGTATTCGATTCATTCGATGACAGTCGAATACCTATAGATCAACTAATCAACCAACTTTTCTCAACCTGGCGGCCGTGGTTCCAAATTTCACCATTTCATAGATAAGTTGGTGTCACTGTAAGAGTATTTCCAAACAGTTAATCATTCTATCCTGTTCGACATACTACTTGAACTGCGCCATCTATAGGAACATCACGACAATTTCTCCTAAAATATAATCTCGAAAAGGTGTCATAGTACTCACCCTCGGGTCGTAGGTGTCGTTGACGGAGATGTAGTATGCGGGCGAGCGATGGCAGGCCACCTTCATGTACTCGCGCAGCCGCACCGGGAACTGCGTGTCGCGCAGCTGCAGCAGGTACGTGTCCGGACCGTTCTGGTAGCTGGCGGGGGTAGAAAGAAAGAAAACATTTATTACAAAGGACGCCACGACATATAAAACAAAAAAAAACGGTTATAAAACATGGGGACAATTATAATGGGGTTCCCAGTGGCATTTTTCGTGGGTGGGAAGGGGTGGTAATCATTTATAAAGAGAGGTGGGCGGTATGGAAGAATTAGATGTAATTGGGGAATTATGACCTCTACCTTACAGAATAGAGCAGCCAAACAATATTATTTTAAATAAAAAATAAGAATTTTATTTTTGCTATTGCTGGTTAACATTTCATTTTAATGTTGAGGGCCCGGGGTCCACCTTGACCATGATCCAGGATTTGGCAGATCAGATAACTACATTAGAGCGACTGCCATTTGACCTCCGTGACCCTGCTAGCAGGGGAACCTAACCAGATGGTTACACATTCAGGGGTCTGAATGTGCAAGTTTCATCACGTTGTTTTCCCTCACTGTAAGAGCATCGGTTAGCATTCAATTAATGTACATACTCGTACTTAACCATATCCAGAATTTGAACGACTTCTTAATCTGTAAACTGCGAATTGTACCTAAATCGAAACCTGACCGTTATGCATAGCAAGCTGACATGATAACCATGAATTCATGACATGCCTAAGAATGCCATGACTGCACTTAAAATCGTGAAAAATACAATTTATTAAGATACAGCCTCGGTAGGGACGAAGATTTGTCCCCGGGCGTGCCCGGGTGTCAAAACTCAGTAGCTCTTTTGGGTTGCCACTGTAGATTCTAGCTAAATAGGAGTTACAGCAGTTAGTAGGCAAAAGTGGTGGGCCCTAGCCCGATAAAAATATGCAAGTACTCACTGGCTCTCGGACTTGGCGGAGACCTCCCAGTCGGGATGGTCCCACTGCTTGAACTTGAGGTCCCACGCGGCGGGCGAGCGCGCGTGCGGGTCGCGCTCCGGGGTGCCTGCGGGACGGCATAATCAAGTTTAATACTAGGAGTTATCAATACCAATACTAGCATCAAGTTTAGCAGCTAAACAATACTCTTTTAAATAGTATTGTGTTTCTGCCGGTGACTTACTCACCAGTCTCCAGTGTTTCATGGGGTGGGGATTTGGGGAACCGTGGCTTTGGCAGTGGAGGGGCATTTGCCTTTTTGCTGCCAGAGCAACGTGTTATAGAGGTGGGAAACGCATTGGCGATACTCTTGGTGTTGCACTTTCCATCAGGTGGCCCGCTTGCCTGTTTGCCTACCGTATGACATAAAAAAAGTCTAAAGAGCTCCTAACCGTCTACTGTTGAATTTGAGTTTATCCCAAACTGAAAATATTCCTTGTTACTTAGTGATGGTTTTTCAATACTCTTTTTTTCATACTACGTAGTGACAGCCCACCTGATGGTAAGCGGTAACTATCGTCCATAACATCTACGATTCATGCATTTATGTTGCAGGCAACAAAAATTCAGAACTGCAGGTGCGTTAATCTCTACGCTGCTAACCATTTTCCTCACCCTCGTAAGACTAACTCGCGGCCATAGAAAACAGAAAACGAGCTCGCGACCAATGATTCAGGTGTACAGTGAAGCAGGTATCTGCTACGCAAACAGAATGCTTCCTGAATGAACCTGTTCGACCTCGTTACTGTTTTCCATCAGGTGCGATAAGATCTGTTAAGAGAAATTGAAGAACCAAACTAGCAGCTGGTTAATACAGACCCTCTGGCGTGTATATCTCCCCGGGCGGGTAGACCATCTTGGAGGGATGGTCGAACGCGCCCGACAGCGGCCGCCGGCGGAACCAGTTGCGGCACGCCGCGTTGCTCGTCCAGTCGCTGAGGGACATCGTCATTAAATTCGTCGCCTTTATCAGTTAATTTATCATCATCATCATCACGGCTCGCACACGTGGCCTCTCACGCGCGACAAGTGAGAAAAGGCGCGACATTTATACTGCTATTTATTTTATTGAGAGAAAAAGACAAACGCTCTCTCGCGGCGCGATCTGTGTCGTGGGTACACTTGTGCTAGCTGTGCTGATATAATTATAATAAGTATCTCGGCGTCAATACCCCAGATCTGATCTCGAGTGCGAGAGTACGAGAATATTATCGTTATCAAATCAATTCTAATTTTCTTTATTGAGTTGTCTTTCAACCGTCAAATAAGACAGAGGATATGGGAGTAGAAAGGAAACACATAGTAACTTATTGGAAGTTCCAGAGCCGGAGCACACCCACCCCACGCCGACAACGGTGACGAACGGCACAGCCGGATCGTGTCCGACAATACCAGACAGCGTCGGACAATGCCAGCTCCTGGCAGACTGAGACATCAGACGGAAGTAAGTAAGCAAACTCACCGATACAGATTGTAATAGTTCCTCAGCCGGTCCGTGGTGATCAGATACTCGTCCTGGTATATCTTGTCGGCGAGGTTCAGCCAGGGATGGGCCAGCGCCGCGTTGACGTCCATCCGGGAATTCCAGTCCACCACCAGCAGCTTCGAGATGAAGTCCCGGGATTCCGTGCTGAGGCGGGACCACCACTCCTCGTCGTGCCAGGCCCACTTGCCTTCGCGGATCTGATGGGAGGGCAAGGGTTAGGTTAGGTGGGGTTAATGGTGATTTGGATACGATATGCGTATGTTGCTGCTGGCGTGATTGAAGGGATACTGATATGATTAACTACAATAATAATTACTTTTGGTTCAATATGACATTGACCAAGTTTTTTCATTTGCAGATAAAAGTACGTAGTTTAGTTTGAGGAATAAGATCGACTCTCTTTAAATGTCGCAATGTTAAGGGAAACCTTCACATTGAGTCGTCGGTTAATTATTATATCTACGTACCAGATTTCATTCAATATAAAAACCGAGCGTCCCGACTCCCGTGTAACCTACCATTAAATTTAAATAATATTTTTTTTAGTTAGACTAGCCAGGCATTTGACCGCCATCGCACGTGACGATGCGGCCTAAAATTCTTCTCCTAACTACATGTCTCTGAAACCAAGTACCTACCTGTAGGTACCAGAACCCAAGCATCTTTAACGTCATCATCATAATTAAGAGGGCCTAACCGTCAAAATCGTATCCTATTTAGATACACACCTTGGTGAGAGTCTCGCGGTCGTGGGCGCCGCGGAAGGGCGAGTGTCCGCTCAGCAGGATGTACGTGATGATGCCCGCGCTCCACATGTCCGCCGCGAACGACACGCCGTCGCCGGACGCCACCTGGACAGGACAATACAACATATATACAATAAAACTCATTATTCCATAGAAGGCAGGGACTGGTCGCCACTTTTGTCTGTCCTGACACAACTCCCTAGTCGCGCATATATCCACAATTCTTTCACCCGTCCAGAGTAGAATCAATAAGAGATTCTATCAATGAATCAGGGACTTGATTGACATCTTTTCTAATGGTAAGTTACATTGCAGCCGAAGGCATTTTTACCCCGCCAATGTTCACTCTGGCTTTAAATTGATATGGCTGATTTACAGATATAGCAATAGAAACACACTTGCAAAGTTCTAAAGCGGTTTTATGGCACGTTTAGCGGTATACTACAAATTTTGGACCGACCTTAGCATAGTGCTTCATTATTTCGATTTAATTCTTTAACCATGCTCGGTTCGTTCCTCAGGTAATCTTCTTTCGACACGGTCTCGTCTTTCCATTTGAGGATAGGAATATTTACAATATTCATCAAATTTGGCTCTCCCTATCACCTGTTGCCCGATTATATAACGGCATTGAATCATGTTGCGACCAATGTTTTGTTGCGGACTACGAGAAATTTCTATCGATGATTTGCGATTACGTAAAGCTTGCAACATCTCATTCAACCAGCTTGCAACCGATATCAATCGATAAATCACTGGAATGAAGTTGCCGCGAGTGATGGCGAATATTCGATAACCCAACTTATTTAAAAAGTCAGTGTTGTGGTGTAAGCATTATGTATTACGGAACGTTTTCATTTACCAGTGTTATACAACTTGTTGATATTTTGAATCTTTAGTTGTCAAGTCACAAAGTTTATATTTTTCATCGTTTTCTTTGTTGTTTCGAGTTTTCAATAAAAATACAGTGAAAGTAAGTGTATTTTGTGTATTTATGCGTTTTATCAACTCATCCATTTACGTCATGAAGAATTCACGTATATTAAGTTAATTTGTGTTGTAGATATGGCGCCAAATCGCCAAGTTGCCCACCGGCAACTCGAAACAACAACAAATTTATCAAATAACACAAACAACAAAAAACAATCAACAAATTAAAGATAACAAAGATATTTGTAATTAAAGTTTACGAAAAACTATGTTTTCGGTGCTCTCGAAACAGCGTCTGAGATGTTGCAATTGCAACGGGACTGGTTGCGGATTCGAGCTGCCACTTTCATTGCAACAAAGATATGTAATCGCATTTTCATACGAATACATTTTATCGATATGTCAAATTCCGGTTGCTATTGCAATGGATCTTTGTTAGCGACTGAACCCGTCAAATCGAAGATACGTAATCGCAAAAGTAACAATTTCATCCATTTTGCTTGCAACAGCGCGAGAATAGTCGACAACAGAGTTACGTAATCAGCCTGCTGGTATCCTATCCACAACTGACCTCCGGCGCGACGTACTCCGGCATGCCGTAGTCGAGGGCCCCGTGCTTGTTGAGCTGGATCCGCCGCGAGAGCCCGAAGTCGCAGATCTTCAGCTGGTCGCTGCCCGCGTGCGATAATAGCAGCTCGCCAATCTGTGGGTGGACGGAACATTTTAAGGATTTGTTTTTGAAGATTTCGCGGTGACAATTGCGGGCAGATGAAAATTAATGTTCTAGTCATATAACAAATTAGACCAAGGATTATCATACTGTCAGATGGTCGACAAAGTCGGAAATTACTGTGCGCTGTGACGAGCAGGGAGATACATGTCGCGTGCGTGCCTTTGCGCTATTGTCTGATCAATCGATGATCACATGGGTGCTCGTACCCATGAACGATCACACACCTCCCCCTAACGGCCAAGGCTCTTATAACATGGCTAACTGATCTCCAGGATAAACTTCTATTAGCTACAGAGAACAGGCTAACTACACTCCAGAGTAAACTAAAATGTACTTGAAACCACCAAGGTACCCTGTTCAGACATTGGACATCCATAGTGATGTTACTTCATTTTACACAATATTGTGTTTCTAACTCATAATAAGTATTCCACAACAGACCACTGTATTTCTAGCTCAAATTTTCAAACACACTCACCGTCAACCCGAGATGCGCGACGCTGTTCTCGTGCATATACTTCAGGCCCCTCAACAGCTGCCTGATGTACCCAGCGATCTCCCTCTCGCTGTAACCCTGGCTCCTCAGCAGCCGATCCCTGACCAGCTCCCCTCCCGCTGCCAACTCCATGACGATGGCGAGGGTGTGGTCGTGCTCGTAGGCGTCGTGCAGACGGACAAGATGGCGGTCGTTGAGCATGTTCATGATCTCCAGTTCGTTCTTCATGAACGGCTTCAGGGCGGAGTGGCCGTGCATTATCTTGGCGGCGTAGTTGCGGCCTGTGGGAGAATTAAAATAGAGAAAGAGAAAATATTACAGTAGGTATTTGTTTTAGCGAATTGGACAAGGAGAAGTAGGAAGGTGGATCACCGGCCCTCGCGTGTTGTGGTTTAGAGCGCAACCATGATTGATGCCTGATGATGATGATAAGTTAAAGTAGGTTGGCTACGTAGGTATCTTGACTGACGAGCGTTGAAAGTGGCAATAAAATAAAGGCAGTATCTACAGCATAAATAAGAAAATGGGTCGTTTTCCTTGTATTTACAATACTGTGATCTCTGACCCGCTTGCTCAAAACCGTATACTAATTTGAATTGTAGATGCGAGATTTAGCTTAGTAGACATCTCGCCTGCTTATAATATTTCCTAAAAACCTGCAAAAATCCTTTCCGTAGCGGACATCTACGTCACGATAGATGATATATAGATAGATAGGCTCCGCCTATTAATTTGTGCTTTGACTATGTAACGAAGCCACTCTTTCACATGTCTTCTCCAAAGTACGACCAAGAAAGTGGTCTATCAGTACATCAGTTTTGACAAAACTTCCCGTATCACCAAAATGTCGCTCGTGGATGAGCCCATAACATTACTGCAAGAGAAGCTCAACCTTGCTGCTCCACGATGTGCAACAGAATATCAACCTTAGTGCGACGAAGCAAGGTCGAGTTTGTACTCACCGGTGAGCCGCTCGGCGGCGTGGTAGGCGACGCCCTGCACGCCGCGGCCGAGCTCGTCGCCGAGGTCGTAGTACTCGCCGAACGGCTTCGTGGAGCATGTAACGCGCGGCGGGTGCGCGCGGATCCTGCATATGGAACGGGTATGTTAGGCCCTAGGCATTCAGTGCTCGAAAAGTGGAAGGCGGAACCTAGCGAAAACCGGGATTTACCGCTCGAATGATGATGATGATTCAGTGCTCGATGTATGAGGATTGTTAGAGAAACGACCATGTGGCTTACGCAGCATTCAACATACACACATAGTTACCGCTGGTCCAGCGTTATAGGATGCCCGATAAATATATGATCGGGGCCATAGGCTTTATGGCAACTGTTTGCCATCAGTCACCATAGTAGGATCAGGCATGTTTTCCTAAGAAGAGTTGGGTATCGTCGATATATCAGTATTTGTTGCTAAGCAACAATGCCTTGTGTTGTTACGCTCCGGTTTGAAACATAAACACATGAATCGTAGAAGCAATGCGCAACAGCTATTACTCTAGCATGTTCTGCCTCTGTATGTCTGGACGTCACTCGTCATTGACAGCGATATTATTACCATATCTTACTCCTAACACTAAAACTGGTCTTGGTCAACAAAAGCGTTCCCCACCCCAACACTCGAAACCCGTACGAGTATTCATGCTCATGCTTATCCAGAGCAACGTGTCTTGGGACTTTAGACCACGGCCGCACTGACAGGCTTGCTTAGCGCCTAGAGCCTAGACTAGGGTTTAGGGGCACGTAGCACAGTAAAACCAAACTGCGCGCTTAGCGCCTTGCTTGGTGGCTTCGACACTCGCTGTCCAAATCAAATCAAATCAATCAAATAATTTTTATTCAGTTTGGGTTTTACAACACTTATGAATGTCAATATACAAATATAATATAAATACAATGGCATCGTCGACCCGAGCTAGTCACTTGACTGGTACCATGCGGGAAAAAAAAACAAAAAATTACTTCCAGCGGAGACTGGAACGTACCAGGTATGTCAAGTAGTTATTGGCCAGTGTGACCTGACTATGTAGAAGTTCATGGTCTATGGACCCGTCCAATAGGCACCTTCAGGCACCAGGTTGACCAGGCCCCATCAGCTGACTCACTTGCCTGTCTACCGACCAACATAAAGACAACCACACGAACCTGTCCGAGTACTCATGCTCGTCCTCCTCGATGTGCAGCATGGCGGAGGCGGAGGCGGCGCCCGCGACGTTCCGCGCCGACACCGAGTACAGCCCCTCGTCCTTCAGGATCGCGTCGTTTATCACCAGGATCGTGGTGTCCGGCTCGATGAACTTTATCTGAGGGGGGAGGGGTAGGTTTTAAGACTAGTGGTTGTTTATTGCACTTCAATCTTGATACGTATGTTTTCGGCTTTGTCACGGCGGTTTTGATTATTTTTACCTCGATAGTTCGAAATCATTACACATGCATGGAAGTAAAATGTTACCGCTCCTATGGACAGATTTATCTGTCTACCCTTGTTCGGATTCGCCGATTCCTCTAACTTCTTGAAGCACTACCATTGTTACTTGCTACTTGATAATCGTGGTTATAAACCCGATGTGTGTGACGATATATATGGGAAAGGGTAGTGTCATTAAAAAATAAGTTAACTAAACTGTGTTTGATAGAAAGAAATAAAACAATTTAGTGTCCCACTTCAATCAGCTTAGTTCATTGAATCAAATAGTGCGACAACGTGATGGTGATGACCGTGAGGGGGGCGTCAGTTGTCTTTTCTTCAGCATGTCTAGTTTCGCTATTGGTGGTTAGTTAGTTCCCTTTTACGCCACATTATCTAAGTATTTTTGCTGTCGCGCCTAATTATATGTCCAATCTTGTAGAAACGAACTTTACAATCCTATCATACCACTTCCCATAACGACTGCCACTCAAAAGCACCCCAACCAACCTTGATCCTGGCGCTAGCCGCCAACGGCTGCCAGTCCTTGTACCACTTGATATCCGGATACGGCACTCCCGTGACGCGCGCCTCGAGCCGCGCCGGCCGCCGCTGCAAGGCCACCGTCTCCTCCGGCCGCTTTATGAAGTACGGGTACTCGGCGATCTCGAGGCGCACGCGTTGGCGAGCTTGGCCGTGCTCGTTGGTGGCGACGGCCTCGTACCAGCCGGCGTCGCGCTCCAGCATCCTGGGGGGTGGGGGGTTAGCGGGGGTTGTTTGGTGATAGTTACTTACCATGTGTGTTCTATTGGTTGTACATTAGATAACATATCCGTGAGGACCTTTTTGAACTTATGTCCATAGCACAATTTCGTCATCGCACCACCCGTCGCGAGATGGGTACGCATCGCACTACGCCGACCCATAGTTAGTGTCCGTGCGATGGTTCGAAAGAACAATTCTTGCTCAAATGTTCTATTTGGATACGGAATGAGCACCAACAAGTGTTACTTTGGACTACGACATGGTATCGGTCAAGAGGAACTCATATCTTAGATGTCTACTTGCTGATGTCCACACGTGGCAGTGATCGCTTTCCATCAGGTGAAGCGTTTGCCAATTTGTCTGCCAATCAGCCACATAATATAAAAATAAGACTGTACAGAAAGGCCCTATCTTGAAGAAATTGTGGTCAAAGGGGAAGGGTTTTTAAGGAATCAATTGTGCGACTCACTTATTGATGAACAGCGTGGCCTGTCCGTTTCTGGTGTAACTCCAATCGTACCGCCCACCGATTTCGATCGGCTCGTCGTTGTAGAAGTACGTCATCTTAGGCTTCGGGTAGCCGTAGACGAACCAGAACAGGTTCACGTTGTGTCCCTTCACGCCGTACTGGGAGTCGTGTTCCTGGCGCAGGAAGCGGGGGGCTGCGGCGTGCTGGTCGTGCGGGGGACGCTCGATGTCGAAGTCCTGGTGAAAGAGATTATAATTATAATAATATACTGGAGTGCCAATCGGCTTCCGAGATTGTTTCCAGACCCAAGATCCCCAGCGAAAGATCTTGGTCACCCTCGCCGAGCGGTATTATGAGGCACACCTGTAATATACGGCGTTGCCAAGCGGCTCCCGAGACAGTTCCCAGTCCCAAGATTTCCAGAGGAAGACCTTGGTCAACCTTGCCAATGGTATCATGAGGCACACCTAATAAGAGATTAGCTTGTTGCGGTGCTGAAGTCAGACTATCCTCAACGTACCAAATGGTCACCCATCCAGTTCCTGGACTCTGCGGGCGTTGCTTAACCTTAGTTAGTCTCGCAAGCACACTGTCACTAGTCCAGTGCTGATTTTTTTTATTTTGTTTTATTTTATTTACTTAAGGATTCTGCTCCTTGGAACTGTAAGTATACGAGGGCACTCACCTTCGGGAAGTACGGCGACGTCTCCGGCCTGAAGTCGATCCCGGGTTCGAGATATGGGATGAACTTGGGCGGGTCGGGCTCCAGCTTGGCGCGATGGGTGACCGCGAACGGCGAGGGGTCGCTCACGCCGTACTGGTTCTCCACGCGGACGCGGAATCTGATGAAGTGGAAACATTTTCATCATCATCATCCTAGCCGTCAACACCGGGCTCTGCCAGGGTTCTCTAGAGCACTAACCGAGCGTGAGGGAAACCTGCACATTCAGGCGAGTGAATGTGTAACCATGATCCAATTTGGTTAAGTTCCTCTGTTAACAGGGTCACGAAGGTTAGATGGCAGTCATTCCACTGTAATTACCTGGACATTTATTGCGCTAACTTTTAACGTATTTATATAACCAAACGGCAGCCCTTGTCACACGACGTCTCTTTCTCATTATATACTGAAAAAGAAAGACGGCATCTGTAAACGGCGTCGGTTTGGTTTTGCTAATTACGTTAAAATTTAGCGCGATAAGGTCCCTCATCTGTCAAATCCTGGATCATGGTCAAGGCAGAGTTCGGGCTTATAAAGTCCCGTTTAGCCTTGGGTCTAGAGGATAGTGTTAGGTCCCCACAATCCCCTCCGACCTCCTTATTAATCTTCCTCCTGGTCGCGCTCCAGGGTCGTGGATCCCCCGATGAACAATCAAACTTTGCTTTAGGTACAATGTTTTCCATCTGTATCTGTCCTTGGCATCATGGTACTCTTAGTATCACAAAGAAGCGGTGCATACTTGTAGTCACGGAAGGGCACGAGGTTCCGTATGTCGCAGACGCAGGAGCGCAGTCCGGTGCGCGCCGTGAACCAGTCGCCGTCCGGCTGCTCGCACATCTCCACCTGGGGGGAGAGAGAGGGGGTTCAGCTTTGAAAGAGACAGAGAAGAAAGTGAGAGAGTTTACTTGAGCTTAGCAATCTGTAAGCCATCAGAGCGGTTGGAAGGTTTAAATAGGGTAACTGCATTTTGTAAAACATGAATCATGGATGTTACGGGCGACAGTTGCAGCTAACCATTTTGGACTCTGCTGCTTGTTGTATAAATACCTGTTTGTCTACCGTACGACATAAGATAATAGAAAACGGTACTATCATATTATTGTTGTCATCGTACCACCTATGAGATATAATCTAGGCTGTCGAGTAATTTTGGACACTGACCTGATAAGTGACCGGGAATCGTGGTCCGTGTGGGATGCTGGGCTTCCAAGATAGGGTCAGGTGGCGATCCGCCATACGCGAGATGATCGGCTTGTCCGCCAATGGCATCGGGATACCGGTCTTCTTCATCTTATCGAAGTCGCTGTACTGGTCGCTGATTGGCCGTTTCGGTTGTTGGGGCTCTAAACCTGGGGTAATAAAAGGTTTTACGTTTAGCGATTACTTATAGCCTTGTGGCCTTGTGGTGTCTAAAACAATGACAACCGCTTCTCAGCTTCAAAATGCATCTACTTTATTCATGTTTAAGACTTGACTTTTGTTGGAGTTATATTGGTATATTCTAATAAAGCATCGACACCCTCAAGTCCAAAAATCTGAAATTTCTAACCCTCCTGCCAATTGCAGATTATCAGTCCTTCCTAAAAGCAGGCTTTAGTCTCAGTCGACGGTTAACAATGGCCGTAGGATGATTTATATTATAGTAACCTAGGAATCTTCTTCTAAGTCGGTACACTCTTGACAGAGTGGTCGTGGTCGTCGGTTGAAGATTAGCAGTAAGCTTCACTATCCGTCGCCCTCGATCTGCTGCTTTCCTAGTACACTCATAGAGACAGCAGCCTTCACTTAGTCAGTCCAGAGCATCGGTGATAGTCCGCGTGGTCTCGTGCCTTCCATCTTTCTCAGCACTCTCAGCCTCCTCATCTCGAGACATGTCCGTGGAACTTGAGAATTGGAGCCCGTACTACGGTAGCCAGGCGCCGCGCCGCTTAAGCTGCATACTTACTGTCATAGCTGAGGCGCGCGGTGCAGGCCTCCTCCCCGTGCGGGTTGTAGATGCGGCACTTGTAGACGCCGACGTCGGTGGCGGGGTCCACGCCGCTGACGGTGAGCCGCAGCAAGCCCGTCGTCTCCTTGTCCATGCGGATGCGCTCGCACGGGAACAGCCGCTCGTCGTTGCGGTACCTGGTATGGGTTGTTTTATTAGTTACCAGGTAGGAGAGAACAATGGGGTTTCGAGTCTCTGCCTACCCCTCCTGACGGATGGAGGCGTGAGTTTATCATAGACCAATATAAATTGCCATATTGCCAATGTCATTAAATATTAAATTTCTTTATAGAAATAAGTTGGCCTGTTGTGTCTGATATATTCTGTCATATAGTTTTGTAAAAATCTTGTGTACAATGGTTAAATTAGTCTATGATTTTATGTTTATGTACTAAAGAGGCATCACAGAAACCGATTATTCACTACTACCATCTCAGAGTTCAGAACGAGGAAAGGGAGGGAATGGAAAAACGATAATTGAATACCTAGTAGTTTTTAAGTACAGTATCGCAGTCCCCAAAGAAACTATAAATATTATTAGATGCTGTTTTTATTTTCTGAAATCGTTAAAACAAAATACTTGTCCGTCAGGTTTAGCCAGGATCTACAGCGGCTATTCAAACAGGTATTTGCCCGATTATTCCCTCTAGCACTGTCTTGTCAATTTTTACTTCAGGGGATTTTTTTGGCAAATATTCGCGTTAAGCAGTGTTTCTTACCATTCGACGTCTGGCTCGGGCTCCCCAGCGGCGCAGGCGGTGAACTTGGCGCTCATCCCGCGGAGCACCTCGGTGTCGCCGATGCGCTTCAGGAAGTACGGCGGCTCGATCTTCTGCTTGCGAGCGCTGCGGACGGGACGAAAGATATTGGTCATATTATTCAGTATTAGATCCAGCAACCACAGACAGGGAGGGATACTTTCTGTAAGATTTAGATTTATACTATTGGATACTTTACCCTTTCAATAGCAATGAACAAGGAAAGCATTATTTCTTGTTTATTGCTATTGAGAGGCTGGCGGTGAATATACTCTAATGGTACCTAAATCGAAGGTTCCTCAGGTTCGACAAAACGTTTGAAGCGGGTACCCAAAGCATTTAAGTATTTAGAAAATTAGCTACTATATTGTACAGCTTATTGCGACTACCCCACACAACAACGACGCGAGCACAGATGGGTGAGGGGAATCAGCACTGGTTACAATACAGTATGTCAATACTCACATCTTATCCACGACTTCCAAATTAGCTTCGCACGTTGCCTCGCCCTCCCTGTTCTTTGCGACGCATTTGTACCGTCCAGCGTCCTTCTCCGTCAAATCCCTGACGTACAGACAGCAAGCATCGCCGTCCCGCTTTATGTTGTACTTGTCGGTGTGCCGCAGCGGCTGACCGTCCTTGTACCAGCTGATCTCCGGTGCAGGAACGCCGGAGACTCGCGCCGGGAATTTCCCGTCGAATGTCGGTAGCTGGAGAAAATATTTGTAATCGTTACTTACGCCTGGCACATTTATCCCTACCAAAGTATCTCTAAACATCATCATAGTCCTAGCGCTTATCCCGGCTTCTGCCAGGGTCTGCTTGCAGTTGCATACATACATAACGTCACGGTATTATGCGGGTAGGCGGAGATCACGTTCTACTTGCTACCTCTCTTGCTTTTGTTACTTATAAGATTCTGATTATGACGTCATTTATTGAGGTTCTGATAATGGCCACAAAGTTTAATCTGAGATTCTGATATTCTGGTGTAAATTTTTGACCGAACTTACGTAGAGTTCGTCTAAGCTGAAATGACGCGCCCCACTATCGCATTAACGCACACACGCAAATTTAAAATATGGACGCAATACATATACAATTGCCGTTGTAATTGGTCATTCAGTTGCCGGTGAGACTCAAACGTAGGAGCACGCAGTCGAAGCTCCTACACAGATGAAGTGTCGTTATTAATATTTGCACTCACACATCGAAATGAACTAATTAAGTAGTGGGGCGCGTCATTTCAGCTTGGACAAGCTCTAACCGTGTTATTATTTCTTCTATATTTGTACCCCCACCTTACAGAATCCTGCCGCCAAACAATAGTTTTGTGTTGTGTTTGTAATTTTAATAAGTATTGTGTTGTGTTTCTGCCGATGAATAATGGGAATCTGGGAATCCGTGGCTTTAGTAGTGGTAACTCCAGAGGTATCGCCAATAATGAGGGATCAGGGGTATGTTAATACATGGCCTGCCTCTCCAGTCGTTAGTCGCCTTGTACGTCTCGTCACCAGAGACCTCTAGAACTTCCAGATCTTCATACCTGCTGCAAATCCGTGAACCGCTGCGTGAAGGCGGGCGGCTGGTAGACCTTCCGCACGTGCACGGCTCCCTCGGAGGCGTCCTCGCCGAGCGGGTTGGTGAGCCGCACGCCGTACACGCCCGCGTCCGGCAGATCCACCGGATCTATCTCTATGCCCACCTGGGGGTTGAGGGTTTATGAACTAATGTTTAAAACTTTTCAATTGCGTTTTATTTTGTAGAATGGGTTTGTATTGCGGCAAACTTCAGAGACATGAGGCATTTCATCTTAGATTTCACAATGCGCTTACGGTTCTGCATTTTTGTTACATGAAAGTTGTGTGCTATGGATCGTAGATGTTATGTCATAACAGTTCTATCAGGTGGGCTATCTCTCGTTAAGGAGCAGTAAACAAACGAGCTAAGTTTTACACACAATACACCTTAAACAATGTTGTACTAATTAATCCCAAAAACACTCTCGAAAATCAGTACAAGTAAATAAACCCTAGACAAAAACAAATCGATAGCGCGATCTAAAGTACATGCAGCGCCATCTAGTGGTAGAAAACGGAAATTATCTTGGGTGACCAAACATGGAACTAGAAAAATGTCATTTTCAAATTTTTTAAATGTATTCCGACAAGTTTGTGGCGCTGTATGTGCGCTCTCCCAACTGAGCTTTCCGTCACTGTCCACCTTGTCCCCCCCCACCACACGCGTCCCACACGTACCCGCCTGCCATCGCAGGTGATGAGCACCCGCTCGCTGGGCTTCAGCGGCACCCCGTCCTTGGTCCAGACGACGTCCGGCACCGGGTTCCCCACGAACGGCGCCGACAGCACCAGCGGCTGCCCCTCCTCCGCAGTGACGTCACGCAGACCGTGGATCAGCTGCGGGCGCTCTTGGGGCGAGGAGTCGTTCGCGCGGCCTGGGGATGGGAGGATGGATATTGGTTGTTAAAATGGCCTGATATGTTGTGATGTGATTGGTTGTGAATGTTCAGTCGTAGACTTCGGGGTAAGCAGGTTGAAATGATTAGCGGACTGGAAATTTAAATGAATGATGTAATTCGTCAAAGAAGCGTAAGAATTTACAATGGTCTAAAATGGGGCTTTAAAGAAAACGATTGAACACAACTCAACTCGAGTTAAAAGATGTTACGTGGGGTTATGTTATATACAGCGCCCAACGCTAGAGATTCAAAAGTGTTGAGAAGCAAAACGTATGTAGAACAATACGGAATGTTCGTACACAACGTACAAAACAAAGCTCTTAGGTAAACCCCTACAAGGATTGCCAGGGCCGTAGAAAGTGACCTCTACCTACCCCTATGGGAAAAACGCGTACATTATCGCATATTCTATCGCCTCAAATAAAAAAATGTTCTTCTTTCTACAACGTCATACTCCCAATCGAGCAATTCAAATAACGCAGCTGAACTTATGCAAGTATTATCAACCCTTGTCGTTACTAGCATCTGGTAGCTTGCCATGGAGAAAACAAATGCAACCCAGTGTCTCGCCAATCCGCTTCCACCAAATCGCCAAGCCTTCACGCTTGTATGAGTAGTTGGACATAGCAGCGTTGCAAATACACAACTAAAACATGGAGCCATCTCGTATATACTCACTAGCCACGTCCAAGTTGGCCTTGCACCCAGTCTCGCCCTTGTCGTTGATGGCGACGACGCCGTACTCGCCGGCGTCGGCCGCGGCCGCTTCGGAGAGCAGCAGCGCGTGCGAGCCGTCCGGGGTGGAGATCACCTTGATGCGTTGCCCGTCCGGGATTATTTCCTTGCCGTTGTGAGTCCTATGGGGTAGAAGTCGGGTATTGTGATCGCATTTGAAGATATGATGATCTGAGATAGTTTGCCTAACAATATTTTGTGCCAGAGCAGCGTGTCCTGGAGTTTTAGAGGTGGGCAACTCATTGGCGATACCACTCCAGGTCTACAGGTCTACAGGAGATGGTGGCCTCCTTACCTCTTTGTCTACCGTATGCCATAATCAAAAGTAAATACCATGTTACCTCAAAGTCTACGCAGACAGTAAATTAATTTCTGCTGTAGATCTGGGTGTCCATTGAATTTTCAGATTATATTTTTCATAACTAGACTCATTAATCGCTAACTTGCAACAATTATGGTGGTGGCACCTTGCTTGTTCAGGGAATCAAAGCTGAACATTCAGATACACTTTACACTTACCACTTGATAGTTGGCTGTGGATGGCCAAGAACTTTGACTTCGAGCTTGACGGGGAACCCTTCGATGACCTTGGTCGGCATCAGTTCGGCTATGAACGCTGGTTTCCGCTCTTTCTGTCCAACTTCCACCTGAATGTACAATAAAATTGTTGTGAAAAGATTTGGTATATTTTCTGTGAAGATGCTGTTAGTCTAATCCATTGCATCACACTGGGGTTCGAACCCGGTACCTCGGGATACGAGTCGGATCCCTTAACCATTAGGCCAGCGATTTATAGGCACACTATGGGCCCATTATTACAGTTTAATCGTGATCACGCATCTATTTATCATCTCAACTCGATCTAGTAAAAGTTCCAGCTGTTCATACCGTAGCCTGCGAGGCGATCTCGCCCAGCTTGTTGGCGACGGTGACCCGGTACACGCCGGCGTCCTCCGGCCTGCACGCGTCGATGGAGAGCCCCACCAGCCCGCCCGGCTGGTTTATGAAGTTCACCGCTTGCGACGGCCGGATGGGGAGGCCTGGGGGGCGAATGAGACTTCAGACTACTAGCGATTTTAAACTAAAAGAAAAAACTTTAACAGAAGGTCGGCTTGCTAGCGCCTCTGCGACTCAGCTCCAGTGGAAGCGTGGTTGCGAAACCAATCACCAAAAAGAAGCAATGAACTATGTGATTAGAAAATTGACTTGTAAAAACATAGTTTTTATGTATTTATTTGTAATAAAACTATTACAAACAAAAATATACATTAATAATTTGGTCGTTTTGTTAAAGTCAGCAATAAGTCAGCATGGCAGAGTGTACCTTCACGCCGCTGCCTTCGACAGCAGCATTATTTCAGAAAGGCATTTTCTTACCATCCTTGAACCATTTGACCTCGGGCGCCGGGAAGGCCATAACTCTGGCCTCCAGCTTGAGCGGCTGCCCCACCACCGCCTTCACGTCTTCCAACTCCTGGCTGAAGGACGGCCTGCGAGGTGTAGCTGAAGAGGTAAGAATAAGAGTTAGGCTACACGAATGTTATTTCTTAAACCACACAGGCTGCAGCTTGTGGACTCTGAAGTTTGAGCCGTCTTTAACCTAATAATCTATTTTTTTTTCAACGGATCAACTATGTATCGCACTTCACCGCTTATGCGCCGTGCTTATACGATGTCAAAGCATCACTTTTAACTCTTCCCTGATACCGTAGCAGGTTTGGGCACCTATTTTCCACGTATCCCTGGGGCTTACACAAATAGCCTTTCTACATACATACATACAAAAAGCTCATGCCTGTGTCCCACAGGTGGGTCGGCAGAGACTATGAACCGCCACTTTGCTCTGGCCTGACACAACTCAATAGCCTCGCATATATCCACAACTCTTTTCATACATCTCCTTTTATTCTTGCCACTTCGGACCCCAGCTTTTTTGGGAGCATTACTGATCTGATCAGTGAATGTTTTTCTGGGTCGTCCTCTTAAGGGCCTTTCTACCAGGTATTGATAAAAGAACTCCACTAACGGTTGACAGCGACGGCGCACAGCGCGGAGTTCTCCCCGTGCGGGTTGGAGACCACCAGCTTGTAGGCGCCGCAGTCGGCCGGCGTCGCGCGCTCGATCGACAGCTTGATCGTGCCGTCGGGGAGCGCCGTCTGGACGACGCGCGAGTCGTCGGGGGAGAGCTCCACGCCGTCTTTGTACCTGAGGGGGTGAGAGGGGAGGTGTAGTGAGATGAAGCGTAGGAGTGTAATAGTTGAGTCGAGAGTTAGGCTTTTCTAAGGATGTGTACGTGGAGGGCTTTCAAAACTTCATCCATCTAACGATTTCTGGTTTGTCCGACTGGTAGAACCGTTCTTTTCATGGCGCGTTCCTCTCCCATCCTCTTCACGTGGCTAAGCCCACGCAGTCTTGCAGACTTTATCTTGCCCAAAGTCAGTCCAAGCCCAAGAAGATCCTATTTTTGACGCTGAGCTAGCGAATTGATGTTATGAGCGATAGTTTCAGCTTTCCATCAGGTAGGCTCTTGGTTTGTTTCTTTCTTGAGTATTCTATTAATGTGTGACGAAAAACTTATAATTAATGTTGTCATTTATAAATAGTCTACATTTGCACTTATTTCAAGTTTAAAGTCTACTCATATAGTGAGCTAATATTACCGCCATACTACATAATTAGTCAAAACTGCCGCGAGGCTTCTCCAGAGTAATGACTACTAACCACTTAGCCTTAGGCACGGGGCTGCCATCCAGCTTGCACTTCAGCTCCAACGGCTCGCCCTCGTCCACGTCCCGCTGCCGGTCGAGGCGCTGCGCGAAGCCGGGCGCGGACGCCAACAGCGAGATGGCCGCCTCGCACGACGCCTCGCCCGCGAGGTTCATTGCGCGCACCTTGTACTGCGGGGACGAGAAGATGCATCGTCAATCAACAATGTACGATGACCATTGCGATATGGTTTCATTTATTCCTCATTCAATAAACACTGTTGCGAAATACCTAAGACCAATAATAACATAGATTAGATACGCAAATAACAATAACGTGCATGAACGAGATAACAACATACAAATGCTGTTAGGAATAAAAAGGATGAAAACACCTACAATACAGGCACCTAATACGAAGGAACAAAATCTATTCGGAGTCTACCGTCGGGCTTCGGTTCGATCGGTAAAGGTCGGGCAAGTGCGGTTAAGACTTTTTCACTGACCGCTTGATAAGAAGAATGGAAGTCTACGAGTGCAGTTCCGACGATATAATACCGGATCGGGTGGCGTTTCGGCAAAGACTGCAAGAATGTAAACAGAACGCAGAAACTTTAATCAAGGAACTCGGTGAGGGGGGTTGTAAAGAGGAAAATTTCATTTCGGCAACATTTTTCCTATCTTAATCTACAAGAACGAAATATTATTATAATGGATAGTCTCCAGCGAGACACATGATTGAACTGTGCAATATCTACTGATGGTGGGTTTGGTATTCAATCGGAAGCTGAAGGAAATTTAGTGAAAATGAGAGGATTACTCTCAATAAAGACAATGGGCAATCGAACGCGTGTGCGCTTCCAAAATTGGAACTTTTAAAGTTCGACGTAACGTATTCGAATTTTGGGACAAAGAGGCAGCAATCTCATGGATGTAGAATTATTTGTTAATCTCTTACGAAGGCGACTCTGTATCCGTGAAAATACCTAGAGCTATATAAGGCCAGGTACAGTTCAAAAGAAAGGTGGTTTTATACATGATTATTATTTTTTTATTTGTTATTATTTTTTAATAGACATTTGGATTATGACGAAGTTAACTTACTAACAGCTCGAGATAAAACTAACCTCAGAATACCACAAAAATGTTATAACAGCTATGGAGTTGTCTCAACTACGAAATCGATGTTACAACTGCTTTTAGATGGATCTCAGACTTGATAATTGTCAGAAGCCTAAACACTATCATCGCTGCTCTGGCCCCTCATAATAAAGCCTCGTGTTTAAAGAAATTACAAAACTGCGACAGCAGAAATTCCGTACAAAGTCAATCACCATAGCTAAAGATTTGCAGACTTCTTCTAGACTGCGCCGCCAGAGGAGCTACATAGCTGTAAGGTTTATTTATGTAATGCGGCAGCCAAACAGGCAAGCAGGCACGGGACAGAACGTGGTCACCGCCGCCTATGGACTCAGCAACACCAGGGACGCCACCATTGCGTTGCTCGCCTACAAGGAGACCTCTAATATACCTCGTGAATGATCCTATGTCGTAGTCCAAAGGGAACACTGAGGCTGGGCTCATTCCACATCCGAATTGTACGAGCGAAACAACTACACAACAATTATGGCGCATGATACAGAGGATTTATTAATGATTCGGTATCGTCATCATCTCGGCGCTATGTCCCGGTTGCGCTCTCGCGGTGCACGCGAGGGCCCGGGGTCCGCCCCTATTAATGATTCGGTATACCTTCGATAAAAACGAACCTAAAGAAGTATTGAGTCCATAATTATCACCAGATTCTGAGATATAACTGTGAACACTGCACCACATATAATATAACACGGATAGATAGCCTACTCCAAATTTGAAAATTCCCAATAGTATTAGTCAATGCACGTGGACCCTCCCCGCACAAAACTCACCTTGCCAGCATCACTGGCATTGAAGTGCTGGATGGACAGCTCGGAATCCACCTGACCACCCACGACAGTAGTCACCGTACGTCTCTCGTCATTCTCTATCTCCACTCCATCCTTGTACCAATGCACCTCGGGCTTCGGTACTCCGTCGCAGCGGACCTTGAGAGTCGCGTCATCGTAGTCCTTCACTGTCTCCTTCTGCAGAGGTTTCGTGAATACTGGCTCGTTGGCTGGAAAGAATTGTTGAAGCGTATTTTAGGGAAGATGAAATTGCTGTAATAGACACTTTGAAATGTTTCTAGAATATGTATACTATGTCGGGAGATTTCCAATATCTGTCAGTTAGACCATATCAAACGTAATGTTGATATTGAGTATGTTCTTCATCAAAGTCGAGAAGTACTTACTATGCACAGTAAGCTTGGCCTGCTGGGCGGTCTCCCCGTGCTCGTTCTTAGCGGTGACGGTGTAGACGCCCGCGTCGCCGACGCCCACGGCCTTCACCACCAGCTTGTACTGCTCTTTGGCGGTGTCGGCCACCACGTCGTATTGGGTAGACGCCTGGATCGCGTAGCCGTCTTTGCTCCTGTGGATTTTGAGGGGCGAATAAATGGAAAAAAGTCCGTATAAGATAGCAGAAATCGAAGCTTATGCGAGTGATAGACGGATGACCTGATGAGGTTTGTGAGGAGCCGGTGGATGCATGAGCCAATCGGTGTGCAGAGCTTGGGAGGAGGCTTATGTCTAGCTGTGGACGTCCTGTGGTTGGGATGATGCTGTGACGAAGATGAAAGGCAGTAGAGTGCTGATGGATGCAAGAGACGTATAGTTGAACGATATGGAAGGCAAAGCGGGAGGGCGATGATGATGACGATGCCAAAATACTTTGTATTCCTCTTGGGCTTATGTGGCTTTGGCAATGGAAGGGCATTTGCCTATTTGTTGCCAGAGCAAAGTGTCCCGGGGTTTTTAGAGGTGGACAATGCATACCCCTGGTGTTGCTAATGTCTACAGGCAGCGGTGACAAATGTGGTGAAGAATATACCACTGACCACATTCGAGTTTAGCTAGGACTTCCATAGTTAAAATAATATCGTTCAAACCCTCACCATTTGACCTCAGCGACGGGGTTGGCCCTGATGTTGGCGACAAACGTGGTTTCCTCGTAGGGCACCGCCGTGACGTCCTTCAGACCCTCGATCTCCGGCCTCAGCAGGATATCGAGTCGCGCCGAGCTCTCTCCCACGCCGTACTGGTTCTTGGCCTTGATGGTGTATACGCCGGTGTCGGCGTGACGACCTGCAGTATAGAGGATTAGTATTGCGCAACAAAGGCGATACCTATATTACTTATAGTAATATAGGCACAGAGACCGAGAAAGAGAGTAGCGCTGGCGCATCATGAGGCTTTTTTCGATTTTTTCTTATAGGGATGCAGATTTGTTGCAAATATTTGCATGTTAAAAGATTTTTTAAATAATTTGATGATGGACTCTTAAATATTTATACCCTTGTAAATTTAAGCCAACTTAACAACCACGGTAATCAAAACGCTAGAAGCGTACGGGCCAAAGTGGTACTTTTGCTCGTAAGTGGTGTTTTGCAACTTAGATGTGTCATACAGCAATCTTGTAAACAATGTAGAATACCTAATTTACTAGATGATAGTCAACGGTTCTATTTATCATTTCGAAATTAGAACCATACATTTAAGACATTCTCCCTTAATCTATGATTAAAACTGGTAGATTTACGATCTGTTCGCCTATTATATGATTCGAACTAACCAGTAGGGATGTGCAACTTGAACGTGCACTCCTTCAAGCCGTGCTCGATGTCCTTCGCCTCGGCCGACGTCACGATGGTCGCGTCTGGGGTCAGTTCGACCCCGTTCAGCAGCCACGAGACGTGAGGCTGCGGGTCTGCCGTGCAGACCGCCTGCAGGGTTACTGGCTCCCGCTGCATTACTTGCTGAGCCTCCAGGGGTGTAGTGAAGATCGGTTTGCGGAACTCGCTCACGGCTGGGGGTGGAGAGGTTAAGTTAAGCAAATGAAAAAAGCTTTTTTGATTAAAATTAATGCTTTGAAAAAGATTATTGCCGCTCATGGACACCTGCAATACCTGGTCTGCACTAGCTGTACCTGATTTAGTCGTATCGTGTACGTTTGGAAATCGTCAGGTTTTTAATAGTCAGGCATTTCATCGGCATTTCATCTTTTTTTTATACTATGCAGTAACACAGTAACAGTGAGTAAGTGGTAACACAGTAACAGTGAGTAAGTGGTGCTTAACCTATTCATGCATTTAGGTTGCAAGTAACAAAAATGCAGAACCGCAGGAGCGTCATCACTATGAGGACTAAGATGCCTCAAGTCTGCACATAAATACCTACCGTTACCTATACATTATATGCAGATCCGTATTTTAGATGCGTTGTCAAGAGTTGTTGCGTAGGCTTTAATTTGCTCCAGTAAAGTTGTTTTCAAACTACTTAATAATAAATAGCAGAACAGCCACTCACAGTTGACAGAGAGCTCAGCGTTCTGCACCTTCTTGCCGAGGTCGTTGGAGATCTCGCACTGCCACTTGCCCGCGTCCGCCATCTCCACGCTGTCGATGGCCAGCTTGTACAAGTCGCCCTCTTTGCTTATGTGCACGTGCGCGTTCTGTTTCACCTCCTGCAAAGGGTTTAGGATGGTAAGTTGTGATTGTATATGTGGTGGTAGCGTAGAGGTCAAGAGAGAAAGCGAGTTTATCCAGAAGTGACCTATTCGCTGGTGCCTTAAACTGATCTGGTGAATTGGAATTGACTCAAAAAAATAATATTTATTGAGTACAATACTTGAGAGATGTCTTTCAAACCTCAAACAAGATTACAGGACAGAAATAAGAAATTCTGATGCAAATACACTGTGGCATGAACTTGGAGTATAGATAAGCCAATTGGCGTAAAGCGGATGCGTTGATAACGGCTAATTTGAAAGAGATCTGCGTATAGTTTTGAAGCTGTCGGTGTCTATGATGTCAAATGCACCATAGGCCACGAAGAGCAGGGCTTCCCTAGTATCGTACTGTTTCTTATATCGAGAATATTCCAGCTCAGTGCAACCACCTTGGTTCGAAAACATTATTTCAGCTAATCCAGGTTCTTGTAGGCAAGTTGTCTTACCTTCCCATTGTGAAGCCACTTCACCACGGGCTGGGGCGCTCCGACCGCGCTCACTGTGTATACCAGAGGCAGCGACTCGTACACGCAGCTATCCTTCATGCTGCTGTCCTTAATGGTTGGTGGTGCTGCAAGGGCAAAAGTTAGGGTCAGTTGGTGAAGGGGCTGAACAGTCAATTCTGTGCCAGTTTAGAATGACAGAATTGTATAGACTTTTGAAATTTTAAGTACTTTTATCTCGCCATATAAATGAAAAAGTAAATGTGGGATCAAAGTATGTAAGAAAAAATAAGATTTCAACTTTGAAATTAGAAACAAAAGACGTGGACTCTATAGAAATAACCTTGAAGGACAAGAGCAAAATAACAATGAAGAGAAAATAGTTGTTGGCACAATTAAGTAGGTACTTGAATTAAAATGCCCTGATAGAAATTCTTGATTAACAAATTGGTTGGACGACAACTTATTTTTCTGATAAGCCATATTGGTAAAGCTAGAAAAGAAAGAAATTTATATACATAGAGGAAATAAATTCCCAAAGATGTCGCATCGTATATACAGCAGTTATTGTTGAAACTTATTGACGATCAAACCATAGAATTGTTACTCACCTAGAGACATTGAAAAGACAGAGTCGTGTGCACTTGTTGCAGTGTTGTTATACGTACCATTTATTGTAGAGTGTGATAAATTCGAGCTTCCGAGTTTGTAAAAACATTTAGAAGCATAAAACGTGCTAGCCAAATCGTGCATTATAAATATTTTGTTTACCTTAATGATGTGAGAGTTGGATCTGTCTGGGTCGGATGGCTAGTACCTCCGCCGCAACGAGCCCCAAGTATTAGTATGCCAGAAGGGAATGTTATTACGCATGCGCGCTAAAACAAACATACGACAGTGCATTAGTTAAGTACACGGGTAGATACGTCAAGTGAAAAGTGATCTGCTGTTTTCGTAATGCTTCTGTAGTAACGTACATGAAAGCCGAGATATAGAGAAAGAAGAGGTTCTAATGTTCGCGATTGAGTTGTACCTAGTTTATTCCATATTTTTTAATAGAAAATGGCAAATCACTATCATAACAAAAATAATAGCAATTTTTCTTTATCAACAAGCTGTTTATATTATTTTCTTTAAAAATATTGCGTAGCGTTATTTAAAAAATGCAAGTCCTTATTTTGATTCCGTTTTTAATAATTATATTTTATGTGACATTTACCTTTTTCAGTCTCCTCAGTTAGTATATCATCTAGAATACTCCTTTGTCTTTGACTTCGTTTCAACAATGCCTCGAGTTCATCATCCACCTCCTCTTCCACACTACAGAGTTTATTAACATGCTGTCTTTTTCTCTCCACTGATGATTCTGATACGTCTTTTGTTACATTGTCATTATTTTTTGATGGACTCAAAACGAATTCTTCTATTATACGAGACTTTATGTCATCTAACTTTGTTTTAGCGTCTTTAAAATCGTTTTCATCGAATTCCTTTGATATGTGAATGAGTTTGTCTGTGATATCGCTCTCGAATACTTTCTGTGATTTCTCTCTTAATATGAATGATTCTTCTTCCCCTTCATCGGTGAAATAGTCCTCTTTGAACGAGGACTGGCGAACGTATGAGTCTTTGCTAAATACTTTTCTTGTATCATCTATATCGAAAATAGACTTTGATAGATCTTCTATGGAAATTTCCCGTGAGAGTGAATCATTGCGCCAGCTAGTGTCATCTTCTGATAACGACATGGCTGAAGCTGTTCTAATAGAGTATTGTCTACCGCATCTAGAACTATTCTCGGCTTCAGAATCGGTAGCCGGTTCTTCTATAATCCCGTAGGTGCCTCTTCGCACATAATCGGGTACAGTGTAGTTGCCTAGCTCAGACATGAAGTAACTATGGCTCGCTATCTCTTCGACTTCTAACGAGGTTTTGTGCGGTTTGGTCGGCTGTATTATTTTTCTGCCGAAATCATCATCGTCATCGTAAAAGACAGCGGTGGATGTCATTTTGTGCAAAGTGCGCGTTTCGGCTGGACCTACCAGTTAAAATAGGAATTTGATTTTTCATCATCACAACTATTTAAACATCTAGTTAGGCATGCGATGGTTCAATGCATTAGATTAAAGAAATTTTAATAGTATTTATTGAGATAGAATTGAAACTAAGCAATTTGGCGTAGGTGACGTTGTCAGTGGATGTATAGATGAGGTTAGGGGTGGGGAACGGGAAAGGGGAAAGCCTGTACTGACCTGTGACTATTGCACCGTGAGACAGGCTGCTGCTTACTTTAGACATAATAATGGAGCCGTCGTCAGCTGTCTTGAACGTGGTTACAGTTTCGAATACTCGGCCTAAACAACAAATCACACTTGGACTGTTAAGAAACACAGGTTAAATGCATGCAACAGTAGTGTGCGCGAATATTCGAGTCTCACTATATGTAACTAAAAGCTGTACGCTAAATTGAAGAGAGAAGCGCGAAGCGTGAAATTGTGTTATACCTTCACTTTCAGCACTCATTGGTTCTTCGACAGACTGTTTTTTAACCGATTTACGTTTGGGCGACTTCAGATCCTCGTCAATTGGCACTTCTTCAATAATCTCAGGCTTTGTGGCGCCTTTCTTGGCAGTTTGCTTTTCATCCTCTACTTCTTCAATGATGGGTTGTTTGGTATTTTCGTTGTGGTTTTCATCCCAAATTGATTTTTCTTCCGCAACTTCAGGTTCAGTTAATGACTTTTTACCTTTGCCGCTGGTGGGAGCATCAACTTCCTCTATTATAGGCTTCTTAGTTTTTCCATCTTCGTCTACGTCATCCCATATCGACTTTTCTTCGGCAACTTCTGGCTCTGTCAGAGATTTTTTAGCTTTAGCCGGTGACTTCTTATCTAAATCTTCAATCTCCGCTTTTTTAGCTTTACCGTCTTCGACATCATCCCAAAAAGATTTTTCTTCCGCTTCTTCGGGTTTTGTCTTCCCTTTGTCTGCTTTCTGCTTTTTCCCACTGTCCACGTCCTCTTCGAGAGCCTTTTGTTTCGATTTACTTTCGTCTTCGGTTTCATTTTCGACAATTGTTTCTTTTCTGAGTCTCGAATGTACTTCAGTTGCTATTGGACATAATGAAAATCAATGGTTACGGTAACATGTAGATTATTAAGATGGGAATGTATGAAAGACATCACAGATGGAGTTAAAGGAATGCAGGATAAGTACATACTAGTATAAGTCTATTATGTGCATTCAGTGGCATTCATGTATCAGTGAATGCTTATATTGGTATACTAACAATTGCCATTTGCTAATGGTGTCTATTAGACATCACAATATCACTAGAACGTGCAAAAAAGTGATCTAGAATTCCATTCATAACGTGTTAAGGCAAACTACTATACTGTACCTATTGTAGCAACCTCCAGCGTTGCCTGTGTTGGCTGTGTCATTGAGTGTGTTGGAGTCATCGCAGTATACATTACCGTTGTCGCAGAGCAATGTAATTATGGGTGTGTGAGTACAATGTTTCAATGTGGTTGTGGAAATTGGTGGGCTGCAATTCTGATGCTAAATTAAATATTGGAATAAACAGTATATTAGATATCCCTAACATTGCACAATGTATTGATCTTTCTAATACCAAGTTACGCCTACAGGGCAGTCAATCTAATATCAATGATGAGTCGAAAGATCAATATACCTGGATCAGTAGGTACACCTTCCATATTCTCTAATATTTTCGCCTTTCTATATCTATTGTACATCTATAAATGAAACTTCGACATATCCTTCGAGCAGGACACCTAAATCATTTCAATTCCTAAAAAAGGCGTGACGTATGTATGAAAACTTCATCTAATGTATATATGAGATATCGGTGTAAAACTCACTGTGCACGGTGACAGTGCTCTTGCAGGAGACGCTGCCCATCTCGTTCTCGGCGGTCACCTCGTACTCGCCGCCGTCCTCTTCCTTCACTATGTTCACTGTCAGGTAGTAGTTCTCCAATCTGGAGGGTTTGAAATAGGTAGCAGGTTACACATTGCGGTTTATTAATTTGAAAGGCGAAGTTGTGTAATATGTATTTGACAGGGCTTGGTAATTGTTGGTCGATATCTCATTAACTAAGGAATCAACTCGATCATTCTATCTACTGTTAGACGCAATGCTTGCCAAAGAATGAGTTTCTTGGTTGGTCGATAAAAACATTAAGCTCTGGTTCACAAAAGTCAACCTAATTGTAAGCTGAAAATTGGAAGCTGCCTTACGATCTAATTGATTATCATTCTAATAAACGAATGAACTATCATTCTCACCTCTGAGAATCTCTCTCGATCTTGATCCTTGCATCCAGGTTGACTTCTCTCCCGTCCTTGAACCACTTAACCTTGGGCTCCGGAGTGCCTTCCACCTCCACTTCCAGCTTCAGCGTAGACCCGGTGTCCACCGTCATGTCCACCAGGCTCTTGGTGAAACGGGGTTTCCCTAGAAGCAATTAAACCGAGTAATAATACTCCGTTTCGTACATCCGAATACATAAATATTTCTAATAAATCTCAGCGTTACGTTTGAATAATTCTACTTCTATCGAGACAAAGTGAAATAGCATGTAGCTTTTCTACGCACAGGAGATACCTAAACAAGGCGACTAATGTCTTAGAGGATCTTCATGATTTTTCTGTAGTAACAAGCTATATTTACAAAAACGCTATCTTCAACCCGTCTGTCAAGAGTGGATAGGCATAACGACAAAAGATTCCACATGTAAAAAAACCAGTTGAAAAAATCCTTTCCTTGGATGTTTAAATTTTCCTTGGATGTTTACTCACTCTTAACCGTGAATGTGGCCTCGCACGCGTCCGAGCCGAGGTCGTTGGAGACCTTGCAGTGGTAGCGGCCGGAGTACTCCGCAGTCACCTCCTTCAGGATCAGCTTGTGCGTGGCGCCGCTGTCCACGCGCGTGAACACCGACTTCTTCTCCGTTATCTCCACGTCTCCGAGGTACCTGGGTGGAGATTGTGATTGTAGTGGTTGGTGGGCTATTTGATGGTAAGCGTCCACCGTCGTCATCAGCAACAGGCGACTGAATGTGTAACCATGATCCCATCCTGTCAGGTTCCCCTGTTAACAGGGTCACGGAGGTCAAATGGCAGTCGCTCTACTATAATTACCTGATCTGCCAAGTCTTGGGTCATGGTTATGGCGGACCTCGGGTCCTTGTGTGTAAGAGCACAACCGAGACATTAACACAAAGATGATTATTTATTTTATTATAAGTGGAGTATGTTCAAGTCCGACTCTCGTGGGTAACTTTAATAGTAAATAAAGATCTAAAGGACCTGGACTTGGATCCTTTAACAACATAGGATAGAGCATCCTGGCGAAAGGCGATTGGGAGAGTCGACCACAAATAAAAATGGGAAAAGGCCGGAGAAAGAAGAAGAAGAAGGAGTACGTTCAAGTCCAGCAGTGTACTGTTGGTGTGAGGTGATAAGGTTAAATGATGACGGTCTGGCTACTAAAGCCTAACATAGCTATATGAACTTAAGTTATCAAAATGTCATACCATTTGACAGTGGGTTCAGGGTAGGCCTCGACGGCCACGGTGAACTCCACGTTGACGTCTCCCTCGCACGCCGTGGTGTCGCGCAGCTTCTGCGTGAAGATCGGCGCGCCGCGGACCTTCACCAGGCAGGAGTCCGACGCCGAGCCGTGCACGTTGCGGATCTGGTGGGGAATGGGTGTTGTTAGCGTTTTTACGGGGTCGCCAACGCGTGGGTATGCGCCTGGTATTGCAAATGTCCATAGGCTGCGGTGACTGCGCACCATCAAGCTTGTTTGCCATCTTAGTGGTGTAAAAAGAAATCAACAGACTCGGGAGCCGATTGGCACCGACGGTATAATTATATATCTTCAGCAGTACGGTATTCGGCAGAGTGGTATAACACCGTTGACTGACAAGACAAGGCAACAATTGTCTTTCAGGCAGAACATCTAGGCTCTCTGTTGATCATAAACTGGTCAGCCACGTTTTCTTTGTTACTATAACCGCCGCCCATAAATACTCGCAACACCCGGCGAGTCGTGAATGTGTTGCCGGCCTTGTCAACAGTGGAGATTATGATATCATTATAGTTTCTTTTATTCTACTCAATGACAAACGGGCAGACAGCCCAGCTGATGGTAAGTAGTAACTGTTGCCCATACATTTAGGTTGCAGGCAACAAAAATGCAGAACTGCAGGTGCGTCGTCACATGAGGACTTTATCCTTCAAACCGAAGCACAATAATGCAAGCATTGTTGATTGGCGGCAGAAATAGATGAGGTGAAAGGATAGCAAGACAGGTTCTATGACAAATGTCACCAATTTCTAGCGCTTGGAAACCTACAAACGTAATAAAACGTACAAAGGCTTGCGGTAAATATTACTCATCTCGCATCATCTGCAGCTAGATAGTTCATACTTATTCTTACGTAGTATAAAATATAAAAAATAAAGTATAAAATAAAGTTATTTTCCATCGTAATCAGACCTCTGACCAAGGTCGGATCGCGCGCGCATTCGTGCAATTTTTTATACAACGTAAGGATTTGTATCAACTATCTAGCTGCCTCCTAGATGGGCCCTTACCTCGCAGGAGTACTCCCCCGCGTCGGCGCGCGCCGCGGCCGAGATGACGAGCGCGTGCGCGGAGCCCGATGACGAAATCTTCACCGACGACGACTCTATTAGCTCCGTTTTGTTCTTATACCTGAGTAGAAAAAATATATTTACATATATAACTTAAATAAGCTGTGGATAAAGGCGACGTCCTTATCGATGCAAGCGATCTCTTCCAGGCAACCTTTGTCTACATATAGAAAACTAAAGTTAGATAAGCAACAAATACCCGTTTGAGACTCTATCCAAGCAATGAAAGATTCCATAAACAAATCGCTTGGATATCGCGCCTCAGCTAAACACGTAGCTCCGGCTACGGCAGAGCTACGTATTGTATATCATAACCCCTTCATTCGTAAAATGTTTTCTTCTTAAGCACTATGTTCTTTTCATAAAAATTGTACAAATCGACGGATCTTATAATATGTGTAACGGTACTGGATCCTAACAAGATGTTTAGAAAGTAATTTACGAAACTCACTTTAGAATTGTAAGTACTTAACATCACGTCCCTTCCCCAAAGAGATAGGCAGAATCCACATTATACTGGACATCGGTATACCCTATATATTTTCATCATAAATTGACCTCTCACCACTCGAGGAAAAGGTCATATAACACTGGAGATCGATGTAACCCTGTACATTTTCCACCTCGAATTGAGCCCTTACCATGTGACAGTAGGCGCCGGTTCCGCTTCGGCCTCGATCTGCAGCGTGACGGTCTGTTTCTCGTCGCAGACCTTATCGCCGCCTAGCTTCTTGGTGACCCGCGGCGGTGACGTCACGTGCCACTGCCAGAAGTCGGAGCATTGGTTGACTTCGTTCCTGGGGTGTGCAGAGGCGTTAGTGTAAAAGAATTAATAGTAGCTAGTCTATCAACATCATTATATCAAGCTATACAAGTTCTATTTATCCTGCTATACGAAAGCGCTGAAAACCCCTTACTATCCACGGCGAATGCTAGTAGCAACGCCTTGTTTGACCGAATTTTGTAATTCTCGTGTTAGTCTCCACAATCATCAGAGAAAGTGCCGAGAAATTGTCACTCTACTGCAGCCCCAGGGCATCCTTTCACGATTGTCGAGTTGTGGCAGCATCTTATCTACAATCGTGGGTGGGTTGTTTTTTTTGTATTTAAGTTTCGAGCTTCCCATGGGGCACTCAATGTAGTTCCCATGGATGTCGTACAAGGCGAATGGGTAATATCATAGCCTCCTTCATCTTACAAGCCATGCGTAGAAGTTTGACAACGTTGCATTTTTTATTTTAGTGAACCTGAAAATGACTGTAAAACTTTCGTCGTGGTCGTCGTCGTTTAATGTTATTAGATATTTATGTGGTTAAGCATATAAATAATTATATGCATTAGTTAGATAATATGAAATTGGATAGATTCCTGTAAAATTTACCTAACTATCTACTTTCAATTGTATTATCCTAATATTATAAATGCAAAATATAATGTGCTTGGTTTTGTCCGTAATGGATGTTTGTTACTCTTTCACGCAAAAGGTACTGAACGGATTTAAATTAAATTTGGCAGTTATATAGCATATAGCCCCGATTAGCACATATGCTATAATTTATCCCGAAATTTAACGTGATTCCCGCGGGAACGGGTTCGGAACTATCACCGAATTCTATGCGGACGCAGTCGCGGCCAAAAGCTATTATGAAATAAAATAGGTAAAATACATTTTAAAGTCTTACAAGTACCTAAGTATATACAAACTAAATACTTACTTACCTATTGTACCTATTTACTTTTTCAACGCTTCCATCATCGTGGATCATCAAAGATCGTGGTTTAAAGTAGCTGTGATAACTTTTACAATGCGAAAATGTTTGCTGCACAGTAAAGATCCTTCGGTGGGACTCCAGCATGCTTGGGGAATAGCAGAAGTTTATTTGTTTAATAGAATTATATCTTTTGGAAAGCAAAACTTTGGCACAGCTTCTTTCCCATTTTTAAGGTTTAATCATAATTTTACTTGCATTTTTCATATGCAACAACGCTTTTGCATATGTTAGGGGTAAGTTTTCATAATTTTCCCGCACATTGACATGTAAACAATGAGTAAATCGATTCACAGCGACGTTGCCGTTCCGTGCTACAGCATGGCTTGTAATATGAAGGAGGCTATGGTAATATTGTAGAGGCAACATCAGCTAGGACTTCGGTAGATCCGAAAATGGACAGCAGCGTTTTTGTTGTGTAGTTTCAACACTGCGAACTTCGATTCGCTAATCATGAAGGTAGTAAAATCCTCTACTATTCGATAGAAGGCCAACAGTCAACAACAGTGAGATCAACAGTGTCCCTCATACTAACAGGCACCAGGGGCTATCAAACGGCTGGCTAATGTAAAACAAAGTTAAAGTGTAAATCAATAACTGTACAAAAGACTCACTTAGCGACAATGGAATAAGAGCCAGTGTCGGTCAGCTTAGCATCCTTGATGATGATCTTGTACACCTCGCTGCTCTCTTTCACGATTTTAATGCGTTCCGAGGACTTGATCTCCGCGCCGTCCTTGTAGAAGGTCACATCGGGCTCGGGCGTGCCCTCCACTTCGATGGTCACCGTGTGGGTGCTGCCAACCTGGGAAGAGAGGACAACATATATAAGTAGGTATTATGTGAGGCAAACTCAAAATATCTTTCTTTCGTCAAAAAGGAGGGGGTATGACAGTAGGAAAGAAACACATGTCGGCCGCCCCAGGACCGGAGCACACCCACCCCACGCCGACCACGGCCAGACCGTGTCCGACGAATCCGACGATACCATATAGAGACAGAATGGGCCGCTTCTAGACAGCCATGCTGCATCTTCGGCTGCATCGACCCTTTTCACACGAGAGTCAGAAACAATAATTTGGAGTATGGAGGAAAAAGAGTTTTCAACGGGTCAGCTAATGAGTGATACCCAAAAAGATTGCTTATTTTCACTTTCATAGACTGGTATTTTTTTTTGGTCTGTGTGATACCCCATGGTGCAAACTAGGGAGTAGAACCGTTCAAGAAATATTTGAAATAATGTTCAAGGGGTACCTAGGCTAAACGCGAGTGGTTTGCAGGCTACGGTAATTGCTTCCCATCAGGCGCGACGTATACGCGTTTGTTTGTATCTAAAGTAGTTAACATGTTCATTAAACATTGGGTCAAATTTTGAGAAAGTTTTTCTTTTGTATGATTTTTAATAGCTAATCCTACTACTCAAGTACCCACTAAAACTATATTCGTAAATTCGAAAGTTTGTAAGGATAGATCAAATGGATAGATGTTTGTTACTCCTTCACGAAAAAAGTCCTTATTGTCAAGGAGCACATCTACTTAGCCTATAATTTTTCCTGAAATTCAATGGGGTACCCGCAGGAACGGGTCCGGAATGTGATAAACGCGGGCAAAAGCTAGTTATCTCAGGCCAATCTTTGACACCACCGAACCGATTAAACAATCTCCCAAAGGATACCCAGCAATCCCCACCATACACCCTCACTCACCATGCAAGTCTGGTTCTCCACCTTCCTCTTGATCTTGGGCGCGGCCTTGACGACGAGCCGCAAGGTGGTGGAGTCCTCGCCGAGCTCGTTGGAGGCCGTCACGAGGTAGTCGCCGGCGTCCGCGCTGCTCACGTTCTTTATCACCAGCGACATGCTCTCGTCGTCCTCGTACAGGAACCTGGTGGTGAGGGAGGTTTTCTATATGTTCTATACGGTCGATTTTTAAATGCGTACCTACATATTTTGTATTCATTATTACATTTATTTTTATATATATTTAGATAGTATAACGCCCGTGACGTACCTAATAAATAGGCCCACAGAAAACCAGCGCTGTGAGTCGTTTCTTGCGACTTATAGCCTAGGATCAAGAATCAGATGGATAAGCCACGCGCGTATACCCGAAAGGGACAGACTCAAAGTACCAGTGTTGCAACCACTACCAAAATTTAGCCCCAAAATGTTAGAAAAATCCCCTATCACGTAATAGGCAAGATATGAGACAGCGCGTGTCAGACGTACATATTGCGAATAAATTTACTAGAGTGCGCGTCATATCAATGACAAAAGAAACTCTTTATTCCGTAAGGTCTTTACAATTTTACTAGACTATCAAATTTAGTTCCATTATCAGAAGCGCGCACTCTATACTTCGGTTTTAAATTAAAAGAAAGACGTGGGTACAAAGCGTTTAGTCACGTACAATGACAGTATTCAAAACAGAGAACAAAAGATATATTGCTTTCATTTTGGACCAAAAACTGGAAAGTACCGGCCAGAAAGAACTATTGTAATTTTCAGATAGAGTGTAAAATACCCAACATTTTATACTATGGCCTCAAACCTGTAGGTAGGGCGTGCAGCACTAGATAAAGAGCATTAAACATTTACTATGGAGAAAATCACCACCCACTTTCCGCCATTTTGAAAATATATCGATATGTGGCTTCTCATAAAACTTATGTCAATCGATTTTAATATCTATCGATTACTGAATGTTCAAAAATGTCGAAAACGATATATCTTGCGAAATAGCAAATTAAAGATGTACATTAACTAAGGCCACATGGGAAACAAACACCCCATACTAAGTCTACTCATAGTCAAATATCTTCTAAACTTCTAAACAGATTTCGATTGAATATAGCTAGGAATTATTTCGATTAAAAGACCTTTTAAATACAGGAAACCGCATTGAAATTGGTTCATCCGTTCGGGAGCTACAGATAGGCGGATACACGCGTTAAACTTATAACAAAAATTAAACTAAAATAAGTGTTTTGTAAGATAATGTGTACATACAAAATATTTTATTTCATAATATCGCGTCTTTTAATCTTTGACTTGCGATATCTCGCAACATATACCGTTTTCGACATTTTTAAAAATAAAGTCGATAGATATTAAAGTTCCCTATCGATTGGCTTCCTTCTCAAAATATTCCTATCGAAGTATTATGAGAAGCCGCAAAATCGATATTTTTTTCAAAATGGCGGAAAGTGGTTGGTGACCGAAATGTACAATGCTATTTAGGATCCATATAAAAAATTTATACTCCACAACTAAGGTAATTTATCAATACCACAGGTGACATCCCTAAAACACTTGTAGCCCGGACAAATAAAAAGTTATATAAAATGCCAGACTGAAGCTTGACTTAACTTATTCCCAATTTGGTCGAATAGCGATTGTTGGTGGCAATCTTTATTTTAAGAATTAATGTTTCCGTTGTCTGTAATTGTAACTGTTAAATAAGTGTCTTTTCTTTCTTCTTTATTTACAAAGAGGGGGGGTTATGGGGTCCCACCACCATCTCCGGACCAAGTCAACCTCATCTACACGTGGTCCCCAAGCTGGTAGACAGACGAGGCTCTGGCGAATCGGCTTTTCCCTAACGGGTTGTGCAAAGCAAAAACCCCAAAAAACTTATAGCACTCACTTATGGCGAGTATCAGCCTCGATGATCTTGCCATCATGCTTGAACACCACACTGGGCTTGGGGAAGCCCTTGCACTGCAGCTCCAGCATGGCTGAAGCACCAGCGGAGACTATGGCCTCCTTGTGTTCGATGATCAGGGTTGGCTTCTCAGGCTCCCGGTGCAGCTCGTTCACGGCACCTGTTCATCAGATACTTTCTTTGAGGACATTGTCTTGTGGAACGATGCTTGCATACATCAAGCGGTGCATAAAATATCTATGTATTGGTACCGTCACATGAAGTGTAAACGGCACAAATTAAAATGCTGTAGGGGTCAGGTTACTCTGTAGCTGAGTGTACAAGCGATAAGAAAGAGAGGGAGCTTTATATTGATTTTGATACGAATAAAGAATAAAAAATTTTGAAACACTGAATAATGCAGCCACATACAACTCTATAAGTAATAAAATAAAACTAATAAATAAAATACAAGGTAAAAAGCGTTTATGTAAAGTATAAAGCGAAAGGGACGCGCTAAACAATTTGAAAGATAAGTTAAGCCAATATCGTGAATACACAGAGCAAGTTGGCCACAACGAATATGACAACAATTATTTGAAAACCAATTTGTAGGTACGTTGGCCGTAAAATATTCGCGTCTCAGAAAAACTCTCTTCGCAGAACTCTGAGGCATTCTGGTCTCCAGGATTTTGATGAACGTCTGTAGGGGACCGACAAGTGTTGTTAACGAGTATTTCACATACATATAAGTACATAGGTACATAGGGTCACGTTTTTTTCCAGTAGGGGTACATCAAGGGTAGACAGAGACCGTATTTCACAAATCGAACATTTAGTTTTTCAATGGCTCCCGGGCCCACCGATGGCGTCGATTGTGTCGCTTAAGCTCGGATTAATTTGATTTACCTACTGATTCATGACAGCATAAATGAGAGGTTTATTTCGTTAGCGGTAAAACACATAGAGAAAAAATGTACTAATAACGTAACAAAATTGCGATGACCCGAAAACTTCAATTCATTTTATAGGGCACTGAAACTAGAGTTCAACAGATTATACGTGGGTGTGTTGATATTTATTATTTATCAGGAATTTAGACTGCCGTACGCTTGGTGCATGAGTTGGTAAATGCTTTAGGTAAGTAACTAGGTATATAGGCGGTTTGGAAGACGATGTGGACGTCCATCATCCAAACATCTCTTATGACACTATACATACTACAAATAAACCGGCTATGAATTAGAACGCTCCTTCTGCTAATGTGTTCTCCAAATAACCTAGATTCTACCTTCGGCTGCATCGTCGCTTCCTATCAGGTGAAATGGTAATCAAATGCTTGCCTAGTAAGCAGTAAAAAAAAGTCATCATAAGACTTGAGAAGCTTAATTGTCACCATCAACCATAGCCCATATTAGTGTTTATAATACCGCTGCACTTGAGCCTCTCCTACATCAGACGAAATGCGTGAAAACAAATTAATAACAATAGACAGTGTGAACTCTATATGTACCTTGCACGGTGAGCTCAGCGGAGCAGGAGATGCTGCCGGTGGTGGTCTTGGCGACGCAGGTGTAGAGTCCGGCGTCCTCGGGTCGCACGTGCTGGAACACCAGCGCCAGCGTGTCCTCGTCCTCGCCCATCAGCACCTGGTGGTTATTTTATTATTGCCTAGGGAGGTACACGGGAGGAGGGTCCACCCGATGGTAAGCGGCAACTGTCGTCCAGGATATCTTCAACCTAAGGGGAGTGGATGCGGTGCCGGCGTTTGAGGCCTTTGGTGGGGAGGTAAGCTGACTTTATTAACCTTTCACCGCCTTTTAACCGCCAAACTTTAACTGAACTTGTCCTAAGCACCACGTCAAGACAACCATAACAAGTAATAGCAACGAAAGTTCTTGTGATATCCTGACATTGGCATGGCTTGACATGGCAAGACACTGTTTCCCGTTGTCGGTTATGGCCGACTTTGTCGGTTAGAAAGTTAATCGCTGCTGCGGCGGATCTTAGTAATACAGTACTCAGTGTAATAGGATCCACACAAGCCTATGATGGATCGAAGTACTTCAGAATTACTTCGCATTAGATTCAATATATGGATCGTAGTATATAGCATTAGGACTGAGGATTAAAAGGCCTTTTTCAAAGACTAGCAGCGCAGTCGCGTCCCCCTTGTTGTTGCCGATGTCCGTAGGCGGCGGTAATTACTTACCATCAGATGACCTGTTTGACAAATCAAAACCACTTTGTTCTTTTTCTGTTGGTGTATCTACAGATCGGTCGCAGGTGTCTGCGCTCTGGGACCGCAAGGACTAGATCTAACGGGTTACTAACTATACAATTACTACGGATATTGTTATAGAACAAATAAAGTTATGAAGTTTCTGTGACTTTTCTGGTAATACAAACGTATTTGTTTGTCACCTTAGTCCTAAAGATGTAATCGTACCTTAAACCTCTCCTCAGGGTCGAACGACTCGCCGTCTCTCTTCCAGGTGAAGACTGGTTTCTCGCCCTTCGCCAGCAGGCCCTCGCCGCCGGGCGGCAGCTCGAAGAATATGTTTTTGTCATCTGGTGGGAAATGTGTCATAGTGAATTTTCATAATTACTTTGTATCTTCGTTTGCCCTACTCGGGTTGTAATAGACTCCATAATTATCTTAAATCTTTAAAAGTTCTAAGTCATATTTGTTCCTAGGCATGAGCACTATATTTGTTTCATTGCGATGCAACCGCTATAACGACATGCGATCTAATTTTGCATCGTGATAATTCAATAATGAAAATGAAAGCATATGACACGTAGATCTCATCAAAACCTCTAAATCCGGCGGGTGTCTATTTTCGATGCGCCAGCGACTCATAAACAAACGCTGGAGGGCATCCAAATGTATAAATAATCGTAAGAAATGTGCCACCTATTTATAGACGGTTACGTCCGTTTTACATCCATTATGTCCAGTTTTATAGTGGAACGGCGTAAATCATCGTTCGTCATCTTAGCAAACATTCACTCAGCTGGAATTAGTATTTAATTACAGTGCAGTTGAATATTACGTATTGTGCAAGCATTACGACATACGAATCGGTCTCACAGTCACTCTGTCAGTATAAAATTACAGAGACAGTATAAAATTGAATCCTGACAGAAGCCGACTTTTAGGATGATGATGATGATGATGATGGCGATGAGATTCAGTATCACTATCAAGCTCCTTGAAAACAAAGCAGACGGAAACAGTCAGATACACCAGGCAAGATGCCTGGTGTATCTGACCTCCTCCACATCAAGAGTATTCCTCTTAAGGCGGGCATGGCGTTCATCAAAGCGAATGATTTTTAAACGTCCAGATTGGCGTGGCAGGCCATAATTCTAATTTTAAATAATTCAGATGATAGCTGAGGAACTAAACGATCGAACTAAATAGAAAACCTCATAGAAATAAGTTTTAACCGCTTAGATCTCACGATTTACAGTCACGACTACAATTTCTTTTATACAAATATGTAGTGCTATAACTAAACTTAACGTATCATTTTTTATTAAAATTGTATAGTTTTTTAATAATACACAAAAATCTATCAACTTAGCACTTTTTCGCACTTTTTGTATCGCTCCGTGTTCCAGAACTCGTGATACGACAATGACCCTTATTCTATGAGCAACGCGTTCCAGTTTGGTCTGTTGGTGCTAAAATAATAAATGCTTTGAATTTTCCATCATCTATCGGATTGCAGCATTTACTTTGACTAGTAAATGGTTATAATCACAGACTGAATTTAGTTAGCTATCCGACTCACCGACGACGGTGACCGTAGCCTCGGTCTCCACCTCTCCGTACACGTTGGCCGCCGTGCAGGAGTACCTCCCAGCATCAGCATGGTTCACGTCCGCGATCACGAGCTCGTAGCAGCCCTTCTCGGCGAGCGCGCGGTTTATGGAGATGCGGTCGCTCTCGGAGGTAGTCTTGATCTCTTTGCCGCTGCGGTAGCTGAGGAAAGGAAGAAGGAAGATTTTGGATACTGTGTGTATGATGTCATGTGAGGTTTAAGAAGTTTTAGTAAGTGTTTATGTTTCCACGGCAGAAGATAGAAAAAAAAATTGTATTGTAATTTGACAATAATTTCAAGTAAGACGTAATGTCACTCGCTTCTCAAGTGTCATGTCATGAATGTCAACAATTAATTCTAGACCAATTCATTCATGTTGTTGTGATACAGTATGTTATGTTGTAATTGTTTTGAAGTGTTGAACCCAACTGAGAAGAATTTGTATTTTTATAGAACTACTCTAGTATATTTGAAAATCGTAGTTCTGTTTTGGTAAATGATACGGTATGGTGGATTAAAACTGTCTGCGGTTGATTGATGCACAAATTTCTTAGAGATTCTTGTTGGAAGACTAAAAGCCCCAATAAAACTACAGGCATGATACTAAAATGTTTCGTGTCTGTATCATCCTCCAACATAAGCCAGACAACCTTATCTTATTAATTACAAAAGTGACAATTGACACCAATACGTGCAATGGCAAAGTGTCAAGAAAAAATTTACTTAACATCTGTATATTATTTATATGTATACCAACCTGTGTGTCACAATAAAAAAATTTGAATTTGAATTTGAATCTGAAAGTGAATAATTTAAAAATAATACTCACAACGTAACGTCAGGGGTTGGATCGCCCTTAACTTTCACCATGAAGCGAAGATAGGTGTTCAGGAGGATCTCGGTGTCCTTTAGGGCCACCAGGAAATATGGGGCATTCAGCGCGTTCCTCTCTCTCCTCTCATCTGCTGTCACTAGAATTACAACATTAATTAAAGTTTGGGCAATTATCAAACGATTTAGATATAGACATTTATAAATAAGATTACGTTTAAAAAAAAAAATTTGGATTTCAGTGCAGGACGTCACAACATAAAGTAATTCTATGACAACTCATGCCCGATATAAAACTATCGACTCGATTACAGTGATTTATAAGTGCGAAAATACAGGAAGATTATTAGAGTAGATAATTGGCCAGATTTCAAACTACATGTTAGATTATATCGCTTTACGATGACTTAATCGGTGATATCGCGGAGACGCATGCAGGGATGACCAAGAATAAATCGCGTATAAATCAATAAATTAACATTAAAATTGCAATAGAATCTGAAAATAAATCTCATAAATCTCGTTTTGGGAGTTCTAGTGAATAAATATGCAGATATGAAATGGATAACTCACATTCATGTACGACCAACTGAGCCGTGCAATGGGCGTTTCCCTTGGTGTTTTCCGCGCGAGCCGTGTAGGTGCCGGAGTCGTCCTCTCGGCAGTGCATGATCTCGAGCCGGTTCTGTCCGCTCCGGGACGAGACGTTCACCCTGTCCATCAGCTTGTCCGTCAGCGGCCGGTTGTCCTTCAGCCACGTGACCCGCACCGACTCCAAAGACTCCCGCAGCTGGCATTCGAAGGATGCGTTCTCGCCCGCTGAGGATTCATACGATCGTTTCGTTCGTGCGGCGTCCATTGGGCTTTTATCTTATGGTCACGAAATTTCAGACCCATTAAACGTGACATGTATAATGGAACTGACGACGCCGTACGAATTAGACGCAATAAAGAACAGTTGAAGAGTAGAAGCAGGGTTATAACTATGTGTCGGTGTGTGTTAGTTTCTAAAAGCATATGTACAAGCACTAGAAGTGTATCTACTTCCACCATGAAGTGTTTCAAGTGTAGAGGCTAGGTGACTCGCTACTCACGCTCGATGTTTTGGCCGCTCAGGGTCTTAGAGAAAACGGGGCGGCCGTCGCCGGACTCCGATTTCAGGATCGACTTGGTGGACTGGAACTCGTTGGTGACGGAGCCGTTGGCGACGGCGGACCTGGAGTATTTGCTTTCGAGGGTGGCGTCACCGTTCTTGCTCTCGTAGCGGGACTCTCTCTTGGAGGTGATGGCTTCTAGTTTGTCATCTTCGAGGTCTACGCTGTACTTGGAGGCGGTGCGCTCGCTGCGGGCGCTGCCGTAGCTGGACTCGATGCCATACTTGGATGCGATGCTGTCGAGTTTGCTGACGGACTCGTCGCCTTCCACGGAGTACTTGGAGCCTCCCTCGATCCGGGCCGAGGAGTACTTGGACTCGATCCGCGTGGCGGCGGAGCCCTCGGCGGAGGCGGCGGAGGCGGCGGAGGCGGCGGACTCGTAGCGCGAGCCGCTCTCGCGCCGCGAGTACGACGACGAGAGCCCGCTGCTCTCGTAGCCGCCTGAGGATTCGTAGCGGCGGCTGCTACTGGAGTAATCTGGAAGATCGGAAAATATGACCTCTGAATTTAGGTACACCGAAATAAGGTAGACATCATTCCATTCCATTTCCGGTAATTTGATTAAAACTGCGAATATTATCTTGAAGTCTGGGGTATGATATTATATATTTTATAGTATTTTTATGGAAATTCAGACAGACATTTAGGAAAATAATAGATAGTTTGCCACATACCTTGTATGTTTAGCCTTACCTCCAGAAAGCCGCGAACTGCGGCTGTACCGCGACATGTCGTCAGTGACGTCCTCCGCGGTTACAGTTTGACCGCCGGCAGTGACTTTTTCTACTACTGTAGCGCCGTCCGCGCTACCGGCAACTTTCACTTCAGACGACTCTTCTACGTTAGCTGTTACTACTTCTTTTGAACTTTGCACCAACTCCTGTGTCTTATCTGTACCAAAAGACGCGTTTCTGCTCGCCCTCAATAGCGCCAACGACTCTTCTCTTGTAAGTATGTGACTTTCTTCGACTGATTCTACTTTAGTTGTTGAACTTTGTTGGACAGATTGTACAGACGACTGACTAGTCTCTTTTGATTTTGATTCAACCGTAGACTGAGTTTTAGATTCAGTTGATACTTGCGCTTGCGCTGTTTCTTGTTGATTTTTTACTTCAACAGAAGACTGCGATTTTAAATCAGATGATGTCGCTGATTCTTGTTGTTCATTTACTTCAACAGAAGACTGGGACTTTGCATCAGAAGACTTCGCTGATTCTTGTTGTTTACTTACTTCAACAGAAGACTGTGATTTTGTTTCAGATGATATTTGCGATTTTATTTCAGATAAAGATTGCGATTTTACTTCAGATGATATTTGTGTTTTTTCTAGTGACTTTTGTTCAACTTCTGTAGAAGATTTTTCTGCGGATACTTTGTTCTGTTCGCCGGCTGATGCCAAAGACAACGATTTAATTTCTTTTGCCTTTTCAACACTGGCTTGTTGTACTGAAACTTGTTCAATAGCCTGGTTGCTGGTGTCCACAGACTGTGTTTGCTCAACGATGCTCTGTTGAGATTGAACTGACGATTTCTCTTCGACCGTTGAAGAAGACGATGTTTTAATTTCTTTTGCCTTTTCAGAAGTCTCTGTACTAGCTTGCTGTACTGAAACTTGTTGAGAAGATTGTGAGGTTTGTTTGCTGGTTTCCACAAACTGTTCCTGTTCAACGGTGGTCTGTTGAGATTGTACAAAAGATTTCTCTTCAACCTTTGCTATTAATGTAGCTTTAGCCTCTGTTTTCTCGACCGAAGCTGCTACAATAGTCTGCTGCGTCGATTGGGACTGCGAAACAGACTGTGATACCTCGCTGACACTGGCTGTCACGGACGATTTAGTTTCTAAACCAGTCGTGACTTCTGTCTTTGCGTGGACGGATTGCACGTCACTGTTAGAGACTTCAGTGACTTCCGATTTCGAGATTTTACTCGCGACTTCGGTTTCTGCCGAAGCCTTCCTCTTAGCTGTTTGGGACTCTACTTGTACGGAGTCAACCTCGACCTTGGTTCGTTTCTCCTTGGTCTCAAGGATGTCTTCCTCTCTCTCTCGCTTCTTCTTCTTTTCTTCTGGTTCTGGAGAAGTAACTTGCGGTGGTGATAGCACTTGGAGATCGTCAGCTGCGTGCTCCGCTAATGCGACTGGAAAAACAGACATAGCAATATGAAATAGGTCACTAGGCCGTAGCGCAATGCGAGATATTTTAAGATGCCAACTTTTTACGGATTACGTCATATTTTTGCTGGATAGAATAAACATCTGCCGACCTTGAAGTTTCCGGCTTTTAGTACAATACCAAATTAAAACTTTGCAAAAACAGGAATGACGTCCTGTCGTCCCAGTGACAATGTAAGTACATAAATCTAAGGTATACATATCCCGATAAACTTTTTGAATTATTCATGAATATGTATCTGAGCAGTAGCAACTTTACATACAAATGTATCAGCGTAGACCTTTCCCCACTCCTCAAAAATCTACGTCATTAACCGGTTTTGATGGTGGTTACTACTTTCCATCAGGTGGGCTGTCCGCTCGTCAGTGATCTTATACAAAAACAGTCATGGCACTCACGGAACGTCCGGCAGATGTGAAATATCAGTTACATTATGTTACCAATACTGTAGACGGCATTGCGTCTTAATTACACCGCGGCGTGACTCCATGTTTGGGGCACAATTAATGCATGTTGGGTGCATGATGACGCACGAGTCGGTCTTATCGCGGCCCAATAGTTTCCATGTGAGATTGCAGGTGATAAAGAGTTTATATCGTAGTTGTATGAAGAATTATAGAGACTGCAGCAACGTCTAGCCATCAGGCATGCCGTAAGTTTGTTTGCCACCTTACCGGTATAATAAGGCTCTACAGGAGGCTCAAGAAGCGACGGATTAATATCACGGATTCGGATACGGGAGTATCCGAATCGGTGATGTCAATCACGCAAATTGATGCTAAAGATGTTCAAAGTGGATAACGAAGCGGGCTCTGGCAGAGGTCGGGATGGACCGCTTCCTATGACGGTGATGATGATACCTTAGTTGTGTAAAACATACTCACCGAGATCACTGGAGTACTGTCTGATCTCGCGCAGCCAGGCGGGCTTGACGGGCTCCTTGTGAGCAGCGAGGGTGACGCCGCCGTCCAACGAGCGGAGCTCAAAGCGGAACGGGTCCTCGGGCCGGTCTACCGCCTCGGTCTCCGGGAGCTGGGGGCGAGACGGGTTTTGTTTTACTTTATGGTTCCCTAGGCTAGGAATCCTAGTGGAAGGTTTTCCAGATGCTGAATGAATAAAAAAATAAGTAACGAATGTTTGTAAAGTGTCGCGTTTACGCGTGGTATCAGGTATAGATATTTTTCAAACTTTAATAAAATACGCAGGCTGATCCCTATGCTTCACCCCTGAAACACTCCACTTGAGCTACATAATTATTTCGTTTCGACAATGACGTTGATCTCTCAGAAAGCTTTACATCATCCATCTCCCTAATTGCCCAGCGCGAGAGCCGTTGCTTCACCGGCACATTAGCCGCGTATTCGCAGTGTGAGTAATTTAAAGCTCTCGGGTCCGTTTTGATTTAAAAGTGTAGATAAGAAAATGATTAGATTATACGCACCGTGTAACGGGTGTGCTTAATTGAATTACACTGTATTCATGTCAATGAGATGAACTTGGTAAATCAAAGGTTTCTGGATGGGCTCCAAGACAAAATTGATGTTTTAAGAAATGGTTCTATTTCTGGACAAACAGACGGGAGAAAATTTGGCTAACATTGCGACGACACTCTTTTGTAAACAAACAGCTGAAGCTGTCAAGTCTTTCACGAAAGATACCATATTGAAAAGGATGGTATGTCATACAAAAACTCAAGGTTTAAATGCAAAATAAAAGCCCCACGAGCAAGTAGGAGGTAGAGTATTGTGATTCCAGTTTATTTTATCTAATTTTAAATTTAGCTTAGCTTTTTAAAAACATTTAACGTTATATCGTTTTACAAGGCAATGTTGTATAATAATTTAACGTGTGTAACCATTCTAAAAAAAATTCCCCGAGCAAATATTCTAAAACCAATATGACTAAATCTTGATTAATTTTTAAGATAGTGTTTTTTTGTCTTTAAATCAGCTAAATATATCATTTGGCCCTTCGTAAACTACCCATATCAATAATAATTGTCTTAATGGGTAGGTAGTTAGTATCATTTTCAAATCTTGTCAATTTAAAATCAAGATTAAAATTGATTCTCAAAGGTGAAAAGAGAGCAGAATGGACAATGTTAAAAAAGCACGAAGGTTGTCTTAAGATGATGATGGTAACTAACCTTGATGATATCCTTGAGTACGAAGACGGACCTGTCGTCAGAGACACGCTTGACCTTGCAGATCAGCAGCCGCGCCTTGAAAAGGAACAAGTAGCGTTCCTTGCTCTGGCCCTGTTGGTCGGTTACGGTGAACCTGCAATTAAGAATTTAACATGTTGGAAACTTTATACCAAATGCGAGTAAATATATGACCCAAAACTTATATCAACTGTTTAACTTAAAAATATATTTGATCAAGAGGATAATTCAAAATTTAAAGTGTTGAGATAATTCTATGAGATTGCATTACGATGGTCTAATAACTATGAACAAATAAACAATATAATTGAATTAATGAAAGAAATAAGTCGATATGGTGTAAGTGCAAAAATTTAACAACTGCGAATTTCGATGAAATATTTTGTTCCTTTCTAGTATGGTACAAGGATACCTTTGAGATAAAGTTTCATCCTGGGGGAATCATTTAGGTACTTATAAGTAATGCCGTGAAGACATATCTATTAACTGTCCTTGTAATATTTTCATTTACATCCGCTATCAGTTGGTCGTCAAAACTATACTTACCAGTCGTGCGTAAGCAGACGTCCGAGCTTGTAGATGTTTCCTCGGTAACCTTCGATGCTCGCTATGAACTTATTGTCGGTGGCCCGGTTCGGAACGCCCAGGAAGAGTTCTAGAGCCTTCTGTAGGTCGGCGCTGTCGTCGCCGATGCGTTGCGAGTATTTCACTAATTCCTGGAAGAATTTTTTGTAAATGACCCTTGTGAAAATTCTGCCAGCCAGCTACACCTGGTAGCAAGTGGTAATCATTGTTTAACTGGATATGGCGATTCACAACAAACCGACATTTTAAAGGTATATTCCTGGGTTTCTTATCGCGACCTTCGTTTACGAGTAGCCTGATATTTCGACGCAGTCATTGTCAAATACTACAAGTCAATTTCAAAAGACGCAAGGTAATTTTGGTATTCCCAAAAAATCTAGTTTTTAAAAACCCGCTGAAAGATGCACATATACGAAATATACCTAGAGAACGAAAAGACACAAACCTTGAGCAGTAATTGGTAGTCGTTGATCCTTTGTATCGGAAGTTTAAGATGCTCGGCTAATCCTTTGTCGTCGCCGAGTTTATCTGCTAGATCCTGAAAATAAAGGTAATAGTTATAAATCAAATAATGAATCAAATTATTTGGTAACTCTTACATAGGAACCAAAGTGGTCGCGAACTGTGCAGTTACAATACAATTTCCCACGAGCATTAAGGTTATGAAATGAGCTCCCTCCCGTGGCCGATGGCCGTGTGGTGTCCGGCAGAGTAGAATGGCACCAACCCCTTACACTCGCGGGTGTCGTACAAGGCGACTAATGTTTTCGAGGCAAAAGATCTAGTCTCCGTGGGCTGGAAAATGGGCAGCAGCTTATTCCATTGTTATATTTACAACACTGCGATCTCCAACCCACCTACCAAGCGTAGAGATTATGGCAATAACCTCCCCTTTCGTGGGAGAGGCCCTAAGTCCTGCAGTGGACTGTTACGGGCTGTGATAATGAATGAGCTCTCTGGAGGGGGTTTTCCCTGCACAGTACAATACAGTGTTCTACAAGAAAGGGATGAAAATGTTTTTATTGGGTCGGCATTACGGGAGTGATTCCCTGATATTGCCAACGTCCATAGGCAAGCTGCGGTAACTGCTTACCATAAGGCAGGCTGTAAGCTTGTTTGCTACCTTACCACAGGCTGTAAGCTATAATAGATCCTAAAGCAATCTAATGAGTTTAATTATTTACTATAATGCGAGTTATAACTATCTAATGATTTCTTTCAGAAATCACAGAAAAATATTCTTTACACTAATAATACCTATTGTTGTTTAATGGCTGCTGAGTTGAGCATTATAAAATCTAAAAGTGGTGGTCAAGTGGTTAGTCTTCTTTAAGGACTACTGCGGGTTGAATCCTACACGTGTCGTAAACCATGGGCGTATTGGATGTTAAAAGATACGTCATCTGAGATTAAAGGTTAAAAAACAACAAATAGATAAACTACAAACCGACCCAATTGAACGATTTGTAGAGATTTCTGAATTGAAATCGCTTTGAATAAACTTCAACATGCAAACAGCATAAGATCAGATGATTCACATAAAAGCTGTGTCTATTTTAAAACCGCAGCCTTGACAGAGAACGATCGCCGGACGTCATTAATAAAAACGTAACGTTTTCGGGTCACACTCCAGTAAGATGCTATGAAAGTTGTCTTCATCGGTACAAGGTTCTTCTTGAGGTTAAAGGGAATTGGGAAAGCTGGTTATTGTAGGCTTCCGAATGTCTACATCGTCTTTATAAAATGAGCTCGTAGTAAATTTTTTTGGTTAAGTTAAAAGTTAGGACGTTATTTTGTTCAGGTTTAGATATTGGAACATCACAATTAACATACACACCAGATGTCGTGTCTGTTGGAAGCCAGGAATGCCTGGTCCGTCATCTGCCCAAATGTCGATTTTTCCACCAATCCTAACTCCCAAAAGCAATGGGACGAGCCACTCTGTAGACTGGCTTTCTCCACGCCTTGAGTAAGATGTGCAGAGAACGAGCTCGTCTTCTTGCCGTTTCGGAGAAGGAGGCGGGATATTGGCTCCAGAAAATACCATCCCTTAATACGGGTACACTACTAAAGTGACCTACACTATCCTTATCAATACTAGAGCTGCGTACGACAAAGGAATAGAATGCGTTGCCTGCTTTCAAATTTCTGGCTAGTCTAACTATTTAGAAAGTATACTTGCGCTTTGGCGCCTTAAAATATGTAATCCACATCGCTGCCATTGCGGGAGTGAAGTCGATGTCCTTGGGTACCATGTATAGTAAGGAAAAATATTTTTTCGATAGGAGAGAGTAGCCAGATATTAATATATTAAATTGCAAAAATTTGTATGTTGCGTCTATCGACAAAATATAAAATAAATACGAGTACAATAAGCACAATAATAATCTACCAATAGACACTCAAATGAACCCTTCTTTGTGAAATCTGCCTATGAGTGCCATGGTATGGGTGGTATTATTAGAAATATTGAAAGAGCAATAGAAAACAGGGTATTTCCCCACAAATATCAGTGCCTGAGAAGTTACTCCCAGAATAGTGTACACCGATCCCGCCCGTTTCAAACACATCCTTACTCTTAACACTGCAATTTCACCAGTAATCTATCTCGACACATCTAATTGAGGCCCAACCATCGCTTATCTATCGCATGGCTCTCTAATTAGTTGGCGCTCGTCCAACCTGTGATGAATATTGACACTGTGTTGTAATGCTTTCGCTGTCTATGTCCGCAGTGTGGACATTGTTACGGGTCGTTGGCTGGTTGGTGCGTAAGAGAAAGTTTGGTAAGGTCATGTAGAAAACCACCCATTAATACTTAAATAACTTTATACTTAAATAACAGGGAACCAAAGCTATCGATTTAGCGCATAGAATGATTAAGACGAGATCGCGTATCAGCAAGCATAGTGTAAGACTCTCTTCTTCCAGGTGAAATTAACGATTGGCGAAAGGTGGGGCAAGCCGAAGACAGGGTGCATTGGCGCTCATTGGAGGAGACTTCTGTCCTGCAGTGGACTAGTATCGGCTGATATGATGACTATCTTGTTTCTGTTATTGTTAAAGTTACATGGGCGTCTTTAGCAGTATTGGTGAAACAAAAGGACTTAGGCTTCGGTGGCCTAGCCACGTAGAGACGAAGTGGAAAGAGAAATGTTGGAACTATAGGTTGACTTTTGGCAGTAGGTGCCGCAGGACAGGTTGGCTTGGATGGAGATTCAGTGTCTAGAGGCCATGGCTCATTTTTGGTCGCGGCGTCACCATGATCAGTAAGTACAGCCGTGTGGATTCTAGTAGATTACGATATAGGTCCAACAACTCCTACCATTCCCTATATAGAATATTTATAAAATTGATAGATATGAATAGGAGCTTTAGAGCATTTTAGCAATGCGATGTCTGATAATCTGAGGATCTAAAGAAGGAGGAATAATTTATGGTAACTTTAAACCTGAATTTCCTTCTAAAAGTGGGTAGAAAAAAGGAAAGAACCTTGTATTGAAAATGTTCGGGAAATACTGGTACACGCGGATAGCGTTTTACGAAACCCAGTAACAAACATGCCACAACTCCAACCACAAAACTCTTCTAATACGATGAGTATAAAGCATTTAATAGGAGCGTCGCATTTTGTTACTGTATCTACTGGCAAATGTTAATTCGCTTTTTTCCACACGATTAATTGCGTGGCTAATCTTTTTATCTAGTGTCTCCTATTAAATAAAATAAAAACTATAGTTTTGCAGCAAATATTATATGTACCATCCAAGTACTTATAATTTCTTTGGCACCACCCGCCAACCGCTCTTCCAAATACGAATAAAGAAAGAAACCCTAGAGCTGATCATCAGTACAGTATTTTACCTACAACAGCGCTGTACTACCTACACAATTGTTCAGTTGACGCTGTCGCCAGTGGCGAAGATGCGGGCGTTGAAACTGTCAATTAGTACTATTAAGCCTTAGTTCCGATTCTGGCTACTGAACACACAAGTTAGTGGCACTGTAAACACGGCAGCCGGGCCTGCGCGCGCGCACGGCGCCGGCAAACGCGAGCACGTGCCGGATATAGAGCGCCTTGACACATTGCCTGAAGCATGCGGACGGATGGTAGTAGGCCACTGCACAATTACTGTTCTGGTATTGTTCTACTAACTTCTGAGTATTTTTATGTAATACGGTAGGTAAACAGGTAAGCAGACACCTGGTTAAAAGTGGCCACCGCCGCCTAAAGACGTCAACAATATCAGGGGCGTAGCCAGTGCGTTGCCCTCATCTAATGAGTTCTGAACCTTTTGAAGGATCCCATGTAAATAATCCGACGGATACACAGCATGAACGATGCATTTATATGCTTAATCTTCCTAAGCAGGTTATAAGAATGGATGCCAGAGTAGAATATTGCACCAGCCTGCTCTACTAGAGGGTGTCTTACAAGGCTACTAACATCATGGAGGTTAACCATCTGGAACCTCATTTTCAGTATGCATCGTAGTACAATGTTTGTACACTGATTTTACATGCCTGATAGATGCATGTCGAAGATAACGGCAAAAAAATAGAGTACAACTTAGTAGATTAATTCAAATCTTATATATTGCTTTGAAGTAATAAAATGTACGCTACAATTGTCGACTTCTCTACGAAGCTGCCATAGCAACTTGAAACGTGCATAAGGAATATGACAGACATTTGTAAAAAACTGTACAGTTACACTGCACCGATATACCTACCCTGCAGTTAAATATGAACATGTAAAGGAAGGAGAGAACCATCTATTCAAATAGGTAGTGCAATGTATATATAGGCCTTGCGGAAGATATTCCGCAGTATTGCCGAATTATAAAAGCAATACAATTCTTGAAATAAAACGAATAGGATATATGCAAATCGAGATATAATCGCGGAATGACTAAATCCTCAAAAGACATACGTAAATAGTCCCACCTCTTCGCAAATGAGTATACAAACCAATACAATACTCATAGCAGTATCTGCAACTCAACAGTTATAATAGCCAACTTTGCCTACCGTGGTCACCTGGACCACCCTGATAATACTCGCCCCTAAAACCTGGCCCTAATGAGAGGTTTTCATGATTACATTAAAAAAAGAGTCAACAGATGGCGCAATTCAGTGCTAATATTACAAACATATAAACAAGGAATGATTGACTGTTTGGACTTTTGATCGGTCAAGTTTTAACGGGGATCATTTAGCAATATGCGATAGCGGGATGATGATCATTTAGCAACATGGGATAGCCATACACAATTACGACGTAACTTGAGTGATATGTCCTCTTGTCTGACTCTCTCTTCAGTACAGCGCAATTAATTTACAAGGAGAAATAACTGTCAAATTGAAAATGTATTAAATTGTCAAAATCAGTACCTAACACACGTAACAAACGATTTTAACTTTAACGCGTAATACATCAAAACATCATCTTTGCATGCCAAAACTATCTCAGAATATTATTGGCGGCTGTTGGAGTGTGAAAGTGTATAAGTCATCATGGATGTTGTTTTCAGTGATTTTAGAAAACCGTTCGTGATTGGTGAAAACGGAAGCCTGCTAGGAAGCTTTCGCCGTCTGTCCAGCTTAATAGAGAAGATGACTTACTCAGAACATGACGTCCATCGAAGTTGTCTCACACCGAAAATGACATGCCCCGCTTAAAGGGATAAAACGAAAGACACTTCTTTTATGAAGACAGGGCACACTGTCATGCTGCTGTCAATGCTGTAAACCTTCTAAATATAAAATGGCCGCCGGACGTGCTCAAAAAGAACTAGAATTTCCTAACATTGTAGTAACCAGTATGACGAATCAGCACGCTAATGGCCTGTCAACGCCATAGAAAGTGAACCACAGGGTCTGTTGTTACGGAGTAAGGAGCTTCTTTCGTTATTGGTACCAATAAACATATACATACATTCACAATCACGCCCGCATCCCATAAGGGTAGGCAGAGACTATCGCGCGCTACAAGCTACGATCCTGACACACCTCTCTCGCCTCTTTCACATTCATACATATTTTATGCATTTACGCCGAATGGGGGTACTCCTGATCATTTCATATACCTATATCTATAAATATTATAAGAAGATACCTTTCGTAAGCCGTTTTTCATTCATCCTCTCCACGTGTCCAAACTATCTCAGCATACCTCTTTCAATCCTAGTCACCACATCATCATCATCCCATCATCCATTTAAAAATATCTTATCAATAGAAAAAACAGAATATAATTGTGATATGACCATGAGGCGTCAGTGTTATTTCTTCAGTGGTTTCCCTACTGGCGGCATGTTAGTTCCTCTTACGCATTTTACTATTGTCGTCGTCGCGCTCAACTGTTTTGTCGTTTTACAAGCTTAACTAAGTTTGCTAAGATTTTATTTAAGTTAGTATGTGTTGGTCAAATCTTCGGAGCTGAATAAATTAGAGTCACTTCTTGACATCTGATTGAGTTTATGTGGTGTCATTGGGTACCTTAGTAGTGAAGCTATACCCACGGCCAAGAGAAAAAAATAAGGTAGAATGTTTAGTTAAACGTCTCTACTTTACGAATATACGCAGATAATGGGATTCAGGTTAAAAACTTACAAAAAAATAAACCGTTAAGGTTAATTATAACAATGTAAATGATATTTAACTCGATTTCTCGTTTAAATAAAATAAGAAGAGTCGATGGCCTAAACGCTAACGGGTAAGCCTCGTAACCAAGAGGTACCTAGTTAGATCCCCAGTGCCGCCATGTACAAATGGCGCGACGCGATCGCTACGACGATACGGGTTTCTACTTATCTTACGTGTGAGTGAGCGCACTAAGAGAGCTAGGGCATGGCGGGGTCATCATCATCATCGTCCTAGCGCTTATCCCGGCCTCTGCCAGGGCCAGATTTCGTACTCAATCTTCTCCACTTCGCCCGGTCTTTGGCATCTTGTCGTAAGCCGAGGTGGGTAGGGCATAGCGGCGCATCCCGTTCGAATTGGAGCCGCCTGACTGGGGAAGTACCTCCACGTTACAGAATATCGCAGCCAAACAACTTTTAAACAGTATTGCGTTTCAGCCGGTGAGTAAGGTCTCCAGTGCTCCATGGGGTGGGGATTTGGAGAACCGTGACTTTGGCAGTGGAGGTGCATTTGTCTTTTTGCTGCCAGAGCAGCGTGTTATAGAGGTGGGCAACGCATTAGCGATACTCTTAGTGTTGCTAATGTCTATAGGCAGTGGTGACCACTTTCCATCAATGGCCCGCTTGCCTGATTGCCTACCGCATGACATAAAAAATGACGTTTATTTTGTTTATTTAACAGAATTTCAATTAAATTGTTTTAACTACATATTTTAAATTAAAATGTTCACTGCTAACCGATTTTTTATTAATCTTTTACATTTGATTCCGATAGTTTAGAAAATAAATACCTACCTATACATATAAAATTTAATCTGGGTTAATACTTAATAAAATACTAAATTTGTTTTTGTATGAAAACCTTCATTCAGGTACCAACAATAAAATATTGTTGTTTAAGGGAGTCCAATTCGTAGATAATTGGCTGATTTTTGTTACATAGGTATCATGGGGCTATCCCTATCTAAAAAAATCAGCTTAACGTTAATGTCCCGATTGTGCTCTAACGCACGAGGGCCTGAAATCCAGGATTTGGCAGATCAAGTAATTACAGTGGAGCGACTGCCATCTGACCTCCGTGACTCTGTAGACAGGGGAACCTGATCAGATTGGATCATGGTGACATATTCAGTCGCCTGAATATGTATGTTTAATCACGATGTTTTTTCCCTCACCATAAAAGCATTGGTTAGTGTTCAACTAATGTACCTACATAATTTAGAAAGAGTCAATGGTACAATGGATTCGAAGCTAGGACCTTTTGCTTACGAGTTGGACCCTCTCACCACTAGGCCGACGCTCACCTATCCCTATCTACTGGCCTATCCTTACCTACTAAAGGCGGGAGTTTTATGTATGCTTTAAGAGAGGTATAGCGGCACTTCATTTTGTAATGTATTTGAACTGAAATGGCAATGCCAAAAACAGCGCCACCGGGCACCGGGTCAGATAGGTTTGTGACACTGTATGTTAGGGCGACAGTTTTCGCTTTTCATGAAATAAGGAATCTGCTGGTTAGTGACTAAAACCATGTGGCGTCAACATGATGTATTCACGGCGGCTGGAATCTATCGCTGGACTTACACTTACACTTAATTATTACGAGTGCAAACGCAATGTTATGTCTAATGTTTATGCTGTAATAACTACTATTCTGTGAGCTATTTTCATATTATTGTTTGTCAAATGGTTTTCACGGATAATTAGAGTGCTTTGCGGAATATGGTTCATGTGCGTCTTATTTATTTATAATACCGGCACGGGTTGCCACTCGGCTCCTAAGACTGTTCAACGACAGTCAGGGTCCCGTCTTATTTGAAAATGATTTTCATTCGGCTCTCTGCTATCATTCGGTTATCTCGCGAGATTCTGTTACTTTTCAGCAGCTTATAACAAGCGGAAATAATGTAATAATAATAATGCGCGGAAATAATAATAATATCATTAATAAGTAAAAAAATAATGATAATGTAGCTTTCTTTTTGTGAAAGAATTTTCAAAATCAGTACAACAGTTTCGAAGATTAGAGTGCTCATATACACCAAAAAACTTCTCGTTTATGCGCTTTATGGTCTTTACCTACCTCTTTGGAGTTGGGCTAATTTTCGGCAAATGTTATCTAGGTAGGCTAATAATCAAAGAACACAGGCCCTGTTGTAGATGAGCAGCAAAATAACTCATGGACAGTCATGAATAAGATTTTTGAGTTGATAATTTTTAAAATACTTAAGAAATAATTTTTGAGATAGTGCCAAATCACAGCAGATCTCCATAGGTAATTATTTGCAAATTTACCTAACACCCATAGTTTTACTGTCTTACAGACACAAAGACGAAGTAAACAACGCCGCTTTGTGATGCGACTAAAGTCGTGATTAACGCGGAATCCACATCCGTTTCACCGTTCCAGCTGCACCCACGTCCTAACATTGTAACCATCAGGAATAGAACACATTCATTATTGTACAAGAAAATGTACATGACTCAAATTATGCATTGTTTTGGGTGATCGTGACGTCGTAGTCGCTGGAGTGGCGCTGCGCTTTATACCCTAAAAGTTCATGTGATCATACATTATCGGGGTCAAGGTCATGCGCTGAAGCTGCGAGAGGTGGCGTGCGGTCGCCACGGGCAATATCGGCAAAATGCCGTAAACCACCACCCACAGCGGCCGCTCGAAATAAACCGCGACGCATGTAACACTACACCGGCGCGTAACATTGAAATGGGGGAAAGATGCTAAAATAAGCCGGGTGTGTAGAGGACCGACCTTTGTGGCGCGTGGAGGTGGAGGCGAGGCAGATCCAGTATCGAGAGCACTATCACAGACACACACTTCACTCTGGCGAGTGGTCGGGCGCTGGAGCGGGCGAGGTGTTCCCAGACGCGGCTTCCAAGCGACTGGGCTCCGCGCGGCGGCGCCCGCGCCGGCTATACTTAGCGGTGCGCGCGCAGCCTCCGCGCCGGCGCCCACGGCCGCGGCAAGGTCGCCAAACAAACCCCCGCGCCCCCTCGCTGCTGTTATCACCTGCCGTAGCCTCGACCTCTGTAGCTGAGGGTTTGATGCTTACGACATTACGGCACAGCGACGCATGCTCCGTTGCTTCCGAATGCAAACAAGAGAGGAAGCTCTTAGCATCAGCAATCATCGTTCATGGTTGTTGCTCGTTTCGTACAAGCACTGTCAAATGAACTTCGTGGTTTATTATCACATTATCTCGGTGATTCGATCACTATTCAGCTATCATGGTAACGGATAGAATAAGGTGGCATTTTTTTTAAATATATTTAACCGGGCCCGCAAATCCACTTTATTTTACTTTTTCCTTTACTTCACCCGGTCTTCAGCATCCTCACGTCGTTAAGGCTTTCGTATCCGACTCAGCGATGCCTGATTCTTTAAAGTATCCTAGATTTAATAGTGAAATGTAGGACAACTCAGATAATTATTGCTAAATATATATTTTTCACTTATTTCTTTTTTATTATTTATGAAAGTGTGACTAATCTACCTCAGCAAGCCTTTATCTATCAAGTCACCTACACCTACTAGGAAGCCACAAAATATATTTTCAATTTAACACGTTCCTATAATACGCTACTTATCATCTATATACATATAACAACGAAACAGTAAAAAAGTGTGTCTCTACATTGAGAATATATTTAAAAAAACAAATATTTAGGGCGATGTAGAAATGGTAATAGATTATGTCTGTTTGTACACGCTAATCTCCGGAACTACTGGACGGATATGAGTGAAACTTTTTTTGATGTGTAGCTATTAAGCCTGGACAATATATAGGGTATTATTGATTTTGGAGAAACATAATAGACCAGCTAAACTATAATAAATATGGAAATGGCTCGGTATGGATTTTAATGAGGTTTTCACAGTTTGGTATTTCGAGGTCCAACTTAAAATCTAGGCCATATTTCATCTAATTCGGTTAGGTAGAACCAGAGATACAGCTTGACCTCTCCGAAGTACAAGCCTTTATACATTATTGAAAATTTCATTGGTTATGGTCACTTATAATTGTCGCTTAGGAAATAGATAAACTGCCCTAAAATCTATTTCCAAGCGGACGAAGTCGCGGGCAAAATCTGGTATTAAATAAAACAATTGTTTCCTAGAGACCTTTCTCGAAGCCCTTCACCAGAGTCATTTGGAAGCGGCTTGCATCCTTGTTTTCGAGGTTAATTTGGTTGTAACCTACTTTACTTCATAAAAGGAGAAAATAAATCTACATTCAGTCATAAATATTTCAAAAGTGAACAAAGAAAAGCCTTTTATAACACAATAATTTTAAATCTACATACTTTTAGCGAGAAAGGCAAATGCAAATTCGGAAACGAAAATCATGAATAGGTTTACCAGTTTCTATGAAACTAAAGAAAACTGACAAACACATATTTACGTAGGTAGTTCGAGTTTGAGTCAACGGTGACGAATTCTCCAGAATTATCGGGAGAGGTAAGAAAATTGGAGGACGTGTTAATACTATATGCAGCAGCATAAAAGCAAGCGTAGGACTCATTTGGAATTTATGAGCATTTAAAAACCTATTAGAACTGACTCTAAACTGTATATTTAGACTGTGAGGCCAAGGTATTAAAATGTCTTGTAATAAATAAACACATACCTATGGTTAGCGTTAATTGAATAATGAAGTGTGGACATTCTATTAGAATACCGCTATTCTTATTATATCCGCTTATAGGCCTTCCGGAGTGTACCTGTGGAAATTACCGACAACTTACAGCTCCTTGGTGTTGAGCTTTCAACCAATCTTAACTTTGAACAGTACATCGAATCCAAAGCTAAGACTGCAGCCAAGAAACTTGGAGTCCTCTCGAAGGTCAGGCGGTACTTCACTTCAAAGCAGTTGCTTCAGCTATATCAAGCACAAGTCCGATTATGCATGGAGTACTGCTGCCATCTCTGGGATGGATCAGCCAAATAAAAACTGGCCGCTTTGGATTCGGTGGAAAAACGTGCAAGGAAGATAATTTTTGACCCGCAATTGATTGAGGCTAAGTTGCAGAGCCTCGAGCATCGACGTAGGGTTGCGTGTCTGTCGGTCTTCTACAGGTTGCATTTGCAGGAGAGTGTGCGAAACAGTTGCACGACCTCATTCAGCTAGCCCCTTTCCGCCATCGGGAAACGCGATCCGGGCAAGCGCTTCATCCTTATGTCGTGGATCTTCCAGCTACCCGCACGAGCCGCTTTGGTTCAACCTTTATGATGCGAACGGCTAAGGAATGGAACGCGTTGCCTGCGTGTGTGTTCTCTGATCACTATAATCTGGACGCACTATAGGCTGTTCCTAGACAGGCATGCTCCATCTTCGGCCGCATCGTCACTTACCACCAGGTGAGATGGCGGTCAAATGCCTGGATAGTCTAAATATAAAAAAAGTATACTCGCGCATTCTAAAAAAGCGATTTGATTTTTGCTATGTAACTGATCCAATATCTAAATTAATCTAATACACAACCAATATTTTACAACTAGGATTTCGGTGACGTTGGCTCTGTGTGTGCTCTACCGTCTGTACAACGGGGAATGATGTGTTCTCCGCCATCGTACCCTTCGACGATGGGATAGATTTCATCCACATAATCTGGATGCCTGGCATTCAACTAACGTACGGGCATCGCGAGCCTTTTCACCGCGCGCATGCAAGATGTGGAATAAGCTCCCTTCCGAAGTGTTTCTTTGCACAATAACATTGGGTTCTTCAAAGGGCATATGTCTACAGGTACCTCAAAGACCGGCACCACATCCGCTCCCCTTAGGTTGCAGATGTCCTGGACGACGGTGGCCGCTTTCCACCAGGTGGAACGTGCGTCCTTGTGCCTCCGTAGGCAATAAAAAAAAGGCTTGGCTTCGAATTTCAGCAAAGCTACGAGTTCGCCACTCAGGTCTGCCTCCTACTACCGTTGGCGAAGCGAGGTTGACCAAGGTCTACCAAGGACTGGTTGAACAGTCTTGGGAACGGATTGGCATCCCGTTACGGTATATTAAAATAATTTTCATTTTCAGGTTTTAAAGGCTAAATGCTTTAGCATTAGAAGCAGCACGACGCAGTATATACTCATTAAGAGAATAATGCGACGCGAATTCCATTTCGAGATTACGTCTGGTGGAGGAATGCCAAAGCTCATGTAGAAATATATTATGAAGGTTTTTATTTCTACTAATGGGCGATCATGTTCAGTGGACTTGACTTTGAGAGAGGACTTTTAATAAACATGCGACGAGATATTTGTGGTAGTTACGTGGCATTGGACACTTTACGCAGGTCAGTGCAACGACAATGAAAACAATGTTTTTAAATAGAATAAGTGTCAAGATAACCTCAAATACTAACTACATCAATGCAGACAAATAATTAGACAAAATATTGAGACAAAGATTTCAAAACTCATTTTCGTAACATTTTGTTCTTCTGAATCATTCAACATACTAAAATAAAAACTATTATTATTTTCATTAATTTAAATGTTTCGTTATTTTTGTTAAAGTAGGAGCAAAGCTATTTATGTTATAAACATAGTTACACTACAAAATGTACAACATTAAAACGACCATTTAGTACCACTTAGAAACATAAATAAAAATGTTAATTTGGATACTGTTGAGATATACGAGTACATAGCAGAAAAAAAGAGGGTTCCGCGTTCGGCCCAAGAAGCGATGGATTGCCATCGCTTTGTACATTTTTTTTATTGCCTACGGAGACACACGGTCCGACGGTCCGGTCTGATGGAAAACGGCTACACCGATGCTACCTAAGACGAGCAGATGCAGTGATTTGAGGTGCCTGTAGACATGCCTCGAGACATGAAAGAAGAAAGAAGTGAAGAAGAAAATGCAGGAAAGCGGACCCTGCAGAAACCGGGATCGACCGCTCGGACGAGGATGATGAACTCTTATAATAATGTCACATAAGTTACGTTTTTTATTTAGTAAACTTTCATTTGACACTTAATTAATTGGTTGCGGCTCCCAAGACAGGTTAGCTTGCCGATTTTGGTCATGGTTAAACTGATTTGATACGTTCTCACAGTGCTTGTCTGGCGTACAATACGGCTCTATAATTGGTCGTTTTTTGACGGACTCAAAGTGCCGATCGCCACATAAATGTTGTCAGTTGGAGCCCGGTCTTCTCGCGCACACTATGAGATCTCATATTTTCGTTTCTGAATACATGTGTTACAGTTAGTGTCAAACTTTGTCTCTCTCCGGGTCACCGATATAGATCCTGCATATGGAGTATGGCTCGTAGGAGTTACAGCAATCTGTACCAATGAGTGACAGACATAGCCAAAGTGATACGTCTTTATCTGAATTCGATGTTGACTGTTCGCCACTTCGGTGGCAAAAAAAGAAATCGCGAGGCGATTGCCCCCGATATGAGATGCAGAATGTCTGAATTGACGGCGATCGTGGCGCGTCGACTATTCTAGTATCTGGCACGGCGCCGGCGCGGGCTTAGCCGCGGCCAGCCATCAGTAACAGTTGGGTGGTACACGGACCAGTTAGCGGGGACACGTCGAAACAGAATCTGTACTACATATTATTAAAAATAAGTAGTGCCTCTGTTGTCGTTTATAATTGTGTCTTTTCCTTTATGTTTTATTGTGTTCAATAAAGAGTAAAAATATTTATATTAATGAAATGAAAATCAGCCGTGTCTAAAAACCGAAAACCTGGCACTGATGACGATCCGGGATAGACGTTCTTGGCGCAAGCGCACAAGGAGGCGGGACCCCAGCTAATCTGGGACAAGGGCAGGATTAAGAAGAAAAATAGCCGTGTCTGTACATTGAACACAACCAAGAAGAAACAGTCGGGATAGGGTTTTAAGACGTCAGCAGGCCCAACAACAGGGTATAACTTAAAATCGAAGCCTTACTTATTTTATCTAATTCGGGTTGGTAAAACTAGAGATACAGCATAACTTCTCCGTGGTACTATCTTTTATACACTAGAAGGTCATTTAAAATGATTGCATGGGCAGAAATGATAAGATCCGCAAGCGAACAAAGTCACCGACGTAGCTCTAAGGATTGCCAGGCTAAAGGCTAAAGGGGCAGTGGGCAGGGTACATAGCTCGAAGAACAGATGGCCAATGGTAAAGTTCTCTAGTGACAACCATGTACCGGAAGTGGCTTCAATTAATTATATCAAGCAAAAGTCCGATCCTGCATGGAGAACTACTGCCACCTTTGAGATGGATTAGCCAAATACCAACAGGCCGCTTTGGATTCGCTGGAAAGAGCGTGACAATTGCCTGGCTAGTATAAAAATAAAATTATATGCGACCTGGTAAATATCGCAGGTACCAGCTGGATGCGGAAGGCACAGGACGGGCCTTCGTGGAGATCTCAGGGGGAGGCCTATGTCCAGTAGTGGGCGTCTTTCGGGTGATATTATGATCACGATGATTGACAAGCGACTACGGAACGCTACACTGCACGTGGCCCGACACGTCTTGGCCGGTTTTTTGGCGGATAGATGCGGCGTTGATAAGCTGAGTGGTCTGCATGCGGCAGTAAGGGGTTAGAGAACTCTTACTTATCGATATTACGCAAGGATAAACAGCGGATTTATTTTATGCGACTCGACAGGGGAAATGGAAATAGACAGGGAACTTGTATTTGATAAACACATTGTAGGTATACATATATAACTTTGTTATTAGCTCACTAACTAGGGCTGTCGGAGCTGGCACTTGCCCACTGCTTGTAAGAAGAGAAAATCTGACTCTTAAAAAATACGCCATTAGTTGATGAGTCTCTTAAAACTAAGGGAGCGTTGGTGAAATTAGACAATGAAGGCCAACTACTGATGTTATCAGATGTTAAGTCTCTTTATTATTTTTTTATTATTTTTTATTGTTACGTTGGTTTAGTTATTAAACATATTTTGTGTTGACGTTTTTTATTTTAATTTTTATAACTTTGATTTTATTTCTTCTATATTTTTAAGTATATACATACAAAGCCATTGATCTGACTAGCCCAAAAGCTTAATCTAAGGTTTCTGATAGTTAATTAAAACATATTTCGATAGATAAATATTGTATAGTAAGTGTTAGAAGCAATTAACCCTTGGCAATGCTTTATTTGCGAATGCGAATTAATGTTCGCATTAATCATGCTGCTATTTAAATTATAAGTACTTTCATTACTGGTAGTACTTAACCTGGTTGGCCGTCTGATGTTCTGTACGTAAAATCCCCCGAATGGTTTGGTCGATATGAGGTAACAAAGAATAACACACGTAAAAAATAGGCGCGAATTAGACAACCCTTCTTCCAGTTGGGTAAAAAGCCCTGCCGGTGAGTAAGATATCCAGTGATGGCGAACCGTGGCTTTTTTAGAGTATACCACCAACCCCTTGCAGTCTTAAGTATCATACTACGCACTAATGTCTTCAACCGTATTCCTAAACAATACTTGTTATGTAAAGTATCGTTACTATGCGAAGTAAGATACTTCTGACAGCGACTCTTTGCTAACTGAATGCACTACGTTCAATACGGCTGTATGATTGGTCAATTTTGTTCATGTTGACGGACGCTTAGTGCCGAGCGCCACTGACATTGGCAGTTGGAACCCTTCGCGTTACCTGAGCGTAATCAAGTCCAGCGGTTGTTATAGGTTGTCGATGTGCGGCTATATGAATTTGAATGAAATTGGTTACTGCTAACGCCATCTATCGAATCCATGAAACTATTCGTATTCAGATCCACATGTACCAGTTTATTTAAATATAGAGTTCGCAACTCACGAAGCTTCTTCGGCGCTTACATTTAGTGGGATACTAGAAGTTCTCGGTATAAGCGATAGATGGCGTACTACTCAAGATTTAGGATCTATGAAAATGGCGACTAAAGCTTTCAGTAATTTCTGCGAAAAGGCAACAGATGGAGCTGTTGAAATAGCAACGATCAAAGCTTTCATATGTTTCTTATGATGATGAATGCGCTCGATCGGCAAACATAAAAAGGAGAGTTTAATACTGATTTAATATTTATTTTTTATTTATAAGCCACTATTTGTAGCCAGTATATTGTGTGCCTTGCATGAGATTGGCTGCGGTGATTGCTTACCATTAGGTAGGCCGTAAGCTTGTTTGCCACCTTAGTGGTATAAAAAGAGATTGTACGTAGGGAACTCACAATAATTATTAAATACATTTCAGTAACCCGCAGATGCCATCATTTCCTTGTGTTCATGACATAAAGTTCAATAAAGTCCATTTTCTATTATAAGCGGTCGCGCGTTATGGAATATGAACTTTATGTCGTGGACATAAGGAAATGATGAGTAATTGTGCAATTTAACCAACAGAGAGCGAATCAGCACGTTTTTATTCAATTGTTTTTTAATGTCATACGGTAGGCAAACAGGCAAGCGGGCCACCTGATGGAAAGTGGTCACCACTGCCTATAGACATTAGCAACACCAAGAGTATGGCCAATGCGTTGTCCACCTCTATAACACGTTGCTCTGTCAGCAAAAAGGCAAATGCCCCTCTACTGCCAAAGCCACGGTTCCTCAAATCCCCACCTCACGGAGCACTGGACACCTTACTCACCGGCAGAAACACAATACTATTTAAAAGAGTATTGTTTGGCTGCGATATTCTGTAAGGTGGAGGTACTTCCCCAGTCGGGCGGCTCCAATTCGAATGGGATACCCCGCTATGCCCTACCTTTGTTAAACGACCTCTCAATACGTTTCTCTCTATGATTGTTCAATTTTGCTCGCTGTTTAAGCTGTGAGTTTATTTTGACGGACGCACAGTGCTGTTCGCCACTCAAGTTTTGTCAATTTTAATCCTATGCGTTTGTGCGCAGTGTGAGATGAGACCACCTAGTAACGTTTCTGAATACGGATGTTAGCTGCATAGGATGACTACGATTGGCTTACTCATTTCTTTCTCACCTGAATAATTTGCTCCAAGACTCCACCGGTAACAACACGGCTTCGTCCTGTTTTTACAGCACTAAGGTGGCAAACAAGCTTAGGTTCTGCCTGATAATAGACAGTTACCTCAGCCTTTGGCCGTTAGCAATACCAGGGCTATCACCAGCGAGTTGCAGAACCTCTAAAAACCTTTTCACACCCTTCTTGAGGAACTCCATGTTGCAACTTGGGATAACCTCAGATGATAAGGTGACAGATACTGACCCTTACGTAGTATAAAATAAAGTCGATTTAGGATGCGCGGGCGAGTCAGTCGGACGTCCTTACTGAAGTCCAAGAATGTGTGTGTGTCCACCCACTAACCTGGAAATACTGTGCCACCACCGGGTCGTGCACCAGCAGGTGCTGCGCGCGCGGCTCGTCGCGGCAATACGCCACGTGCTTGTCGAACTCGCGCTCCATGCGCAGCAGCGCGCGCCCCAGCATGCGCGGCTCGCTCGCGTAGTACTTTATGCCTTCGAGCAGCGCACTGGAAGGGTGGATGTCATCATCAAAATCCCTTAGGGGTAGGCAGAGACCACATTGTTCCATTTTCTACCTCTCGCGCTTCTTCCACTATCATCAAAATCATCATCAGCCTATACTAGTACACTGCTGGACTTAGGCCTCCTTAATAGAGCGCCAATGAATTCAATATGAAAACTGTTCTAGGAATTTACTATTTCTAGACATTTATTTGAGCCGATTTTTGATAATTATTGTGGTTTGCGAAAACTACTTTCACTCCTCTTAAATGCTCAGTACAAATTTGTAGTTAAAGAAAATAATGTCGCGGGAGTAGGCCCCCTGGTCATGTGCTACGTAAGCCCCAGGGATGTGTGGGAAATAGGTGTCTAAACCTGCCCATGACAGGAAAGAGGTCGCGTGAGAGACCTAAGAAGCGATAGATTGACATCGCCGACTAGGATGCAAGTGCCATCGGCATACGATGGATGCCGAAGACCGGGCGAAGTGGAGAGGAACGAGCAGGTAAGCGGTTTAACCGGGATTGATCACTCAGTTGAGAATGATAATAACATCTACTTACGTAGAATGAAACTCGGTGATCTGCTTGAAATTGGAGAACAGCAGCTCCCGGTTGTCGAAGACCACCTTCGGCGTGGTAGCCTTGTCCATCGGCCGCATGTACCGGCTCGCCACCTGCTGCATGTCGCGGCCGAACTCCTCCTCAGTCTCGATCAGCTCGCGGACCACCGCCCTGGAAGATCATGAGTTGTTTAGAAGATTTCAAAACGGTGTTAAGCACTTAGGGCATTAGGATTCCTAGGCCACACTAGGATAAGCCCCCTGCAGTCGAAAGCGCCAATATATCGGGTATTCGAGTAATGAGCCCACACCAATTCTAAAGACAAGAAAATTGGCGGTAGCATTTTAGAGCATTGAATAATTCACGAGGCGATTCATAGTACGTACTAGCGACTCGCCCCTGCTTCACACGGGCACTAACCTAAACAAATTATACGCTTAAACCTTCCTCATGTATCACTTTGTCTAATAGTGAAAACCACATGAAAATTTGTTCAGACAGACATACAGGGCGTGGCAGTTCGTTTTATAATGTAGTGAGGATGAAGTAGTGATAGTGATAATTTATGAATGTTTTATATACCTAGTTTCTTTTTACTTTACTAACTTATTTCTGTGCGTTTACCTACTTCACAAGAAAGGGTGTCAATCAATCAAATGTTATGACGACGTCTCTAAACAACGTAGAACGTTATGAAACACTGAACTCGATTTTCGTCATTTATTAACGTAACAGACCGTAAAGACAAACAATTCTCGTGCGTTTGGAGGAGATTGGCGTTTATTTCGAACAATAATTCATAATTAATGCCAAGAGCATGGTGCTAGTTTCGAATTCTGGTAACCCATAAAGCTAGCAGTAAACTTTAAAGGTGGGAAACGTGTGCGCTTGTCACCTTGCTTCCTTGATGCTTGCGGCCAGATTTAGTGCCAGGTGCGAACAACGTGCGAAGATTTATTAAAATTGCCTTCTATTTTAAGAATAGTGTGCAGCGAAAACACAACTGTTAAAACTTATTATAACGGAACAAACAGCAGATGGTAAATAACGTCACCCGTAACATATGATTAATGTAACGGCAGTGCAAGATCGCAAATGCATTCCCATGGATTTGGTAACATTCTGTCAAGCCGAGTCGCTTACTTTATACCTAATACATACAGCTAAGGAATATAACGCGTTGCCTGCGAGTGTGTTCCTTGATCATTACAATCTGGATGCCTTCAAGGCTAGAGTAAATAGGCTGTTCCTAGACAGGCATGCTCTATCTTCGGCCGCATCGTCACTTACCACCACACGCGAGATAACGCCTTATAGCCCTGTCAGTAAAGAAGTTATCGAATGCGTGAGCAAGGTCGTAAGCGATCCCTTTTGAAACTTGTCCAGGGAGCTTGAGAAATAAACATGCTAAAATCCTGGCGCTAAGGAAGGAGCCGAACAAAGCATGTCCCATCTGGATGGCACCACCGCCTTATTTCTATCGCTTAATCCTCACAGATTCAACGTTTTGCGGTTCTTCAGTATTGTTACATGAAATCTATAATTGAAATTTTGACGTTAATTTCCCGGTTGTGCCATCGCGCACGAGGGCCCGGGGTCCGACTTGACCATGATCCAGGATTTTGTAGATCAGATGATTACAATGGAGAGACTGCCATGTGACCTCCGTAACTATGCTACCAGGGGATCTGAATTTTTTTTTATCATGGTTATACATTCAGCCGCCTGAATGTACAGTAAGATGTTTTCCCTCACGGTAAGAGCAATGTTTAATGTTCAACTAATGTACATAACTCAGAAAAGAGTCATTGGTACATGCCCAAATAATTTGTTACAAAACTATTGAGCCATGGAAGTTTTTAATTATCATTTTCATTTTTAATTACTTCGCAGATTTAATTGTAGAATCTATGAAATATTTAAAGAAACTCATTGTAAACAGTTCGTTAGTTGACCTCAACGATAGTTGAAAGTCCGGTTGAAAAGGAACGTCTTGCCAGCAACCCAAGCACTGCTCTGATTGATTAGTCACATCCGAAAGTTTCCTCGCGAGTAAAATGTTTTTTCCGGTATTGTAATGATTCATATTCCAGAAAATAGTTTCGTCATTCACGTGTAGGAGTTGCGCGTGAGATAACTATGTTTTATTAGATAGATCAACCGCAAAATATTAAGAACAACAGACCACTCTGCTGAACTTGAACCTACTCCACAGTAGTGGAGGGTCAGCCATATTAGGAAGGGAAAGTAATTTGGCAGATGACGGTTCTTTAAACAATATCTATACCTGAAAATGCGCAAACAATAATAATTGGCCATCAAATTGGCGCAATGTACGTAATTCAAATATATTTTGTACTGTATTTGAATGACTTATTACATGTATGTAAAGTTATATCAGTAAACTTTTCTCTACATCTGTGGTAGAAAAAAAGTGTGGTAAATAAACAAATATACTTTGAAGTGAAATATCACTACCAGACAGATGCAATTCATAAATGACTTTGTCGATTTATGTGCAGCGTCAGGCAAATTGCTGTTATGTCCAATTACTTATGAGGTGACGAAGGAAGCACGTTTATGACATATAAGCCTTAGACACACCAAACTAGTATTAATATATGTAAGTGGTTTTCCGCAGAATTGTATATTGTACAGTCAACTGCAGAGTTAATGGACCCCTATCATACATTTAATACATATTTTTGCAATTAGGTTGCAGGCAATAAAAAAGTTGAACCGCAAGTGCGTTAATACCTTGAGGACTTAGATGAAATGCCTCATACCTGTAATACCTTATCCTTCAAACTGGAACACAACAATGCAAGCATTGTTGCTTGGAAGCCGCAATAGATAAGGTGGTTGTACTCACCCAGGCGGGCTCCTCAGGCTTGACAGAGTCCTACCACCTGATTGTATGCTAAGGGGGTCCGTTCACTCTGTAGCTGACTGCACCAAACCCTTCGACTAACACGGGCCCAATATAGGTTAGCCAAATGGAGGTTAACCAGCAAGGATCTCCATAGCCCAAGCTAGTTGTAGGCGTTTTTTGTTATAAAATTGTGACGTTTAGCAAAACCTTTTACTGAAGTGGAGAAGGTTTAACTGCAGCAGTGAAGTTATGTACTGTATTGATATATTGAGTAATGTGATCAAATGAAAAGATAAGTAGGTAATGAACTGCACTATTCAACTGTTGTAGACCTGCCTTCAAACTGCTGCCGTACTGCAACTTAGTTGCTTCTGGCCTGCATTTGGTACGACTAAAGCGTAAAACTACATAATTGGCAAAGGACAAGCTTCAACTTGCCAAGACAAGGTGGAAAGTGTAATTTTATGGCGTTATTACCTATTTAATTGGGTTTCCGGAGCCAAACTGCCACCGCAAGGGACATTTACGACGGTGTTATACAATCGTAAAGGTTAACTATTAATAGTGACTCGCCCCGGCTCCGCACGGGTGCAGTTTAGTGTTGTAAGGGATTACATTATTAAATTTTTCGTAGAGATCTCTAATGAGCAGGCTGGCCTCTTCTTGGGTCAGCACTTAAGCCTTGCTATTCAGCGGAGTAACGCGGCCACCTTTTCAAATTCGGGGGACCTGGGTAACTTTTTTTATCTCTAGTTTAGATAGAATTAAGGATATTTTTGTTAACGTAAGACCTTTTTTCTAAATTGCAATAGTTGCTTTTTATTATCTATCTTAAATCAATAAATTGATTCTTATATCACTTATTACCACGGATGTCCTGTCGCCGATCTACTTCCAATGCACGATTGCACTAAACTTTAGGTGACGCTAAAGTTGATTTAAGATATTCTTTACAACAAAAAGCACTTCACCAATACCAACTATAGGTGAAAACTAAGTTCGCTAAGTCGCTCTTAACTCTATGACACCGATTTTGTGATGCCTAAATGCTTAGGAATGTTTTAAGGCGCCAACTTAAAAGTCGCTTAAGTTTCAATTTGGCGTTAATGTCCCGGTTGTGCTCTCGCGCACGAGGGCCCGGTGGCTTAGTTTAATGCATTATAGTTGCCTTGTACGTTGCCCTATACCATATGGTCCGAAGGTCACAATTTCCTTTCTTGGGTTACCTTGAGTGTAAACAGAATTCTGTTCTAAGCGCCCGCTAGCTATCTGTCTGTTCCTCCATCCGTCCGTCAGTCTGTCACAGGGCTGTATCTTTGGCACTGCAGCAGATAGACACTTGAAATGTTTACAGAAAACATTTCCCCATACATCCCAAGGTAAACACTTGATGAGTCATGCCCGTTGCCCGGCCGCAGTCTGTCTTGGCACCATGCAGGCTGAGTCACGCCATTGAGCGTTGAATCGTGATACATTCGCTTGAAAGGGCTTTACAATTAAGAATTATCTTGAGCAACAAAATATGGTAATTGCATTGAATATATGGCAGGGTATTCTCTTCTCATAGAAAGGAGGAAATTATTATATAGGACTATGAAACAAAATTAAGTCATTCTAGTGAAAACTATCACAATATTTTCCTTCCTCGCAATCGCATCGCATCGACACCAAGCCCCGTATATGATTCCAACCTGTCTTCCGCCATGGGCGCATAGAACATTTGGGCGTCCATAAATTAAATAATAATTAAACAAGACGTCAATACTGCTATTTGCCAAGCACTGATTTGAGAGTTGCGTACAGCTGGTGAATCGTTACAGAACGTTGGCAAGACATCATTAGGACATGTGCTTCCAGCACCTAATTGACACCTGGATTAATACGTCGATGCGAAAGGGCGGAGTGGGACGCACTGAGCGATTAATGCTGGCACTATTTGCGACTCTGGCACTGGACTCGCTTGTTATGGTATTTCTGGCGCTCATTACGCTTTAGCAGCTTGAATGTCGTTTGGCATATGGGATTTATCGTGACATGTAGCTATGTGACTTTGATACGAATAGAAGAAAATGTAACTAAAGTTAAATTCGTAGATTATAGTTTCCGCTTTTATGGAATTGTGTCTCTGATTGTGTCATTAGAAAATGTTTGATTTGAAAACAACAAGCTATATACACCCGTGTATAGCTTGACCCGTGTATGGCTCTTTTAGTGCACCTTTTATTTTAGATAGCAGATCCCCGCAGTTTTCAGCCGCGCGCAGTTTGGATCTCTGGCCCGCGGGGCCAGCCTATATCACTCGGGAATCATATAGCTTCCTATTAGTGAAGCTATATGATTTTTCAAAATAGGTTCAGTAGTTTCGGAGATTTACCTCTAAAATACAAACTCACAAACATACAAACTTTTCCTCTTTATAATACCAATTAGTTAGCGACCACGTACAGCAGACGCTCTACAGCTGATCTGATTACTAGCGCTGTTCAACTCACTGTCTCCTGGCCGCCAACGCCGTCAGGTCCTGTTCAGCGACCCGCTCCTGCTGCAGCACGGCCGCCGGCAGCCAGCCCTGACGAGAGACTACCTCGCCTCCAGCCACGTCCTCCAACACGCGCACCAGCCATCTGGAAACAGGAGGGTTATTGTGAGTTCGTGAAGGCAGCAATGTAAGTGTAAGTGTTTAATTTATATTAAACGTAACTATTGCGTTTGCGTTAAGTTCCAATTTTGTATGAAAATTTTAACTACGCCTCTAGCGGAAAGTGATAGGCTAAAACAAAATATACGAGAAGTTTCTGCATGCGAGTGTATCAGCCAACATGACGTTTCATAAATTTTTGCGTACGCTCACTTGTTTCAACTTCACTAATTCACTAATTTTGATTATGCTTACTCCCGGTTTGATCAAGCTTCTTTATTGATACGGGCAAGTAATACATTTAAATAAATGAATTAGTTCTGTTTCAATTTATTCTGCAAGAGTAAACCAGACAACCAAAAATTCATTTGGCGGGAAACCTCATTTTATCGATGACGAAAGTAGTTTCAACCAAAGAGTTTGTTTAGGTACCATTATTTCTATGGTCTCAGCAAAGAGTTTTATAACCTACGGCATTGTCAAAAAAGAATTTATTTGTCTTAGAATAAAAAACATGACTGATTATTTACTATAATATAAAGTGTTTGCTAATTTAGCTATTAAATTAATTACTATAAACAATTATTAGCAATTAAACCACGTAAACGCAGAATTTCACTGGCCAACATCAAGTGAGATACTTTAAGTGCGCGTTTCGATTGTGAAACTATTTTATCTATGACATTTGTCATTTACTCTCGCAAAACTTGACTGCGAGTAAAAGCGATCGACTGAGTTCGCGTTTAAAAATTATCAATAGTACAATTTTGTTTAAAATTTTGCACGCTAGAGGCGCTGTTCAAGTTTCATCATAGAGAAAACATTTAATATACAGAAGCAGAGAGTACAATCCGAGTTGAAATATGAGACAATATGTCACACATCCCTATAACACACACACTAATGCAAATGCAGGGACGGAACAAGGTAGCCTATCTGCAGATGTTATATTTTGCTACGACTTTCTACTAGTAACGTACACACAAAATCTGACTTGTTGGCGTATTTCGCTCCTGACGACTTCGTAATTTTTTAAAATTTGTACTTATAATTTAATTTTGTCATAATAAAAGGTAAGGTGTCTAGTGAATCAAACCCACGCCCTGATACCTACCACCGTCTTTTCGATCTCTCGATTCTACATACCGTGAATCGGCAGTGCTTGCTTTTGCAAAAAGGAGGGTTATGATTTTGACCAGTATGAATGTTTATTTGTTGCCTCATAACTTCTAAACGAAGTAGGTACCTACTTACTTATCGTTAGAAGTTAGAAGCGTCTTCATTGTCCACAGGTAGGCCTATGTGACTTCACAATAAATTGAATATGATGTCCTCTAGAGGACATAGTCATGAAAAAAAGAATAATAATGAAAAGGATAGGTACATTAATATATTAAACAGGCAGAATATTCTTTATTTAACCATTCATTGTACACAAGATTCTTTATTTTCAGTAAAAATTTATATAATGATGGTACACCAGGACAGAAGGGACTTGCATCTAATTATTATCTACAACGCAGCACTTCCAATTTGCAACCCAGACATCACCATGTCTGGTCTTTAGGAAACCTTGAAAAACAAATAAATGTAAATAAACGTAAATACGCGATTAATCCGTTGTTTCATAAAATGTGTGAACATTTAAATTGTCATTTAGGTACATCTTGTGTATGAAACCCTAATACATTTAAATTGTGAACCACTATTAACAAGATTTGAGTATTAAAATTCTATACAATAAATACTAAGTCCGACCCTGTTAGCATCAAAATATTTTCGTATCTATTTAGACACCAAAATATTGCTCAATTTGGCAATCAATTAAATCTATCTTTAATGGCATATTGTTTTGCATTTTAATTATTGCAAATTCACACTATTACGATGCTTATTTTTATTACAATTTCTTGTTGAAATTGAATGAAATTACTTACCGATGAAAAGATAATCCATTTGTATTTCCATACTTTGCGCTTTCTCATAAATGTGCACTAAATTACACCGTCTTTTAAATGGTTTGATTTAAATTTTACTAGGAAATTATAAAATTTACACCGATGTTTCAAAAGAAACGTCAGGTCGTTAGGCCCTCGAGCAATATGTCAAACGTTCAAAACATTGCGCGCGTCATTTTCCGTGAACTTATTCCAATGGATGAAAAAACGGGATAGCAAGATTCATAATCATTGTAGAGCGAGCGAACAGGGAATATTTGTGATTTGTGTTTAGTTTGTTATGTCTGTGAGTTTCATACAAAATAGGAAAACACGAATCGAAGAAAGTAAGCTCGATTGACGTTATCGAAGAGTATTAGATTTTTTATGCGAACTGTTTCTCTTGAGGTACTGATCATAATTAATATCCCGGGGTACCAATCGACTCCTGAGACTGTTCAACTAGTCTCAGTATCCCCAGTGGAATGAGCACCGCAACGAGCTCGCTCCACGATATGTGGGTCTCCTAACACCGTTGGCGAAGCGAGGTTGACCAAGATCTTCCGCTGGTGAAGGCAGTACTGTGCAGTAGCTTTGCAGAATCAGAAGATTGAGCTTGTGTGCTTGAAAGAGTTGTGATTTCTAAAATACAACCTACATTTTTGACCACCTGTTCTAAACCTTGCCGAAAAGAAATATTGTAATGTATGTCTAGGGATTACCACTCATATTTAAGTAATCTAATTTTCTCTTTCTAGACAAGGGTTGCCTGGAAGAGATCGCATGTAGCGAAAAGGCCGCCTTTGCTCACAATGTTTGCAAAGACCTGGTAAATTTTATTTTTTTGTAATTTTGTGTGCAATAAAGAGTGTACCTACCTAAGCTTTGTGGCTGGCCATCAAATCCAATTATAACAACTTTAAATAATAATTCTTGCGAACAAAAACGTAGCCCTCGCCAATTTAAACAAGGAACAAATCGAGAGCAAGCTCAACTCGAAAACCGCGATACTAATGATCAAAGCGAAAACGCGGCATCAATTACGAAAAACATCGCGCTAATTCAATTTTATTGGCATCATAATGGCATCATAATTGAGAATAGAGATGCCGCAAACAAATCACGGAAGCTTTTACGCCCTGTCAAAGTCGGGAAGCGGGAAGTGACCGGGCATTGACGCTCGGGGCATTGGCCTACCTAGTCTAGACTTAGACCATGGTGTCTGAGAAAATGCTACAACGGAAATATCATAGCCGCTGTTATGAACGTTTAGGTTACTCATGTGGAAACTTTTCGCCACGGGCAAGATTTTTTTAATCAAACAAAGTGGTTGAGTTGTGTGTAGAAAGTAAGTCTACTATGACCATGCAGGCACATGCGTATTTGTTTTACACTAAACGTTGGTAGATCTCCTTAATGATGCGTTGCGTAGTAGGGTCGCAGCGACTTCGGCTTTTCTAAACAAACTAAACAACAATAGTAATGTCCCTGCCGGTGAGTACGGTTTCAAGTGTTCCATGGGGTAGGGATTTGGGAAACCGTGTCTTTGACAGAGGCGGGGCATTTGCCCTTTTGCTGCCAGAGCAACGTGTTATAGAGGAGGTCAATGTATTAGCGAAATAAGTGGCGGTTTGTAAATGGCTCATAGATAAGCTATTTTTTTAATGCATTATGTATTACAGCTGTAACTCACCCGAATAAAATAAAATAAAATAAGATACCCCTGGTGTTGCTAATGTCTAGGTATAGGCAGCGGTGACCACTTTCTATCAGGCAGTATGACATAAAAAAATAATTGTAAACATTTTCAAGCAACTCTCTTAACACTTACTTAGCCCGAAATATCTTAGTTTAATGTTTTCAAGCCTAGCTAGTTTGGCTTAACATCAGATTTGACAACTAACATAACCAGGTCAATTGCAAATGTAAGTACATTACCTTACAATCACTATTACCTTACTAATCAAATTAGGCATTCAACTTAGGTATTATGAACGATGTCAAATGATGTTACTTTGATACATTAAAGATTTTAATTTTATATATTTTAATACGTACACGGGCCTGACATTTAAATTCGATTTATCTTATTGATTTTTTCCGCTTCGTGAAACAACATCAGCTTTGTAAAAATTTGACGCACAGTAATTTGTAGTTGTAATACTTATACTAGAGATCCAGAATCCAAAAATAATTTATTTAGAATTTTCATCACATTAAGGAAATATTAACCTAAATAGAGATCAGTGTAACGATTAAACTTTATGAATATTGAATAAATGTTACAAATTACGGCACCGTTACGCCGCCATGAATTACAGCGATTTTTCATTCATATTTCGGTCACCTGGTTCGTTGAAAGTAAAAAATGGCATTACTTTATCACAAAAATATTATGGAAAATGTGGCACCATTATAAAATGCGGCGACATTTTTATACCGGCTGCGGCGAAGGAGGGGTTGTGTTTGACCTGTATGTTTGTTTATGTTCGCTTGCAAGCCACCAGCACCTAGCAACTATCTAAACCTAAATCACATATCAAAATTTTGTATAATATTTGATATGTATTGGTGGTGCGACTGTCAAGAATATAAATTGATAAACATTAAAATCTAAATATCATCAAAATGGTTTATGCCTAAGGTTAGGTGATGCCTAACGATTGTGGTTAAAAGAGAGCTTTTAAGATTATAAATATTGTCGACTATTACTCGAACTTGAACAGTCCACGTATCTGTGGTAATTTTCCTTTTAACTTCGTTATTTATAGTATTGTATTGAAAACTTTACTAGTATCCAAATATTATGGTTTGACTGGTGTGTTTGGGAGCCACGAGTGTTTCTAACACAACAAAAAATACATAGCATGCTAACATAGATAGCTTACGCGAACATGGCGAGCCCTAAAAAGTGTTATCAAGATTTCACTCACCAGGAAGACATATAAAAGCATTTTTACACAAAATAGAATATCATGCAGGGGAAATCTCGAGAAAACAGTGAAAATGGAACATAACGTCTATGGAAGCCAGCCAAATCCTCAAACGTGAATAATAAGATAAAAATTGGACACCTGACCCTTTTTATGATAATACATTTTCTTTATGGATTACTAGAACACAGCTTTGCATGTTTTCTGAATACATAACTCATACAAAGTCGTTTGCAAGAGATTCGTGGTAATCGTTTCATGTCGGATCAGCCAGAACAAACTGCTACTTCGTTAACCAATAGGTCATTTTTCAATTCCGCAAGGATTTGTTAAAATAGTATTGGTGTAGTTCGAGTAGAGTAGATAGTCAACCTATTTCTCTACCGATGTAGAATTAAGGAGACTCTTTTCGAAAACCTTTCGTTAGGAACAGCTGTAGACTAGAGGACAAACGTTTTTGTAGTAAATTTTACAACTGCGATCCGCTTTCCTAACTGTGAATATCTTGAAATAATTTTAACATACTCTAAACAGGGCCGTCCAAGTCATGTCCATGAATCTGCATTGCAGGGCAATTTTCAATTTTTAAATTGACTCTTGGATGGATTTTTGGATGGCCGCTCTCTTAATTGTTAACAATAAATGTAAATACATGTTTTCGGATTTTTTGAAAAGAAGATATGTACTGAATGAGCAAGTGTAGCGGGATCGAAATTTTTACAATATAGTTCTTAAAACCTTACGCAATTGGATTAAATAACTGAAGTTTGGAAAATGTAACTGAGTCAATGAGCGATCGCGGCGAATTTGGCAAATTACGTATATGCGGTTGATTATAGAGATATGTAACGGGATTCGCGGGCCGCACAAATTCAAGCCGCAGACCGCATGCGGCCCGCTTGCTTAGCGTTGGACAGCCCTGCCCTAAATCATCACCATTCTGCCAAGGTCCGTTCGTCTACGCATTCAGATTTCCGAACCTGAAAAGTGTTTCCTACCAGAATCTTTATAAAAAAATGTGGTGGTTTGGATTTTTTACATGCTGCTTACAACCAAAACAGCCTATTAGGGAAAAGCGGATACGCTAGAACCTCGTCCGGATGTGAACAGGGGGACTCGGTTCACCACGGTGGTTCATGATAAGGAAATTGTTTAAGTATTATAGTTTCCTTGCTCAAAACGAACTCTTGTTGAAATTGCTATAGCTATGTATCTACTCGGTTAAAACTCAACGCCTCTTTACGCAATGCGTGTACCACGTCTGCATAGCAAATAAACTCACAATGCATCTGTTGTTTGCTTCATTTAATAACGCGTGTGGTGATGCAAGACGTAAGCTTATGATCAGCGTAGTACCAACGTAAACGATTATAATGGAGCTCATGAAAGTTATCTTTGAAGGCGGGTGAACGTACGCTCGGCCTAGTTTCCGATATGAATAATTAGTTGGCGCAATAATCCGTAAAATCTAACAAACCAGTTTCCAATTTGGCATTAAAGAACTGAACTAATACGTCTCTAACTTAGAATTACAGAAAGAAAGTACATAGGTGTTAAAGCTCACGATTTTGGTTTACAATTACCTTATTTGTTACTAAAGAAGTGACATGTTTGTCACTACGTAGTATGAAAAACGAAACCAGGCAAGTACGAGAAGGACTGGCGCCATGGGGTACCGGACTAAACATTAACCAATACATTCCGACTATTCAGCTGCTCAAATTGTCAAAGAAAATATATTTGGGGCTATTTATGGTTAAATAAACAAATTGTCTTATGACATTGTATGATAAATACAGTTAACCAGTTAACCAACCGTAAAAAGTACTTGTTTTGTATTCAATGTGATCATGATACAAGTTCATGGTTTTCACGAATTTTCCTGTAAGAACACGCTTGTTGCAAAAATGTATCATCCAAGGTATGTAGGAAGTGTTTTGTAGGCTTTGCTTTGATAATTCCGTCTTGAGGAGCAAGACATAAATGGCACATTTTAAAAGACATATCTAATGACACCCCTCGCGCGTCGGTAGCCGGGCGGTTGAGTATCCAACTCGTAAGCGAGAGGTACCGGGTTCGAAACCCGCTGCGGCCATGTACCAAAGACACTTTTCTGAGTTATGTACATTAGTTGAATACTAACCGATGCTCTTAAGGTGAGGGAAAACATCGTGATGAAACCTGCAAATTCAGGCAACTGAATTTTTAACCATGATCGTCACGGAGGTCAGATGGTAGTCGCTCCACACTGTAACTACCTGATCGCCAAATCCCGGATCATGGTCAAGGCGAACCCCGGGCCCTCGATCTCGAGAGCACAACCGGGACATTAATGCCAGGATGATTTTTTATCTAATGACACCCCTCGCAATGGAATGGAAGACAAAAAAAATCACCTAGCTTTAGTGTAGGGTGTGCAGAGGGGACGTATTCCACAACATGCACTTTTATTTTAGAATAATGTCAGCGAGATACAAACCTGATACCAATGCCAATAGTCTTTGAGTGAAATCGCTAAGTCCGACATATTTAACGAAACTAGGTTCCTTATTTAACTACAGAATCCTAAAAATCCCCTAACATTGGATAGATTAAACAGTATCTCTAAATATCTAGTGAATTTGTAACTACTACTACGTACTAAAATAATAGCTAATGCAGGAAAAAAAGTTTATGTCTTTCTCGTACTTTTCCTCTGGCTTACCATTTTATCTGAACTATAAACACAAATTCTGATTAATCTCATAAAACTAGTCGAAATAACAGTTGGAAAATATTTAGTGCCACTGCAGAGAGAGTAGGTGTCTAGTCTGATTCAACAATGGAATCTCCCCATGCAATGAAGCTAATTCCGGTCCAAAATCAACAATGCACACCCGCTTCGTAAATCCACATGACGGAAGACATACCTAATTCTATTGGATGTGCACACGTCATGAGATCAACATAATGAGGTTTGGGAACGGAGGAAGTAAATCCAGACACGGGGGACATCTGTAATGTTCATGTTCTACATTGGATTTGAGGATTTTACATGTGGAAACTAGAGTAGCTAATGACCAGACGGAGACATGTGTGATGTAGCCCATATTAATAAGAGCATGTTATTTCGTGTAATTCATTTTTAGTAGATTTCGGAGTTTACATAAGAAGAAAGTACGCTGTGCGGATTTGCTACTGTCCGATCGGTTTACACCAGTGAAGTTGCTCACTGTACGTGTTGTACTTGTACTGTAATAACTTTACTGAACTCTTAACTAATGTAAATCGGGCATTTAGGAGAGTTTCAACTCCCCATCTTAAAACTAATTTATTGCCGTGAAAGAATACCACCAGTAATAGAGTGATATTTAATAACAACATATGCCCCAGTTTATTTCCGGCCATATGTATCTCTCTCTGTACAAAAAAAAAACACGTTGACCTTTATGCATTCCAAACAGTAAAATCTAAAGAGAAACCTTCAATCTTCCATCCAACGATTTTTTGATCACGAATATTCTGTCATCAAACATAACAAGCGACCTTCATAGCGAATTCTCTGAAGGTTAAGATCATTTCTTGCTTGTGGAATTAGAAAATGTGGTATTTATCATTAGACTAGGACGGACATCGTTTCGTTACGCTGTCATCTTCACAGCAGGAATGAATCCGCTGTGGAATACGAAAGAGAAATTGAAGCCGACAGAAATTAATTTCGATTCCAGGTCCGTTTATAAAACCCTGACCTGATTATGTGATGTGTTAGGATTGTATAGTTCTACAAGAAAAAATATATGTCTCCCTGTATTTTAAGCCAACATAGTAGTTATGTTGGTATAAGTAGGTGCATGAACATAAGAACAGGACAAGTGCGAAGGACTCGCGCACTTGTTAGTTCGGAATCCTCAAATTCCGAATGCAATATTTCATCCAAATCAAATCAAGTGAACAGCTCAAATTTTATAATACATAGTATTTCATAAAGAAAAACACTTTTTTATTTAATTAGGATTTTGGTGATTCACGAATACAAAAGTTGATCAAGCTTTAAAGCAAATAGGCTGTTCCTAGACACAGGCATGTCCATCTTCAGCCGCATCGTCACTGGTGAGATGGCAGTCAAATGGTTGGTTAGTACTTTTATATAAAAAACATATCCAGATAGGGGACTACGCATTCAGGTCAACCAACCAACCAGCGTGGGTCGTCTCTTAAGCTCAAGAAAAACAAAACGGAAAGATCTTCGATAAGGGAAATGATCATCTGCTAAAGAAGGAAGGAAAACTCATAACTCTAGAAATGAAAGAAACCTCGAACCTCTGCCCATACTAAATATAACGACCACGTCTGCTTAAATTTTAGATAATTGAAATGTACACAAAAACATAAACTAGAAATAGAATAAAGCTCCATCAAATGTGCTACACAAACAGCTAGATGGGACAAATGCGTTAACCTATCTAAAAGCGAACGCCGCCCGATCCCCCTAAACCTCATTACGGCGTAATGTAGGGAAAAATAACCTCCAAACACAGATTCCTCATCAAAGCGACTCGTCCATAAATTAGTTCAGACGATGGCACAAATAAACCAGCACATAACGGAGTGACGGGAGGTGAGCGACACCAAATTTTGGGTTACCACGCCAATTTACTGCCGAGTAGTGGAGTCGTAACTTTGTTATGCCAGCGGTAAGTTTTGTCATTATTATGTGAGTGTCACAGTTAAATAGTTCACAGGGTTTCATTCTGTTTTGACTGGAGACATTTTATTGGCTGATTTGGGATGGTAAATCTTTTATTAACATTGGCTGTCAATGCTTATTTAGTACACTTTCATTACACATGTTTTTGGGGTTGTATGAAAAACCACAAAAGTTTGAAAACCTATATGTAACATAATAATTTGTGAACGCACATTGCATTTTTATAGCAACATATTAATAATGAAAATGCAAAGAAGACCAGTCATTTGCATTTTCCCTATGCATGCTATGATATGCAATAAAGACTTATCGTGTTGTAAAGCAGCCAAGACAACCGACTCAAACAATCGATGCCGCAACAATGAAATATTTATGGAATCCAGTAAACAAAATTCGAAAATGAGCAAGAAAGAAAACATTTAAAAGTAGGCCACTGAGTCCAATATCAGATCACGTAGAGATCTAGTAACAAATCAGCACAACGATAAAATAACGTAGTTAACGACCTCGTTAAATTTACGCACTCTTCGCGCCCACCATTAAATGTTATGAGCATATCACAGTTTCTTGTGGAATTAAGAATAGCCAGCTAATAGACTCTTCGATGGAATGAAGAGCCCGTAAGCCGTAATGGCTTGGAAACTGGTTTAAGGGCACTGAGGTTAAAAATCTAATTCTAGAGGTCATTACTGTAAGATTTATCGATATCTGTTTAGTTTGTTATACTATTTAATGCATTCAAATAAAAAACGGGAGTTTTGAAATTTCATTAGAAACTTATCTAATGAAATTTAATAAGATAAAATGAAGAGAATTCAAAATTTTCTGGGATTAAGTGATTCTTCTAAGCGTATTTTCAATAAGTACTTAAACAAGTACTGTTAAATATATTTTTAGTGAACACCAATGGGTCTATGAAAGAGAAACATGTCACCGGATTAATAAAGCTAGACGAAATGGCTTATATCTGTAGAACATTGTCGTAAACCGTGACACGGTCGTCATAACAGTCAGGACAGAGGAAGCAATCAAACGTATAGATGTGAAATCTGTGAAAACAAATAATAAAACTCGTTAGGAGAATGACACGATTAAATTGACGTGCGAGTCCGCATTAACAAATGGGCCAGATCAGATCATGCCTATAAACAAAACATCCGTCAAAACGCTGGACGTTTGCAAAAATATCGGCGAAATGGGTCTTCTCCAGCCATATGAGCAAAAAAAACTAGGACAGCTGAAACGAAAGATAGTGAAACAGAATATCGCCAACTACATATTAGCTAGCGTGTGAGTGGGTGTCAAAACCTATGTTAATAACGCTAATAATGTATGAAGATTATTTTAGGCGCGACCACGCCAATTTGAGAACCAGTCTCGCATGACCTCTCTTCGCAGAATAAAGCTAGTAAAATGTGCAAATTTTTCCGCTACAGGAGCTCTGCGTGGGCTGGCGGAGGTGTCCACGAAGACGCGAAATGACTGATAAGTACGTAGGAGTTTTTTTTTCTTGGAACCGCCGGGACGTTGACCCAATCACGCGACTCGAGAAAAGAGGTGAGCTGTGAGCTTTACCTGGAGCAGTATGAAAAACCCTCTGCCTACCCGACCTGTGGGACACAGGCGTGAGCTTTATGTATGATGTATGTATGTATGTACCCCTCTGACTGATATATCAGCAGCTTGACATTGGAACTTGAAATTTTAAGATCCACCAATAAAGTTTTTGGAAATTTACGTGAAAAGGCCGGAATGAAAATACATTTTTTAAAATTATAGAACATTATTAAAACTGACCCATATCCATGAAGTCGTGTGCAAATTCTATTATTTATACAAAGTAATAACAATTTATGCCCACCATTTAATACCTGAACGTTGCCATCTGTTCACCTACGAAAACGTATAAATACAATTACAGTGTTGTACAAGATGACAATTTCAGTCTTAAGCCGGATTTGTTCAATTTTAGACGTTCCTTAGTATAGGTACTTGTTTATAGAACTGTTCTAAATATTAAATTTTATTATAGACACGTGCAAAGTTGGGTCGAATTAATTCTATTTTATCAAGTTTGAAAGTGTCTAGATGTATAAGATTAGTAATAAGGCTGCGTCCGGTAGTTTCATTCGCGTGTGTATCATTTCTAGCACGATCCATCCATTAGTTTGTTTATTTTGCACGCGGGATCAAAAGAAGCTAATTTTATTATTTAATTTGGGAATAGTGCAGTTTCATACGCATTGAAAAATAGTTTGCAAAATTCTATTTAATTCGCACACAAGAAAAAAATATGCTGTGATTTATTCTTCTTTTAAGTAATTTTAAAGAAGGGCTACAAGATACTATTGAATATAGCGTGTCGAAGGGAACTAACATATCGTCGACACTACTAAAGGAAAGAAAAGACACTTGCCGCTCGAGCGCACCCCGTCCCTACGGGGTGTCGCATCCGATGAAACCTGAAAGGCCTTCCCGGCTACAGGTGCTACCAGGGGGTGTTTAGCACGTATGCGCCTAGGTCTTTTTTGGCGAGTCGTGCATAACCAGCTGGCCGGCCGGCTGGTACTCATGAGAGTTCACATCCTCCCTCCCAACCGCTATACCGGAGGGCGTCCATTTCCTATGCGTTGGGCCCAAAAAAAAAAAAGGAAAAACTTGCCGCCTTTACAGTATTTTTATGTTTGTACCTTTTCTATAGAAAGTTTGTTGGCAATTTTTTTAGTGTGGCATAGGAAACTTTCACAGGCAACTTTCAAAAGATATGCACTTAATATTCTAAAATATCGGAAAATACAGGCACATTCTTTTTTATACCACTAAGGTGGCAAACAAGCTTACGGCCCGCCTGATGGTAAGCAGTCACCGCAGCCTAAGGACATTCCACGCCAATAATGTTCACAAAAATATTTGTGAACAAGCTGAAGTGATTTATAAACGAACGAAAGATATAATATATTTAATATTATAAATAATACATCTGCGGGTATTTCTACGAATCGTTCCGCTTCTGTCGGATGTTTGTGTAATCTTGACCAACATTCGGATAGTTGCATTCCGTGTCGCGATTATGTCTACGTCGCGATGGTGTGAGGGATCAAGAGCTTGTTTATTCGTGTTAAGACAGCTGGTGTGGTTGAAGGTTGTGCGATTAGAGTTTTAATATGTTGTAAATGTAGAGAGTACTTGATAGGATGTTAGTTATAACTACTATATCTATACTCTATAAAATACTGATATAGGTAGATAAAAACAAAATTTTAGAAAATTATATGAATTACATTTTGCATCAATATTCGTTGCTTAAAAGTATACCTTGGATTGATGTTAACCGACCAAATTCAGACGCAGACAAAAGTTTGTATTCAATAAAATAAAATAAAACAAACAAACTCTACCACTCTACCAAGCTCTATCTAGCGCAGACACAAGTGCAATAATAAGAAATTCACACATTATAAATCTCATACTCTCCGTCTCTCACACATGATTAATTGAGAATTAGGGACATCTTGAAAGTTGACATAGACGTGCTGTGGAGGCGCGGCCGGGCTAATGCAAAACCGTGGTTCGGCTCGATTTCGCGAATTTCGCAATAGAGTCGAAATTAGGTGACCTAGCTTTTAACTGGAGTGCTATATTTCATTGTTATGTAACATACGTAACGATTTGGTCTAGTTTCCAGTGCTTTGGACATTGTAACGCATATTTCACACAACAAGGTTAGTGTGGCGGCAATTTATTGCGGGTTATTTTGACAATTTGAGTAATTGCAGTTATCGTCCTCCGGCGGATGTATGGGTTGTGTGATCGGGCGCGGAATCGCGAGCGAAAGGTGTTTCCTACGTTTCTTCGAAATGTTTTTCTCCTCTATTTGTGTGGGTTTTCCTAAAATACATTGAACGGGATTTTAAAAAGAAAATATTGCGTAATTTTTTTAGCTTTGAGGAAAACAAGTAATTTGGATCCAGTATTAAAATTTGATATTATTCGTAGTAATATTGTTCTAATAAACATAATAATAAAATAATAGAACAAAACATCGTGAACCCGTAGAGATCGACACGTAGAGACAGCTACGAGTCTACGAACAGTTTGGACCATGCTACGAATCCGTAGCAGCAACTGTGCTCCATACCATGCTTATCATTATAAATGCTACATGAGAAAAAATATGCTTTGCTTAGTACACTACAACATTATTACAAATTATTATAAAATGCAACATTGTAAATACTAGCTGAATCCTGAAAAATTTTTGTAACACCGTTTGTCTCACCTGGCATCTTAATAAGTAAGTTTAATAAGCCTACTTTAGCAAAAATATGTTTTGTCTTTATCTGCCACTGAATTTATAAAATTTGGAAGAAAGTGACAAGACACATTTAAGCTAAAAATTGTTTAATAAACGTCAAATATTTTTTATGAATAAGGCCATTCGTTTTTAAGCTATGTTAACAGTAAGCATTACTTTAAAATACGAGTATGTATTAAATATTGAAATATTCAAAGTTCCTATATCCGAATTTAGTAGATGCGAGATAAAGTGAACATAAATGAGCTTAGTTTATTAGACATCTATAAGGTTTGTCGGGTAGATCGAGTTAGCAGGCGGGCCAACCGTGGCCTTCGCTTACATTGGGAATTTGGGACGAATAAGCTGAAATCCACAAGATTAGCAACAAGTTCAGCCAGCGTAACCTGAACCAACCTTTCGTTCGTCTCGCTCTTAGCCGCTGGTCTTCTTGGGTGGTTCTTCTTGGGTCTAACGGCTCTCTTGTGGAGGGCGGCTGAGGAGTCCAGCAACTCAGCTTCCAGGTCCAGCGATGGGTCTGGCGGGGGCCTGAGGAGGGGGGAGGGGGTGTGAGGTGCATTCTCGAATGAGGCGGTGGTATGTGCGGCGAGTGAGGAGTGACAAGCTCTAAGACAATTCCACTTTTTTTTAGCTTGCTTGGTTCAATTAACATGGAATGCGAAATCAATTGAAATTGAATATCTAAGTAGTTGTATTCTTGCTTCACTGGTCCTAAACACATCAATTTGTTTTGGATAAGAGTTTGGTATCTAATATTAATTTCATTACAGTAAGTAGAGAACCCATGCCAATTGAAACTGTGGCGATTGAGATTATATCAAGTTGTTCGATCCACAATGAGCATTTCCTTTCCCGTAAAAAGCTCGTAACCCATGTAAAGTCTGTACATAGGCCAGAAACGTAAATTTAAATCGTTTAACCGCATTCTAAAATATTTAAAATTTGGGGTGCCGACTAGTGTAAATAAGCCATAAAATGCTTCACACCGGCCATCGACTTTTGCTCTTGCACAGGTTCGTCCCCATAAGGAGTACAACTCCAACCGAAGGGCTGGTGCACCACAAAATTAACTCCAACTAACGTACGGGCATCGCAAGTGTTTTTACCGCGCACGTGCATGATGTAAAATGAATTTCGAAGTTCCTCCCTTGCCTCTTTTCTTTGCACTCCAACATGGGGTTCTTCAAAAGGCATGTCTGCGGATAACTCAAAGGCTGGCGCCGCATCCGCTTCCCTTAGGTTGCAGATGTACTGGTCGACCGTGGCGGCTATCCATCAGGCAGACCATCGGACCGTGTGCCTCCTTCGGTATTAAAGTGTAGTCGATTAAGTGCGCCCGTTTTGTACGGTAATTTAAACGCATCTTTTTTCTATTTTTTAATTTTTTTCTATTTATATTATCGGGCTATTCAAGGCTAATTAAATCCTAGTATCATTGCAAATATTACTGATCTATTCCCATCACTCACAATTATGTACCAATCCCTATCAGCTTTTTTCGTGTTTTTCTCTTTCCTACTAATTAGTTTTGGATCACAATTAATTATAACTATTATGATTAGTTGAGACTGTCTTTGCGACATCTAATAAAATCTAGCTTTTCTCTTTCGGATACTCGAATACAGCTTAGACGATTTTTTAATTGCCTAGGGAGGCACACGGTTCACCTAATGGAAAGCGGTCACCGTCAACCAGAACATCTGTAACCTAAGAGAAGCAGATGCGTGCCTTTAAGGTACCCCGTGTCGTAGTGCAAAGGAAAGACTTCGGTGAAAAACGCGCTTTAGACAGACTAGATCCATGTAAATCGAGGTGTTTTTGACCAGTGAAACAAATGATTGTCTTTATAAATAATTCAATGCCTCACTCAACGCATATAATGATAGGAAGTATTACTAATAGTATAAAGAATATTATGACTATAAACAGGATTTTGACTAGTTTTCGTCCAATGAATAGTAATATTAGATCATGCTCGTATTGAAGTGGACTGTTCACTTAAAACTAATTAGAACTGAATTGCAATGGGTGTATGAAAGACTCCTGTAGAGGCCTCTACCCAGCAGTGGAGATCCTATGGCTGGTACGATGATGATGACAAATCATTGAATATTTAGGATATGGGAATAGCTATAACTACGTTAACTATAACGCAGGTAACAGAAAAACACACAACAAAACTTAAATGTTTATTGTAGAAACTATCTTATATTAAAATATGTACAAGAAGAATGGTCAAGAAACGTTGAGAGATATTTTAAAGGCTATCATTTAATCGGTCAGCTAATTAAAGAGGCAGCAAACAAAGTCAATCGAGCTGCTTCTAGTGGTCGTCAAAAATAAATACATTGATCTCAATCTTATGGTAACGGAAAACATCGTGAGGAAACCTGCACCTTCAGAAGACCGAAGTATAACCATGATCCAATCTGATCAGATTCTCTTGTTAAAAGGGTTACGGAGGTCAGATGGCCATCGCTCTACTATTATTATTTGATCTGCCAAATTCTGGATCATGGTCAAGACGGACTCCGGACTCTCGCGCGCGACGCACAACCGGGATGTTGAGGCTAAGAAGATTACTATTTTACATTATAAATGTTCCGTACAAATACCTACTTGTACTAAAAGGACCGAAGAAAAATAAACGTCAGCCTTAAGTGAGTGTCACAGACATTCTCTACAATTTTTAAAAGTTCAAATGTAATTCCTTACCGGGTTACTACGGTGCTGATAGGCCTGACGGATAAGTTAGCAGTGACACTGTTTCCGTATTTAAAATAAAGGTTCAATCACTATACAATACATATAATTACTGTAATACTTTTACTGATATTATTGAAATGTTTGTGTTGGCAGTGTAGTTTCCAATAGCGAAAAATAGACATTTTTTTGGACTTATATATTTTTTTATAATGATCCTTTCACCAAATAGGTGCTCAGCGAAGGTTATGTAATTTCAATCTGCAATAGACAACAATTCACTCTACAATTCATTAGATCTTATCTTTATTTTAAATTCAATCTCTTAAATTATCTCCGAATGTTCTCGCAATATTTCGACAGTGTTCTGTCTGTTCGTCACCATCAATCACGGGAGACATGACACCAGTGACGCTTCAATGTCAGGGTCTACGTCCATCGCTGATCAGGTTCCACATCCGATGACACCGCTCTATTTATAAACTCCAATGTACTGAGGACATTTCCTGGTTATGTAAATTCGGGTTGTTTCTTTTTAGTCGACTGCGGCGGAGGCAAGGGTAATGAAGCAACTGATGACCTAACTTTTTCTCTAATTTTATTGCCCGATGCAAAAATAAGAGTGTTTGTTGTTTGTGGATTGTAGTTCTCAAATAGGTTTATAGCGTTTATTACGACAGATGGACTAATTTTGCTGCGGTTTCTTTTCATCTGTAGGCTGGTTGTACTTGGAAACTAGATTTTTAGCCTTATTTTATTAAAATTATTTCTAATTTCAGAATAATAATTCATTTTGATTATATTTAATTGTAAATTTTTGTCGTATTTTATTAAAATTGCTTGTAAGTTGGTAACAGTAATAAATTTGGAATATAGTTAATTGAAAGTAGATTTAATCAAGGGCAATGGCTTGTAGTGCCTTACCTATACCATACGGTCTTTCCGCTAACGGGTGTCCGTTTTCCGTAAGTTTAACCACGCAAGAGACTGAGCAGAAATTTAAATGATGAATTTCAATTTCTGTTTCGGGTCTGGGTGTATTACGTATATTAAGTAGGTTTGCACCTATTTAAAAGCATATAAGTAGTTTATCAGTTATCTAGCACCCATAACACAAGCTCTGCTTACTCTGTAGCTAGCTAGCGCTGTGTGAACTTGTCCGATCATATTTATTTATTTATATTGGTATACAGATGCCGGCGGTAAATAAAGCACATCGGCTAGTTCAGCTTCGTAGAACGTCGTCTCTGTCGCAGGCTCGTCGTAAATCCAATGTAAAGTAGGGTAGGGGTAGGACACTTTGCGAACGAAGTCGCGCCGGGCCTGCTAGTGTATAATAAAAGCTCTTTACATCTTTATACATTTTGTTTTAAACATCTAAAGTCCACTTTTGTGTTTATGTTTCTGTTCTTATAATAGTCATACACGCTGTAAGCTAGATAATATCTATAGTCACAGCGGATGTATTAAGTCTATTCCGAAGCTAAATGACAACAACGAACGCATGTACCCCCATACTTAACCGTGCGTCTGTTAGGCTGCGTCCGCGCCGCTATTTCAGTGCGCCCCAGAAACGGTATGACGTCAATGCCGACATCGTTCTGAACGGGGCTACTTCCAGGCCCCTCCCTGCGGTATTGACATGCGATACGGTCTATCACCGATCGATTATTGGGTCGTGGATTAATGGACCTTGTCATCCTCTGTACCTAAAGTTGAAGCAAATAACCAGGATAAAGCCGAATTTCTTTGCGGTAACCGACCAATTTTGGATGGCTTTACTGCGTATTTTAGATTTTGCTATCCAGGTGAGCCTATTCGTTTTGGCCTTGCGTCCAGATTACAATCTTTGGAGACATACTCTGACCATGCTTTCCGCTCCTTAGCCATTCGCAAACTTACTACCTAGCCTCGGAAAGGTTGTCATTTCCATGCTTGAGGGGTATGTAGGTGTTGGCAATGATTATTTTGAATTTTCAAGACTACTGTAGGTTTAGGTTGACGGTGTGAAGAATATATTTGTATATTGCACAATATTATGTTACTCCATCAGACCACTATTTCAGAAAATTAACTAATTCATACTGCCCTACATGTGTTATAAATCTTTGTGATCTGATTGTTTCTGAAACATGTGCTTTCTTGTGCAATATTTTTGACAGGACTTATTCACCGTTGAAATAATGTTTGCCAAATGCATACCGATGCATGATATAATAGGATTTTCTATGTTCTTAAATAAATTCTCCCGAGTTTGACTTGGGCTCTTATACCTACTGGACATAGACCTATAGAGTAGGCTAACTAATGGAAGGGTTCAACGGCTAACTTTTGAGTGAATATACAATGTTAGCCGTGTGGTGTCGAGCAGAGTAGAATAGCACCAACCCCTTACACGCGTTGGTGTCGTACAAGGCGACTAATGTTTTCGAGGCAAAATATCTGTGTAGGCTGCAAAATGAGCAGCAGCGTTTTCCATTGTTATATTTACAACGCTGCGATTTTTAATACGCCTGCAAAGCGTAGGATTATGGCAATACCCTCGTCTTTCGTGGCCCTAAGTCCTGCAGTGGGCTGTGAAGATATAATGTATTTAAATTAGTCGTGGGTGTCCCCGCCGTATTTTATAAATAAAAAATTGGATATTATCGATATTTTACTGCACCCCTGAATACAAGCCGATGGTGTACTCTTCTACACTGATACGATTCGGGCAAATTCTCCTGGTTATTCTTATAAATTAATTCTATATACAATCATTTTTCCATCATCTCACCTGGTTGTTATTTAGTATCTGCATTCTGAGGCATTTTTTATTTAAAGTGTGGGCCTATTTTGCCCTTCGGCAATGCTAATCGTCAAATACTAGCCGTCGATAGTGATAATGCTGATTCGAATCTCACTCGAACTACATGAGTGGATCGTAACAAGCGTATGTACAATTTTTTTTTACATTTGATAAAAAAATTGTTTTTGCGATAAAGAAGAACGGAATGAATTCAGTGCTGAAGAATATCCAGGTAGAGCTATTTGATTCGTAAAATAAGGTTATATGTGCACCTTTATTTACAGTGTCGGAATTAAAATTATTTACCACAGAGTCTTAGATAATTCAACGCTTCCTGTGTCACAAAGTTTGCTTCTTTCGGGTCTGAATGGCACTGTATTTGTTGTCAGTGAACATTATTGTATTATTATTAATATTTATAGAAGATGATGATAGCCAGTTGGCCTGAACATCTCATGTAAATTATCAGTCAAAAAGTCATTTGCAATTTTCATAATACTTATGAGCAGACGACTACCTGCCAGGTTTTGGCATCCATCCATTTTCACCAACTCGGCCAAATTTACTACTCACTTACTGTCCCGTCGGAGCCACACTGTTATGTCTGCATTTATTTTCATTTCTCATACTAATCGCTGGCTACTATTCGCTAAATCGCTTATTACGAGTGACTCACTCACTTGTAATTTTATTCCTAGTTTCGTGGCGAAACTGTTATAAATGTGTGATGTTTTTCTTCCTACCACTGCAAGCAGGAGCTTATATATTATGTAAAGTTGACAGAATATTGACCAGCGCGGAACTAAAAAGAAACTCCAAAACTTTTATTACCTTTATTACATACCTTTACAATTATAATCTGAATTGATATTGACACAAATAAACATACATGACAATGATAGCGAAATGGTAATGCTAAATAACACATAATTTTAATGATATAATAGTTATCACAATAGTTATAATATAGATCACAACACGAATATAAATGATACATCATAATTATAAAAGTGACCACAACATCTTCTGATCAAAGCTTGGTATATACAATGACGCTGGCAATGATTGTATGATCTTCTTTCGTGATTGCTCCATTATTCTTCTTTTAGTCTATCTTAGTAGGTAGTGATCAGTAGTAGTACATTTTGTATGTGGGTACGCTAAAGACATAGTCTAAAGAGAGACCTCTGGGTTGGAAGAAATGGTTCTCGTATCTATAAACTCGCCCTCTGTACCTGCATCAACAATTGTTTCTCATTACGTCATCAGATGACCATAATATGACAGTGAGAGTGATGGTGGCGATGACTATGAAGGCGAGGGTGGTACTGTTAGACGGTGAACAAACGATGATTGTGAGGAATGAAAACAGAACTATAAAGATTTACAGTCAAAGTGGGAATAGGTTACGTAAGCAATGCACGGTGCAACGACCCGGCCGAAATAACCCGCACAACGCAAGGAATGTCCAGCGCATCTAGCGTGTGAAGCGCATTCTTGACATTTCCCTAAGTATCTCCACTTCCCGTGGCGAAAATAGACATGATACTTTTGGTTAGAGCTACGAGTCGTTGCAGAATATTTTCAAAGATACGCAAGATAGATAAACAGTCTAGAGTCAAGATTTTAAACAGAATTCAATCATTTAGTAGTTTTGTTACGTGTATTAGTGTGATGTTGAGTTTATGATGGTTTTTGATAGTCAGACGAGGTTTAGAGCCGGTGTAATGACCTATGGTTTCGCAAGACGCATATGTTCGCTTGGTTATTTATACATTTATTTAAGAACTCCATCAATGGGGGCACGTTTGTGCAAAGCGCATGCCAGTAATAAATGAATGGGTAGTACTTACTTGGATCCCAGAGCGGTTTTCGTGTCGAGAACCTCGACGATGTCGCCGGCTTTAACTGAGACCTCATCATCGTTGGCCGCCGTGTAGTCGCTGTTCGCCACAACCACGTCCTCTACCTGCGACAACAGAAAATAGGTTATTACACGTTTTATTAGTTATAGCCTTACAGTAACAGTTGTGTATTTTATAGTTAGTCTATGAACGAGATATTGCATTAAATTACCTTCGGAGGACTTCTGCTACAGCTAGATCGGGATCTAGTAGAGGAGCGGGACGGATAGCGTTTATAGCTCGGAGTATGGTCTAAGCTACTCATTCTATATCTAGTATTCTCTCTATCAAGAAGTACGCCACTGTATCTACGGGCCCAACCACCGAATTTCGTGATCCTTTGTAGATTGCTGACGTTGCAATATCCAGTGAAAGTTTGAAGATCCTCATCATCGTCATCCACGATGGGGCAACTGTACATACTGAAACGATGCGCCGTGGGCTGACTCAGATTTAGAGCTGAAAACACGTGTAGGGGCTCGAAATGTCTGATTCCATTTTCATCGAGGACTGTGTACGCCACTTGACCAGTCAACACAGCGCGACTAGCCTCTCGCGGGATGACCGCTTGCAATCCCTTCTTCATTATCAACAATGCGCCAGTTGCACGTTTCCTGCGTTGAAATAAGAAATCTTCCATGGCAAGACTGTTTTCTGGATCTAACAAACTTAATGGTACATCAGCAGAAGACATTAGCGGCGGTTCTTCGGGGATAATCATAAGTGCAGCACTTTCCCTAACTAAATCTCTTAGTTTTGGATCAGTGCGAGCCAATTCTGTGCTTGTTTCTAGCTTTTGCAATGCGGATTTCAAACTTGGCTCTTGGTCCGCCAGCTTACGCATCACAGTTAATCTCTTTAATATATTCAGACTTTCTGCATCCGTGGCTATTTTTGATAAGCTTTCCTCGTCATTCATTATCACTAGTAATTTTGAAGCAACGTCTCTCATTCCGAGTATTCTAGCCAATCCAACAGACTGGATCATTAATTCCTTAAATTCTTTTTTGTTACTGTTTTGCAAAATAAGCTCAATTTCCTTAGTACTGCTTTCTTGTACAGCTGCGACAATTGCTTTCTGTAATGACTCAGTTGCTTCGTGATCTGTTTTGATGAAGGAAATTGAGTCGGAAATATTGTTAAGCACCTTTCGTAGTAAATTAATGTCACTTTTTGCAATATTTTTAAAAGCTGGCCCTAAAACTTCATTTTCGGAACTCAAAAAGTCGCCAAACTTTTCAATCATATCTTCTTCTGTAATGGAATGTTTATGCAATGCACTGTTAACAGCAATTTTAATTAGTTCTACTTTTGGTTGTGACGAGCCTTCTAATATTTCGTCACAAAGGATTTCTTTGTCTTCTTCTTTTTGAAGTATTTGATACATTGCAGCAACAAAGTCTTCATCTATCGCCTTCCCTAATATCGTATCAATCGATTTTAGTATAAGTTGATATTTTTCTTTACTGTTGTTATTGTTGACTTCTTCAAACTGTTCTGCTGTAACTAAAGCAGCTAGTACAGCAGCAGCGATTGAATTTCTCACACGTTCTTGTTGAGCAGTGTGACCATTACCATCGGCGAAACCAGCATGACTTTGACTTTCAATTCGCTTTCGTCCGTTTCTAGATTTCTTAATGTCCACTGATGATCCTTCACTTTTAGTACAGTCACTACTATTTTCATGAAATTCAGATTTTAGGTGTGCGCTCATTTCTATTATTGATGTGATGACATCCATTAATTGATTCGCAACATCGTCTTTTAGTCCAAAATCCGTTACGAAAGCTTTTAATACTTCTTTATTCCTAGTATGATTAAGAACAACATTTATTGCTGGTAAGTCAGTGGGTACTTGTCTACCAATTGACATACCGGCTTCAGATAGTTGTTTCAACATGTTCGTGTCAATAGTTAATTCACCTTTTGTGGAAGTAGTGTCATTGGGATTCGTTTTAATTTTCAGTAATTTCAACTCTTCTGGTGTAACAACAAAACTTTGCACTGAGAATTCTAGCCCTTCCTCTCCTTCTGTTAAGTCGGGGGCAACGAATTTTAATCCTTCAGGTGTTTGTACTATTTGCCCAGGAACAAACGTTACTCCAAAATCATCAGTTTCTATTACTCTGCCAGGTACAAATCTAGGCCCTTCGTCAGTGTCTACGACTTGACCGGGGACAAATCTGGAGCCTTCGTCTGTCGATATTACTTGACCAGGGATGAAAGTAGGTCCTGCTTTAGTTTCCACAATTTGACCAGGAACAAAACGAGGACCATCAATCGTGTGAATTGTCTGCCCAGGTACGAATTTAGGTCCACTCTTTGTATTTACTACCTGACCAGGCACAAATTTTGGACCTTCGGCTGTGTCAACAACTTGGCCTGGTACAAATTGTTCGCCGTTCTCTGTGAACACTACTTGTCCAGGAACAAAAATGCCTTCAACCATTGTACCGGGTACAAAGCGAGATTCATTTGCTTCATTTTTAACAAGTCGTCCTGGTACAACTTTTCCTTCTATCTTAGGGGTTTTAGAACCAGGGTAAAATTCAATTCCTTTCGACGTTTGTACCATATGTCCAAAGACATAAAGAGACTCTTCGGATATAGAACACGTTTTTATATCAATTGGAAGGCCCATCGGAGTGCTTTCTGTAAATGTTATATCTTCAACCGATTTAGCCACTGAAAATTCTATATGTCCATTTGCTTCAACAATAGTCTTTCCAGGTAAGAACTTTTCTCCCTTATCAGTTTGAACCATCTGGCCTTCGATGAACTTCGGTCCGTCAATAGTTTCCACTGTCGTGCCCGGTACAAATTCGAGTTTATTAGTGCTACTTGATCTTGTAATACCAGGTATAAAACAGGTTTCACCATTTATTGCAATTGTTTGACCAGGCACAAATTTTAGACCATTGGGTGTAGCTATTGTAGCACCAGGAACAAAATGTAACTCATCATCTTGATGCACAACTTGCCCGGGTACGAACTGCCACTCATTATTTATTTTGGCATTTTGACCCGGTGTAAAAATCATTCCGTTACTCTCTGTCATTGTTTGACCAGGAATAAATTGAATTCCTTCTGGAGTTATTATAGTTTGTCCCGGTACAAATACGTCTTCTGGTCCCGTATTTATTATTTTTCCAGGGACAAATTTTAGCCCTTCTTCAGAAATAACTGTTTGACCTTCAGTAAATCGATAAGAATCTTCTTTAGTTTTAATAGTTTGACCACAAACAAATTCCTCACCATTTGATGTTTGCAAAACTTGCCCAGCAAGGAAAAAAGGTTCATTTGTATTCTCATTGGTGATAACATGGCCTGGTATCAAACCAGGACCAGTCGGTGTATTTACACTTAAACCGGGAACAAAAACAGGACCAACAGGAGTTTCCACTGTTTGTCCTGGTACGAAAACGGGACCTTGAGGAGTATTTATATGTTGACCAGGAATAAATTTCTTTGCTTTATTGATATCTAAAGTCAATCCCGTAACTTTAGCTACTTTCGATCTCTTTCCTTTGCTGATATTTTTTACGACTTCTGACAAGTTTTCGAAAGTGGGAAGCATGCCAATTTTATTCTCCTCGTATAGTTTTTCAATAACATCTGCTGTTTCAGATAAACGTTCCTCAGAAAGTTCCTTAACAGCACTTAAAACATCTTCTGAAGGCCTTGATTTGATTGGTTTCAGAGGATTGACACACGGAACATTTTCTAAAGCTACTGATATGCCACTGATATTGCGATCTACTTCCAAAATCTCGGCATCGCAATGATATGGAGTTAATTTTACTGGTGTAGGTAAAGCTGTTAATTTTGGAACCACATGATCATCGTTAACATCCTTTTCGAATGCTTCCCAATCCCAAGAATCAATAATAGGATGTATTTGATCTTTCCATTCCCCACTGCACATTACAATGCTTGATTTATTACGCATGTGGTTTACATCAAAATTAGAACTAGTAAAACTTTTCAAATCTTGTTTTTCATGCTTGATTTTTTCTAATTTAGCTTTCTTTGATATCCTTTGTTTACGAAGATTTTCTTCCTCTAATTCCTGCACTTCAGCTAATATTTCCTTATTTTCAAATATTTTTTTCATGGAAGACAATCCCGCAGCACGTTTCCTTTTCTTCTTTCTCTCTTCCATTTCCTGGATTTCCCTTTGTTTTAATACTTCGGCATTAGGCCCTTCGCCCTCATACATCTCCACATTTTCGGTAAATTCACGGAAATCCATGGATACATTGCGGCCTTGTTTAGTTTTGATTAACACTGTATCAGAGTCCTTTGCTAACATAACGTCTCTAACATCACCATCTCGAACTGCCGCTTCCATCTGAGCTGAGAAAACTAAGCTGCACCTTCGCTCTTGAACTGTATAAACATATCGTTTTTCTTCGGTCACTTGTTTAGACAACAACATTTCCATAAGCGCTTTCTGAGCTTCAGTAGATCCATCCAAAATTGGGAATATGTATCTGTAGTCTGGGAGAATGTCATGTTTTCTGTTTCCGTAGTGAAATTCGGGCGAATAGTGGTGAGGTCCAAGTTCTCCTGCGACGTTAGTTATTTTGCACTTATTTTTCGACGATCTGGAGGTGAGTAATACTGGAATGTAGTGGTGCGATGGCAGCCCGTAGGACTTGCCGGTGATCCTGCAGCATCGCTTCGCGTCTGCCGGCGAGATCGGAGCGAGGAGCGGGAAGTAGTTGGGCTTGGGCAGCCCCCTGCTGCGGCCTGTGATTCTGCAGAACGACATCTTGATAGGGTCACTCCGTCATATTTGTTTACAAACTGTGCTGGAGTGAACTGTTGTTTGGCAATCCTAACGAGTTGGGGGTTGTGCGCGGGCGCGTGGTAGCGTGTGCTCTGCGCTGGGCGTGCGGAGCGACTGGCGGGAACTCGCCACCAGCTTTCGCACCTTCGCGGAGGCAGACGGTGTGCCGTACGCTTGTTCCGGTTACAGGTTATTTATAAACAAAAGAACGATGAATTTATTCTTCACGCCAACTTATATGACACAGTTTTGTGTTCAAAACAACGGGCCGTTGGAAATTTATGGTCCTGCGGCAGATTTGGTCGGCCGTCAGCCGTGAATTATTCTCGTCGAGTTATTTGACCCGTTCCCAAAACTTCCTGTGTTAAATAACATATACCTACACAGACGCAAGGGCAGGCCCCGTTATTTATTTTTTACTCTACGCTCTTAAAATGCTAAATCAATCACGAATGCTCAGATACAAAGTGTTGGGATGTAAAAGGCGATAAATAAGCATGACTGTAGCAGAAAAGTCCCCTGAAGGGAACGGCCTGGTGAAAAGGCAACGAGTTTTATAAACGCGTGGGCGGCGCGTTTCTTACGAGCATTGTCTCACACAAAGCTACAAAACAATGTCATGTGAAAATAAACACCAGAAAAGACATTGCGAGTATGTACCTGTCGCGCTCTCGATTTATGTTCTTCAAGAGCTGAGAATTATTAATTTAAATCAAGGTACAAAGCAATATTAAAGATGAATTTATATCATTCAGTTCTAGCGTAGGTACCTAAATGAATGAATAACTTTTTACAAAAATAAGTGCAAAATAAAATGTTATTGAACAACAAACTTAAACTTTTATGTAGAACAGTTTTTCAACTTATTCATGTAGGTGATATTAACTAATAAGCCGCGACTATAAATATGCAAACTTTTAAGTTTATTTTATCTCTATTATAGTTCCGTAGAAAATACGAGCAGATTTTTCATAAGAAAGGAAAAATGTGCCTCAAGTCGTAATTTTCCAAACTTCATAGAAATCTTACAAAAAGTCGCGCATAAAAATAGATATCTCTCGAAATAGCTGCTCTAATAACCCGCTGATAACTTTGGCAGATAACCTCGCGAGTCGCAGGCGCAGTTTTATTTTTACTTTCACATCTAAGGCCGGACCTTCACGCCGTTGCAACTGACGTCCAGCCGATGGAGAAATACGTTTTTCGTCCAACAGAAAGCCGTGGTGTGGCAATCTCGTTGAAACACACGTCTGCCACGAGAGCTGCGATGAGAGCATCGTTTAAAGAGAAAATGTATTATTAAGCCAACTTGTTTAATACAACCAAAAATATTAGAAAGTTAGCTATCTTCACGGCAGAAGCTTTTTTTCTGCTCTGTGGATACTACACACTAAAGCACTGATCTCACTAATGAGATACGTAGTCAATTATGATTTCGTACATAGACAATTTTACTTTTTAAATTATATACGCTATACGTAGATATATATAGCTATATATAGCGTAAGTAACCGTGACTGGGTCACCTCACCATACTCTACAAGCTATCTACCATACCGTGGCTCTCCGTACTCGTACCGTAGGTACTGTGATGGGACGCTGATCATTCAAATTCATAAAACATAACCCTCCTTCTGTCGCAGTTGGCTAAAACATTGGCGTCGTTCGAACGTTTCAATTTGCTAACATAAGAGGCTAAACACCCACATGTGACACCTACTTAAAATTCCGAAAACCAAAAGCAATAAATTCCCCAAAACGCATCGAGCTTAATTACAAGTGTCACACTTGAAAGTGCGAAAACAATTTTAGTTCGCAACCCAAAATGTCACATAAATTCACGCTGGGATATCGATGTAAAGACAATACCAAGAAAGCGAACAAGCTAGCCTTAGAATAAAAAACTAGCAGAAAAACCAAGGTTTCAGATACATTTAAATAAATCTGTATTCTAAGTCTTACGACTTAGGGATGCTTATCAATAGTGATATTACGCGGCAAACCGTTGGACAATTTCAGAGATGAGCAAGCGAGACAAAATCAGTCGGTGGTGAAACGGCGTGAACGCGGGAAACTACGGAATTGGTAGATTGGACTTCCCGCCACAAGGGATGCTGCGCGGGCGTCGGTTGTCATCCGTAACAACCAAAGGACATCAAGCAACACAAGCAAAGAAGAACCTTATGTTAATTTTAGTAGATACTAAAATTGTAATTAGTAATTAATAATGGTCAACAAGATGAATCGAGGGGTAGAGGGTTGACACTTCTTTTTTCGGAGCGGAGCGAGGCGGCTAGGCGAGCAGTGGAACAAATATTAGAATCAGATCATAAAGTTTAATAATGTATAATTAAATGATATTTTAATTTACTATAATAAAATTAGAGTCAGTGTATATTTGCTGTCGGCGACAAAAGTTAAGTTGATACCTTCTATATTTATGTAAATGGTTTAGGTATTAATTGAATCGATCTCATTAATTACATTTATAAATTTTATCAATTTCCATTAGAATTCTCACTATTAGAGATTTCTATAATATAGTTTAACTTCAAGATAGAAAGTAAAAGTTACCTGATCGATTGACATTTACATTTAATTTTAACGTAATTATTAACTATGAAATATCTCTGCGTGAGATAATTAGAGTATGGTATTATTTGACCAAAATATACCGAAGCCTATGTCTATCATCATCAAATCAAGTAATTAATATGTCTGATATATCTCTGTACGAGATCATTATGTGCTATTGATTGATTAAATTCAACCAAAGCCTATGTATATGTATGTATTGTGTAAGTCACGTTGAACTTTCATCATCACGTTAACTCGTCCCTGCGTGAAATATTCGTAATGTGGTATTATTTGAATAAAATGATACCAAGCCTATCTATGTCTAAAGTGCGACGCTTGGGAGTTTGTAATAGACTAACATTGAAATCATCATCAATAACGAATGCTCTTCAAATATATATTGTTTAAGCGTATTCTACAGAAATGCTTGATTAACTACTATTTATTTATAGAACTGAACTAGGTGATCAGACCCTAATTTATTGACGAAAAGTTCTTTAAGATGACTTAATGGACTAGTCAATATTATTCATAATGTTATTAGACCAAAAGGCGTATGGGCTGTCCCAGCTTATATGACTAGTCTAAATAACGAGTGTACCTATAATCTACATTATTATTAGGCCAAAAGGCGTGTGTGTTAATCAATATCCACATGACTAGCCTAATACTGACAACCTGTTGGTTACGCGCAGCGTTAATGAGTCGGATACTTCACTGATAAGGTATCATTTATATTTACTAATTGTTTCACATTAATTGGCTTAATTAAGCTCATATTTGATTATATGGTTTAACTTTGCAAACCAAGTGTTAAGTATTAAGTAAGACGCCTTCCTTGACTTTCAATCATGTAAATGTAATGATTTGATTTGAACGAATAATTCTTTAAATTATATTAATTAATTAAATTATCATAATTAGTCCTAATTGGGCAGAGTGGTTATTATACGTTGTCTGAACAGTTTTTTGTCCACTCTATCAGGAATTGACCCTAGGAAACGTGTTCTGAACATCACGGATTTCATTATTATTTTCTAATCTAGAAATCCCTGGTGAAAATCATAATCAGTTTCAATCGTAGAGTTACAACTAAAATTTAAATAAACGTATATTTATACGTTAAACTCTACCTGTGACTTTGATTTATATTCCCGCATAACTTGACTAATTCTCAGTAAATAACATTCCAAGTTTACTGTAATCACCCCTGCACTATGATCAATCAGATCAAATGATTGAGATGCCCAGGTAACTTCGTTCTGGACGAATGGTACTTAACTGTCTTAAATAAACTCATTGACTTTAGAGAAATTCAATAACATAACTACCTGCAATTTAACGCATGGCATTCGAGTTTTGATTTTAACATTAAAGTAATACTTATAATTCTCAAACTCTAGTCGGTTCTTAAATTCAGTAAGACTGAGACACCACCGTTGTTGCGATCCTTCATCTCGTGAAACGTAGGGAACAAGAAATATATGACAACCCTACGGGTTTATAATAACTGACAGCTGTATATCTGAGAATATATCTAGTTATATTGCCCGGCCAGGCAAGCTTAGGGAACCTGGGGATCATAAAGCAACGACAACTTCCATCGTGGTACCACCTGAAGCCCATATCAAGCAAAACTGTCTCCGGATCACTCCACACCATTAGGGGGACAAAGACTCTGATTGTTTTTTGGATCACTTCGAGGGGGCTCAACTTGCTGCAATCTTTCAATTTAAATCATACTTTTATTCCATCACTCGAATCAATGCCATTGACGTAGCGGAGTTTTATTGCAAGTTTCTGTCATCTCATTTAGCACAGACATTAGAGAGGAATTAACATCACAGTTTTAGGCATTTACTCGTATATACCAATCATCAAATACGAATTTCATAAAGTTAAATAGACTGTCGTTGACGGCATATGTACCACCCATTTTATATTGGACTCACACACAACGGTGAGACCGCTTCATGTTACGAGTGAGGCTCCATCGACCAACCGACCCTAGGATCACCTCATCTGGGGGCGTAATGGCTCATATTAGGAGGGACCATCACAGTACGTCTACCGTACCAGACCACTAATAGCGTTGAAACTCCTCCAAATCATGGTAGGGTTCTACCAATTCATAAATGTATCTCATACGTAACTTAAGTTTTGGTTTAGTAGTTTCGGTGACTAGTCTTTTTTACACGAATAGACAGTGTACTATTGATTGAGTAGTAGGTATGTATGTATTGTTTTTCTGGAACGATAACTTTCAGACTACTGTGAAGATATCAATGACAATATTTTTTCTTGTTATGTAGTAAATGGCTCACCAAATTATACTACATTACCCCATTTTCATTTGCGCGTATAACACAGGGCTCAGCGTATAATACAATGCTTCTTAATCCTCTAAATGAAGGTTAGGCTTATTTATAACTACATCGTGCTATGAGAATGCACTTTTCTATGACTATAAATAACTAATGAATCACACACGTAATTTATATTTTTTTACTAGCAAATTTTTATTGTTTTTGCGCGAAATGAATAAAATCTTTTGATGACCATCAAACGAACATAACACAAATTTCTATGTGACGAAGGATAAATAGTGCATTTAAAATATCGAGGTCGGCTTCAGAAAAGTGGAGAATCCGATTATAATATAAATATGAATCTTGACCCATCTTCCTTTTTTTTTATTGCCAAGGGAGGCACACGGAGGGCGATCCACATGATTAAAAAGCGGTGTTCGTCGTCCAGGACATCTGCAACCTAATCTCACATCTTGCGCGTTCGCGGTAAAAAGGCTCGCAAGGGTACGCTAGTTGGATGCCAAACATCTAGATGGGGTGAATGAAATCTACCCCATCGTTTTTTATTTCAAAGTAAAAAACGGTCCGTTGCTCTATTTTGTGCTCCAGGCATACATCTTCGGTGTTGCTTAGGCGAGGAAAACATTCATATACCTGGCTACTAATATAAATAAAGTCGAAATTAATGGTGAAGTCACAGAAAATGCTCCATAAATATACATTCCCGACGTAAATCTCTTTAATTGGACTAGGACTTCATAACGGTGCGAGGGAGTCGTAAAATCAGTCAACTGAAAGCTGGACATGGCGCCTGGCTGCCACGCGGTGAAACATAGTCCTATAAATTAGACTCATAATAATTCCTAAGTATATTTATAGTAGACATATGCCATATACTCGTATATTTGGGTCGTCTCTGTGATACAAAAATGTATTTGTCAAATATAATAAGAACACTTAGTTTAATTAGTAATTACTTGGTGAAACTTGCAACCCGTCTGACACCTGATATATATATTTTTTTCGGTTAATTATCGCGTATTTGATAAATGAAAAGCTTACCCCATTGGCATGGTAAAAACATTTGACATCGTCTATCTGAGTCTATGTTTATTTCATACTTTCTGCGCGATCTTCTTATCATGAGATCAAATAAACGCTAAGTACTTTGAATTCTAAAAGTTCCCCTGTCTTCGACTGAAAGGTGGCAATAAATCAACTTTTTCACAAAGCCCCACCCACGTCTGTATCTGAGGTTCCTTTGTGGAGACTCGTAAATAGAAATAGCCTTGAATCAATCACGCAACGAAATTCTTTGATTTCCCGCTTTTTGACTTCGATTGAACTCCCAAACCGATAATAAAATAATGTTGTTACTCTTTTATATCAAAACTATTACCTTTACAACTTACTATCTTTTTATTGTATAATTTATGGGGTTATGATATAGCACCTGCAGCACCGCCAAACTCTCCAATCCGCCTTCAAAGCGTGGAGATTGAACAAAATCCTTCAATAATGTGGATATGGCTGAAGTCTTACAGTATCATGTCCTATTGATTATGAACTAACAACAGTCCCTGCCCTTATAAAAATGGAGTAAGTAATATTATATTATAGAGAGTTATGGCATATATGCAATTCTCTCATGTAGGCTTCACGAGTCTTGATGAGCGTAAGCACACCCACAAAAACTAATTAGTGATGCATGATTATAATCATACGGTCTAACTAAATGATGACGTAGTGACGTAGAGCGGATTGCGGATTATAACTCGTGATCTTCGCCCGAAGTGTATTGATAACCGACAAACCGCACGCCGAGCAACCGCTGTTGGATAAACATTAGGCACACATAATAAATAAAGATATTCCAAAGAGTACCGGTAGCACTTTCGTTAAAATTAGTTTTTAAAATAAACCGGCCACTCACTGACGCAAGACTGGCCGCAATGCGTTCCATCTGACCTAACCGTTTGCACGTCTGTGGCCTTGAGGTGTAAACTCTTCTTGTGGTTTCCGAAGTGTTCCAAGGTGGAGTTACACCTGGACTGAGTTCCGATTTACAGAGAACGAAAATGTTGATTCTATTTTCAAGCTCGGCCTTGTAAGAGGTTAATATTTATAAACAAATGCTAAGAGTTTTTTTTTCCATTTAAGGTTAAACCCTGGAATCTTAAAATTCAAACAAATGGCTGTTTGTAGTTAAGTTCGTTCACAAACATTTTAAAACTATTTCGAACAAATTTTTATCACAATAAAAAATTTAAAAGCAGAAGCTTGATAGTTTGGAATTGGACGTGTCAACTTTGCATAATTGCGCAATCTTAGATCAATTAGGCAAAGACTTGCCGTTCACTACTTTAGTAGCATAAATACTTCAATAAACAAAAGCGTCTTAAAAATTTAAACTTAACATCGATCGCGATGCGAGTTACGAACATTGCCATTACGGGTCCATCGGTCTCCCAAAAATGGGTCACATTTGGTACTCGTAAGACCTTACCAAATGAGCTCGACCCGACTTCAATGGCCTGAGGAGCGATTGACGGCGACGGCCGGTGTATGCGCACGCGCATGCCTTTGATCACCCCTGAGAGCGCGATTGTAACGTCAATGCGAAACGTTGCATTTGGTAAAGCTGTCTTTGGATGGAATTAGCGCGCTGCTGAGGATATTCTTGGTAATACATATTGTTTACTGTACTTCAAGGTCAGAGTGAATAAGCTGTATCTAGACAGGGATGCACAGGCAAGATGGCGGCCAAATTAAGGAATGTTGAGCCATATTGAGGAGGAGAAGTGAAATATTATGGTGAAGGCATTGAAGTCGATGCAGACGATTCGAGTGCAGTGGAGGCGCAGCGGTACTATATTTATTTATAAGTTTGGCAATTTAAGTTCATGAGGAATAATTACCAAGCAAAGTCAGACACTTAATTGCCTCATCATTACAGATGATCAGGCCATCCGGTGATTCAGGGTAAAATGCGTTAGGACTCTCTCTGATAGCAGACTACAAGTCTCGCACGTCACTTGGAAACATCAAAGCCAGTCCAGTCGCGAACCGGAAACGTGAACCCTCAAATAGTCTGCGGAAGCGCGGAACACCGCTTCCGGTGACAATGGTTGAATTTCGGGTGTTTGACTGGGCTTAAAATAAATTTTGAAATATTGTTTCATAAATAAATAACGTAAAGTAAATAAACTAACCTTCAGCATTAAGATTTTTACTTTACTTAACACGTTTACAAAGAATGACTTCACAACATTTTAAAATTTAGTTAACGGGTTTATATCGCGTACCTTTGATGATGATATTTCACAAATAGACAGAATATGTTTACGTAGGTACTGATCGTTAATCGGTATTTGACGCCAAATAAATTATCTTTTAGTGAACTGTCAAAAACATATTAGTATTTTGTATAAGTATTTTGTCCCTTGCCAAGGATAAATAAATTCTTACCAATTCCTTTAGCAGTTCCTTTCCTAATCAGTGTGCTCTATGGCAGGGTATTCCTTATGATGAATTATTAGTAGATCTAAAATTTGAGAGTGGAGGTACACTTTCAAATTCACATACAGTCCGACTCAAAGTCCAATGCACCTATACCTACATATTCATAATCAATGACTCAAGACATTGAGGAAAACATGTCGAAACGATTTCCATGAAATTTTTACGACAATTCACGCTGCGAGTTCACAGAAATCTTTCGGTCATTATCTTCTTCACGTCTATACTTAATATTATAAAGAACAAAAGTTGTTGGTAAATATGTTTGTTTGTGGAGGGTTTCACAAACGAATCTTTAATTTACAGTTTTTCAGCAGACATCCCACCGGATGGAAAGCGGTAATCTATGAGTATGAATATTAATGTGAGCCTTTTCCCGTAGGGGTAAGCAGAGGCCACATTGTACCACTTTCTACGTTCTTGACCAATTTCTATCGCTTCTTCCACATTCAATCAGTCTTTTCCTACACGCTCGTCGGGTACTCTTGATTAGAACTTTCTTTAAAATATATATCATTTAATCGTAATATGTACGTCTCGATCGCCTCTTCCAACGCTTTCATTTACTTCGGCCATATACATTATATCTTTCTCGTTAATCACCTTTCAATCGTCTTGTCAACATAAGCAAACCAACTCAGCATTACTTTCTCTATTCTAGTTATTATCCTTCTTACACTCCAGCACGTTCCTTTATTGCATTATTCTTTCATTTCATTTATCAATTCCTTTCATATTTGTTAAAAAAAGAAGTACTCGTATTTCGTTAGCTCTTCTTTCTAACGCTCTCATTTCTACTACATTTTCCTACTGTAATTTAAAATACTTAACAGAAAATTATTGTCTAGAGAGGCCCACGATCAGGCAAAGCACATGAGGGCAGGTGCTTCACCTTATTTAAAACAGTTACAAGTCCAAGTGCAACCTAAAAAGAGCGGCTATGGTAATACTTCGAGGCGGATATTTCCACATCTTGCTAGGCCAGGCGTCCAGCTGATTTTGTGGATTATTCCAACGGTAGACTCCTACGACCTATTAATGGAATGTTAATAACGGGAAAAGTGGAAAAATAGACCTTGCAAGACGCACGCAAAGCTAGTTTAGCAAAATTCGTGAAAGCGGTTCACTATAACCCATTACTTCTTTATTTTCACGCAATGTTTACGGAAAACTGGCACGGGAAAATCTTACGACCGACATCCTCTGCCAATTATGAGAAAAAGGTGACGGAATTACTGTTACTTTACTTTCCCCGTCGCATTAATTTATTTATGGGTTAAGATGTTGGAAAATACCTCTAACAAAATCTGCATACAGTCAAAACCCGACTTAACGACATTAAAGGGACCATAAAACTTAGGTCGCTATATTCGATAGTCCTATGTACCTTTTTGCATTTTCTAATCGCCATATTATATGAGATTTTTCCTCATATAAGCACTGTTCTATTTTTACCACGACTGTAGGTCGCTATGCATACTAATTAAACTAAATAAATGGGAAAAGGTTCCTAAGGACAATGCTAATGAGTGCTAGCTAATCCTTTAGTCAATAAAATAAGAACAAAAATAGTGTCAGCTTTACCGCAAAAATATGACGGTTGGTAGTTATAACCGATAATTTCGATGGCAGTTTTATTTATTTATTTATTTATTTAATTTGCCAACAGATTTAATTTTTTTGTACAATGCTTTTAAACTATAGTAACAATATAAATTTACAGTTCGTTGCTATAACCAATATGTTGCTATATAGATGTCGTTACAAGCGATATATTTACATGGGCACCTATATAAGGAATCCTTATGTCGCTATAAGCGGTTTTGACTGTATTTACATTGAAACATTTTCATCACATTTTGTTGGTAAAGTGGCCTTTGTTTAAAGTTACTGCACCAGTGCAATGCAATTTATCTAAACTTACTCCCTAGAAATAATCAATCATATATGCACAAGTAATCCCTACAAAGACAATAAAAGGCTAGTCAACCTCATTCAAAAGATGAAAGCGTTGTAGCGAAATGGTCCTGGTAAAAAGTCAGTATTAAAAACCCTATTAAATTGAACAAAAGTCTTTGTGTAAGTTTATCCATTACGTGGGCTATTCACAGACCTAGTTGTACATCCAGACAGACGCAGATCTAGTGCGCCTATTATTACTACAGGTTTCTCGGAATGATAAATCTCGCACACGAGTCCGCGCCGTTAGGACTTTGTCTGCAGTTTGTTTCCGAACCCGTCTGGTGGGAATGTTTTGGTAGATTAATTGAATATTTAATGGCTACGTAAATATAGAGCGTAGCGGTTGAAACTTGTAATTTAATAGAATTAGCTAAGATGTGAGAATGATTACGTGTTATAGAGGTGGGCAACGTATTGACGATACCCCGATACGACGGTTTTGCCTATGTCTATATAGACAGAGGTGACAACAGGTTCCCCGCTTGCCTGTTTGCCTACCGTATGGAATTCAAAAATATCGTTTCAATCATATTTCCAGTGTGTCAACAACCTCTTGACACATTTAATTTTTTGTGGTAATGTATATTGGACACCATCATACCTTCCCCGGAAAAAACGTGACGTTATGTATGCATTTACGAATTTAATTAAAATTGTGCCTACAACTAAAATTAAATGAGACACTAGGTCGGTAACTACAATCTGAAGATGGACACGATTTTCACTTAATTTCAAACGTTTTTCACTAGGTTCAAAGCAGTCCCAAGCAATCGCAATTTGTAAAATAACAATTATTTTCTAGGATACATTACACTCACGAAGCAGAAACAATTGTTACCCGCCGGCGCTCGCTTTTGTTTTATATTAATAGCCCAACGACAGACGAGCACTAGTGCTTGTCGAAATGCAATAAATAAATGGGCGACGGGCACTAACTCTCGCCGCAAAACGACGTTTATAATAGGACCACGCCAAGTCCGAATCGACTGACAGTAGTAAAAATTATAAAATGTGGATATGGCAATAATCTGGGGATAATCTGTCCTTGTCAGTCCTTCTTGTAAACATTCAGATATTTGGCTTGAACTTGTACTTTTAGTTTGACTAAATTATTAATCATGCTGATAATTGTCACTCTCACTTCCTTTTTAATTGTTTTGCCCATTATTTAATAATATTTTTCATAACTCACGAAAATAAACAATCCTACAGAAATCAAATTGTTTGTTATGACTTTTATGAATGACATTCTTTTACTTTTAAAAAACTTGTCATAAGTTGCCATCTAGCACAGACATAACAGACTAAACACAAATCACAAATATTCCCTGTTCGCTCGCTCTACAATGATTATGAATCTTGCTATCCCGTTTTTTCATCCATTGGAATAAGATCACGGAAAATGACATATTCAATTTATTATAAAGTCACATAGACCTACCTGTGGACAATGACGACGCTTCTAACGATAAGTAAGTAGGTACCTACTTAGTTTAGAAGGTATGAATCAACAAATAAACATTCATACTGGTCAAAATCATAACTCTCCTTATTGCAAAAGCAAGCAACAAGTCAGATTTTGTGTCTCTACGTTACTAGTAGAGTGTCGTAGCAAAATATAACATCTGCGGATGGGCTGCCTTGTTCCGTCCCTGCATTTGCATTAGTGTGTGTGTTATATATATGTGTGACATTTTGTCTCGTATTTCAACACGGGTTGTACTCTCTGCTTCTGTATATAAAATTTTTTCTCTATGCCATCCAGAGATTTTTTTTTGTTAATAAGTGATTCGGACTTAGCGTGGTCTTATTATAGGTGCCACGACCGTCTTCGCAGATTTGGTACGTGTACTTCCGAAAATCGTGCACGCGGTTTACTAGTATGTATGTAAACTCTTTATTGCGTATAACTACATAAAGAACAATAACAAAAGAAAATAAATATACATTTCAAAGGCGGGCTTATCCCAAAATGGGATTTCTTCCAGCTAACCTTACCTTTGATAGTCCGAAATGAGCTATTTAACTCGTAACATTTAATCACCCACAGGGTCTCCAGCGGAAAATCTTGGTTAACTTCGCCGAGCCAGCGGCATTAGGCACACGAGGAACGAGTGGCGAGCTACTCCAACTCTTTTCTGTTCTAATATTTTTCCGAATAATATTGGTAGCAGAAATTATTTATTGAAGGTGCAATTACTATTTATATTTTGGCAAACAATTTCACGTATCTTTACATCGCCTTGTCTGTAATAAAAAATTTGCTGCGTCGACATTTAAAAATAATCTGAATTTAATGCACAATATGATCTATGTATATTAGCCCTAACTTTTAAGTTCTAAAAAGCAAACAAGAGTAACCTAATAAAAAACATGTTTTAGTAAATTAAGTAGGTTGTGTAGCTGTACAACCGCTCCCTTCTCACTCCCTTGTGGTGGCCAGCGGACAAGTTTATGTATTTAGGATGATGACAAGAGAAACTACGTCATTCAACACGATTTCCAATCCGCCTGCTAAGGTGACCCTATAAAGCCTAGATATATCCGCCTGTAAAGGAGTCTAGCAGCAGTGGACTGTTTTGAACAGTCTTTGATAATTATGCGAATGCACATTTATGCGGTTAACGCTGCAGACTATGTGAAACCTTAAATAAATTAAAGGCCGTGCTATTTTGTAACGAACGTTAATTTTCTCTCTTTCATCTTTTCCAACATCGAAATAAATGAATGGTGCTTCCACCGTAAAGGTTTACCGCGTTGTGTAGTTTTTACAAAAGTAACAAGAAAGCTATAAAATGTTGAACCCCAATTGGAGGTTTCGATGCTAGGCAACGCTCGCAGGGTCCGGGAACTGGATGGGTGACCGATTCGTACTCTGGAGCTAGTCTAACTTCAGCGCCGCAAGGAATTCGTTGTATATGCTTCCTCATACCGTTGGCTAAGCAAAGTGGACCAAAGTCTTCGGACCCTGAGATTGGTTAAACAGTCTAGGAGCTCGGCACCCCGTGACAGTGACGGTATGCTAGGAATATATTCTAACTATTATATTCTAGATGAAGTTTCAGTCAAATATTTAAAAATATAATTGTGTAAATTAACTGATACCAGTGGCCGATAAGACTGAGTACTTTATTGAAAAACTAAGTATTAATCAACTAATTAGTAACGTAAACATTGAATATCAGTGAAAATCTTGAAATATCTTGCCCAGTATCCTGCAAACCTGCAACAGCATTTAGCATACAGGCTTAAGCATCTCAGACTCGGAACTACAAACTCCTCCAGAGAGTACTTCCTTAAGGGGATAACAATAATAATAGGAACTAGCAAATATTGCCACTCTACGAAAAATAGATGCGAGATCATCGATATGGGAAAAAACGTCCGGTTACCTAACTCGTACTATCGCCCCAAACGCCCCATCAACCAAAACCATTGGCAGAGCCCTCGTAGCTATTATACAACCGGCCACAGGTAGGCGTTTCGCAACCACAACGTTCAGTTAAAACAAACGAGTTCAGGTTCAAAACCAACCGACGGCTGATACCGCGAGTCGTGTGGGCTTCGGTTGGCGAAGCTCCCACCTCATTAGCATAGTACTTGTAGGTATATAAAGAGTGTTTTACTGTGTCGTTAGTGGCCAACGGGGAGTTGCCTATTTTAAAACTAACCAGCCTGGCGTTCCCAGAACCCGCTGTGGGTCACGTCGCCTGCGCCACTTTGATGTCTAATTGGGAAGGTGGGTGAGTAGTACCAAGGCTGAGTATTCTTTTTTATCTTCTATTATATCTAAGAAATATGCTCTACGCTAATAACAATCGATAGTCTACTATCCCGAAGCAAGTGGAGCAATCTGGTCTCTGTCTACCTCTGTAAAATAATTTGGATGTATGTACTATGCTGCTCCATAATATTACTTAGTTTTAAATATTATAGACGCATTCGCGAGGGTTCACATTAATTAGGGCTCGCATAAAAATAATGAAGAGTGAGAATGAACGGCTGAAATCTACAAGTTATTCGGCGTTCTAACACTTTCAATTGTATGTTTGGCAGATTGTCAGTTATTTGGACAAGCACATTGATCATTTTCCAAACTGCAGTATACGATTGGCAAGTCGTTCAACGTTTGAAATGTCGAATAGAAACATTGCATGTGTTTTACCAGTTTTTATTAGGTATAGATAAAATCAATGAATTAAAGATGGTGCAAAAGCACGAGAAAGAGTATGGAAACAGACTGGCAAAAGCCGAGATAAGAACGTTAAACCTTCTCTTTGTTCCCCAATAAGTGATTCGATCTTTTTTTGAGCTTCATCCCGAATCCAGATGGATAATAACGTGCTGCTGCTAACTGATTTTAACCAAGTTTCGATCGATCGAGATCATAAGTTATATCCATTTGGAAATGGGACTACTTCGCAATTGGACGATCTGTTATACGGGACCAATCGGAACGGGATGATCTGTGAATGTGAGGAGTTTGGAAATTTGTCCATTTGCAACTGAAACATTTCAGTAAACTGCATTGAAGTGGTCTGAGTCTTCCACAAATAACTTTAACGCTTTTCAATCTGCGAATTGACTAAATACCAAAGCAGCAACTTTTTATGATCTGTCAAAACGAATCCTTTTAAGAGTCATTTACTTGATTTAAAAATTATGAAGTTTGATCCTACTTGAAGCCCTGGTTAACCTGGATTCATAATTTATATTTAATTTAACCAACTTCCCCAGTTGCTCAAATATTGCAACTTTATTACTGGGTTTGTCTGAGTATAGCCCGAAATATTTATACCCAAAAACTTTACCATCGATCACGAGCCAGTCTCACAGTTCTCGAATGCAACAAATTATGATGCATTCGCCGGAAACCAGTGCACCGTTGGTCGTCATCCAAACTAATTATAAGCTCGTAAATCGCGCTTGTCGCCGTTCGTTACGGCCCTTCAAGTGTCGCGCATTACTCAAGTTGGACACGCGGAAGGCGGCACGCGAAATATCACCACTAATGAGGGCGATAATAGTACGAGAACGTTATCGAAAACGATGGTGACGTTTTCAATTATGATTGTGATGTATAGAAAGTTTAGGTCGTCTGTTGAACGCCAAGTAATTTAGTTTGTTTATCTTTCTAAACGGTTAGGTAGACCAGAGTTGATCATCTGTCGAATGGGTCCAGTGTAGATTTAGTTAATTACAGAAAATCACATTTGGTATTTGATAGTCTGTGTATTATGTAGTCATTTCGAGAATGAGTCATTTATCGACTAACACCTAAGGCTTTGAATGTGTTAAGGAATCACAAATAACAATTAGGTATATCAGTCTATGCAGAAAATGGAAAGAAAAAGTCATAAATCGGAACAAATAAATAATATCATAATAAGATTAACGAAAAAGAGACAATAATTATGTTGCGCCGACCACAGAGTAGGATAAGGGCAGTGAAGGATTAATAGAATCAGATCACGTTGAAAATGATTAAGTTCCGACATCTAAGAAAAACAAACGGTATGGAGGTTAATAAACAACGAGCTAATGGATTTAGAGGATTATGAGCGATTTAATTAACACGTTCACAACCGAATTAAGAAATCGAGCGTGGGACTCCGTTTTCGGGTTACAAAGTTATTTCAAGATGTGAGACGTTGGAATGAAACAAATAACTTGCAACCGAAAAGAAAATGTGTACGCATTTCTCTTAATTCGCTAATTGATTTAGTGCAGTTATTACAGAGTTATGATTAAGGTGTCTGGCATTGATATATTGCTACAGAGAAGTCATTAAAAAGATGTTCACAAAATATGGCATTCGTATATTTACGTAAATATATTGGCCAAGTGTTATCACGGCAAGCTAAATATGGGGACTAGCTGTGGGACGCAACGTACGTCAGCACTTCTGCAGCCTCTCGTCTGTCACGCACTACGCGATCGGCTAGAGCTACCGCTGATGCTGCGCAGTCAAGAAGTGGGAAAAATACTCGGAACTGGTAAAGAAATGTCCATCGCCATTTAACGCAGCAGTCGCTGGGGGCGACTCGGGGTGGATTGTTTGACTAGATAAGGACTAGATTAAGAATAACATTTACTGATTTATGTATTGTTATAACAAAGTATTGTATCTAAAACCTAAATATAGTTATCCTATCGATTAGGTAGGTGTAAAAAGTATTATCTAAGACTTTTTTAGATCAGAAAATACATGGGGAGCTGCTTTTCTGTTGTATTTAAACTATGCGATTTCCAACCCGTTTACCGAGAAAGTAGGTAATATATGGCCAAACTTTGCACTAATAAACAGATGTCCTTTTCCGACAGTGAACTGCAACCAACAGTTATTGTCCAAAAATAGAACCAAGGTCGAAATGAAGCCCACAGTTACAAATCAATCTTGCGTCGCTTCACTCGTCTGTTCTAAAACAACTGTCACCAAGGGCACGAGCCAGTATCTCATTAAAATCAACTTCAAATCACTGAAGGGGATATCAAAGACTGTCAGATGTTTACAATGAGTTTTACGCAACAGGGGCATCGCAGTGACTGCGATGTTTGGCAGCGGAGTATGACTTATGAAATAGTCAAAAACAACAATGTCGTGACATCGATTCACATAAAATTCTAGAAATAAACAAGCTGATTGTCGAAGCATTGAAATCGTCCTCGTCCATCGTCGAAATCGGTAATAGAGCTATTCAACTATTATATCTGTTTATTTGTTAATCAGAGAGACGAGAGCGAGTTTTCAAGTCTCTTGAAATTGGATCTGCAGCAGTGCCCCAGAAAGCTACTGAGTTTGGATAGATTTATTGTTGAGATAATTTCTTGCAATTTGTGGCCCTAATTGATCCCAAACATATAAATAGATGTAACCGCTGGATTGAGTGATACCTTACTTATTGTTATTGTTTACTTGGTCTACTGAAGTAGATGAAAATTTTGCAAATGTATGACCACGACTTCACCCATCATTGCATTTGACCAACTACAAAACCTATAACGATTATACGGTGATTCACTACAATGATATTCTTCAATCCACTCTTGGGAAGTAATCAGAAAATCAACCAACGGCAACAACTTCATCTTCAACATCAACATGTCATTACGCATACTTCTAAAAACCCCGTTCTACGCGAAATCGCGGTTAAGCATATGTTGTGTATGGGTAGATCTCCAGCGCGACATTATAATTAGTACTTAAACTGGTTCAGGGCCGGCGGGTGAACCGGCGTAAGTAATAATACACTCGTTTCTCGGAAAGTCCCCACAGCGGGGTTGCACTATTATTGTTTTCTAACCGCGGATGTTGACAACCCGCCGACGTTTCTGGATGAAAAACGAGTGCTCGATGGAGATGTTTATTTGCGCCTCCAGAAAGATGGGTACAATACACAAACACTCTGTCCGCTGTGACAGCTTTGTGTGAGTTTGGTTTTCCCTAAGGGCAATGTTTATTAATATGCATTCCCCAAGTTTTCCCCAGAATAATCCAGTCATACGGTATGAGGGCAAACATCGTGATGAAACCTCACATTCAGTGTTACCATGATCCAATCTGGTCAGGTTCTGTTAACAGCTTCACGGAGGTCAAATGGCAGTCGCTCCACTGTAAGTACCTGATCTGCCAAATCCTGGATCATGGTCAAGGCGGCCCCCGAAATTGAAGGTAATAAACGTTTCTGCAACTTACCAACCTTACAACTTTTTTCAATTTCAAAGCCGCTTACTAGCACAGCAGTGGTAGGTAAAACATATTTTTCTTAGGGAATTGTATGAAAAGTACAGTATTTTATTCACGTATTTGTTATTATGAACTATTTAACAGTTATGCCCTTTATTTGTGCTGTATACCCTGCTGGTTGCCAAATTGCATGATTATATGTCATCGATAAGTACCTACCTGCCCAATAAATTATGGAAAAGTTACTCTGTTATGGTAATAATTTGCTGGCTTGATGTCATACTCACAAAGCAACTTTATCAAAACATCTCGGCTATTTATCTATAATTAGAATCATAAAATTTGACAACAAGCAAGACTAAAGATAGAAAAATCGAAACTGTTAATTTATACACTGTTACAAAAAAATACATGAACATTTTATGCTAAATTTTTCATACAATCATCGAGATTGTGTTGCTGGTTCGCGGTTGGGAATTTGAAAAAGTATGTAGGTAAGAGTTGTAGAGAAAAGGCTTTAATTTAATAATATACATATTCCCGTAGGATGCACAGTTTTCGAGTAGTAGTTAGTAAATGTATCCAAATGAGCGTGAAATGGATTTCTACATGCTAATAATATAAAACAAAGCAATGAAAAATAAAATTACAAAACCACAAAACAACGCCGCTTAGCGGCTGTGTTTTTTTTTCGATTTAAGCTATAGAAAGCGATTTGCCGCACCTTTAAATACATTTACTAATAGTATAAACCATTGAGAGCGTCGGTGGCCGAGTGGTTACAGTATCCAACTTGTAAGCCAGTGGTCCCGGGTTGGCCATGTAACAATGACTGTTTTCTGAGTTATGTACATTAGTTGAATACTAACCGATGCTCTTACGGTGAGGGAAAACATCGTGATGAAACTTGCACATTCAGGCAACTGGATGTGTAAACATGATCCAATCTGGTCAGGTTTCCCTGGTAGCAGGGTCATGGAGGTCAGATGGCAGTCGCTCCACTGTAATTACCTGACCTGCCAAATCCTAGATCATGGACAAGGCGGACCCCGGGCCCTCGTTCTCGAGAGCACAACCGTGACATTAACGCTAAGATGAAGAGACTAATAGTATAAACCATAATTCAATTACTAAGGACTAAAAAAATTTAATTTAGTACGAAAATCGATTCCTCTTAACTCTCGCGAGGCGAGAGTTTAATCGGTCTCCTTGCCTCGCGATTCCCTCCCGTGTAGTCCCATACACCGCAAAATACAAAGTGTCTGCCTCGCGATTCCCTCCCGTGTAGTCCCATACACCGCAAAATACAAAGTGTCTGCCTCGCGATTCCCTCCCGTGTAGTCCCATACACCGCAAAATACAAAGTGTCTGCCTCGCGATTCCCTCCCGTGTAGTCCCATACACCGCAAAATACAAAGTGTCTGCCTCGCGATTCCCTCCCGTGTAGTCCCATACACCGCAAAATACAAAGTGTCTGCCTCGCGATTCCCTCCCGTGTAGTCCCATACACCGCAAAATACAAAGTGTCTGCCTCGCGATTCCCTCCCGTGTAGTCCCATACACCGCAAAATACAAAGTGTCTGCCTCGCGATTCCCTCCCGTGTAGTCCCATACACCGCAAAATACAAAGTGTCTGCCTCGCGATTCCCTCCCGTGTAGTCCCATACACCGCAAAATACAAAGTGTCTGCCTCGCGATTCCCTCCCGTGTAGTCCCATACACCGCAAAATACAAAGTGTCTGCCTCGCGATTCCCTCCCGTGTAGTCCCATACACCGCAAAATACAAAGTGTCTGCCTCGCGATTCCCTCCCGTGTAGTCCCATACACCGCAAAATACAAAGTGTCTGCCTCGCGATTCCCTCCCGTGTAGTCCCATACACCGCAAAATACAAAGTGTCTGCCTCGCGATTCCCTCCCGTGTAGTCCCATACACCGCAAAATACAAAGTGTCTGCCTCGCGATTCCCTCCCGTGTAGTCCCATACACCGCAAAATACAAAGTGTCTGCCTCGCGATTCCCTCCCGTGTAGTCCCATACACCGCAAAATACAAAGTGTCTGCCTCGCGATTCCCTCCCGTGTAGTCCCATACACCGCAAAATACAAAGTGTCTGCCTCGCGATTCCCTCCCGTGCAGTCCCATACACCGCAAAATACAAAGTGTCTGCCTCGCGAGAGTGAAGAAGGCCCGCCTCGCCTCGTATCACAATTCAATTCAATTCAATTCATTTATTTGATAAACATAAATTTACACGTCAAATGTTATTAAATTCTTAAGTAGTCAGTATCACCTCACGCGAGGTCGCCTCGCGAGGCCCTCGAGAGAGTGAAGAGGTAGCATTAGGTCAGGGAGATCCTAAGATTAGGTATTTTACGAGATTAGGATGCTAAACGGTTTTGACTTAACAAGAAAAAGGAAAGAAATTTTATATCATGAGATAAGTGATACCAATTAAAATCAAATTACATGTAAACTAAATCATCATATCAGACAGAATGCGTCTCGCATAGCAGAATACTCAGGCACGAGTCACCGAATATTCGGTGGGTGCTTTCATATGATCCGTTTGATTAAATACCATAAAATTAAGAGACGAGTACGTAAATTCTGATTGATTAAAAATATTCGAAGTTTATTTTAATTACTATTCGAACATTGAAAAGAGGCGAAGCTGGGCTCCGAAGTGGTAAGAATAAAAGGAGATGTATGAAAAGAGTTGTGGATATATGCGAGGCTAGGGAGTTGTGTCAGGACAGAGCAAAGTGGCAGTCCATAGTCTCTGCCTACCCCACCTGTGGGACACAGGCGTGAGCTTTATGTATGTATGTATGTATGTGAAAAGAGGCGAATATTCGAATATTCGACTTGAAAGCCCTACTTATTATACTACTACTAAACTACAATATTCTTTGCATTTGTTTTCCAAATTTGAGTATTAGTTAACTGGTTTATAACGGTAATAAAGAAAAACAAATATCATGTACAATTTACTAAACGCCATATTCTGAATTTGAATTCGATCATTTCCGTAAATTAATTTTGGTTCGACATCTCATTCAAATTAACATCAGGGCGATATCGTCGAGTCGTGTGAGAGCCAACGGTTTACAACATGAAGATGCCGAAGATTAGGCGCAATGGCAATGATAGAGCAGGGAAGCGGACCCTGGCAGAAGACTGGGATGATGGTGATGATCTTTGCCATGGCAAAGATTGCTAAGACCTTGGTAGGATGACTAATGTTAGAAGTTTGTACATTACTTCGGCGCTTTCACTGTATCGAAATACGATAGTGTTAGTATTCTGTGTTATTTATTTATACGGAGCGGACGGATTTCTTACTTTATATGGATTTTAAACTGCACTAGATAAGCAAATTAGCGCCGAATCATGCTAGTGATCTAGCCGATGACGTTATCTCTCGACTCAAATATTGATATTTTTGACAAATACAATGGGATGAATGAACAGTATATTGCGTAAATATAAGAAAATAATACAATAATGAATAATAGTCAAAAGCAGTGCGTCGTCTGTGGATGCCTAAAAAGTTGAATCTGGCCTTCAAATTGTATCGATTCAGATCTCAGGTATCCGTCCCCCACACCACAGACCACTGGAACGTCACAAACTATAAAGTTTAATAAACGACTGCCCATCTAAAAACCACAACACAGGAATGTGTATGATAGCTTAAAATAATCCTAGCCAGTAGCGAGAGGGCCGTTAATAGTTAATGCCCACCTACGTATTCTGAATGAGTGGAATTCCGTCAAAACATCACAAAAATCTTGGCCGTCGGTGCCCATGCTGCGGCGAGGAGCCGGCGCCGTCAAACTGTTATGAGATCATTGACATGCGCCGACAATGAGAGTAACGAGGTCGATGCAGCGATCTACAGTTCAGCCTGTGAATCAGCCGGTTTTATAGAAATAACGTTCATTATCTTTATGATCATTAAGGCCTCCGGAATAGTCCCCTGTTGGCCGCGGATCTTGCCGCATCTCCACACTTGGCTGAGAGAAAATAAAGTGCAAATAAGCTGCTCCATATTCACACTAAAACTTAAAAATTATTTATTGAGATAGGGGTAGTTTATCTCTTATTCAAACATCACAAATTACTAAACAACAATTGGCCGTCAAACAAGCTTATCCAGATAAGGGGTTATGCATATACACCAGACGGAATCGGGGGCACGCGCCGGCTCCGAGCAGGTAGTTTAACCTCACACCTTGAAACCATAATATTTATTCGCGAACTGTCCGGGTCAGGAATAAGCTCCCTGAAGAATAGAACAAGGAGTTCTTCAAGAACGGAGTAAAAAGGTTTTTACAGGGTCGGCAACACGGGAGTGTAGCCCTGGTATTGCAAACGTCCATAGGCTGTGGTGACTGCTTACCATCAGGCAGGTCGCAAGCTTGTTTCCCACCTTAGTGGTACAAAAGCATTCGTAAGGCACCTGTACCTGGTGAGTGTTGGTGCTATACCTATTCTGCTTTGCCGGCCACCATACGTCCACCATAGAATACCTACAACGATTTATTTTACAACATTTTCTTTATAAAAATCATTACGTACGCGAGATACACTGCAGGCTCTTTAAATTTGTTCTCTCCTGATGAAAACGCAGCTCAATTGGTGAAAATTTAAATATTTACTTTTAGTGTTCATTAATAATAAGTTATAATTTGTGACTCGGGCCATACGAATGAATAAATAATTATTTATTCTGAGATAGAGATGCAGCTTAACCGCTGCCAAGTGACAAAGAGCGAGTGTTCAGTTACAGTGACGCAAACGCGTTTGCGTCAAAGAAAACCGAGACACTCAGGTATGACTACCGACGTAATCTGCGTAGGAATCAAGTTCGTACAGATTCCTTTGTTTTGACAAGTGGAATTTGCGTTGGTTCGGCATTTTACGGTGGACGTGAAATATACTCACCGGTAGAAATAGTGACCCAAGTGCTTTTTTATAATATAGGTAGGGAGAGCAGTGTGCGTCTATGTGCTCTTGTACAATACTTGAAGACCTCATTGGTTGACTTACGCCGCCATACGTCTTGATGAGATTGACATTAATATTTAGAGCATCGCATCGCAGTGGTGATTGCAACACTATTATAGTGAGTGACAATGTCGCGGGAAACATCGTAGGGTATTGCTGAATCCGTGACGACAAAACTTTTCATAAATTCAGTTTCAGACAAAGAGGTCTCTGGCGCCATCTATCCGCTTCTCCGTAAACTAAAATGTTATCCAGTTCACGAAGCGAGGTTCAGTTTCTAAAATTGAGTTTGTATCACGATCGATGAATCGGTTTCCTTGCTTTCAGCACAGATGTCGCTGTATTCTGAAACGATATTTCTGGATTTCTAACGATGTTTTGGCATCGATCGGTACGATGCACAGTATAAATAATTCCGTGTGCCAATGAACTGTATCCAATGACGTACGAATCTCATACACTTCAGATCGTGTTATTTTAGCAATGAATTATTATAAAAGTGTATGAGGCACTATCATCATCCTCTGGGCCCTTACTTGTTCGTGGTCCTGCTGACCTGCTGCGGATCACATTGCGCGGATTTGGCAGATCAGATAATTACAGGGTCCGACTGCCATCAGACCTCCGTAATCCTGCTACCAGGGGAACCTAACCAGATAGGATCATGGTTCCACATTCAGTCGCCTGAATGTGCAGGTTTCGTCAGGATGTTTTCCCTTACCGTATGAGCATCGATTAGTGTCCACCGATGTATATTATAACTGAGAGTAATTGGCACATGGCGGCACTGGGGTTCGAACCTGTTACCTCGGGGCACGAGTCCCCCGCACGGGACCCCACCCATTAGGCCACCGACGCTCTTCGGTGCGAGTCAGATGGTAGTCCCCGCACGTAAAAGCCAAAAGTTGTTATCGAAAGTTCTGGTAGGAAAGCGCTTTCAGTTTTCAGGTTTACTGAAAGCTTTCCTACTAGAAAAGCGGACTCTATTAGAAGCCGATATTGGCCGCTAACCGCTTCTTTGCTCTTGTCTGCGTTGGAACCCACATTGAACACGAACGGCAATACCCTTTGTCTGCGGCTGGCACCGAACATAATGCGGGCTCAGCAGACAGACAGCAGACATACTATAATTCTTCTGTACTGTTTATCAACAAATTCCTCCTAAATGGCCGGACCGATTTGGATGGAATTTGGTGTGTATATTTGAGTGGATGGTATGAAAATATAATTGAACCCGGTAGATGGCGATCGCGTTTTGACAAAACGGATGAGAGTAGGTGTAGGTAGAGTAGGTGAAGGGTAGGTGTAAGATAGTGTAGGGTAGGAGAGACCACATATGATATTATATTAGGTATGTAGTTCTAAGCTTTGAATGCCAACAACAAAAAGTGGTGATAAAGGTAGTCATTTTTTGAGGTTTCAGGGGTGTTCAAAAGTCCCACAAACCCAATAAAAAAATCGAAATTCTGAAGTACACTCACACATACAGAGTGTAACACTAAATCATGTAATTCATAATAGCTGTTCTGAGTATTCGATGTACTGAGTCATAATGTGACGCCTTTTACCCCAAGGGGTAGACCTAGGACATAATCAATCAAGAAATAATTTTAAATGTATCTTCGGCAATTATGAATGTTAAAGTGCTTTCTAAATTATTTAAAAATCTTGATAACCTTGCAGTACAATATGGGGTAGATTTTGGCAAATTAGCGAGGGACGGAAGCCAGCATTAGAGACAAAAATGAAAATTTATCATAAAAAAAAGGCGAGAAGCATAAATTCAAAAGTTTTATGAAACAGTCCAATGTCATTGGTATGGTTTGCAGCGTAAGCTCAAACCTCTTTATCATATTATTTTAAAGTCGCTTTCCGCGTCTTTCTGTCTATATTTTTTATTCTTATCTGATTTTGGTGTGGTTTTCGCCATTAGTTAGATAATTTATATTTTCTCCCGTAAGGTTTATATATTACGATAGCTTTACATTAGACAATATTTCTATAAAATGGGGTACAGTATGAGGCGGTTTTCATACTAAAATAGCTGCAATCAGAACAACCAATGAAAAATTTTGTCTAATGTAATCTTATTGGGTATCAAACCACGAAAACCTGATTAGAATCGATTAAGTATGTAAAGACCGATTTGTAACACCAGAAATGTGTGGGCAGATAATTGTGCCGGTGTGTGTATAAATTTATGCGAATGATTTCTTGACAGGTTTTTTTGTGGTTTCGACATAGAGTTTTCCCTGGAGAGTACAACATGGAGTTCTTCAAGGAAGGGGTGAAAAAGTCTTTACGGGGGGGTCGGTAACGCGTGGGTGATGTCCTGGTATTGCAAACGTCCATAGACTGCTTACCATCAGGCGTGCCGTAAGCTAGTTTGCCACCTTAGAGGTATCCATAAAAAAAAGTTAGTTTATAAAAAGATTATACATACGATACGTTAGTATTCATATTCTGTATTTTTTTGCAGTCTCTACGCGTAATAATTTATTTTACGTTTATGTTTATAAGCTGGCGAGACAATCTCGCCGCGTGTTACAAAGCACGTGCCAAATAATTGGCGGGGTCGCGGCGGCGATGAGTTTACAGCGATATTTTCAATGTTAACTTATCGCTTTGTAGCGTCCGGCGAGCGCATCTTGTCCCCTCCAATCGATGCCTTGCGATAGGCAAAAGCCTATTTTTTAATCTCTGGAAATCTTAGCTGGTCTGCCTCTGAAATCGGGGCTATTTAATAAAGTAATATTAGTTTAAGGACCAATTACTCATAGTTCGAAATTTCGAATTATAGAAAACTTAGGTTATAAAAAATTAGAAAAAGTTTATGTTTTATTGTTTTGGCCGCTGTAAGGGCTTAGTTCTCTGCCTGCTTGTGCCTTCTTAATGTTACTTTATTTTGTTAAGAAAGTTTCGCAAAATAAAATCAACTCATTAATTTAAAAAATTTGAAATACGTATAGTTTTTATGTATTTTATTACATTTTCTTTCTACAGCGTTTTACAGTTATCCATAATCATTAAAAAGTTTACAGGCCAACAAAAACAACAACTGAATCACACAAAATGTGTGAAATAGAAGCGAATTTCTATATTGGACTCGCATAAAGGCAATAAATGAGGTTATAGGCGCAAATATATGCCGGCTGCCAGTTTACGAGCAACATCAATTACTTACTTCTTACATCACCGGGGTGCTTGTTGTGGTTTCCGCGCTATATCGAAATTACTACAGTAGGTACTTTATACTGATGATACTCGTTAGTCATTACTATTAGTTGCATAATACTAAACTATCTCGATATATTTTCTGGATCAGAGATTTGGCGCCTTACTAAAGACCTCATACATAAGATTTGCCATGAAGAATTAGTGAGCGATGTAGAGATGCTTCAAGTTTCTCCACGTGAGACTCGTGAGAGAATAGGTCTTCATTTATTTCTAAAGTCACCGCCATGGGTTCTAGAGACGCAACACTGGAGTGGCATTGGGCAGGCCACGTAGCTTGCAAAACTAATGACCAATGGGGCGAGGGGCGACGTACCGACCGGCAATCAGAGCATATGGACGGCCCCCACGAGATGGATGGACGACCTTGCTTTTGAGCTATTATGTTATATGTTTGTGGTGTTATTGTGTTTAAATAAATGTTTATATTCTATTCTATACCTAGTAAAGGTCGTACGGAACCGATTAATGCAAGAGACCTACATAGTCGATCGGTGTAGAAGGCGTGGGTGGGGTCAGTAGATGTCCTATGATTGAAATACATGTATTTACCTATTTTCAATTAGTGAATTAGTTTTTAGATTACTACCTATATTACTAATTAATTAAAAAGCTAAAGAGTTTGTGTGTTTCGTTGGAACTACCAGCAGAATTTGAAATATTTTTTTTTTTTCATTCTGAACCCGATTTTCTTGCTACGATCCTTTAAATCATTTACCTAAAAGAAATTCATAGATTTAATTCTCTGTATATCATTATTGGGTACAATAAACAGTTAAATAAAAATAAATAAAAAAAAGTTAAAAAGCGGGTTGGGCTTTGCGACGCGGGGTGTCGGGGGCCGAAGACGACCGTACGTGAAACAGCGCCGAAAAAATCGCGCGGCACAGCTAGTAGGTAGTTTTATAAATGTTTAACTTGTTGTAAATTGTTTTCGTTTTAGAATATACTGCGGAAACCCATAAATTACAATATAACTTGGGGGCTTTGTTAACACTTCCATAAGCAACACAACCTGATGGCGCTACTAAGCGATAAATAAACTCGTGTCGATATAGCACAGACAGTGGTTCCTCTATACCGTGATTGATGTTTTTACGAGGAGCGCTCACGTTGTGTAGTCATTATAGAAGTCGGGGCTATCCTTAAACCAACTAGCTACTCATTTACCAAAACTCATAAAATCACACTCATAGTAAACCAACATAATTTTCTCAAAGCTTTTAGATTATTTTCCTTTGTATTACAGGTCTCATTAGATGCAGGCAACCCACTAGTGGCGCCTGTTGTTTGTAGCTGATGTTTTAGGAGGTGGTGATTGCTTTCCATCAGGTGGCCCGCTTGCCTTTTCGTTTGCCGTATAAAATAAAAAAGACTAGGAAATTATCAAGGCACGAACCTCCATCTCTAGCCGCAGTGTCGCCGCCCTGGCGCGTCGCTCGCTGTGCCGCGCGCGCTGCCGCACCAGCGCCGGCACCGCCACGCGAGACACCCACTCGCCGAACTCTGGTACCACACCAGAATGAAGGTCAGGGAGGGAAGTCGATGAAGTAGAAGCTGAGATTAACGGACTTGGAGACAACACGTAATGCGATGTAATGAAATGGACAAGAGACGAAACCACAGCAGAATGGAAGTCAGGGAGGGAAGTTGATGAAGATTATAAAGTTGAAAAAAGGATGACGCCAGGATTTGTATAGACTGTGGTACCCATTCCAATAGCTGTGCATGTGTAGCTATGTGTACGTCGTTGGACAGCTATTTTCGAGCTAAACAAAAGTTACAATGGCGCTAGTTCCAAATGTTAATCCGTTACTAGTTATGCTGTACAAAATGATGTTTTGTACAAAAAAATTTTTTTAATGGCACTGAGGTGGCAAACAAGCTTACAGCCTGCCGAATGGTCACCGCAGCGTATGGACGTTTGCAATACCAGGGGCATCACCCACGCGTTACCGACCCCGTAAAAACCTTTTCACCCCTTTCTTGAAGAACTCCATGTTGTGCTCTCCAGGGAAAACCTCTCCAGCTAGTTCATTCTACAGCCATAGTGTGCGTGTGAAAGTTCCGATGAAACCGCACAGTTCGCGACCAATTTGGCTCTAAGGTATAAGGATGAACCCCCTGTCGGCGGCAAGCGGTGCGATGATAAAATGTAGCTATAGGCATCATGTCGAACAGCTCTTCAGAACAAACACGGAACATTAAGCCAGATGGAACATTGGCCCATTCTGCTGAAGAGAAAGCGAATTTGCACGCTTCTCTTTTCGCGGCGAATTCACGTTTGGATACTGCAGAGAAACACTACCTATCTCACCCCGTGTTGACTGCGCTATGGCAGAGGTGCGAATACATCAGAAAGAGATAATAAAAATCCTGCGGAGTCTGGACGTGAACAAGGCTAGTGGACCTGAAGCAATAGTTCTGCGTAGATGTGCCCCTAAGTTGTCTCCTTTTCTCACGCGCCTGAATTGCCTCTCACTTGAGACTGGTATTGTACCTATGTCGTGGGGGCTTGCCAATGTGCAGCCCGTGCCCAAAAAAGGCAGCCGCGCCAAACCTGCCAGCTACCGCCCTATTTTGGTCACTTCTATACTCTGTAAGATTATGGAACGTGCATTGAACAACAAACTCTTTGCGCATCTTGAAGGTCACGATCTCCTCAGCGATCACCAGTACGGATTCCGCCGTGGTCGGTCTACTGGGGACCTTCTGGTGTATGCTACACAATAATTAAGTGAGGCCATTGAGAGACATGGCGAGGCCCATGTCTCCTGATATCTCCAAGGCCTTTGACATGGTTTGGCATGCAGGCCTTCTAAGCAAGCTTCCTTCATTTGGTATTCCTGTTAGCTTTTGCACCTGAATATCGGATTTTCTAAGATCAATTCGTGTAGTTATAACCGTCGATAACTACACGAATTGAACGTCTAATTTTAAGGCTATCGACGCGGGAGTTCCTCAGGCGTCGTTCTGTCCGCGACTTTATTCCTGCTGCATATTAACGATCTGCTTGCACCAGGTACCTTTGAGTACGCAGATGACAGCACAGTAACGGATAGATATCTGTCAGAGGCAAAAGCCAATAGGGACGATATTAAGTCTTATCGAGAGGCCATGGTTGATCGTTTGGACAAAGCTCTCAAAGCAGTTTCTGGTTGGGGCGAAGCCAATCTGGTGGCGTTCAACGCATTCAAAACTCAGGCGTGTTTGTTTTCCGCCAAAAGGAGTCCATTCCATCTAACTCCAACGTTTCAAGATGTTCCTGTGGAAATTACCGACAACCTACAGCTTCTTGGTGTTGAGCTATCTTCAAATCTCAACTTCGGCCAGTACATCGAATCCAAAGCATAGCCTGCAGCAAAAAAACTTGGTATCCTCTCGAAGGTTAGGCGGTACTTCACTTCAAAGCAGTTGCTTCAATTATATCAAGCACAAGTGCGATCCTGCATGGAGTACTGCTGCCACCTCTAGGATAGATCAGCCAAATATCAACTGGCGGCTTTGGATTCGGTGGAACAACGAGCAAAGAAGATAATTTGTAACCCGCGGTTGATTGAAGCTAGGCTGCAGAGCCTCGGACATCGGCGGAGGGTTGCGCGTCTGTCTGTCTTCTACAGATTACATTTCGGAGAGTGTACGAAGCAGCTGCACGACTTCATTCCGCCAGCCCTTTATCGCAATCGGGAGACGCGATCCGGGCGAGCGCTTCATCCTTATGTCGTGGATCTTCCAGCTATCCGCACGAGCTCGCTGTGCTATATTGACACGCTTTGGCTTGACCTTTTGTACAAGCTTTTGTAACACCATTGTACAAGCGGTAGAACACACAAATGAGCACTTGTGAGCATGGTATCAACGACAATTCTCACAGCGCGCTTTTGGATCGAGTCACAAGAACCAAGCTGATATGCAGGTGCTCCCGCCCATACATGGGAGCAATACTCCAAATGGGGTCTGACTTGAGCCTAAACAGGAGAAGTCGTTGCCCCGGCGTGAAGAATCGCTTCGATCTGTTAAGCACATTCAGTTTTTTAGATGCGAGCTTGACCTTTTATTTAAAATGAATGCGACACTGGACGTCACTGGAGATGTCGACACCTAGGATATGTATGCTCTTAGAGATGGTAAGTGGTGTATCCACGAACTGAGGAGCTACAACGAATGCAACTTTCTTGGATTTCTCTCTGTTTACTCACGTCCAATGGCTATGGGTAATACGTCGTTGGATAGCTAGTTTTGAGTTATACAAAATTTACTATGGCGGCTAGATTCAAGTGTTAGTCCATTCCGAATTATGCTGTACTAAACATATCATAGTAATCAGTGTTTTTTTGTTCCGCCCACCGTCAAATATTCTTTTTTTCAGCTGAACAAAAGTTATATTAGTGTCTAAGTGCCCTTTTTCAATATGACATAATTAATGCTTTACTATGCATTAATCAGAGAGGACTAATATTTTGTACTAGACATCATAGCGTTCAGCTCAAAAAAAAGTTGTCCAAAGACGTATTACACATAACTTTTGGAGGTGAGCAAAATTTCATCATTGTCTTTTCTGTCTGAAAAGACAATGATGAAATTTTAAATACAGTATAACTTAGATTTGACTAACATTTGGAACTAAGCTCGCCATTATCATCATCCGCGTGGTCAGTCCCGGCTTTTGCCAGGGTCCGCTTTCCGGCTCATTTTCCTCTATTTCGCCCGGTCTTGGGCATCCTCACGTCGTAAGCCATTGGCTTTCGCATCAGACTCGGCGATGTCAATCCATCGCTTCTTGGGCCATTCGCGGGACCTCATTCCTGATACAGTCAGATTCAGGCATCTATTTCCCAAGTACCCCTGGGACTTACGCAACACGTGACCAAACCAGCAAAGGCGAGCCTCTTCGATCTTATCCGCAATATCTCTCACGTCAAGGCTGCCACTAGTTATGCTCTTACATATTAGCCCCTTGAGGTTGATCAGGATTTTAGGGTCACGGGTGACCGCTGTGAGCTTCCGCCATTTGGTCCGTGCTGCACGGATTCAAGGTATTTGAATTTATCTGTTCTATTGACAGCTTAGTTCCCTATACGGATGGTTTCAAAATCCGCGCTGCAGCTAGCCATATACTCTGTTTTGGCGACGTTCAGCTAAATCCACCGGATTCTAGCACTTCCTTCCACGTGTTTACTCTGGTCTCAAGGTCTTGCCTAAGCTTGCTCACCAGTTCGATGTCATTTACCTTATGAAATAAAAAATACGTGTGGCACTCGGGGACTGCCGCGGTAAAGCTATTGCATAGCATTTTTTATCAACTTATGCAATTGTAATTATTTATTTATTTTATTTATAAGTTGATAAAAAAGCTTTACCGCGGCAGTCCCCGAGTGCTACACGTATTATTATTATTTATTACGTTTTATTTTTATTTCGTCTCGATCCGTGCGAGCTTCGTACAGACGTACCATATACATACGAGTACACGTTAAGGTTTAACTAGTCGCGGGCTCGAACTCACTCGTGGACGCGGCCAAAAAGCCCGCTGTCTCACCTAGCATTGTGTCTAAAAGACATAGAATCAGTTATGAGCAGTTAGCAGTTAGTCTACACGCATACGTCTAGTCTCACGCACACAAACACCGTGCCGAAGTCTGCCGAACTGAAACGACGTTAGACGATGCACGGCTTTCAACGCCGCACCGCTGTGCCGGTCGGAGTGGGGGGTGTTAGGTTTTTTTCGTTACGGAATTTCTTGATTCGGTCGCCGCGCTCAAAGCCCGCGATAAAAGCTATGAAATAGCTTAAAAATGTAAACAAGTGGATTGCCACTGTAAAAAAATAATCCAAATGGTGGATTATTTAAAATCATTGAAATATTGATTAAAATTATTACATTCATAATGAAATAAAATCATATGAATATTTTAAAATATTTTACTGATTTAAATAGGGAACAATGTTTTTTTTGTTACAAATTTGTGCTTTTTCAAAAAAATATGGGTAGTTTTCATTTTATGCCACTGGTAATGGTGAGAAATTCTAAACATTTGATTCGTTGTTACAGTATATTATTACAAAGGCGTGGAAAGTAAGGGATTGACCGACGCCGAGACATATTTAATTTAATTTCTTAAATAATAATAGTAAGTTGAATAAATGGGGGTAAATCGATTTGTTTCGTTTTCGAAAGTTTACCAGCCATTGTAAAGCACGCTGAAAAGTATGCACGATGCATAACCATTTGATTTTGCAAAATAAAGGTTTTATACCCCTGGATAGTCTCTTTGACATTGACAGTTATGTGTTCACATTTTTGATCTTTAATTTCATCTTCAACTATAGATACTATCATCTAGAATATTGTACGTCCGAAATGGACAACACTGTACTTAAAATGAAATTATTGCCAGTGTCCTACAATAAAATATTTCTATTCTATTCTATTCTATTCATCAGTATTTTATAAGCCAAAATGGCATGTCCTGAATTTCCGCTGAGAGGACATCGAGCACAACGCACAGCAAGTAAGTGCTCAGCACTGTACACTTGTGAACACCTACAGTACTCGGGAAGGGATTAGTATGACCTACGAAGGTTTTGACGACTTTTTCAGTGTTAGCGTAAATGTCCTGGAAACCTTAATGTACGCCTCGGGCACAGACTTTAATCTCAGAGCCCACCAGATTATCTCCCATAGGCCCTATGCAGGTTGAGGAATGCGAAATGTTACGGTCGATTCCCACTACAGTGGGACTCCTGGAGGACTCTAAGGGCGATTGGATCCATGGTGCTGCAGCCCGGCCTGAAGCCGTATTGGCATTCCGATAAGGAGCATCCCTGGCGAAGTCTTTGGCCTATCATCATCACAGCCCATATCAGTCCACTGCAGAACTTTGGGCCTCTCCCACGAAAGGGGAGGTTATTGCCATAATGTCCACGCTTGGCAGGCGAATTGGAGATCGCAGTGTTATAAATATAACAATGGAAACGCTGCTGCCCATTCTCCAGTCTATAGACTCTAATCTTTTGCATGGAAAACATTAGTCGCCTTGTATGATACACACGAGTGTAAGGGGTTGGTGCTATTCTACTCTGCCGGACACCACACGGCTATGATACATTCGAATAGCTTCATTGTGTAGCTCATGAGTTTATACCTCGACAGTTGCAACAATCTTGCACACTGCCTTTTCCTTTATAGATTTGCGTAATAATATTTACGCGCTACGCGTCAGGTATAAGTCTCGTTGCTTTGATCCTGTTGTTTGGTCCTCGTTGTTTTCTAGGTTTCTATGGATATTCCGTCATGGCTTTTCCGTTCTTCATACGGGCCAGATAACTCTCTACCTCGTCAGGGGTAATCGGGCTTATCATGCGGGAAGCTGTGGTGGAACTAAGCGCCATAGTAACATTTATTCAACTAAATAACAAATATCCAACGACATATTACACATTGCCATAGAAGTGGGTTGAACAGATATACAAGGTATAAGTATGACATGTATAGTACAGCATTACTCGGATTGAACTAACATTTGGAACGACGTGCCATAGTAACATTTTTTCAGCTCGAAAATAGCTATTCAACGATGTATTGTACATAGATATTGGTGGTGGGTACCAAAATATGCGTCATTATTTATGGTGGGAGTGGTAAAGCAGCAGACAAAGGAGACGATGCATGAATACTAAAAAAGCGATTAAACAGTGAATGTGGAGGATATAATATTAAATGGCGATGTATTGATAGGCAGGTATTTGACATCTTATTATGTAGCATGCGACTTTGAAATGGAAAGGACGGCACAAGGTTGTGGTAAGTGATTGGCTATATTCCATTAGGACTGAGTAAAAAACTAATGTAATCACTATATAAACAACAATAGCACAATTTATTTCGGTATAGGATTCGATTTCAATAAGTATGGAATATAGTAATAAAAGGAATAATATGTTGGGGTAACCGACAGAGCGTTAAATAACAAACAGTAGTACGTGCCAAAAGTGTTGGCGATTGGGTTTCTAGTATGAAAATGACAAATAAGACATAAGCAAATGTTACTATATGTTAGTAATGAAGCCAATGTCAAACACAATAATAATACTCTCATTGATGGGAGACATGGACGTGAACGAATAATACACAACACAGAAAGGGCAAACATTACAAGGCATATAGGAAACAAATAGTGTACTGAAATTATGTCAAGTAACAGTATAGTGCATAAATAGTAACGACAAGTGTGTGCTTCTTGAAGTAGTTGTGCAAGGCTGAATGCTTTCAGCGTTGATTTCTACTAATCAATTTAATGCAACATACTGATTCTCCATTTAAAAGCGTAGCGTAACAACAGCCAATTTTATTTTTTGAAATGAACAATAACTTTGATGGTAATGGCATGTTGTACAGAATCTCGAACTCTAATATTCATTTTCTCTTCCAAAAGACTGTTGTTACTATATGTATTCCAGTCATTGTTCATTTCACTTGCTTATGTAATAAAGTGTAACAGACCTATCGCTTCGGCGATCATGATATCTGGATCGTGTTCAATGTCTGTGTCCATTTTGTATGTCTTCGTATCACTAGCACCAATGTTAACAATATTCACGGCACTTTTAGAATTTATTCACCTCTCACTTTCACACTTCCATGTGTACATTTTGTATATCACATTTAGTATCAATATCGCTATCGTTATATCGTTTCGATATCAGGCATTACTTTCCCGTTCCCATCTTGCCTATTTGCAAATATTCAATTCTGAAAATAATTTCTGCATTTACTAAATAAATTGTCTTATTCTACTTTGACTTGAGTCTCTTTGCTTATTTAGCTCAGTCGTAAGATTTGGTGAAACTTTCTACTAGTGAGAAGCCTCATACCTACTAGTGCCTGTTAGTTAATAACAAGTCAAATAATATCCAATTGTTGGCAATGGCAACTGGAATTTATTTTATGTTTGTTTACATTGCCACGAAAACTTGGTACTACTTCCATGTGAAGTGATTCACGGGCGGTGGACACAACACGTGCTTTTTGGCTAATGCCTCTAGATAAAACACCTGCACATATAAATTCTCGCGGGAATTATTTGTATTTAGCACGCACCAGCGGTTGCATTCGGTCGGAATGCGTGGCGCAACGCATCTTTCAACGACTGCCAACTAACGCATGCCAAATAACTGAATATACTTGAACTTGGTGCATGGATTTGGACGTTTTGATTTAAATTAGATGAGCCCTACGGTAGTCTGCCTTGTGTATAATACAATAAGAAATGTAGGTTTTAAAAATAATATGTACTTAGTCATAAAACATATTAAACACAAATGGTATGTAAATACTTACAGGAAAGAATATGCGATACGTTTACAAAACAGTGATTTTTAGAAAACTAAAACGTCTATGATAAACTAAAGTCTGATAGGAATCTGAGCACATCAAATTAATACCTATCGCGATAGCCGATCCGACTGTCGCAATGTCGTCCGAAATAGCTCAAGGTGGACATTCTGGAGCATTGGATTTATGGCGAATTACGTCGCTGGAGATTTCCAAGGTCAGATTGGAAACTGCTGATGACATTGGCTTAAATAAATATGATATTTAAGCCAATGTCTAGAATTTTTATACTGAGAATATAGACTTTGATATTAATTAAAAGAAATAAATATGAACATTCTAAAAAAGGCAATATGAAATAATTTATTTTTCTGACTTAGTTGGAGTTCTTTTATAACCTTTCCTAAGTTTCGTTAAATAAAATAATTCGGATTAAAATATTAGGACGTAAAAATATCCATATACAGTTAAAAACTACCACAATCGTGATTGCAAAAGTGAATAAATTGAACTTGAAATAGTTGAAATGTTTATAATTAGCGCCGCCCACAAACCGCACGTGTTTTCGTAAATGCTCGAGACACGACGCGCGTACGAATCATTGCTACATTTTTCTATCTGCAGATATATGATTTACGAGTGGTTTAGACAAAAATATCATGGTGAGTTATGAACTACAAAATAATTCAAATACATATCTTCTATCGAGAATAAGTTCTTTACGTTTTTTAGGCACACGTTTGTCCGCACGAATGATAATGAGTGACGATACTCAATTTTAATAATACAAAGTAATTTTTTATCAATAAATGTGGTACATAAGAAACAAATGAATTTAAAATCTCCCCTCTTAAAAATATATAAATAAAAACTAAGTACATAGGTACTAAATTAGCTAACGACAAATAATATGTGACCGGCAGAATATCGATATAGCAGACAGACGGAGGATCAAAAACTAATAAAGCTGCCAATAGAGTTGTTCAATCTGCATACAGTTTAGTTTTATTTGTGGCGACCAGTCAAGTATCTGTCGTTCGGTCGCACTCGGAAATGTCAGCCGGCCAGAGGATAAATCTACGTTCTGAATCATGGGAAAGCTATGAAGCCGTTTCTTTCGATAACATTCATTTAAATTCATCTGGAAAAGGTTTTGGAATACGGAAATATGGTTTGAAGTAGAAATACCTACTGTCTAAAAGCTTGAGATATGTAATGTATGTAGACTGTAATTCCTAATAATAAATTTATGGAAAGATTTGAGAATGTTATTGAAGAGCGAGGAAGGATATACACTATAAGACATCGCTTTCAATCTCGACTAAAACTATCAATAGTATAATTACCGCAACAACCATGACGTCAGAATAATGAAACTCTCGATTAACACTTGAAAGAACAGTACATACTGAAAGAACACCTATTTATAAACATAGATACTAATGCGCCCCATAGAACCCACGTCTACAGCATAAGAGCACTGTAAAACTGAACTGTTTGTAAATAAACAACATTCGTTTTGCGAAACAGTAGTTAGTAAGTCCCTTGAGGACACAGAAGTGAATGGAATTTAAATAAACTGACGTATAACACTACTCATTTTATAATTTTGTGGTGGCAAGATTTGTTGCCTGTGTAAAAGAGAGTGAGCCAGGAAATAAATAATCTGGTTGCATAGAAAATTTTATCTTTATAGTTTCACAATATTACCTAGCTGGGTGGTGAATATATTTTTTGTTTAACAAGCCAAATACAACGTAAGACTCGCATATGTATTTTGAAGTATTAATTAGTAATTGATGAATAAACTTAATCAAATGATAGACATTCTATTTTTGGTATTTAGATACGGAGTCCTGAAAATTCTAAGTGTTTTTCGCTTTCTGTTTCACAAACTACTTCTTGAAAACACGCTGTACTCAGTAGTGAAGTCCGCGTTCCACAGGCTAGCTGAAGCACAACTTTCAGTTGTACAACGTTAAGAACCCTTAATGTCTTCCCGTTAAAGTTTACAATCCCTTGAGAGTGGTAATTAGAAATGTTTGCTGGGATATCCGGTGGGATATCGGCGGTACGTGCTTTTGATCTTTATTGTTTGAGGGGTAAGGTTGGTTGTCGATCGGTGAAGATGTCGTTTGGGCGAGTCAGAGGCGGTGGGGCGGGCTAAAAGCGTCTTTGCTGGTCGCGTCACTGGGACAAGGCCGCTTAGCGCCTATGCACTAGCAGATTGATTGACCGATTAATCTTAGCTAAAGTCAGTCTAGACGTTTGCGAGTGCGGATTGACTAGAAGTCGGATGTGACGCAACCATCGGAACATATCTTGCAATGATATGTGTTGTTGAAAATGTGTTGGGAAAAATAACATGGAAATAATAAAGAGAGTAATAAATAGTAATAAATATTTCAGTGGCGTCGTAATGAGATCGATTTGATAACGGTGCCAAACTAAAAGATACAATGAAGTTACAATATTAGAAACTGAGGTCGTTGAATTTGAAGATATTGATGGTGTTCAGCAGGCAAAAAAATGTTTCGTTCTATTGTATTGTAAATATTAGGCTAAGATTACTGTAAAATATTGTTTGACTTGCTGTTTAAATACCGATGACAAAAACCACCAGTTCTAATCGTAAAAAATAGTACTATTTTGAGACAGACAAAACCGTAAAAAGTGCTAACAAATAACAAATTGGCTAAATAAGTATTTCAAATTCAACAAAATCGCCATCGCATCCTTAATGTAGAGTATGTGTAATGGCTGTCACTTCACTAGCACTGCGTGTAAACATGTGCACGTGGGGTCGTGGGGATCCGCGTACTGGGGTCGTGGGGTTTATGAAGTCTATGTACAGGGGTTATGGATAACCTGTCGGGTTCGAATTCGCGGCGCGGCGTGGGGCCGGGACGATGCGCGTGCGCCACCCGCAGAGAGTGCGCTCAAACTGAGTCGGCGCGAAGATCGAGCTGTGCGCAGCGGTCTCGCGTACGGGCAGATCGGCGCGCAGTGGAAGCTTCGTTATGTACCGTAAGGGCGTCTTTGCTGTTAATACTATCATAATCCTAAAGGTCGGCTTCTGCCAGGACGGCAATGTAGTAATCCGTTTTGCCACTTCGGTATTTAATTAATATTTTTATGGTAAACTAGGAAGGCATTAGACCGCCGTCTCACTGATAGTGAGTGGCCTTGCGGCCGAAAATGAACATGCAATTGGTTAAGCTAATTATTTAAATTTAAATTTTATTCGTTTGTAATTTTTTACCTTCTATTATGTACTGTCTAGAAACAATTAACATAGGAGAGGACGTCAATAAGTTCGCGATATGATAGGGAATAAAATAAATCATAAAAGGATTTTTCTTTTTTAAAATATTCTCCCCTAGGCCGAAATTGAGCCTTGTCCTCGTGGTTAAATTTATTCCACGTATATTATTTTGTTCTCTCATTTGTTATTAAATACAGGTCCTTGAGGGTCAGGCAGGTCTGCACTGTAGGGTGGGTGCCCAAGTAACACAGGAAGCATTTTAATAAATGAATTACAAACTTATATAGAACTTAAGGTCCAAACTCATATAAAAGTTCACCGAGAATCTTGATGCTTTATATTGAAATTTTAAAAACATTATTATGCTTTACACTGTAAAACGGTTGGATAGCGGCATATAAAAATACTTTTGTAAAGCCTTTAGTTTTAGTGCAGCAAGTCACAATGCAGCTGTACAGTTTTTAGCTGTTTTTAGTGCATTTGGATCTACAATAGCATTTTTAGGTAGTAAACAAATGCTTAATGCTGTCTAACAGCATACATTTACCATTATAATGTTACGTAAATCGGCTATGCAGCTTTCAGCTGTTTTAGTGCATTTACACCTACAATAGCATTTTAAAGTAGTAACATAATTCTATCTAATAACATAAACTTGTGCCATTATAATGCTCTGTGTTGTGTAATAGCACTTTTGAGTGGAAAGTCATAGCCTATTACTGTTGAAAGCCTAAACGTGGATCAATGTAATGCTTGCATTTTTAAAGGTCCACTGAGTTCTGATGTACAGCTAACAGCACTTTAATAAATTACACGTGAGTAATTGTAATGCGTAAAGCTCTATATACATTCATTCTACTGCTTATTCGTGAAATCATTTTGTCGGCCATATTGTGGAAAACTGGAAAGGCACGCTTGATGGACGCTACGTGGACGTATAGATATTATATATTACTATTTAAACTGTGTTTGTTACCTAACCGTGTATATAGGTACTCGTAATACTATTTTGCCAACCAAATTAAGTTGTGATTTTATTATAAGTACGTGTAATATAACGGGTGTATAGGTAAAAATAACTGCAGCATTTTGTTTAGCAAAATGTTAAAAAAATCGTTTAAAATAAGACGCAGAACCGGAGGAATCAGGCGAAAAATAGCCAAAGAACATGCAAGAATTATGATGTCTTTAAATCCGCTCGATGCACAACAAAATGATTCGTGCGAAGTGAGTTGTAACGATCATAAAGAAGGAGGTTCCGTAGGTCACAAATATCAAGTCAACATTGAAGATAAACACGAATCAGAATCTTCGTGTTTTGAAAATTCTCTTATTGCAAATAATGAGAGTATTCACCAAAGTCGTGTTTTTTCCTGTCCGCTTGATGCTGAAAATAAAAGACCTGAGAGCTCCAAGGAAAGTGACGAGGACAGTGTTATTGAGAAATATGTAAAATGTTCTTCGAAGATGGGCTATTGAAAGGAATATAAATCAAATAGCGCTAAAAGATCTCGCAAAAATTATGAATGGATTAATTCCGGAAATATTACCTATGGATCCAAGGACCATTCTAAAAATACCGAGATTTGTCAATATAAAAAAATTTAAGGGGGTGAATATTGGCATAACGGAATTACTAATAGTTTAACTTTGCTATTGCAAAACTGGATAGATGTTCCAGAAAATATATCTTTAAATTTCAATTTTGACGGTTAACCAATTTTCAAAAGTTCAAAGAAAGGATTTTGGCCAATACTCTGTAACATTTCCGAAAATCCTAATATTAAACCTTTAGTGATTGGAATTTATTATGGAATTGGAAAACCTAAAAATTTAACAGCTTATTTAGAAGATTTTGTCGCCGATGTTAGTCATTTATTAGAAGAAGGAATTACACTATTGCAAAATTCTGAGAAGAAAGTTACAGTAAAGATCAGATGTTTTATTTGTGACTTACCTGCGAGAGCTATCATGAAAGGTAATCATGTCCGTAGTCCGTGTGTAGTTTAATTCATTTGTGATGGTCCAACTGTAACTGGAACTTATTGTTAAATACTTTATCTGTACTATTTTAAGCTGTTTGTTTCCCAAATAAATAAAATAAAATAAATAAAATAAAATAAATCAAAACGGTGCTAATGTTGCACTGATTCACTACTGTACCTATTCAATCAACGGAAATAAAGGCATAAGGGCCTTATCTATCACACTGGCGATTTCTAAGCGATTTGAAAGCGAGGCGATTGCGCTGTGCACACGCCGCGATGACGCTGCGTTAACGCGGCGACCTCGCGGCGTGGACGTCATTTTGTACACCCAACCCCATCTCAGTCAGTCGTATCACAGACGTGAGTTTGAGCGGAAGCATCATCAAATAATGGCTTCGTCTGGAGATAATAACTTTAAAATCGAGTTATTTGCTCTCTCCCAGTCTCCTCCCTAATCATCGTTATATCTGCTTTCGCTTTCGTTTCCTGCGTCTTCAAAGTTACAGCAGGTAGGTTTTCCTCGTCAGAATCCATTTTGCTACTGAGTCTCCGAAACGCGGAAGGTACGCCGCGAGCTCGCCGTGACGGTGCAGTGCCGTCGCGGCGCGCACGCTGCGCAATCGCGGCGTCATCGTCATCGCAGCGTTTGCGCTGCGCAGTCGCGTCGCTTTCAAATCGCTTGCTAATCGCTCGTGTGATAAGGCCCTAAGTGCTGGCCACCATAACTGTTGATTTGGACTATCACATTTAAAGGTTGTTTAGGTAAACAGTACTAATAGATAAGTTAGTTTTTTTACCACTCGTATTACGAATAGATTTCATTTTCTTTTTATTTATTTTTGACAATAACATGTGTTTTTTATATTTTCAGGTGTTTGTAACTTTAACGGAAAGCACGGTTGCATGAAGTGTGTTACTGTTGGTGAATATTCTCACAATTCACACACAGTTACTTTTCCTGATATAAATTGTTCCGAAAGAACAAATTATGGTTTCCGAAATAAACTTTATGAGGCGCACCATAAGAATGATTCTCCTTTGCTTAATCTTCAAATAGATATGGTAAAGGATTTTCCAGTTGGTGATTCATTACATTTAATTGACCTGGGAATTATGAAAAGGCTACTAGTTGGATTGCGTGATGGTAATTTCAGTAAATTTATAACGAAATGGCGTGCTAAAGATTTTGAAGAAGTAACAAATTTCTTGAACAAGTGCACGTTAACATCTGAAATTCATCGCGCACTGGAGGTCTGGAGTTTCTGGCATTTTGGAAAGGAACTGAATATAAAACTTTATTGTTCTATCTTAGTATTGTTATACTGCCAGATGTGCACACAAGCGCCGTTTTTTCACATTTTCTGAAGTTGTACTGTGGCATTACAATTTGTTCGGCTGAATGTCACCTGCATTTGCTACCATTGGCTAAAGAACTTTTAAAAGATTTTGTGAAAAACTACAGACTTTTATGGAGCGGACTACGTTACTAGTCACGTGCACAATTTAATCCACGTAACTGCGGAGGTTGAACGATTTGGGCCTTTACACTCTTTCAGTGCTTATCCTTTTGAGAATGAGCTATATCGTATCAAACAATTACTAGAGATTGACAGAATCCACTATCGCAAATAGCAAACAGAATAGCTGAAGCCACGCCAGAGTTTAATGTTAAAAATTCTGAGTTATGTGAAAACCCTGACTATCCGTTCCTAACGGCAAGTAGGAATAATTGTAGAGTACTTCATTTACAACAATTTAAAGTGTCCTCAAAAATAAAAGACAGATATGTTTTGACAACAGTCAACGACATAGTAGAAATCAATAATATAGTTGAAGAACTTAATAGAATTCGTATAAACGGCTTAAAAATAAGTAACAAAGAAGATGTGTTTATGTATCCCATAAAATCGTCACATTTAGACATTTACAAAGTAAAAAACGATGCTAGTAGCAATTGTGGTATTGTCCTTGATCCTAGTGATATTCAATGTAAATTAGTATGTTGGCAATTAGTTTCTTTTGCATGTTATAATTTTTCTTTTTATGAAAATTATTAACCTTCACCAATCAACATTTTAAAATAAGTTGGTTTTGACAATTATTAATTGTCAAAACCGTTATTTAATTTTTGAAGTTTGCAAGTTTGAATTATTTTATAAAAATTAAGTGATTATACTTGTTTTTTTATCATTGCTTTATTAAAAATAGATGCATTATACAAATTTAAATCAGACTTACTTAGCCATGTACATTGATGATTTTGGTATGTCTTACCATACTCTGAGGGGTGCTTATGTAGATCATTATACTACATCTTTTACTCTGGGACCAACCACGGAAACGGGAAAAAAAGTTACCGCCGAAATGTATAAAACAACTTAGTTTTTTTTGCGTTTCCGTGGTTGGTCTGACGGTAAAGTCGTTCAGTGTCTACATTTCACTTCTCAGAGTATAATCAGACAACAAAATCACCCTGCATGTTTGGAACATTATTTTTACCTAATTTCTAAAAAGAACATACTTAAACAAACAACATTAAATATTTTTATCATTTATCAATAACGTACTTTAAAAACAAGAAATATACCTCTAAAAACAATGATTTATAGATAGACTTTTTGACATTATCTTTACTGTAAGTACTTACAACATCTACAGTTCTCGGACTGGAGTGCACTTGGCAATAACTATTCGTATAGTAATGACAGATTCACAATTTTACGGTTCAGAATTGTCCACAGGTTAACACAAAGAACCTTCAATATCATCACAACTCATATTATCAGTATTTTCTTTCTGTTTCTCTTGTTCTTGAATTTGCAAGCTTTTTCCTTCAGTTATTTCTTTGGACTTGTCAATTGGTGCATTTTCTTAAATTTGCATGTTTTCTCCTTCAGTTCCTTTGGACTCCTCGCTTGCTGCAGATTTTTGAATACGACTGCTGTCTCCTACAGTCAGAAAATAATAAGTATTATTAAAAACTTCACCTTAATCTGTCAAATATTAGTCGCTGCCCGCAGCCGGATCTTTTGTTTTAACCATTGTTCTAAAAATTTCAATCCCTGACTAGTTAAATATATTAGTGCGTTTTTAAGTTTTTAAACATCCTAAATTCTACAGATGTATTTGATGGCTACTGTACCTGACTAAACTACACTGAACATGAAGTAAGTAATGGTTCTTTTTCAATAATTGCGGAAATACACCTTAATTTAGAACGACACGCACGAGCACAACCCCATGTTAGAATCTCACAACTGAACTGACGTCTGACCAGACAAAACTGACGTCTGACAAGACAAAACCTGTTTCTGCTGCGGTGTGCAAAGCGCGCGCAGGTTATCGTTCTTTACATGCACAGCACTGTCTCGCTCACACTACGGAAAGAGTCCGTAACTGAATCAGTGTAATGTCCACTCCACGGTGCGGCGGCATTGAAATATGATCATGATATGATTTGGATCATCGCCAAATATGATCTGGCCTTGTTACTCAAGTGATTTTAAGTACTATCTACTTTTTTTTTTTTTGACTGCACTATTATCATCATCAAGCCACGCAAGCTTTTTTATGAACTCTTGGCAAACGTGAAATGGGCTTTATTGTTTTGATCAAGGATCCCTAAAATTGCTTTCAAGTAATGGCATTATTTTAGTCTACATCAAGACTTCTGGTATACCGGTAAACCCTTAAATAACTACTAAATAGAGAATAGCACTACAGTGGTTCATCAAATGACTTCTCTCTGGCTTCTGGCTTAATAATTGTTCACGTGTGAATATTTATGCTGCTGGCGGCATAATTTAGGTTTTTTAAAGGCACGCCGGGCTGCTATAGACCGCCACCATTTTGTAAATATTTTATAACAAAAAGATATTAAATTCAAACCTATTTTTATAAGCCAGACCTATATATATATCTTAATTTGATACTGCCCAACCAATACTATTATATTAATTATATGCAAAATTTGTTGTATACTAGGAATGCACGATTGTTTTAGTTATTTCACACATATCTTTATGTAACATTTTATACCAAAACTACAAAATATTGTGAACGCGTTAAAATTTTGAATGAAACTTATGCATATATACATTATCAGTAAACTGCAGAGCGCAGTAATATTTGAAGAAATTAAATAACAAAAGAGTCAAAAACTTACCCAGTATTAAAACATTTATTTTGATGCGAACAATATGGTGTCATCCATCACTCACTCAGTTTTGACTGTTTTCCTCCATAATATTATATTGCGAGGCGAAGCAGATCATTATAACGTTAGATATATTCTCTTAATACCGTGGCTTTAGATATGTTTTTGTAATGATGCAGGATTTATTTAAGGTCTAACTCTGAGCACTTAAAAAGCTCTAATCATTCTTTTACTACATTCTAATGTTAGTCTAATGCTTTTTTAATGCAATTAACATCTTCTTTATCAATAATATTGCTAGTATAATGCTCCTTTAATGCGATTGGGAACTTCAATGATCGTAATAATGCTTCTTTGATGCTATTGGCAACTTTATTGACCATAATAATGCTTCTTTAATGCGATTGACGCCTATGTTGACCACAATCATGCTAATATAATGCACCTGTAATGCAATTAAATAACAAATGTGAACCTATTTAGGATCTAAAGCCGTTAAATTTGTGCCCAATTAAGCATTACAGTAACCGTATAAACCTTTGTAATGAAAATGTAGTGCTAACTCAAAATGCGAAAACGACACAGAAATGCTGTAAGTCGGCCGTTATACTGCTTTGGTGTGTTACTTGGGTGGCGAAGTTATTTGAAACCGCATCGGTGGATGGCAGTAGCCGTTGCAAACTTACTGCACGGACGCGTCGTCGTGCAACAGGAACACGCCATTTGTCCATTTTCCCCGTCTTTTTCATTACATAGCCGCTCTCCTGATATTAAAATACCAGGAACCGAATCCCAAAAGATGGTCGCTATGATTATACTGGCCGATTGACACATATGTTACATGACACACCTATTATTCAGTGGTCTCAATCGGCCGTCTAGGGCGAGAGATATTTTGAGTCCCTCTCTTACTTTTAATAACCAAGCCATTTATAAATTTTATCAGGAACAGAGATCTCTTGAAAAATGCTTTGAGGTATTTTTCTTTGTTTGGTGAGGCACTTTATGGCGACTCGATATTAAATTTTCTACATAGTGGCTTCTTCCCGATTTACTTGTTTGCTTGTTGATAACTCAAAAGTTAATGCGCGTTAAACCTAGAGTTTTGTGTAATTATGTAGTAACATTGGATCCCTCAACTAGACGAGTCCCGCCAACCCCGCCATTCCGCGAACTTTTTGACCGCCCCTAGTTTATTTAACGTAACAAATTACAAAATAATACAGCCATTAAACTGTTTCCCTTAATCATTTAATAGCCAACGCACGAGTACACTCAAACACAAATGATAGGAACACATTAACAGCACGCAATTACACGTATATCTACAGTAAACTAAGAAATTAGACGTAAAATTATCAGTATTATAATCTGAAAAAAAAAAGTACTTATCAGTTCTTAAGATATAAAGGGTGTTTTAAAAGCTTAATAATCTTTAAAATAAAACTTTAAAAAAATGGATATCAGTGAAACTTTGTATTCTGCAATCAGAATGTTGTTTAATGATCTAAGTAGCAACGGCTCATGATAAGAGAGAAAATTACCACAAATCGGGGTCGATTTTGCTGTACTTCTGTTTCACCAGGCTGAGGCACCTTCGCACCACGGCTAGCCCGTCAACTCTGTACAAAATAATACAAATAAATTTCTAAATAACACTTAGAAGGTTTAATTTGAGATGTAGAGTCGGACTTCGCTATGAGGAACTTCCGAGCATCTCGATTTTATTTAGGGTTGCTCGCCTGCTCTCGTAGTTCATGAGAATGAGGGTTCAATGGTCGCGCTCAGACGAATTAATTGAAAGTGGCGATGCGGCTAAAGATGGAGCATACCTTTTTTGCCTACTTACTCAAACCCTTAAGGTGTCCAGATTCCAAGTTCAAATCCTATTTCGAACCCCATAAAACCAATAAGCTTGAGATTGATGAGATTGGATTGAGATATGAGATTATTTTAGTAAACTTATTTTGGCAGATGCACCAAATACCCTGTATGTTGCTGTAGCTGCAACAGAAAATCTTGTAAAAGCAGCTCTTGTTCTGTACATAGTGCTGGTAGCCCCGCCGGCGCCGGCGAGAGCATTTCGTACGCGTTGGCCGGTCTACATCAATCACCTTCTACCTGGATGATAGTTTTAAAAGTCTGTTAAGGGATGAATTATTCCTATTTCTATAAATTATGTTTGACCTGACGGCGAGCACGCCGCAAACGCCGCCGCGGTCGCTGGCCGCCTGCACGGGAAGCACCTCCGCGTAGTTGTCGCTGCCGGCGCTGTACGAGAGTAGGTCGCCGAGGTACAGGTACGCCATGCTGGAGATCAATAGCCCTTACTGTTTTATACTATCGCCGTCATTATTAGACCTTTCAAAACGCTGTCGCTAGCTAACACTATCCGCAGATGGAAAGAAAGTTTTCTCGCTCATACTATTCTAATGTGGAACGAACTCCCAGCCACAGTGTTTCCTTTGGATTATGACATGGTATCCTTTAGTGGTCCATTAGTGGTATTTTTAGAGGCAGGCAACTGCATGTACATTAGTCGAAGGCCAACCGATGCTCCTACGGTGAGGGAAAACATCGCGATGAAACCTGCACATTCAGGAGACTGAATGTGTAACCACAATCCAATCTGGTCAGGTTCCCCTGGTAGCAGGGTCATAGAGTTCAGGTGGCGGTAGCTTCACTGTAATTATTTTATCTGCCAAATCTGCCCTCGTGTGCGAGAACACAACCGGGACATTAACGCCAAGATGATATTTAAAGGCAGGCAACGCACTGGTGACACCCCTGGTGTTGCTGATGTCCTTACACAGCGTTGACCACGCATCATCAGGTGGCCCGCTTGCCTTTTTCCATTTTAAACAATTTGCAGGGACGAATCTTGGTGACATTTTGCACGGAAAGTTTTGTAAAAATCCACTATCACTTTTCCGCCATCGCACCCTCCGACGATGGATAGATTTCATCCACACCATCTAGATCGTCGGGCATCCAACTAAAGTACTGGCGTCGGGAGCCTATTTACCACGCACATGCAATATGTGGAATGAGCTCTCTCCCGAGTTCTTTACTTTTCACTACAATATGGGGTTCTTCAAAAGGCATGTCTACAGGTACCTCAAAGGCCAGCACCGCATCCACTCCCGTTAGGTTGCAGATGTCCTGGAGGACAGTGGCTACTTTCTATCAGGTGGACCGTCCTCGCTTATGCGCGGGCATGCCTGGGCAATAACAAAATGCGTGACGTTGTGTATGTATGATTTCGTACCCGACGTCTTCGCAGTCGTGTAAGGCCAGCGGGTCCTCCGGCGGCTCGCTGACGACGGTGAAGACGACGCAGTCGCGGGAGTCCACCGCGCCGCCGCCGGGGTCGCGGCAGCGCGCTAGCCGCCCCAGCTGCGGCACGTCCGCGTCGGTCAACTCGAACGCTGGGCGTTTATATGAGCATCAAAGACGCCGAAAAGGGGCATAAGCCTCCCCCAGAGATCTCTACAAAGGCCGGTCCTGTGACTTCCGCATTTACTGTCTATCAGATGGTAGGATTCTGATAAGCTTCAGGCATCCTCTTGAGTCAGTACTTCCGCCTTATCTGTTTGTGCAGTCAAGCCACAATGCTTGCATTGTTGTTTTCCTGTTTGAAGGATGATTTCCTAGTGTCTGGCCTTTTCATTGGTTTACATTGGTCTAGATTACTTAATGCACATTATAAAAAATTGTCTTCCTATACTAGTTCTAGGTACATTTAAGGAATTGACTCAAAATATCTTCGTAACGATCTCTTTACAAGCCACAAATAGTTAAATTTAAGTAAATAGAAAAACAAGAAGTTAGTAGAATGCCAAAACGCTTCAGCCAGTGCTGTTTTGCCAGCCGGTGCTGTTTTGCCAGCCGGTGCCGTTTTGTTTTAGAGTAGTGAAGCGTTACGGCTAGGTCTAGTACGCAGACCGAAAGCCCGTCGCAAAATACCACAACCTACAACAAACACTAACTCTTTTTGAAGTTGAAGTGGCATTTGTCATGATACTGCTTCGGCTTCGGCAGGCTAACAGGCGTCTCGAGGTCGGCGCCGTCGCGCCCCAGGAAGTTGTACGCCACGTACAGCCGCTGCACGTTCGGGTTGAGCATCGCGTCGCACTCGTCGTTCAAGGCCAACCATTGCACGGTGATGTCCATGGTTGGGGTTTTGCGGCTCTCCTCGCGGCTCTGGTGACCCTCTGTGTACTGGGAGGTTAAGGGGTTCACTTTGTTTTTAATTTTCTGAGGAAATGTATATTGGTGTGTGCTGAAAAGTGTGACCAAGGTCTGGAATTAAAGGTTATGCCGTATCGTTGCCGTTTCGTGGATTTTTTTTAACGCGCAAGCTTATCCGCTGTAACTAGAGTCATCATCATCCGATCGGTCAATCCCGGATTCTGCCAAGGTCCGCTTTCCTACTTTTTTTGCCTCGTCGCAAGCCGTTGGCTCTCGAGTCCGACTCGCTGTAACTACAGTATATTTGTTATTTAATAGTAGTAGCGTAATCGTTAATCGTAGAGAAATATTTCCGCTGATATTAGTGCAAAAATAACTTCAAAGTTACTGCTATTTCAAACAATTCTAAATGCAAACAAAAATACCAGTTCCTTACAATCTGTACACTATTGCAATAATAAAATATTATAGTAAATAACAGTGCATTGTAAGCATTTCAAACTGTTTTGAAAGTTTAGATACTTCAGTTTGGGAGTATTTACCGAGTCTGCCGATAATCTATTTAGCGGGACTTGCTTCTTGATTTTAACGCTTTTGAAGGCATCCATAGCTTTTCTTGTGGCTGAAATAGTTTTAGAAATGTTTATTTTATTACCTCTAGGTTAAGGTCAAGGTAAAATTTTTAAATTAGTGAACTATAGTCAACAAATTATTATGTTGACTACATACCAAACTGATTTACAGATAGTAATATAGGTACATGTTTTATCTTGTTTCTTTGGAATACCTTGTTGTTGCTGGTATTTGACAAAGAAAGTTATTGAGATTCAAAACAAAAGTGCTGTACAGTTTTTTAGTACTAACTAGCGATCTGCCCCGGCTTTACATGGGTAGTTACCTTAATCAATTATACACCTAACCCTTCCTTATGAATCACTGTCCATTGGTGAAAACCGCATGAAAATCCCTTCAGTCGTTTTTGTGTTTATCGCGAACAGACAGACAGGCAGACGCGGCGTGGGACTTTGTTTTATAATATGTAGTGATGTAGTGAAGTGGTTAAATAATAATAATAAAGTGCATGTTCCCTGAAATGTAAAGTCTTTACGTCGGAGGTAAAGTCGGAAATCGCGCACTAATACAAAAGCTTTCCCAACGGAAAGAGATGTTTATTTAATATTAAAACTATAAAGTCTGATCGTCGGTCTACCATCTCGACTTTTATGGTCTATCATGGTACGGCTTCAGGTCCTTGGTGGCCTAGCCTTGTCTTAAAATCCAAAAAACTGATTCTTGACGATCTTCCCCAAGCCTTTATCGTCCAATATAGTTTTCAATGTCATTTTTAATACAGTTATTTAGCTAGAGAAAATGTCGAATTGATGATGTCATAGAGCGAGAACAGGCCCTCTGTATCTTGACTTGATTTTCGTTAGCATTTTGTATGCGCATATACTTTATTCCTGTCTTTTTTTTATTTAGCAAGCCCTGTCTTTACTTTTATTCTGGTCGAAGATTGCAAGGCGTCAGAAGTGCCAGAGCTCCTTTAAACTCTCTTTGCTTCGGCCAGCCTAAGCCTGTATATAGCCTTCGTTTCGCCTGGTCTTAGCCACACCATCGTCTCGATATATCAATCGGCAAACCTACCATTGATGAGGTCAGATCTTGACAAGCTTCTCAAGCTGGGCAGTCACGTCATTATCCTTGGTGACTTTAATGCAAACCATACCTATTGGGGCAGTACCTACACAAATACTAGGGGAAGAGTGCTATTCTCTCATATGTTGGATCAGGATTATGTTATTCATTATCCTGACGGCTATACCCAAGTGAACTACACCGTAGATCGCAAACCCACAAAACCAGATTTAGCGTTAACATTACAGGTAAATAATGTTCACAAGCCTGAAACCATACACGCTCTTTCCTCTAACCACTTTCCTGTTTTATTCACGGTAAGTGGTTGCATTGAAACTATTCCAAAATCTCCGTATTATCGTTACCGTAACGGGGACTGGAATAAATATCGGGCCACATTGGACCAACATGTTCATGTTTCACCTCATGTCTATAAGAGTAAACAGGAGATTGACGACGCAATTGACTTCTTAGAACAAAGTATACTTGATGCAAGGGACAAACACATACCGACCTCAGCGCCGGTTGAAATAAATCCAAAGTTACCCCGGTTTATTCAAACCTTAATACGTGATAGAAATTACTTGCGCCGTCGACTTCTGAATGCTACGGACTACCACCTAAAATGTAAACTGCAAAATTTGATCAAATTGCATCGACAGAGGATCAAGCTGGCCCTGACTGCACATCAGGATAGGTTATGGAATCATAAACTGCAAAAAGTTGATAACCCTAGAACGGATATCTGGCGTGTGGTCAAATCTTTGAAACCTAAATCTGTGGATATACCACCCCTAATGGGTATGGATAACGTTGTTACTTCTGACCCAACCGATCAATGTGAAGTCTTAGCTCGATCCTTTCGAGACAACATGATGTTGACTCACCATTGGCATGACGAGACATTACATTCGCAGGTCCATGAATCAATGTCCACTTTAAATGATTACAACATTAGTAATGTAAATAATCTAATTACACCACTACAAGTACGCAAAATTCTAATGAAATTAAAAACAAGTAAAAGTCCCGGCGATGATGGTATAAACAACATCCTTTTGAAAAACTTATCAATGAAGTGTGTGGTCTTTTTAACTAAAATTTTTAACGGATGTCTTATTTTAGGATACTTTCCGCAAAAATGGAAAAGAGCCAAAGTAATTGCCATAAAAAAGCCCGGGAAGGACAGTAAGCTGCCTACAAGTTATCGCCCAATAAGTTTATTGTCGTGCCTTGCTAAACTGTTTGAAAAACTCATTTTAGTTCGTCTCTCTAGCGTCTCATCACACGTCTTAAGTAAGGAGCAATTCGGGTTCAGAGCTGGTCACTCAACCAGTCATCAATTAGCCAGAGTCTCGGAACATGTGGCTCATCATCTCAATTTAAACCAGTCTACAGGCATGATTCTTCTTGATCTAGAAAAGGCATTCGATTCAGTCTGGCACGACGGTCTAATACACAAGCTTATTTTGCTCAAAATTCCTCTCAACCTGATTAAAATCTTGCAGCCCTATCTGAGAAATCGCCATTTCTATGTACGCATCAAGAGCTCCTGTTCTGCTCTGCAAACTGTGCCAGCTGGTGTCCCACAAGGCTCAATTTTAGGCCCTTACTTATTTATTTTATACATCCATGACATCCCGATCCAGCCTCGTACTTACCTGGGCTGTTTTGCTGATGATACGGCATCTTATACATCATCAAATGACACCAACTTAATTATAGGGCGGCTACAATTATCCCTTGACGTATTAAAAGAATACTTCACCAAATGGAAACTTAAGCTTAATGGTAGTAAGACTGAAGCAATTATGTTCACTCGACAGCGACAGCCACCAGCTAGAAGACTTATGATTGATGGCCATAAAATACCTTGGAATAATTCTGTACGGTATCTCGGTGTAACAATGGATAATAAGCTCAATTGGTCAAAACATATAGCAATCTTACGTGTTAAGGGAGCACAGGCAATTGGTGCTTTGAATCCCATATTAAATCGTAAAAGCAACATAAGCGCTAATACGAAGATGAAAATTTATTCCGCTTTGGTGAGGCCTTGTATCACTTATGCTTGCCCAGTATGGAGCAGTACTTGCGTTACTAATTATGAGATTTTACAAGTTATCCAAAATAAAGCTATTAAAATTGCTTACAATACACAATTTAAAACCAATTTACTTGAAATTCATAAAATAACTAATTTTCCTACTTTACGAAATTATATTCTAAAACTAACTTATAATTTTTATTCTAAGCTAAATCATCATGGTAACAGCTTGGTATCAAACATCGGAATATCCCGTATTACCGACTTGCCTTATATCGATACTTACCGAACGTACCGCTTACCCCATCACTACGTATTGTTCCCACCGAGTGACTACTGGCCACACATACCGACCAGACAAGTGAGACCCGCCGACGCGGCACCTGCTGCCCCGCGTGTCCGCTAGTAAATAGAGGGCGCGGGGGGCGCGGAAGCTCATGCATGTTTCTATTACTGTTCGTGGATCGCATATTATGAGGGTATCTTGAAATTCCTTAATAATAATGATTGCAACAAAGTATAAACACTACCTACATAATGTTTGCACTAGTATACTACTTTGTAATAATACGATCTAATGAAAGTTTTTTTTTTGGTGTCAATTATTAGTTTGTTTATGATAAAAGCAGAAGTAATAAACTTAAAAAGGTGTGTTGTAACCTGAAAGTGTATTGTATAACTCGATGTACTTCGTAACTGTTTTTAAGCTATGTAAGTGTTTAAATAGATTATATTTTAATAAAGGCATTTTGAAAACAAACAGTAAATTATTTTCGATACCCTGTGTCTTATTCCCGTGGCCGTAGAACTTATTGACGGTGCTGTCGCTGTCGCGGGCCTCCGAGGGGCGGAGGGCGGACTCCCCCTTCAGAGACTCTACTGTCGACAGTTTGCGAACGGGCACCCTGGGATCATCTGGAACACAAATTCTTCAATAACGTCTTATGCAGAGCGACGCTTGGATCTGGGACATAAACTACATCAATATCGTCCACTGCTGCGGATGTCAGCCTTCACCACAACGAATCATCACTCTGTCATCATCGGTGCTGACTGCTGCTTAGAAGAGAGAGCTACAGTCTGTCAAGGAAGTCGTGATAAAAAAAAACGATTGCTCTTACAACAATAAATTACTGAGAAACTGAGTACTTTAGGTATCACATCATAGGACGGTGGTATTAGTGGTGCCTCCAAATGTTTCACGACTTTCCTGAAAGGCTGTATAAAATAAAATAAATAGTCATCTTGGTGTTAATGTCCCGGTCGTGCTCTTTCGCACGAGGGCTCGGGGTCCGCCTTGACCATGATCCAGGATTTAGCAGATCACACAATTACTGTGGAGCGACTGCCATCTGACCTCCGTGACCCTGCTACCAGGGGAACCTGATCAGATTGGTACAAGGTTACAGCAACTGAATGTGCAGATTTCATCACGATGGTTTTCCTTCACCGTAAGAGCAACAGTTAGCATTAAACTAGCATACATAACTCAGAAAACAGTCATTGGTACAGCGGTAGTGGGGTCGAACCCTCTTTCTCATCATTTTGGAACGAATCTAGTAGATTATCTCCATAGCAGATTGAGTGACTTCGAGCTTTTTACGAGGAGACGTTAGTTGACAAAAATCTTAGTAAAATCTACAACAATACATTTGCAAACTAACATATTTTTTTCCACGTTCCGTCCGGTTGTATTTCGTAATTTTCGCTTAAATCTTGTGAGTACTGGAAAAAAATGTACATATGGATTTCTTGTTGTTGGGTATGTCGGTAGGTTAACATCGTGGCTGCGCCACAGTAATATAAGCAACCGTCAACCACGCAATAAACCAGTGTGCATACAGCTACCGTTGTTTCACTTCCCAGTCGCATATCCATCAGTGGCGACGAGGATGGGATTGGGACTTGTAAATATAATGTTCCCTCTATCCGGGGACAATAGGGATCCAATGGCACGTTTAAAGAGAGTAACGTCCATAAGCTACGGTAACTTACTGCTTACCATCATGCGAGCCTTCCGTTCGCTTGTTTGTCACCTTAGTGGTATATAACCTAACCAAAAGTTGGATACCCCCAACCAAGTTTACTTAAACTCAAATATTTTCACAGAACCGATTTTAAAGAAACAAAGCTAAGAACCGTTTCGATTGCTAAGCTACGAATAAAACTGGCTTTCAAATAGGGAAAACCGCATTAATAGGTCCATCCGTTAGGAAGCTACGATGCCAAAGACAGACACTCAAAGCCTCAAATACACTGTTACACACGTCAAACTTATTGTTATAAGCCTTCTTTTTCGTCGGGGATTATAAACAATACCGTGCTGCGTTTTCTGGCTAATATTTTTATTAGGACGTTCTCCACTAGGACGTTAGCTGCAGAGGCATCGTACAAGGCGTCTTATGTTTACGAGGCAAAATATCTAGAGTCACTGTAGACTTTAAAATGGGCAGCAGCGTTTTCCATTGTTATATTTATAATACTGCAATCTCCAACTCGCCTGCAAAGCGTTGAGATTATTTCAATAACCTCCCCTTTCGTGGGAGAGGCCCTAAGTCCTGTTGTACTTAAGTGGTCTGTTATGGGCTGTGATGATGACGTCCTCCAACCCGCCTGCCAGACTTGGGAGTTAAAAAGCAAAATCATCCATTACTTAGGGGTGTTACGGGCTGTCACATGAATAGGATCACTTTATAGAATAACCGGATCGACTAGAACTTACCGCTCCGAGGCTGAGGCGTTGTTTGTTGCCAGCACCACGCCGATGAGCTGTTTTCTGTTGATATTCGATGTGTTTTAAAATCTCTGTCTTTCTTACTTTCATCTTAGACATTAACCTTTAAGTACCGACGTGCGGTGTGATAGGCCCCGGTAAGCACTTGACAGGCTAGTTTACCCCTTTCCCCGCGCAACACCGATCCCTGCTTCTAAGTAGCTGCAAGGACAGTGCCTACGTTGACTTCGACGCAGGAAGTGGTGTCGTCACGCGAGCATTTGTTAAGTAATTACGTCTTAAAATTCCGACGCGGTCTCTCAGGCCGCACGTCGGTACTTACGTAACTTTTTTCTTTTATTTATTTGTTAAACTATTACTGTTATTTTTACAAATATTGTTAATTATTAATACTAGGGACTTCAGGTGCATTATAGCATTCAAATATATAGATTTCGCCGGATATGTACAAATAAATCTTATAAAATCCGAGGTTGACGACATAAGGAAAGATTTTTGTCCAGAGCACAATGAGCATGATACGGATACTAGCACTGATGATTCTGATACTTAGGAATTCTACGAAAGGTGGTGTAGGTAGATGAAATAGAAAAGAAGTGCTCTGTATGCACTTGCAACCGCCGATCAAGACGCTGGCCTACCATGACAATTTTGTATGGGATTTTGTAAGTCGTGATGTAGGTATATGTTTCCTACATACTGATAAAGTAGCTTTTATAAAAAAATATGCTCGACAGTTGGTGTTAGAGCACATGAAGCGAACATTTTGTAACCTAATGGTCCCCCATGAATTTTGGATAATTTTGGCAAGAACACTTGATTCTGTTCATCCAGGGACATCCGATGATAAAGCTCAAGAAGTCAATTGTCTTTAATGTCAACCTTAATTTAAAAGAAAATGTTTATATAAATACTATTCGTACAAAAAACACGTTTGTTTACAGTGTGCGAAACATGTGTGCCCTGACTGTGCTTAGAATTCAAGGTGTAGTTTGACTATGGACATTTTTTTCTAAAGAAGGTTTATATACCTACTAATTTTTTTTATAAGAGGTATATAAGTCATAAGTAATAAATACTATTTTTTGTTATTCTGCGAACAATAATTTTTGTGTTTTGAATTTTTACAGCTAATACTCGGATTTTTCCCCAAATGTCAAGCCAAATATTATTATACTCTTATATCTAAAATTGTAATAACTTTGATTTTCTTTCTATACTGTTTTTTTCTTAAAACCATTTCTTTTTCATCATATTGCAAATACAGATATATAAATAATCCCTTTCTCTATAAAACACAACAAAATTTAAGCGGCCACTCAGGCCTCACGTCGGTACTTAAAGGTTAATAAAATTTAAACTAGCCTAAAGTAATTCCTTTCCAAACTATCTTCGTACCAAATTTCATGCAAATACATTTAGCGGTTAACCAGTGACAGCGTAAAAGAGACTTAATTAAAGAACGCTCACTTACAACTAAAGTAAGGTCAATTTAATAGGTCCCATTTGACATCTGTCAATCTTAGTCTCATAGTGAAGTGACTTGTTAATTGAATACCGAGAAATATCGATACAACTTCGAAATCGAATGATTTGGTATTATACTTTTAAAGAAATATGAATAAAAAACAAACTGTTGTAATATTAATTTAATACAAGTAAATAACTGTACATACTTCAATCAAATATCAATCCCTGTGTATATGTAATAATTTATTTTTTAAATGAAATGACATAATTTAGTTTAAAAATCCATTTATTCAGTGGAACTACAGCTATTATCAGTGTCATCATCATCACTACTGTCCGCACTTACAGATATAATCAACTCATTTTCGATGATATTGTCAATTTTAATATCGCGTTCAAAATCACTTTCGATGATTTTCTTTGTTTTTTCAACAACCTTTTTCCAATCTTCTACAGAGACACTGTCACATGCATTTTTTAACAGCGTAAGCATTTTTCCTGTGCTGAAAGGTGGCTCGGTGTTATTTCGTGCTGCATGACCCTTTATTTGTTCCCAAATAAGCTCGATGGCATTATACTGGCAGTGGTAAGGAGGCAATCGAATCACTTCGTGTCCATGCTCTAGGGCTAGTTCGTCGATAACATAGCGTGGCTTGGACGACATAGTTGTATGCACTAAATTCATTAGCTCGACTTTAATAAATTTGGATTAACTTCCACACCATGTCTTTCGAGCCACGAAGCTATTTCATTCTTTTTATTGGCTTGAGTTGGTGGTTTGTCAACCTGTACCGAATGGTAAGGAGCATTGTCCATTATAATTTTTGAGGGGTTTTCTAGGCTAAGAAGTAGTTTTACAAACCATTCTTTAAAAACATCAAAGTTCATTTCTTCGTGATAGTCACCTGTTGATTTGGATGCAAATGCTAGGAGGCAATCTGGAATAAATCCTTGTGAAGCTGAACCCGCATGACATATAATAAGACGGGCTCCTTTTCCTGATGGTACTTTTGATGTTGAGGCTGCTGTATCATCAGTCCACGTCCGTGAGACTGTATGGTTTGCATTTAACCATGATTCGTCAACAAATACAACATTGTCCCAATCTGTAATTTTATTTACTTGCCGCAAGAATGTCAGTCTCTTTAGAACAATATCATAGCGTTCTAGGAGAATTTTCCGCTTGTCTGCCTTTTTAAATCTAAATCCAATTGATTTCAAAACTTTTGACAGTGACGTTCTTCCGCCAGAAAATAAGCCTGCCTCATTTAATGAAATAATTAGTTTCTTCCTTGTAGGATATTCCTTTCTTGAGTAATATCCATAAATGTGGTTGCGAATTGCAGCAGCATCAAAATTGTCAATACCGACAACTTTCTTCTCTCTCTTTCTTTTTTTCGGTGTTCGTAATCTATTCTCTTCCGAGCCTGAGGGTCCATATTTCTCGTTGATAATTTGCGTTACAGTCTTCTTCCCTATTCCTAATGCATCAGCAACACGATCCCTCGTTTGTGTCACAGGCAAAAGAGGCCCACCGTTGGCCGACTCACGTTCGAAATAAGTGTATAATTTTACCACTTGTTCGCGAGCTTGGCTGTTTAAGGTTATTCGTCGTTTAGACATGGTTAAACCAGAACAAAGTCCAAATAATAAGCAATCGGAGTCCAAATGATAGCCAGGTAAACGTTTGCGGAAGATCCGATCAGTAAGAAAAGCCAGTTCAAAAGATAATAAGGGATACACGGAAATGTAGGTTTAAACTGTAGGTTTAAGTGTTGCCAGGAATAAGTTATACTAAATACTATGAGTTTATACTAAATATTATTAAATATTTTAATATAAAGTTATTGCTTAAGTATTCCAGTATAATTGTAATTAAACATATTTCACAAATAAACAATTTATGGTTTTATATTTTTTCGTACACACGTAGGTAAGTCATTACACATACATGAATCATTATATCGATTCAACTAATTCGGTTTTGTCAGGTTTTTTTTGTGGTACATCTCTAGTGATAAAAAAGAAAAAGCGTTAATCGAGCTGACTTTGTAGTGACGTTTAGATTTCATTAAAAAAATAGCTTTGTATTTTACATACATTCAAAATGAATGTCTCTTTAATCAAAACAAATGGTAATAATACCGTTTTCTGTCATCACTATACAATAATTTATGAATTAAACAGAAAATGCTTAATAAATTAATTAAATCTCACTTTTGCAAAAACAAATAATTGAGTACCCGCCGTTACAAGTACACATTGTTGAATTTAAATTAAGTGTCAAATGTGACCTATTAAAATGGCCCTGCTTTAGTGGGAACTATTTTACCAGATAAAAGTGATGCATAGGTATTCTGGTTGTGACGTAACCTCTAGTTTCATCAAATTTTTTCAATCGTGAGGCTGTGCGAATTTATTCAATAATACATATTATATTTTATATTTAGCATAGATTATGTGTAAAGAACAAATATGTTGTAGTAATCGTTTATTTTGATTGGACGAATTATTGACATATTCCTTAAACAATTGGAAAACAAGTCAAGTAGTTGTTTAAAAGTACTAACATCATCAGGTCTGGCAGACATAATCTGCAAAGGAAAATAATAGTTAGAATTACTGTCACTGTAAAGATTTAAGCATTTCGAATTTTTATTTTAGATTCTTTAGCTTGCTACGTCACCAGCATCACCAAGAGAAGTGCTGAAGGGATCAGTTTCCCCAAGCCATTACTGGCAGTGTCACGAGGTTGTGCCCATGTACTTACTACCTAAAAGGGACTGCGCGCTGCTAAGACAAAAGCCGGGCCGAGCGAGAGTCACCATCGATAGTCCTGTGTCCCTTTCTAATATTGCCATCACTGTTGATGCAAATTCAAATTACTTTTAGTACTTAGCGCGGACACCGACCTACCGATCAGGGCCAGGCAGAACCGGACCGTTTGCAATTTGAAGATGATGTTTTCACTGCTACTCGGAAACTATTGTTCCTAGAACACTAGTTCCTAGAGTGAAACAATAGCACTACATATCGGATACATTTCAGATGACAGTGGGTTCCGAGTTATAAAAGATTTAACTTTGACAGCTGTCATACGAAATGTAGACCTCGACGAGTACTATCCTACCTCTTTAGAAACTAATGTTCTAGGACCAATGAGTTCAGAGTTACAAACACATTTAAGTTTGACAGCTGTTACCCGAAATATAGATATCGACGAGTATTATCATATTTCTTTAGGAACTAGTGTTGTAGGACAAATCGTTTCCGAACTCTTTTGTCTGTTTTGTTGAACAAAAAGTCGTAGGTTAATAATTATGGCGACTCGACGTTTGTCGGACAAACGTTCAGTAGATCAAAGGTATTTTGACAACTACTTTTCGGATTGTACGGATTACCCCAAAATAATACCAAATTCACGGTAAAGATATTTCTTCAATAATGGCAACACCAAACATGACACTTGTCATTTTAGAATGACGGTGATTAAGCCAATAATATTGTGTTTACACTGTTAGAAAGCGACACAGGACTATCGATGGTGACTCTCGCTCGGCCCGGCTTTTGTCTTAGCAGCGCGCAGTCCCCTTTGGGTAGTAAGTCCATGGTTGTGCCATGGATACAGACAAATTATACAATAGATATCTGATCTTCATAGTTTATTGCTTTGAAAAGAGTTCCGGTTCCATATTCATACTTTAAATTTGTTCTAGATTATGATTTTACAACATTGTAGAACAGAACGGACATTTGTACGGAGCAATGTACCTAGTAAAGTAGATGACGAAGTTAAGTAATTTAGTAACTTACGGTGGACAGTAAACTTGGCGTTCTAGGCTGAAAACAAAAAATATTTATCAACAAGAGACCACATTATTCTTAGGTTCTGATAAACCTCTCGCGTTTTTATACAGTCTCTCTGCGAACATTGTGAATTTCAACGTACTCTGCAGCAAATTATTCATAGAAACACATAATTACACATAATTGACTTAATGACATTCGGAAATCTATTTCGTCTATTATTCTTTTAGGCATACCCCAACTCCAGTAATTGTCTTTGGTCGCTAGTACGCCATATTTGTTTACCAAATAAGACAAGTCAGATTTTACATAAATAATTTATACTATAATCTATTCGCCGTAAGAAAATAGTGACGATTGCAGGGTAAAGGCGTTTTCACAGTGGACTAAACATTCAAATAATATATATTTCGAAAAATATTAAGTTTAATGTGAAAAATCAATTAATTGTCTCCATTAAATTAAGTCATTAGTAATATGTTTAATCAGTGTCACTAGAATCTTTATTTGTATTTATTATGAAAGAATTTTATTCTGCGGGCTCCATGACGTCATCCAAATTTCACATAACATATTCTTCTTGGATCACTTCTTGGTCGTAGCATTTCTTCTATAGATTAGCATCTATTAAAGTTATAGCGGCATAAAAAAAATATTTTACCTAATTCATCTTGAAAGTTGAGTTATTGCCACCAACATATTTTTTTATTTGGGCCCAAACTCAACCCTATGAGTTTGCAATTGTACGGTGGCGGTCGGAAAATTTTAATACCATTACTTTTAGCAGTTTCATCTACTACATATTTATTATATTCACAGGTCACTGTCGAGGGGCGGGGCTAGGTCGGCGGCAAACGATAAGTAACTATTTTCTTATCGCGAATGGCCTATAGGTATGTACGGCAGAGTAGAATATTGCACCAACACATTCGATTTATGCGTATCGTAAAAGCTATTGATGTCTTAACTAGGAACTCCGTGCATCAGAAGAAGTGGACATTTTGATATAGTAGTGACCGTCGGTGGCCTAAGAGTGCCACCAATGACTGCCTTTTCTAAGATGCGTCTTTTCATTAGTTGTACACTATCGTCATCGTCATGAAACTTGCACATTCAGGCGACTGACTGAATAAGTAACCAGGATCCAATTTGGTCCGATTCCCCTGTTAACAGGGTTACGGAGGTCAGATGGCAGTCGCTCCACTTTCTCGCAGTCGCAGTCGGTCGCATTACCTGATCTGCCTAATCCTGAATCATGGTCAAGGCGGAGAGCACAAAAGGGGCATTAACGCCAAGATGACCACCACATTTTCCTGTAGTACACCCTAGGTAGACCTTATAACCCTAAAGGGTTACGTCCTAGCTGTGGCGGATAATGACGATGACTCTAATTCGTATAAAAGTAAATAAAAGCTTAGTTACCGCGAGGTGTGCGTCATCATTTCTATTTCTGCTTTTCTGTAACAAAGTTATATATTTGAGAAGGGTAAAATACCAGTGTCTGAAGGTACTTTGTCTTTCGGATAAGTAATAGTAACCAGTACATTCGAAGTTTCTGAGAAGTCTTAGTCTAGGACTGTATGCTGGCGAAAATTGCGGGAAATCGCTAGTTAAAAATAAGGCAATGCTTTTCTCAAACCTCTAAAGCCCTTTTCATTTCATGTGGAGACGTGATATTTGCAGCCTGTAAAGAATTAGAAGCAGGTATTACACCAACCACTATTAAAAATCTTAAAACTTATCAAAATCATGCACCATATGACATGTTACTTACAACTTCGTTGACCAGTATGCCTGATGAAGTTTTTATCTGAAAACGATATGTAGATCTGTTCATCGCAAAAGTTAATCTTAAGCCTTTCGGCGCATGGTCCTATAAACGCAAATTACCGTACACGCAAAGGAACATGTTTTTAACAGCAAACTACCAGATACGCAGACGAACAGAATATTTTTTTGCAAATGACCAGTAGATAGGTATTTAATTTATGCGCATAGCACAAGAAACGTAAATTACCATACATATATTTACAACGGCAAACTGCCAGATACGCATAAATCAAAGCATATTGAAATATCTACGCAAATTGACACATATGCTTAATGCCATATACGCAAAATGTCAAATTACACGGGAAGAATTTACCTCAACGCAACTCGCCATTACACAGTTGACCGGTGGTGACCCATAATGGACCAGTAACACACAATGTGATAGTAACCGACAATGGAAAAGTAATATTGGACCGGGGACCCACAAAGTCCCAGCGACCGACTTGACCTACCGACCTACTGTGAAATAATATCCGCGAATCAGCCTGACCCACTGACTTACATTAACTCACTGACCACCTACTCTCTGTGGCATTCTGTGTGAGTGTCATTTTGCGTATAAATCATTCTGCGTATCATTTTACATGTGTGTTGTGTTGCGTGAGTGTCATTTGCGTATCTGGCCTCTTGTGTGTGTGGTCCTTTGCGTTTATGGTCTAATGCGTCGAAAGGATCTTATGGAGATTAGATTTCCATACTAAAATTTATCGATTCTTTCATTTGTTTGAGTGTTCAGTAATTGAATTATGGTTTATATTCTTTGGAAATGTATCCAACGGTGCTCAAAATGGGTTTCTTTAGGTTAATGATGTGTAATAAAGTAGTAAAATCGAAAAAAACATAAATCGCCGCTGGATATTGTTTTGTGATTTCATTATTTTTATTTATTTATTTATTTAACATTAATTGTGCACAATAAATAGTATACAAAATTAACATACAGATAAGATCACAACAGGTACAGCTTATTTCTAAAAAAATATCTTTCAGCCGACCAACACAAGAGAGAGAGCAAAATCGAGACGCAGATGGCGTGCACCTTAAATTTACGTATCTACTATATACCTACATAAATTATTTAACAACGAAATATAAATACATACACAATACATAATAGTATATAATACATACACATATACATACACACAAATATAAAGAATATAAATATATACATATACATATACAGGGTGTTTCGCCATGCACTGTACAAACTTTAGGGGTGGATTCTACACTCAAATATACATAATAAAAAAATACTTTAAAAATTCCAAGCTCAATAGTTTAGAAATGGCAAACTTTTTTATTTTATTGTGTTTGATTTTTGGAGGTGTGCATTAAAAAAACAATATCACAAAAAGTTGAAATCATATTCACTTAAAAAAAAGTTTCTAAAAAAGGTGAAACTAGTCGCAAGTAAATAACAATCAGTAAAGTAGCCAAAAATTCGAACATCAATAAGAAAAAAAAGAAATATGTCGGTTTTCAACACCAAAAATGACGAAAAAAACACAAAGTAACCAATTTACTACGTAAATTCCACTATTAAGATGCTTGTTTTATAACTTCTTTCAAAACTGTTTGAGCTGTTCTAAAAAATGATACCAAAACCGTAACTCTATGTCTACGGGGTTATGAGTTATTGTTGGATGAAAACAGGGTCTGTGTGGACGCTGGATGCACATTGAAGAAAAATTATTTTAATGATAGCATAAGGGTGAAAAAATACAAACGAAAATATGTAAGAAAAATCAGTTTTATTCAAATTAAGCTAAATTTAAAGGGCAGATCCCAGTCTGTTGTCCCGTTCGCTCCAGGAGGTGGCCATTTGGGCTACTGGCTGCCTCCAGAATGGAGGAGGCCACTTTGAGCAATTGTTGTAAAATTATTTAGCTTAATTTTAATAAATGTCGTCTGTGACTTTAAGAAGCGCGGTAACAGTGCTGTGACCAGAGCGGAAACCAGACTGATAAGGTGATAATAAGTTATTAGATAAAATAAAATGTGTTAGTTGCTCGTGGGCAATATGCTCAAGGACTTTGGAGAGGAATGGTAAAATTGAGATGGGCCGAAAGTGGGTAGGAGATGAGGGACTGGTAATCTTGGGGAGAGGAATGACGTTAGCATGTTTCCACACTGTGGGGAATGAGCTATTTTCCAAGGAGAAATTAAAAATATGTGTTAGTATAGGTAATAGCTCAGGAAGGAGAAGTGAGATCATACGGGATGATAAGCAATCATAACCCACGGCAGTAGATGTTATAGATAAAATGTGTTTTTATGACATCCTCCCCACTTACAACGTTAAAACAGAAAGAGCTACAAACTGGCAAAGGTTGGGCAGCGATATTAGATATGGTTTTGGCCTTACGAACGCTATCGACTACAATAGGTGGGACAGAGAAGTGGTCATTAAGGAAGTTTAAATCTACAGACCTCTCGAAAGAGTCAGGTGATTTACCAATGCCAAGTGATCTTAAAAATCTCCAGGCCTGTGTCGAGTCAGAACTACTAATAGAATTATTAATGTAGCGTCTTCTAGCATCCCTACACAAACGACTGCAACTGTTTCAAAGATATTTGTAGCGAGCTAAGTTAATATTTGTGGGACAACTACGGAAACGATTCTTTGCGCGATCACGCCTGCCATCATTTGCTTAATATCTGGGGTTAACCACGGAGCAGGTGTATGTCTCATTTTTACCTTTTTTAAAGGAGCATGAGCATCATACAGATTAATAATCTTTTTATTAAAAACGTTCACCTTCTCATCAATGAGATCAGTGTCGGTAATAGGGGCCCAGTCAATTGCAGAAGCATCCCTACTCAACGCCTCCAAATTTACATCCTTGAAGCTACGCAATAGAAGGAATTTCGATTTTTGTCTGGAAGGACGAATTTTGTAGGAGAGGTAGATAAGGTCATGATAAGTAAAATTTGCCGGAAATTGACCGTGTGATGCTATGTGATCAAGAGAAGAACTGATCATTAGGTCTAAGAGTGAAGGTGTACAGTTTGGTGAATGATGTGTAGCAGAAAGGGGAAGGATATGAAGGTCGACCGAGGACAAGAGATTTCGCAGTTTCTGGGCACGGGAGTTGTTTTTAAGGAGGCATACATTGAAGTCACCAAGTAAAACAATGTGTTCATAATTTGGGCGAAGAGTTGGATTTTTCTTTTTCATTGCTTTGTTTTATATTATTAACATGTTGAAATCCATTTCACGCTCATTTGGGTACATTTACTAACGGCCAATTTCACAAACATACATTTAAAACGTCAAACCTTTATAAGAATGGATAAATAAGGTTACTTAAAAATAATATGAGAAACGTTCCCACTTAACATTAAAAGTTCGATTGCATAATTGAATTACATGAAAAAAGTATAAGCGGATCCTGGTATAAGCCGCGATTGACGCTAGGCTGGAGATGATCATGATATCATGACAAAAGTGAAAGGCGCTATAATCTAGAAAACGGAATTAACATACTTTCTTGCATGCTCCGGATTTTACGAGATATACAAACACTTGTGGTTCACGATAATGAAATCATGTAGGTCAATAACTACTAATAAGCACAAATAATAATAACCATCTTGGCGTTTGTGTCCCGGTTGTGCTCTCACGCATGAGGGCCCGCAGTCCGCCATGACCATGATCCAAGATTTGGCAAATCAAAATGGCTAGATACTAATATATATGATTCAAAAAGAAACTTGTGATCACCTCCAGAGGTCGAAAGGACGGTGCTGATTTATTTTGTGGGTACCTCTTGTTGTCCATGTCGTAGTCAGTAGAAATACGAAAGTCTGGTTTGTAATCGTCGATCGAGACTTGAGGTTTTGGCGGATCCGGTCTGTTAAGCTGCGACGTAATATTAAAAATGAATTACTCTTACGTAACATTACTATACTTATTTAAGTATAGGAGGCAAGTCGATCTGAATGGAAGGCGTTGGGAGAGACCTATGTTCAACAGTGAATATCTTGCGACTGAGAGACGAAGATGATGATGATGATGATATTAATCGAGCAGATAGCTGTAGCAACATATAGAAAAATGAAGCGGTCGATCATTAGCATTAAGTTTCATGAAACAAAATACCTACAGAACCGAGGCTACAAGGGGACTTAAATATAAAGTAACGATAAAAAAGAAAGATTCCGCCTGGACAATGTGTGCTTCGCCGTACATACAGACAGGGCTGTCTAAGGGGGGCCTGACTCTTGATAATAAAGTCTTGAAAGTTCAGTCCTTATAATTCAAAATTTTACCCCATGAATCGCCAGGCCGACGCCTGGCGAACAACGTTATAGTGGCAAACAATCTCTTACTTTGGCCAGCAGCATTTCTGTTTAGTATTTTCAAAACTGCTATCTCCAACTCACTTGCTAAACATGGAGATCATACTAGGCTCAAGATGGAGGCTAAGCTCAAGTCCGCCAGTGAAATTTTCTGGGTAATTAATACGTTAAGCTAAGAACTACAATAGAATCCATAGTTAATAAGTCCATAGTCTCTGCCTACCCCACCTGTGGGACACAGGCGTGAGCTTTTTGTATGTATGTATGTTAAAAAGCTGAACAGTGGCCTTCTGTAAGTTGTTATTATAGCATTTTCTCCAGTTTTATACTGATAAAATTCTAGGTTCCATACAAACTTTTTACTTGTCGCAGTACCTGTGCCTGACCCTTGTGGGGAGGCTCGGGCATATTTCGTTGGATAGTCGATAGCGTGCGATAGTCTGCTTGTAACTGGGACCATAAGTCCAGCACGCCGACCGCGCCTTCAGGGTTGGCTTTTGCGCCCTTCCTTCCTCCGAGCACCAGCACCGAGTCATGGCGCGCAGCTTCGCAAACCTGCGCATGTGTATCTAACTCACAATCAAGGGTGGCGGGTAGCAAGAAGTGCGCGTGCCCAAAATATTGATTGTATTAGAAGGTAGGAAGGAATAAAAGGAAAAAAAGATTGACGATTGAAAATTATTAGTCACAAAATATCTTCTTTTTCTTCCCAACGGTTAATTCTGGTTCAGTGGCCAGCGGAAAATTAATCTGCCACGTCCGCTCTTCTACTAGGAAAGCGGTTTCCTATTAGAATTCTTCATTAAAATTTCTGATATTTTGGCATTTATGTGCGGCGGCTACCTCTGACCCGTACAACTGATTCTGATTCGTTCGTCTGTCAGCAGGCAATCGCGTGTAGGTGAGGTTAGGTTGGGTCCAGAGGATGCTGGTAGGGCCCCCTAATCACTACTTATAAATTTATGATGAATGTAATTAAAGATAGGTAGGTATATGATGTATATTAACCAATGGCAGAGACATGTCAGTGCGGCAGTTTATGTTGTTCAGGGCCTCGCGCAACGACAGCGAACCCTTCGCAAACACCTTTTGTGGGACACTCATCTCGCAGATCTGGACCGCCATGCTGTCCTGCGTCGACGCAGATGCGAAACGTATTAGTCAACGCAATCATCTCATCGTCATCTTCAGGATCATTAATTCCTTCGGTCGTAATAATCGATATATGCTGCCTGGACCAAGTATCCTTACTGTAATTACCAATTACCTGATCTGCCTATTTCTGGATTATGGAGAGTACAACCGGAATATTGACGGTAAGATGATGACTAAAATTCTTTCTATCTAGACTGTCATGCCTGTGGCCTCCACCGGGATGGGTGGACCACCCCCTCATCTATTTGTCTTTTGCAAGTGACAATGCAGCATTGTTGTGTTCCGGTTTGAAGGATAAGGTAGCCAGCGCAATACAGGCATGAAGCATTTTAGGTAGTGACAACTCACCTGCGGATGCGCTTTTTTGTCTACATTGAAACCCAAGTGCACGAATAGTTGCGGATGACATGGGTGACAGTTACTGCTTACCATCATGTGGCCCTATCTGCTCGTTTGTCACTATGTAGCATAAAAAAAACGTATTCCTAAACCACCATTACGCCATTCCTCAGTCAAGATCAACTACAACAAAAGATTATTTGATAAAATGATGTAGTGACGGACTTAATCGATCTTCAAAAGCCCATATGGAAGGAGTCCGTTCAGAAGCGACATAAGCGAAGACTTTTAGTGTCGGAGGCCAAGATCCTCTTTGGATCGCAGAGCCAGAGTAGTAAGAGTGTAGTTATCATTGTTTATCTGTACCTACAGTAGTCATGATCACAACTCACATATTTCATGTAGTCCAGGAAATCGCTGGTGAGCTTCACCTCGTACTCGGAGGTAACATCGAAGCGCGTCACGCGTCCCGGCGGAAGCCGCGTCATCGTCACGCTGTGGTCGTAGAACTGCCACTTCAGCACCAGCTCCAGGGCGCGCGAGTTAATCACGGCCTGCGTTGTAGCGTTGGCAATCAGCCTTTTTTACTACATTTGAGCGCCATCTTACTTGATGGTAAGCAAGGATATTGATGAACCTTGAAGGAGTCCAGGTTGTACTGTTCGGGTAACACATTAGCAGGCAAAACGTTTCATTCCTTAGCTGTTATATTAGAAAGGTCGAGCAGTCGAGCTAGAGCGGCTTGTGAGGCAGCTCTTCTTAGGATCATCCTTTGTCCTGTTAGCCCACGGCTATGTGACCGCTAGTTATTTAAAACCAAAGACACTTTATATATTGATTCGTCTCCCTTGAGCCACTCCATTGATAGAAGCCGGTGTGAATAAGAACGTGTGTGAAAAGTGTTTTTCAAAAGTTAGTTTTTGTACCTATCAAAATGAACTTACTTTATTTTTTAGAAGATAATTTGTGACCCGCAGTTGGTTGAGGCTAGGCTGCAGAGCCTCGAACATCGGCGTAGGGTTGCGCGTCTGTCGGTCTTCTACAGGTTACATTTCGGAGAGTGTGCGAAGCAGCTGCACGACCTCATTCCGCCGGCCCCTTTCCGCCATCGGGAGACACGATCCGGGCGAGCGCTTCATCCTTATGTCGTGGATATTCCAGCTATCCGCACGAGCCGCTTTGGCTCGACCTTTATAATGCGTACGGCTAAGGAGTGGAACGCGTTGCCTGCGAGTGTGTTTCCTGATCAATATAATCTGGATGCCTTCAAGGCTGGAGTGAATAGGCTGTTCCAAGACGGGCATGCTCCATCTTCGACCGCATCGTCACTTACCAACATGTGAGATGGCGGTCAAATGCTTGCCTTGTATAAAATTAAAAAAAAAAAAAGAACTCATTGACTCTGTGGAAAAGATGTGGAAGGAAAAAAAAAACGGAGCAAATAAATGATTATAATTCTAATTCTAAAAGTCCCTAAACTGTTGGCATCGGTATTAGAACGACTCTGTCAAATTTGATATGGCCACAGTGACACACATACGGGATGCACTGACTTAATTCTGCCATAAAGAAATAATGCCCCGATGTCGTGTTCCGGCTTAAAGGAAACATACTGGCATTACTGATTCTTGAGGTTTGGGACTTTTGGAGTAGCGAGTACAGCCAGTATGCCACTGTGTTTCTTTTCTACATAAAACCTTCACTGCTTATAGACGTTATAGTTATGTTATGGCCGATAGTCATAGCTTTCCTTCAGGTAAGCTATCTGATCGCTTTGTCACTTATGACTGTGCAAAAAATACTTGAAACTACTGTGTTCTGCTCCATTGTAAGCCTATTATCTAAATCGATTACGAAGAAACTACCTCGTCCGACAATACGAGACTTCCGATGTGCAGCTTGAAGACGCAGATCGGTGTGTGCTTGTCGCTGAGGCATGGCTTGGCATCGGTTGTGCGCAATTCGATTGGGCTCGGACAGGACTCAACCATCGCCGAGGCATCCTTCGTCTCCACAGTCTATGTGGTAAAGTATTGGACAAGTAATGAGACGAGATCAAAAATCAGAGTAGGCCACACCTATCTCAAAGGCTGGAACGTCTCCGCTACTGTATACGGAGTGTTGCGAATGTCTGGAAGCCGCGCCGACTTTCCGGGTGTTGTGCATGTCTAGAGGGCGCGGCGACTCTCGGGATGTTGCGAATGTTTAGAAGCGGTGGTGATTGGGTGACCTGCTTGCTCGTTTGCCTCAGTCTATTATAAAAAAGCGTGGTGTGGGAAGGGGGTTGGGGCACTATATCTCGTTCGACTTACGGGTCTTCTTATTGTCGGCTATTACCACGCGTATCCCGTGTATAACCCTTTTTTACATATCAATAATTATCAGAAATTTGCATAGTTTCATCGAAATCGGTTCAGGGTGGAACATGATATTCCAGTATAAGTAGATTTAATCACAATAGTCGGGCGGGTGTTGGAATGTAACGTACGTTGTGCCTGTAGAGCTAGAGGCTGTAAACCAAGACAAACTCACTTCATGTTTCCAACCCAGGATCCCTGTCAATCACTCAGGAGAAAAGACGTCTTCACTAGCTAAGATTATTTTATAATATGTTTACTTATATGTTAAAAGAAATTTAAATAATAAAAATTAATTTAAAAAAACTTTAATGCATATCAACTGCAACCTTATATTTTTACTTTATTTTGTTTATACATATTAAACTACTCGAATTATAACTGAACTAGCATTGATTCTTAGCGTAGATAATGAATACACTACAGTCATGAAATCTTGAAAAAGCCTTAAGTTTATTAATACTTTGAAGACAATTGTTTAATTCTAAATACTAAAACTGTATCTCAATGTTATGGAATTAATAACAATGACACTAATAATACAGCAAAAATGAACTTAATTGTTTGAATAAAAATACCATGAGTAGGTAAGTGTTAGGCTACTTGACAACGGCTGGCGTTACCTGGCTATTCATGCTCTGTAAAAAGAGAACAACAATATGTAGGTAAAATAGAATAACCAATATCTCATAAATTAAACAATAATTTTATTTAATAGACTACAAATGCTTCCTGCTGCTTTCCATCAGGCAGGCCGTAAGCTTATTTGCCCGTAGTAGTGTAAAAAAGAAAAAAGTGGTACTTAAAAGCAACGAAAAAGAAATGCATAACACACAAATAAATATTTCCGTTGTCTCCTACAAGAGATGACCATCTTCATTGCTACACAATCTCATCAAAGTTATCAAACTAAAGTTAGCACTGTACATACCACGCGCCACTGATCCATCAGCATCCGGCGGCAGCGTGACAACTCGTCGTTTATGGACTTCAGAGTAGCCTCCATTTTCTGGGCCACTCTTTCATCAGAGCTATAACAAACAAATCAAGTCATCATTAACCCACTAGGTGGGGTCGGCACAATATGTCTCATTTTCCATTTAACCCTGTAACTTGTCATTTCGATACTCAATCCTTTCAGCCGCATGCATGTCATAATTCACCCAGTCCAGCCATCTTTTCTTAGGTCGGCTTCTACTGAAGTGGATGAACTACACCTTCATATTCATCACCTTCCCTGTCATATGACTTTCATCCCTCCGTATTACATACATGTCCATACCATATCTTTCCGTCATTGCCGAAACTTTTTATTTATACCTTTCAGGTGGCAAACAAGCTTTCGCGAAATCCGTCAGCTGACTCAGTACCACTTGTGAGAAAGGTATAATCGACTTTCAAATCTTAACACTCACATGAAGTATGTAGATACCGACTTATCTTTCATCCGTGGCTTTGGTTGCCCAACATTCAGATACATACTATACAACAGATCTAAAGACTGTCTTGTAGATTTTCCCTTGAAGATGCTGATTGCATATTGTTGCCGAGACCTGCCGCCCGTTAATCCATCCATCATTTATTATACTCTTCAAGTCATGGTCAATATTGCCATGATTGTGGAACAATGACCCGAGGTACCGGAACTCGGTCTGGTAGGGATACACCATTTAAGGACAACCCCAGGATCAGCCACTTAAGTAGCAGAACAATTGTTCGGTAATTTTTTCAGTTCTTTATTTTGATACTCTCCAATTACTTCTGCCATTTTCCCAGCCAGTCTGGACCTCGAGTTCAATTTCCCTGACAAGAGCAGTGTCATCGGGGGAAAGCAATAAATATGAAATGAAAAACAATATGGCTTGGCATAGAAACTAATTAAATATAAATTGTTCAACTCACGATGCCCTGGGTATTTTGTTGATGGAACGTGGCTTCCGATCTGTGAAAACATTTTTCTGGTTAACATATAATTATGTTCCCTTCTGTGAGAAGTATTTCATAGTACTTTTACATTTCCATACATCTATCACTATCACACACATATGGTATTCTTATGCCCGTCAACAGGTGGCATAAAATAGAGAGATTTCTCTACATCCAAAAATAACCGACCTGTTGCTACTAAAGAGTGTCGACAGTTCGGTACTATATTGCTATCGGACTACCGCCACTGAACCAACCGGACTACTGCTACTACTAGGAGAAATGACAATATTGCCACGGTCTTGACACCATCTTTCCATTTTTCCACATTAATCATATTATGACCATGGACCGTTCTTTTTCAGTTTTAATGCCGCTTACAATTTTTTGTTGTTATACAAGTACCACCTAGTTCGCAACATTATCATACATATCTATGGATAGGAACGCTTTGCCTGCCAATATGTTCCCCGATTACATCCTGCACTCTTTCCTGCCAGAGTGAATAGGTTGTTTCGAAGCAGGTATGGTCCATTTTCGGCCACATCGTCACTGTGAGGACCCTGTCAAATGCCTGTTCAGTTTTTTTTATACCACTAAGTTGGCAGACAAGCTTACAGCCTGCCTTTTGCAAAACCCGGGGTATCACTCACGTGCTACCAAAGAACCTCATGTTGTACTCTCCAGGGAAAACCTCACCAGGGAGCTCAGTATCGGTATTAAGTAAAACAAGTCACCTTTTTCATCCCATCTATCGGTGGGTACTTCACCCTCGCTTAGGGGACCGTATTCCGAGGGCATGGTAGCGGTGTCCCGGTACGTCGGCGTTCTACCGCGCTCTCCCGGCGACAGTGGCGCTTGCGTCGGCCAGCTGCTGGTCGTTGCTGTCACTATATAACATTGTCATTATTAACATACTAGCTTTTGCCCGCGACTTCGTCAGTGTGGGAATCGTTTTTAGGGCAGTTTCTTTTTTCCCGAGCGGCCATTTTGAATTACCTCCCTAATGTATACAAGTACTACGGAGAGCTCAAGCAAGAATTAGATGAAACATGGCCTAGATCATGTTGGACCCCAATCTACCAAACTGTGAAAACCCCATCAAGATCCATTTGGTGCTGTATCTATATTTCTTATAGTTAAGCTGGTCTACTATGGTTCTACATCAGATGTTCCAGTTTCCTAAATCTATTATACCCTTTATGTTGCCCAGGCATAATAGATGCACAACAAAAAAGTTTCATTCAAATGCGTCCAGTAGTTCCGGAGATTAGTGTGTACAGACAAACAAACAGACAAAAAATTATTCTATTACAATTTCTTCATCGCTCTAAATTATTTTTTGTCAATATATTAAATGTACCTACAGACACACTTTTTACTGTTTTATTATACCTGTATAACTATGTAATACCTGGATAACATAGTCAGCTGTGTTTTGCCAGTTAGCCAGCTAAGCCAGCATTCTATAATTTGGCTACGACATATACCTACTCAAACAACATCAGCCATATCAGATGACGTAACTACACTACGTTAGATAGATGGATCCTGGCAGCAGAAAATCGAACAGAGTAAAATATTTGGAAGATAATATATATCTTCCGAGTATTTCACTCTCTCCATTAGAGGAAGTCCAATAAATACCTGAAAATAGAATCACATAGACAACTTACTCTCCTTTTCTGACGGTAAGTCAGTCATTGAAGATATTTCATTGTCTGTGTTGTAATCAGAGCCTTTCACTACTTCCGCTTCTCCCTTCAATATGTAAGTTTGCGGCTGTTTCTGAACAACGGTCCGCTGTCTGGGAGTTGTTTTGAAGTAAGTTTTATCATCGCGCGACCAGCTCCGCTGATATTTCTTTGTCGCCGGGTAGTTATCGTAGTTAACGTCCGCTTTAGGATGTATTCGAGGTACAATGTTAGCTACGGATAATTCGTCATACAATTTATGTTTCCCATCAAACTCCCATCTATGCTGTAATATGTGACTTTTATTAGATGTGTTCATAGGTCTTTGTTCTTGTAGTGTTTCATTAGATTGGCCAATAAGGCTGCATTGACGTGACGCGTTTTTGACAGGTGACCCTTGTTCGGTTTCTTGATACTGAAACTGTTGGTTGTTATTGTTACCAGTGATCGGAATCAGGGGACTTATATTATCAAAACTATGGATATGCCGTAAAACGTGTGGTAACGGTACGTTTCCGCTTTTTAATTAATCTTTGTGTTTGTCACACGTTTTTTTTGGAAAAAGTGTGGTGGTTGTGGGCAGAGTTAAATAGCACCAATTCGTTTTCACTCGTGGGTGTCGTACAAGGCGGCTAATGTTTTTGAGGCAAAAGATCTAGAGTCTCCGTAGGCTGGAAAATGGGCAGCAGAGCTTGTCATTGTAATATTTATAGTATTGCGATCTCCAACCCGTCTGCAAAGATATTGTCTTAATAACCTCCCCTTTCGTGAGTCATGCAGTGGACTGTTATGGGATGTGATGATGATGATGGCTTTGGAAAAAGGAAACATAAAAGACAATTCAAAGTCGCCATATCTAACCAAGAAGCCGCAAATGTTGCTTCCAAGTTGGTAGAGGAAGTAATATGCCTATTTAGTGTGCCCTTGGAAATCGACTCGGACCAGGGCAGAAACTTCGAATTACAGATATTTCAGGAAGTCTGCAAGATCTTGGATATGCACAAGACAAAGACTACGCCATATCCACGCCACGTCATCCCCAGTCTGACAGAATGGTGGAACGATTTAATCAGACCCTGGAGAGGCACCTGGCAATATTGGTACTGTAACGTGTGTCCTCGGGCAGGCCCTAGGTTAGGACGGATCCCAAGACAGGTAGGCGTTCGGAGGCCTCATATCTGGATGGGACAACCACCAGAGAGACTGGGACAAATATATACGCCCATTTACGTTAACCATTACTGTATTGTAAGCTGTACTGTATTTTAGACTGTGAGGGGTCCGTAGGTTATCTTACGTCATTGAATACAAGAATTCCACTTTGTAGCGATAGAAGAGATTTAGGAGGCCCATAAAACGTTGATCTGCACGTGCGCAGTTTTGTGCCAGCTTGCCAAACGTCAACTTTTTTTGGGATAGTACTTACTCATCCTCTTGTGTGGGTTGTTTAAGTAAAAAAGAAACCAGTCTGCCTCACATCCTCTTGGCAGTTTCGCTAGTCAGCTACATAAGAATCACCAAAAAGAAAAATAACTTTATACGCTACAAAGTAAAAATTTTCTTGTACCCGATGACGTAGGATAACCTACGGGGCCCTCGCAACAACCAGTCTAAAACAACAAGGTATGTAAAATGACTACAAATTGCGTTTCTATCTAATATAGGTACTAGATACATTTTTTTTTTATTTTATAATAAAAACAAAAACCGGAAATGGTACCGAACCCGTAAGTTCAAGGGCATATCCATAGTCTGATAATGTTAGCCCTCTGATACCGATAACGTATTATTACACAAAATTATTGTGCATTTTAGAAGACGGCCTGAAAGCTTTCTTATAGTGTACCGTTGTGGTACATCTGACGGAATAGTTTTAATGTTGCCAGGATTAGCTGATACAATAACCTGGTAAAGCGGTAACTTTTGCTCAGAATCTCTAAGTACCATTCACACAAGGTTTCCCGAATCGTAGATTGCTGTTACTATGAGAACTATTTCATGCTACTCAGTGATAAATGAGCAGTCGCCGCATCTGTTGGGAAACGGGTAGCGGCAGTTGGGGGATGGGTGACAGGTTTAATATAGTAAAATTTTAATTATTTGTAATTATAGTTGTAATATTGTAATTAAAATAAAATAATCATCTTGGCGTTAATGTGATCCAGGTTTGGCAGATCAGGTAATTACAGTGGAGCAATCTAACCTGTGTGATCCTGTTAACAAGGGAACCAGATTGGGTCATGATTACACATTCAATCGCCTGAATGTGCAGGTTTCATCACGATATATTCGTATTCAACTAATGTACATAACTCAGAAAAGAGTCATTGGTACAGGGCAGCAGTGGGATTAGACCCGCTACCTCCCGCTTACGAGTTGGAAACCTTAGCCACTCGGCTATCGACGCTCTAGTCCTTGTAACTAATTGTAATTATAGTAACAGTGTTGGAATGAGTGACTATGAATAATAAGATGATAATATGCCTCTTGTCCGTTTTGTGCTAACCGCTTTATCCTTTAAACCGGAACGCAACAATGCACAAGATGTTGCTTGCTAAGCTGACAGGACTCAAAATAATATCTTAATATCGTTCAAAGCGAAATGTGCATTTGATGTTGCTTGGCGACAAAAATAGCATCATGAATGACACCCACGACGCACCCACAACTTCGCTCAGTTTGAGTTACATGAAGCTATTAAAAACGCCACATGAAATTAACCAAATGAAACTTACATTGAAATTCATTGACTCAGGCAAGAAATATTGTTTGTAGTTTTCGGATTCTTTGATCTCTGGCTGGTTCTGAACAGGTACTCGTGGTTGCTTGGCGACTTCATGGTGAACAGTTTGCTTGAATTGGTTAGTTACAGAGGAACGATATACTGATTTGTTTTGTTGGGCATTTTTAACGGTGCTTTGACCTGTGGATTAACCGTTTTCATAAAACAATAGTATTTTTCCAAACCTTTGTGCGCAGACGAAATATTTCATCTGAATATTTATGTACTACAATATTATCGGTAGCCAATAAATGAAGAGATGGCGAACGTCCAGATACTTTCTCTTAAATGCAAGTACTTTAGGAGTTTGGGCGGTATTTTGTGACGCTGTTTTCTGCGACCATTAAAGGTACAAAAATTTGTAACAAGGTTAAACTTGACTCAAAATGAAGATCATTTTAGGCAGTTTTAATTTTAAGTAGAATAATTGTCATAACATTTATAATCTATCAACATTATAAACTTTTTTTTTAGATTTTGTCATGGAACATAATTCGTAAATACCATCACATCATTCTTTGACCTGTCCTGAAGACAAGCATTGGTCTGCTAAAGCTTCTAATGGAACCTAAGTGACTGGTACATCCCACCTGATGGAACTTTTATACCTATCATAGTGTACCTATCCGAAACCCGTACCCCTACGGTACCCTGTGGACGTACAGTGACGATCATAAGACGAGTACCACAGGCTGCCCTCGGGCGCTGGCTGCACGCGCAATGCTTGAATTTATTCGCCGCGGTGGAGGTGGCGAGGAACCGCGTGCCGCTGCACGACTGGAACACGGCGGCGCCGGACCGCTCCGTGGCAGGACACCGACACACGCGCGCTGATTGCTCGCACACATCTAGCAGGGATACAAGGATGGGGGGTTGGAAGCAAGGGTATAAAGGACTAAGAACATTATCTTGTATCTACAATGATCAAACAAAGAATGCAAATATACTACAAATAATAATTGAATGATACATGCGTACATTAATTTATATTATTATTGTAAGCCCAAGTCCCACTGCAGAGCAAAAAAAGGCCTCCCGGGACGGCTCAAATACTAGGCTCGATCAAAAAGTAGTAAGAATGACATATACATATACATATACTGATAAACACATTACCCTCCTTTGCGTAAGATTCATCGCGATTTGGTGGAGACTTTAGGTGAGTCTGCTCCGACATATTCTACTGTGGCAAGGTGGTCAGTTCAATTCAAGACTGGAAGAACATCGACAGACGATGAGCACCGGCGCTCGGGTCGGCCATCGACGTTAGTAATACAGGAAAACGTAGAAAAAGTCGAATAAAATATTCTAGATCGTCGAGTTACAAACTACAGTGCATTATTTATTGCAGAAGACCGGCATTACTTATAGCAGTGTATATCAATATTAAAGAATCATTGAAATATGAGAAAAGTCTCCGCGCTTTGGGTACCCAGAATGTTAACGGAAAATCATAAGAAACACAAACTCGATTTTTTAAAGCGCTGGTTGGACAGATTTCAAGTAGATCCCGATGATTTCTTGGCTCGATTTGTTAAAATGGATGAAACATGGGTTCACAATTTTTATCTAGAAACCAAACAATAATCTTTACAGTGAAAAAGATCATCCTCACCGACTCAAACCAAAGGCAATAGCCGGGTTTTTATACTATGCTTGACTTTCTATCAAAAGTTCAGGTGTTTTTTTTTTGTGATACGTGTCATAGGCAAAGCTTTTTTTCCAAAATACCTGTATTTTTTAAAAACTCAACAATATATCAGAAATTCAATCGGCCAATATCGAGAAAAAATAAGAAAACTTAAATATTAAAAAAAAGCATTAGAAACCTGTCAACTTTAAGCAGCACATAAAAAAAAATAATGATAGAAAGGCAAAAATAGTTTTGAAACCCGGCTACAGCCACAGCATCAGCAGGTAAAATCATGACCTCTATTTTTTGGGATTCCGTGAGAGTATTACTATACTTTGTCTTTAGGATGATATTTGGAGGATTGACAGTTCAGAGTAGGATTGGGGTAGTATAAAATCGTTTATCTACACTCATAGCGTAATGTTCCAATTACATATTGGAAAACAGTTGTTTAAGGATACACTTTTTTCACGCCAGTCTATAACATTTTAAAAAAATATTTTTCGATACAGCATTTTCCATACAATTTTCATTACAGCTGTATCGAAAAATAACTTTTTAATCACACTTTTCTTTTTTAAATTTTTGTCTGGCGCCGGGACACGGCGAAATGTAGGCTGAATACCTAAATATCTTTAAAAAATTCAAAATTTCCTGTTTATATTTGTGATCAGTTCATAGTCTGTGTTTGTGATTGTGTGCATTTGGAATTGTTTTCCCGCTAAACAGAATATTTTTTCTAACTGTTGTAATTTGTGATTGTAAAAGTTTTTTCTTATTTGAAGCAAATAAATAGATAAATGTGAAAGTTGTGAAGTGAAATTTCCGCGGCTTAATATCCTTGACGCGTAGATACAACAGAACTGACTCACAGTTACTTCCAGCAAAGTTGAAAAAATTATAGGTACGAAATTTTAACATGAAAATATGAGTGTAGATAAAGTAGTGTATGCAACTGCATATAATTAGGTATTAAAACACTCGTGTCAAACTATTATCATACTCGGCTACGCCTCGTATGATAAACAGACACTCATGTTTTGCCAGTTGCATAAACTACTATTATGATTTTATTCGATTATCGATTATCATTCTCATAGAACTTGAAATCGATAGTTGCATGGTTATGCTGTGTGTATTCTACAAAACAAAAATTATTTTTCCTTTTGAATTAATAATTTTTTAATACAACATTAAATCCTTTTCACAACGACGATTTCAACACGTGCATATTTATATTTGGTCAGCCGCTGTTGTGAAAGGTCTTATAGAGTGAAATCCAAACAAGAAATAAGAATTTAGTTACAAAAACTAATATAATTATCATAATGTTAATTTTAAATGTTCGATTATTTTATTTGAATACCGATTTCTTTTTGTCTGTTGTTATTCGTTATTCGTGGCACTTCACTAAAGGGGCGGTATCTGTCTATGAAGTACGACATTATCCGTTGTACATTTCATCGAAAAAAAAAACACGACACACTATGTGATGAACATATGCACTAAATTGACTAGTACTTTTACTCAGGTAATACGTAATAAATTAAGCATAATTGTAACGTTTTGTTTATGGACCGTAAGGCATATGTGACGGGGAGCAATGTGACGTTTAGGTATCAAAAAGTCTTACCCATTCAAGTGGAGAGGGTCATAGAGAAGCTGAGTTCAAATAAGTTCCCGGGGATAGATGGAATCAGAATGCGAGATGTGAAATACATTAAAAAACAAATTAGTCCCGTGCTTGCTAAGTTCGTGAATTTGTGTGCACAAGCGGGCTTATATCCGTCAGAGTTAAAAAAATCCGTGATACGCCCTACTTATAAACAAGGTGATCACCTAGACTACTCAAATTATAGGCCAATAGCTATCTTATCTGTGATTAATAAAATTGTTGAAAGAATTTTAGTGGGGCAAATTAGTTAATTTTTAGAGAAAAATCACATAATATCTGATGTGCAACATGGTTTTAGAAGAAATAAAAGTACCAGTACGGTTTAACTCAGATTGTAGATGATATAAATAAACATCTTGACAATAAGCGTTACGTTGCTACCCTGTACATAGATTTCAAAAAAGTATTTAATACGTTGGATCATAAATTACTTATCCAAGCCATGGAGGAGTGTGGGATCCATGGTTCCATAAGAGACTGGTTCATAAGCTACCTAGACAGTCCAACCCTCCGTACTAAAATCGGCGACACTATTGGTGATGAGTTTGGCATAGAATACGGCGTGCCCACCGGGTCCGTTTATGGACCTGTTGGCTACATCATGCATGTAAACAGCATGAGAAATGTAGTAAAAAACTGCTCTATGTATATGTATGCGAACGATACATGCCTGATGTACGCCGATAGAGATATAAATATTATAGAAACTAAGTTGCAAGAGGACTTGGGTAGTATATTGAAGTGGTCGCATGATAACGGCATTATTTTGAATGTGTCCAAAACAAAATATATGCTACTACACTCCCCTTATCTGAGTACACCTACCGAAACAATTAAAATCATAGGACACAGTTATGACTGTCGACATCGTATTAAATTATGCTGTAAGTGTAACTTGTTAGAATGTGTTAAGAAATATAAGTACCTAGGTCTAACAATTGACAAGAACTTCTGTCGGAAAAGGCATGTAGACAATGTGTGTAATAAATTAAGGGCTGTGTTTCTGAAGCTGATTTCTCTTAAATATGTAGTTGGCAGGTCAACGCTGTACATGTTATACCACTCGATGGCCGATGCAATCCTAAGTTATGGTTTATGTGCTTATGGCCGCACCTTTAAAACAAACCATGATAGAATTTATTATTTGCAACTCCGATTTTTAAACATATTAGTAAGTAGGAAACAAAAATATGTAACGGAAATTATGGGTTATTGTTAAAAAAATGTAATATCTTACCAGTGCACGAAAGAGTTAAGTATTTGTTATTGTTGGAACAGTTTGGCAAATCAGAATTTAAAACCAAAAATATTATAAATTGTAAACTCAGAACGAATGTTAGGAAAAAGTATGAGCAGCCTAGAGTGAACAAGTACTTTGGCCAGCGGCAGAGATTGTACCTGGTGCCTGGTGTTTTGAATGAAGTTGATATCGAAGCAACCGAGAGCAGACATACTTATAAGTCAAAGCTGAAATGCCTGCTGATAGATAACTTCATTCGGAGACTATGCCCAGGTGCAAATTAGGTATAAGTGTTTATTATTATTATTAGTATTATTTTTGTTTTTTGTACAATGTTGGTAGGGTAATAGTAGTTTATGCAACTGACATATAAAATGGGGTATTAAAACGTGAGTGTCTGTTTATCATACGAGGCGTAGCCGAGTATGATAATAGTTTGATACGAGTGTTTTAATACCTAATTATATGCAGTTGAAGTCTCAACTTTGCTGGAAGTAAGCTGCGAGTCAGTTCTGTTATATCTACGCGTCGAGGACATCCAGCGGCGGGAAATTCACTTCACTAATTTCACATTTATCTATTTATTTTCTTCAAACTAGAAAAAACATTCACATACACAAATTACAACAATTAGAAAAAATATACCGTTTAGCAGAAAAATAATTACAGACAAATATAAACAGGAAAATTTGAATTTTGAATGTGAATATTGAATTTGTTGAAGACATAGGTATTCAGCCTACATTTAGCCGTGTCCCGGCGCCCGACAAAAATTAAAAAAAAAAAGTGTTGCATAATGATTAAAAAGTTATTTTTCGATACAGCTGTAATGAAAATATATATTGGAAATGCTGTATCGAAATGTATTTTTTTTTGTAATTTTATAGACTGGCGTGTATCTTTAAATAACTGTTTTCGAATATGTAATTGGAACATTACGCTATGAGTGTAGATAAAGATATTGAAAGCATAGAGAGTGCAAACCTTTGCCAACAAACTGTTTTACAGTTTGGCGAATTGTACAAATAAATACCTATTTACCACATTTAGGATAAATAAAAAATAAAAAATAATAATAAAAATAGGCGTGCTCCAGCGACCAAGAATTATCAAAATATAGTTATAGTCTCGCAGTATGCGCTATGTGAGTAGGTCGTGTTCTGCCGACTTTGGAATATTAGTGTTTTACTGAGGCGGCGGTGCAAACCGTCGCGCGTGCGTCACTGCGATGGCTACAAACATCATTGTGAACGAGCTCCTCGCGTTCTTACAGCAAAAATTAGACGTGATGGACGAGGTTAGTGCCGTTCAGATATGTAAAACCAACTTCTCGGAGACGGACATATCTGAAGCCAAGGTGTTACTGTACTCTTCACTCAACGTGATGGAGAAGATGGTGTCGCGACGGCGTGACGGGATGCCGAGAAGTATACAGGACATTATCACGCTTCTGAAAGAGACAGTTCCAGACGACGTGCCAACGTTTGTGGCGAGGAACCTGAATAAGCTCCCGCCCGTCACCTTTGACCACGTCGACGTCACCCGGTTGCTGAAGGACATTGTGCTCCTGAAGACAAATCTGGCCGAAATGGGAGCAAAATTTGAGGCATCCCAAAGAACTGTGGTTGAGTTACGGGAAGTAGTCAACACTTTGCGCAACTGTATTAAAGTCATCGGGTCGCCTGCTGACCCTGCTAATGTGTATATTCGACGCGGCTGTGCGAGTGTCGACCTCGCGGGCTCGAGTTTCGAATCAGCAGTTTTGTCGCCGCTGCCTGCCGCACGGACACCCGACGAGTACGCGGCCCGAATTGGCGCGCGCGCTCGCCCGGGGCTCCCTTCCGCTCATCGACATCGCGCAAACATCTTCGCGTGGAGGCTTCAACTCCGCGAGAACCTGCGGCATTGAAGCCACCATGCCGACGTGGACTGTGATGAGGAAGGATTTGTCACGGTCCAGAAGAAGAGTAGACGTCGTGCTGCTCAGAATTTTCGCGGCACTGCAGTAACTGGTCCCAACTTCCTGCTGCGCCCTGTGATACCGACGACGGCGCTCTGCCTGTTTCGCCTTCATTACACGGTGACGGCAAAGGACGTAGAAGAGCACATCCGCATAACCAAGAAGTACCTCGTGAGGGTCCAGCTCTTGGAATCAAGCCATGAACGTACTTTCAACTCGTTCGTGGCGTTGGTTCCCACCGCAGATTTGGATTTCTTCATGAGGGAAGATTATTGGCCGAAGGGTGTGGTGTACCGGCGATTCCGTGGGCGACCCAGAATTTCCGGTGCCGCCGAACGACATTAAGTGTCAGTTATTTTTTAAGATATTAATAAATTCTATTTTTATATATTAGTTTACAATTTATAATAATTTGTATGTATAGGTATAGGTTTTATCTTTGTCTGTATTTTGTATTAGTTTATTTTTGTATTTATGTTGTTTGTGTATTTATAAATATGGGCCTCAGTTGCCTGAAATAAATGAATAAATAAATAAATAAAAATGATCATCCTTTATCAGACTAAGCAAATTAGGCGCACAACAATAGGCGTTTACTATGCAGCTTTAAAAGCACAATTGAGAGAAGCTATCAAAAAGAAGAGGCAAGGCAAACTTCTAAGGTATTTTGTTTCACCAGGACAACCGCGCGCGCTCACACTGCTTTTGTTTCACTGAATGCTATTACATTTACTGATCAGATCAGTAATGTTTTTAAAAAAGCTGGGGTCCAACGTGGCAAGAATAATAGAGATGTAAGATAAGAGATGTGGATATATGCGAGGCTTTTTTTCTATTTATTTCCACTACTTTTTAATCACCCCTCGTACTTGTCCGGCCCGTATCGATGCAAGAATAGAATACATACCGTCATGTTGTCTTTCATTATTTTATACAATCGTACTACAACTGCAACGTATCTAGGCCCTGATTTTGCCCGTAGTCTAGCATACATAGGATATCATGAGTATTGTGATATTTAAGCAAACAACGACAAAGGACACTATTATGCAGATTTTGAAGGGACATTTGTGGGGATATTGTTGAAAAATAATATTGTAGTTTTATGCTTGTCTCTCACCTAGTTGATGTGCCGGTTTCCGGTCTGGATCTTCGGTCTGATAAAAAGGAGTCAGAGTATTCTCGTCTTTATGGCCAGCATTCGGTGAGTGTATGCTCGGACTAAGACTAAATTGATCCTTAAAATCGACATCTTTTTTCGAACTAGTAGGTTTTTCTGGCGCGTATATTCTGTTAACTTTGTTTGAAAAGGCAGCGCATTCATTTGTTTTGTTATTCAGATCCATATTGGAGGAATAGTTTCGATCAGGAATATGGTCGAATCTCAAATCGAAACCTGTTCCCAATGTATCTATGTCGTCGATCAAGCTCGACTGCTTCTCGCGCGTGCTGCGTATAGGATCGAACCGTATATCTTTTGGTTTCTTGGGATCTGAACTCATATTAAGAGACTCACGATCAAAACTATCACCCAAAATAATACGAGCGGGCATTCCAGTTGGTCTGCGTCCTTTAATGTTTCTTTTAGGGGACGATGAGGAATTCGGTGTCTGTTGGCTTTGCTGTTGGCTATAATCCGATATATAAGTTGCAGCAGTATTTGCCGAGCTATCATCGTTTCTGGGGACAAAATGATATTACAGCATAGCGTATGATTGCAATCAAATACCTGACTATAAATAATAAGTAAATAAATATGCATGAACAATTCACACAGCGCCATCTAGCCCCAAAGTAAGCAAAGCTTTTGTTATGGGTACCAGACAGCTGATATACCAACTAACTACACTACTATTTTTTAAATACTATACTAACTAACAATTTTAAATATATGCTAATTACACATACACCCAGATCCGTAACAGAAAGGAGTTGGATAAAAACCTAGAGTCGCCAGAAATTTCATAAATACCGTTGATATATTCATAATATATAATAGTCTTATCAAACGAATATAATAATTTACTGCAAAATCGATGAGGTATACTAGATATTTTTTGATAAATGAAATAATCTCCATACATAAAAATCAATTGCTTTTCATTAGTCTCGCTATAACTCCAAAACGGCTGGACCGATTTGAATAATTATTTTTTGTATTGTTGGTTGGATAAGTATGTCGCTCATGAGCCTAGACATCATTTTGACTCAGAATCGCAAATACAACCGAAGCACCACCTTGCGGGTGGTTGGAAATACTGTGATTTTATAATAATAATAAATATCTTTATTTCGGACTCGTGGTCCATAGGTACAATCGTACAATAATATTTGGCGCGCGGCCGCAACGAACACTTTGCATCCGACCATCGCCGTGTCAAGAACTGAAACTCGCTGCTCATCCATTAAAGCGAGACGAAGTCTTTATTTATTACTGTCACATAGCCGTACTCCATTAAGGATGGTGTGAGTACAGAAGGGACTACAAATAATTTGTATGAGGGCGCACGTGAAAAGAGCTCCTGGCGCACCTCACGTTTTCGGCCAGTCAGGAGGCCATGGGTGGTGGCGGGTTTTCAAGAGACCAAGCGTTTAGTAGTCCCACATTATGTATGCTACTGAAATTATCCTAAATTCATCCTATTGTTTCATGATTGGCTATTTTTGTTGTAATAACGCTTATTATCTCAATACACTGTTAAACTGTTCAGCTGATCCTTATTTCAACACACTATCCCGAAAATACCTTCTAATGGATCTCTCCCCTGCTTGAGTCTGCCCTAAATTACGATAAGTATTATCATTTAATAAAGTGATAGTGATAAAATAAAAGTCAAGAAAAATCAATATAAGTATGATTTTCATCTCACAGTATAATAACTTCTATAGTACATGGTTTAGTTGGCTGTTTTTTTTTAAACATAATGAGTACTATAGTTATCCCATTCTTATCCATTTCGTGGCTGGCTATTCTGGGTTTTTTGTCAATGACTTAATAGCCATGCCTTTAAATTCAACATTTCAATTTTTGCCCGGTCGGAAATCGAACCTGGTATCTCTGCGTTGTTATGTTAACCCACAGAACAACCAACACTGAACTGTCAACAATAAAAAAACTTACATTGTTACATCTTTAGCCATCGTTACTTCTCGCTTCTCTATATTGTATTCTCTCCATCTTTTATTGGCTTCACTGAGGCCCGCCTTGGATGAGTGGAGTTGATTTAGATCTCTATCATCTAGGCTCTTCAATGGATCAAATGCATTCTTCCCAGTCTGAAAGTATAACACTGTTACTCGACTGTTACTGTAGTCCCAAATATACTGTGTTATAATATTTGAGTGTCATGACACTTTCACACAACGCTAGAGACAGACCAGACAACCTCTCTGTTGAGAAGTGTGACATGGCCTGTAAAGTGGACAGTTCATACATCTTGGTTTCATTGTGTAATTTTAAAATCAACTTTGAAATAGAGAGTCAGTTGCTGACTCTTAGAGTTTGTCAGACGAACGTTCGCTTTGCGAAATTTGAATTGGAGATTATAGAAAGGTTTTCACTTATACAGTGATTAACAAGGAAGATCAAATCTAAACAAAGACTGGGCAAGTCCCTAATAAATACTTGTACTACTTGTACTTGTTCACCGATAACAATCTATTCGTCGATGAAAAGTGCATGAAAGTTTGTACAGTAGGTTTAGCTTTGCTTTTGTTATGAATTTTACCTCGGCGTTATACAATTGGAAATTGTGCTGAGTGTCTTCTTCCTTTATCTGGTCAACCTTTTTTTGAGTTTGAGTGGCCTAAAAAGTAATTAGTAAGAGATTGATAAGTATGTTCCGTAACTATAGATCAAAATCTTTGATTGCTATATTATAATACTCACTATATCTGCTTTCAAACTGTTGACCTGATCTTCAAGATCTATAATTTTCTCTAGTATTTCATCGTTAATATCAAATGACATCTAAAATTGAATTTAACATCAATAAATAAAAATAAATAATATAAGTACTTATAAGTAACAGTTGCACCAATTTGAATATTCCTACTTTCATTATAGAAAAAAAAAACAATGTGTATTATAGAATAGAATAGAATAGAATATCATTTATTGCTCAAAATGTGGTAGGTATACAATGGTTGTTAAAATTTGGATTTTCGGTTCACACCCTTTACCAGAATCTGGCATTCAATATTTGGAGTATCAATTAAATGAAATTAATTAGCATAATTTCAGCAACAAAATCCATAAATTATAAACCTTTAAATTTCCCAACACTATTCATCCACATAATCATTATAATAATCATCTTGGCGTTAATGTCCCGGTTGTGCACTCGAGAACGAGGGCCCGAGGTCCGCCTTGACCATGATCCAGGATTTGGCAGGTCAGGCAATTACAGTTGAGCGACTGCCATCTGACCTCCATGACCCTGCTACCAGGGAAACCTGACCAGATTGGATCCATCCACATCCACATAATTATTAACATAAAATAAATAAGTATGTCAATCAGAATTAATAAATTATATAAATTAAAATTGTCACAACATTTAAAATGTTACAAAAAATATGTCAATCAGCAATTAATAAATTATATAAATTAAGATTGGCACAACAGTTAATTAAAGTTATTACAAAATTAATATGTTATTGCACTTATGTCATTGTGTTACATCCTAATTTAACGCCCGCAATTAAATGACTCCAAAAATTTATTAACGCTGTAAAAACAACTTTGAATCAACCATTTTATTTTCAATTTTTGTTTGAATAAATTTATTGGTAATAATTTCAAATTATTGTCGAGGCGGTTATAAATTTTAATTGTCATTGTGTAACTGTTTCTGCTGTATAGTTATGTTATGTTAATTACTTTTTTATTAATGACACAATTAGAATAATATTTCCCAATTATTTAATTTAAACACATGTTTGCAAGCAACCCGTAAGCTTGATTGCAACCGTGGTATAAGTGGCATAAAAATAAAATTCTTTGCAATACTGAAATATAGCTTTAATATATCAAACCTTATTAAGGCTTTCTCTCTCGTGTGTCTCTGTCAGGTTTTTAATCGTGCCTGCCTTCGCAGATTCATTCTCTGGATATTTGTCGACGTATCCTGAATCATCAGCACCATTGCCATCATTCGCTGAAAGAGACGTATTATCTGGCATCGTCGTTCCTTGGAGCTAAAATGTCAAAACATGTTTTTTATTTATATAATTGTTGGTAAATGGTAACTGTCGCCCATAATTCTACGATTCATGCAGACAACAAAAATGCAGAACTGCGTCGTTGTCTCTGTAAGGACTAAGGTTAAATGCCCCATGCCTATAATTAGTAATATTTACAGGGTTTTTTAACAAGCCGCATTGTGGCCAACAGCTTCTTTTTTTTATTGTCTAGGGAGGCACTCGGACGTAAGGTCCACCGGGAAAGTGGGGGGAGCGGATACGGTGCCGGCCATTGAGGTACCTGTAGACATGCCCTTTTCTTCTACGGAAAGGTTTCGTATATCAGGCAATCCTTAGATTCGAGGCTAATTTAAGTTTCTACAGACTAATTTAATCTATGATCTAATCATTAGATCGTATACTAGAAATCGGGCGACAACGTTTCCTATTTACTATTTTATTAAATACTGCGATCGACAACAAAACTATTAATTAATGTGAATAAGGTTTAGGTTCTGCTACAAGCTTTTGGTGTAAGCACAATATCGATAAACTTCATTAGATAATGGATACCGAGAAATTTAGATAAAAACTTTGGATTATCTGGAATGAAGTAAATATATAAAGTAAATAATAATAATAAAATAATATGCAAGTAAGTAAATACATTATATTTATCGGGTTATATAGTGACTACCTATTTAGAGGAAAATGAAACAACCATCTACGACATATTACAATTTTATTAATTATTATTTTATTAGTTGGCAACTTACAACTTACAAAGCTATTTACAACTTAGCTACAACGATTTAACTGTCATAATATATTAGGTAGTACTTATAGGTATGGCGATGAAAACATTGTACTCAATTACCTGCTTGTTTTCCTCATTTGAACGAGGTGAACCTGTGTATAACTTTTCTTTTAGTTCTAAAGAGAGTCTAGGCCATTTAAAGTCGATGTTAAAATAACCTGGATCTAGACTTACTTCTTTTTTATTAACGTTAGAACACATTGCACAAACTTGTGAAACATTAGCAGATGTATTACAAGAGCCATCGTTTAGATTCAATACATCATTTTTCAAAATAATTCTTGTCTGAGTTTCAACTTCAGCCTTAATTGACAATGCCTGAATTGTTGCAGGAGTATTCCAACGTAAGTTTGGAGATTTTAAGGAGGATACAAAATTTTCTATTATCGATCCCCGAGGAACTCCTCCGTTTTGTCCCGAAGGAGGATTCTGAGGTGCATCAGATGTGCCACTTAGTTCATTGTTCTCTGTTATATTTTCCGGAGGCCTTTCTTGTGTTCCTGCAAATTCAGAATATTGTATAACAGCATTCAATTCCGGCGGGTTCTGACGAGTATCAGACAAATCTGATTCTTGGTTTCGTTTAGATTGTTCCATTGGTCTAGACAAATTCTCTGCATAATAAGTTTTCTTTGGTGTTGCTTGATATTTCGAACAACATGACTGGCAGGAAAATTTCATATGATCGTCTGGTAAATATATAATTGGTGAGACATTTGATAAAGCCGTTTGATCAGAATTATTAAACGTATAAGGCGTCATTTCAAGGTTATGTTTCAGTTCACTTACGTTTTCTTCAGTACATGGCGGACAAATAGAGATATTACCTATGTACTTGTTAGTTTTACCCTCTAAATCACTGTCTTTATTTGGATCGAAAGCGACTTTACCAAAACGAGTGGGCTCTAAGTTTTTCGTGTTGCATAGTGGCTGTACATCGTAAGATTTACCTATTTTAACATTATTAGCATTGGAACTTTGAACATCTGGATCTAACGGAGGTGAGTACCGCGCAGCTTCGTCTGTGTAATTAACGGGTAAATTAGATTGAATTACATAATACTTTAAAGCGCAAGATGGACACGCAGCTCCATCATTAGCATTCTGAGGCGCATCTTGATACGGGCTTTCGTCCGGATTACGTTGTTGATCTGTGGAAACGTCAGGCAGTATCACAATGAGATCACTTTTGACGCTACTCGTTAGATCTGAATACTTGGTCGGATCATCATCTTTTGATTTTGATTGATCAGCATGATCTGACTTTAAGCATGATCGTCGGCGGACTTTATTCCACATACGCAGTTCTTTATCTGTTTTTAATGGGCACTTTGAGTGAGGCTCATCGGATGTTGAAGTATCTGCGTAGCAGTCACACGGTGATGTACCTTTTACTTTCTTATGAATAACAAATATTTCATCTCCATTATGTTCATTATGCTTGTTAGCCGGTTTGTCTGGTAGTTGTAGAGGTTCTTCAATATTTGATCGTCCATCAGATTCAACAACGCAATTACATTTCAACTCCAGCGCGTTATCACAACCACATAATTCTTTAGTTACAGACACGTGTAAAGGATTTGGCGGCGAAATATGGCTATGGCTTGCATTTTTTGTCGATTCTTCTGAGGCACCCGAGCTTGTTGCGAAAATTTTTTGACGTATTCTTTCCGGTTCTGATATACTTTTTACTCTTATTGATTTATCAATGCGTTTTAATGATTTATGTGCTATGGATAGACGTGCTTTTCCTGCGTTTTCTTCCTGCGTAAATATCCCAATTATTAGAGGACTGATGTGCTGGTTCATATAATAACAAAATCCAAGTGTACCTACCTTATTAGACATATATTTCTCAACAGTCTTAGCAACCCGAGTAGACATATCCGATGATTTCATATGAGTTTCTAACTCGGCGACTTTTTTCTTCTCTATAGATAGCTGCCTCGACAAGCTAGCTGTGAAATTGAAAAAAAGAAATTAAGCTTCTAAAATAATCTAGTTCAATTAAGATACTTATTAGCATTGATTGAATAAAATCAGTTTAGCAGCTTAGGTGATCTTTGAGTCGATAATGTAGACATTTTCGAGTTTACGTCACCTGTCGATTAAGTTATTGTTGTTCAGATTACCGTATCGAGATAACTATGTGAAGTTTTTTGTTGTCGCTCTTACCGCACTTAAGCTCAATGTCGCGCAGCTTGCCGGCCGTATCCTTCGCTTCGGTCTCGCGTTTCTCTAGCTCGTGTGCCCTCAGCGCACCGTCGCTCGCCACTCGCAGATTCTCGGCGCGAAGCTGCGTCACCTCTCGCTCCAGTTTATCGATGCGCTCCGCGTAGCTTTCATGCGACTTTTCTAGAGACTGCACACAATGTGTACACTTGTTAGAATCATGGACGACGCGTTATAACAACATGACGTGGTGTTCGATAGAGTCGAACATACCTGCGGTACCAATAAGACAGATCAGCTGAGACCTCAGTAGACCAGAAAATGGACACCTGCTTTTCTTGTTATGTACTTTCGACACTTGAATCTCCAACAGTCTATCAGGAGCAGAGATAGCCTCTGCTCAATACGGCAATACTCAAGGGCTGTTAATAATGATGAGATATTTTCAGAAATTTTCGATGATGCCTCTCATTTAAATTGTGTAGATTAAATATAAATAATTCGTAATATATAATGATTATTATTATCATACCTGCTGCAGGCTAATTACTTTTTGTTTCAGATCGTCGACCATTTCTTCGTATCGGGCGTCGTGTAGTCTCTTTGGAGCCTCGCATATTCTAGACCATTACATAAGTTTTATGCATAACTTTTCTGACAGTGATTCGAGGTGTTAAAGAGTGGTAGAATATTTAAAAAAGTTGTTAGTCATAATTAGCCTAAGGGTCCATACATTTCACCGGTCCATTTTTAGCATGTACATACTTATGAGTGATATACTTACTCTGGCAACTGCTTTTCTAGGCTATCTTGAGAATCCGGGGAGCTAGACGATGCATCTCTGCGAAACAAATTTCTTGTGATAGGTAAAGCTGGTATAGTACAAATAACAAATTCAAAATTCTACGCTTCGAGATAATATGACACCAGCCTATGTTTGCATTTAGCTCGGTATCACAGCCTCGTCAATAACAACAGTATTAATACGTATTACTCTACTTCGCAGTAATTAAATAATAAATCAATTACTTTTCAGACCGTCCAGCTTGGGACGCGAGAGAGCATTTGGGGCCGGACGTTACACTGTTAAAATGACATAACATAGTTAATTAGGTAAGAATCACTTGACCTTGATCATTTATAATTTGGTTAGCGAAAGTGATGAAGTCTATACATATAACTGTTACTAACATTTTAAGTTCCGTATTACTTAATATGTAACTCCTTATAAAATTAACTTTTTGTGTCGTTGATACCGACGCCCTGTCGAAATCTGGCTCTTGGCTATGAACAAATAATGCAGTTTTGTTTTAAAGTGTTTTAGACAACTAATCGTCAAATATCTGCTAGTATGTACAAAAAATCGTAACAAACATCCAACCATCCTTACAAACTTTCGCATTTGAAGAGATCAAGATAATCATCAACAGAACATAACAATTTATTGGTAAATTTAACTTGTGTCTTCTACGCATCAGCATAAAGCTTTCCCCCGATCTTCACGCATCGAGGGCGGATTCGGTCCAAACTCTTCTTTCCGAAATAGAATTAGTTTTGTTTCAAACTCTACCAGAGCTTGCTGCAGTCGTGGATAATTTAAGGAAAGAATATGAAATACGGCAACAAGACCGGGTTATGGATACAAATCACACGGACATCATATTTATACTTACATTGTAATTACTTCGTTTTTAGCGTTAGGTCGAGATGGCTTCGACGTGGAAGCCATTTGGGGATCACTGGATTAAATAAAACAATACATAAATAGCCAAATTTGTATCGGCCATAAATACCATAATTTAAATACATTTTAGACTTCCGTCTGATCGAAAAATAAGCGGTTAATAGGTAATTTAGTATCAACTTACCTGTTATCCTCTGTTGACATCGGAGAAGCCCTCCTACCATTAAATAAAATGTAATTAAAATATTATTGTTATTATGTGGGAGAGTAACGAAAAAATAATGGCAGGAGTGAATGGAAGCCTTGGTCGGGGAAGATTTATATATTTATTTATTTAAAAATTTATTGCACACAATAAATAGCATAGAGATATTACAAAATGAAAGACGACACAACAGGCACTACTTCTGTATTTCTACATATTATTTGGATCAAATCGATATTTTAAACTAACCTAAACCGCCGACATGAAAAGGTTAATGAATGTGAAAGAAGCGAAATATGTTTATTATGATTGCAGCGAGTAGAACAATGTAATTTCAGCCTATAGAACGCATGGCATTATGTATGTTTATACATTTGAATTACAAGTCATTGTTTTTCAACTAACGGAGTGTCCGGTTCGGTTTCTAAAGGTTCAGTATCTCCTGCAGGGCAGATGCAGGGCTTCCTGTTAATTATTAAGCTCTTGTTTTAAATTGATCATCAGGCGTAACATCGAGTCTACCATCTTGTTCAGCTTTATTAACAGACTTCAAAAAGGAGGAGTTGTATGTATATTCTATATATTTTTATATGTAGGTGTGTTCATTTATTTTTTAAAGGACCCGACAACCAAACTTCTCTTTTTAATATTAATAGTAGATATAGATACTAGTGCCCGTTGGTAGCTCTACAATTTAGTAATATTTATAGGCACTTTTATAACGTTACTCTATACAAAAGTCTGTTAATAAATAATGTTTCTTGCCTTTCTTTAGCAGAACTGCTGTCGGGATCAGGAACTTTTCCTTCCAAAGTCGGCGGTCTGGAAAGTAAACCAATGACAGGCGAATTATTATTATTATAGTCCATTCGCCGTAAGAAAATAGTGACCACTCCAGGGTAAAGATGTTTTCACAGTGGAGTAAAAATCCAAACGATTTACATTAAAAAAATATAAGTTTAATGGATAAAAATCAATTAATTGTATCAAATAAAGTCATTTGTATTTAATAAGAAAGATTTTCTTATCGCGAATGGACTGTAGTTAGTCAAGTTTTATTTTAAACTTTAAACAATAAACTGAACAATTTACAACCAACTTGGTTTTTGCATGAAAATATTGACAGACCGGGTTAGATTATAATATGCATTAAACTAGGTTCAAAACAGATGAATATATTAGTGTTAAATTTAAGTTAGCGAATTTTATATTTTTCCTTTTCTACATACATGAGTAATATGTATTACTAATGTAGTTATATTATTTGACACAAAGACATGTTAAGGCAGAGAGAACAAGACAAAATGTAACTAATAAGTGTCTATTCATGAAGTCGAAATATTCATTGCGCCTACTTGTAAAAAAAAAAATTCACGTACAGTGTAGATGAAAGTAAGAACAAGTCGGGCGAACGTCGTCAACCTTACACGTCGATCGAGCACCGAATAGTGAGGCTGTTGTAAGAGCCCTTTAAAATGTAAATCCAAGCAGGATCAACTCCTTTATTTTTGAACCTTGAATTTACTTACCAAGTGTCACACGGAGTGACTCTGACCAGTTCTCTCAGTTCATGACACCACTTAGGAATGTAGTATACTAATATGAAGAAATAACTTGGATGTTGTCGTAAAAAATGTTACTTATATAAAGTTTCAAGATACTAATAAAAAATAATACACTAACTTTGCAGCATTTCTGGTTTCTGCGTCCGACCTGTATGCTTCAGGCGATTTTTCCGACCTATAGGAAATATTTATTTATATATTTTAATCAGTGACCTAACAGTCGTTACCTACCCTGTCTTTATAATTATATACAAAAAAGAAAATAGTTTTTCCCAGATGTTTATCTCCGGGAAACGTTCTATTCATTCTCACATGATACGCTTATTAACAAACGCAAAGAAAGTGATATATTTGTATAGACTGAAACTGTAACATTGATGTTCTAAAACTACATAAATCAAGATACTAACACATCACTCAGGCCCTCAATTTCGTAATTTTCAGTTGTGGCTCGTGATGGATTTCTGTTACAATTAAAAGGGTTATAATATTATTTGAAGGTACCACTAATAATAGAACTATACACTGATATACCTATATATACGCTTATGTTAGAATGCAACAAAATAGTACATCATGATTTAAGTGAGAAAAGTGAAATTAGTTATTACATATTACATTAAGCAAGAAGAGCTACTGCCGCCCCAGCCGAAGGCGAGGGCGCGGGCGGCGGTACGCTGCCAAATGCGAAAGTAAGGAAAGGTACGTAGTAATGAAATGAAAATTACTATGAACATTACCGCACTTGAGCTAAATGCATGGCAAATTATTTTTATACTATTAAAAGCTCATAGGTTTAAAAGAAGAATAACGAACGTAGTTGTTTCAGCCGTATCATCTGAAGTTCGTGTGGTGGACAAGCTGCGATAGAAAAAAGAGAGTATACCTATTGCTTTAAGAGAATACGTACTTTTAATACATTGGTAAAATGAAAGCAACTAACGTTTCCGTTTTGTCCGTTTCAGAATCCAATTTAAACTCATTCGTATTTGCTTTCACATTGGCACTGTCGAAGACACAATTTACTATCATTTGACTTAAATGATTCAATTGTTACACTTGAATATTATATTACATTATTTAATTTCATTTAAACCGTGTGCAATTTACAAAGCAAATCTCCAATTACAGTAATGGGGTTTTTATATTATTTTGGAACCACCTACACGCACACACACCCACACACACACACACACACACACACACACACACACACATTTGCACAAGCATATACACACACACACACCAGTATACATGTATTATGTCGTTTTATTTTTATTTTTATTGTTCTTTTTGTTTGTCAATAAGGTACCTATATGCTAAGCCGCTTGCTGGCTATATATAAAAATTTAATCATAACGAATTCATATTTTATATGTATTTAACTGCCGTAAAACTGTGAAATTCACTAATAAATAAATAAATAAATGATGACATATTTTTTCACCTTTCATCGGATTCATAAAATCGTGCTATAAATTAAGAGGCCTGAAAAATTCAAAGTTATTTAACATTTGACTGACACGTTGCTCTGACAGAAAATAAGCAGATGCTAACATAATGTACACAAAAGGATTTATAAAATTTAAAATAGTTTATCTAGGAAAATGTAAATATTCTTTATTGTACACTGAAATGTAAGTACAGTTTAAATTTAAATTTAAATTTTGATGTAGTACTTTGGTTACCTTTGTTTATCTTTGCCGATGGGTGGTTGTTCTGAATCTAGGGTGCGCTTAGGTTTAGATACTCTGAAAATATATATACTTCATGTTTAGTTATTTAAGCTTGTAACCATGTCATTTTGACCGGGGGGACTCTGATTTTTCCTTTATTTTCCCAATTAATATTTTTATTACTTGCCACAGCTTGTATTAAAAATTATTCCATGCACTTTGCTGAATTTCATTTTGGCAAATTCCATTAGTTATTTTTATACCCGTGTACAAATAATTATGCAGGCGAACAAAACGCACACCGAAGGATAGGCGTTTTTTAATTTGACAGCTCTCTCTTATATCCTGCGTCGCCAGCAGCCATCTGATTTTGTAAACGACTCACTATCCTCCTTCCAGGTATATATGGCCCTTATTCTCATTATTGTCACTCAATAAACCTCCCCTAACGTTTTCATTAAGTTCTATTAGTGTTCCGAGACCTTAATAGACTATAAGAGTATTGAAGGCTCCCTCTACCATTGCCTTACCGTTTTTGTAGGCCCTTTCGCTAATTGTATCTCTCCCCTTACAGCTTGGGTTTCGAAGTGGAGACTATCATATACATATACCTCCTCAGCCCGCTTTGTTGGACACTCTCCCAGCTGGATTTGAGATAGGATAATGTCGGTCGTGGGAGACACAGTTGTATCCGGCTACCCTGTTCAGAGGCGGAGAGCCTGAGAGTGAATTTCACCAACACCCGTGGAGTCTTTTGAGCGCAGAGCAAGTCCGCCGGCAGTACACCCGTACCCTTTACTAGACGGACCTGGCGTTGCTGTCTCCAGGCAGAAGATACATCCTTCGGCTTCATCTTCGTCTCTCTTATTTTATTCCCTCGCGAACCAAACACAGGGCCAAACACGTAGGAGTATATGTATAGGGTAATAAATAAGTAATGTTAACGTGTTGCACCTAAGATTTAGCACCAACCGGAAGAGTGTCCCTCGGACTCACACTTAATAGGTTACAGTGGCGCCCTACCAATACATTTGAATATCACTTTAAAATTAACTAACGATCCAATTTCAGTTTCTTTTCCCTGTAGTTTTCTTTTAGCAGGATAATCACGTGCAGGTTTTTCATCACTGTTGTAAAGAAATTGTTTTTTAATTATACAAATCAGTTTTAAATTCAGCCCAATAATCTATTTTTATATATTTTCATACTTATTCGCAATTGCTCTATTTCGTGTCAAAACTTTTGCTAATCCAAGAATATCTCAAATAATTATGACTTTCTTTATTCATTACCTATCCTCGTTGGTGGTGTTAATGATTGTTGCTAATAGAATTTCTAGATCATAATTAACATTTACCTGGCACAATGTTCAAAGCGAGGCTTTTATAAAAAACTACAAATTGCTATTTCATAATTATATAATTATAGCTATAGAATATTTTCGTGCAAAGGTATATTATATTTATATTCGTGTTACGATATTTTTTCCGAGTATTCGTTTTTTTACGTCGATTACCATTATGTTTATGTGAGGATTCAATTATCATTATTGTTTCTCCATTAATCTAGGTCATTAGTTTAGGACCCCGAAATAAAATATTCAAATACTATGTCGACTTCGCTCACCTTTCATCTTTACTGCTAGCTTCTATGTTCAAATCGTATTTACGCTCGGATTGAGACGAACTGAAAATACACATAAATTGAAGACCAAACTTTAGATGCGGAACAAGCACAATATTTGATTAGTTTAAAATATACTAATACTAATCTTACTCTACTTAAATTAAAATATCAGTTTGTTTTACCTTGCTTCACCTTTAGGCTTTAGTTCCAAACCAAAGTTACGTTCATTTTTAGGCGTCCTGCAATTCATATTGAAATTACTATTGTAAAAACTAATCATGAGTAGTTAAAACTTGCATTGATTCATGATGTATTGACACTTAACCTAATATCCAAAAACATAATGCCGTAGACCAGGTTACTTACTATAAAGGACGAACTATACAGAGGCGGGAAAACGGGAATGTTGTTTGTCTATTAATTTTGTTATTTTAATACACACAAATAACTCAATATTGATAACTGGGTAAAACTACAAATCATTCAGTTTCCATTAGAATTTTTTGAATAAATGTGATTATGCTTAATTCAGAGTAAATAACCCCTAAAGTAAACAAGAACCCTATAACAACGTATATATGAGGTATATACCTTTTCTCATCTTTGCTGATTAGTTTTCTATCTCTATCCAACAGATAAGGAGGAGGACCATCTTGTATCGACACCCTGCAAAATATAAAATAGTACTAGAAAGCTATTACGAGGAAAATATAAAATGAAAACGATATTTACCTATGGTTTTTATCATTAGATTTCATATTTAAAGTACGTCCTTGTTCTAATTCCCTGAAATATTATAAGTGGTATATTTGTTTTTGTTTCCATATTCTGTCTAAATGTTACTCATTCATTTTCAAAACAACTAACGAGTAATTTCCGTCGTTCTTGGAGCTAGTTTTCCGATCTGCGCCGTAACTTGCTGATATTACTTTGCTGTTAAATATTTAAAAAATGTTCATTATTATACAAATATGAGTTTATCTTATAAAGTGGCTGATAACTTACCTTTTCTCAATGGCATGTTTATGTGCATCCAATGCAAAAGTAAGTTCAGATTTAGGTAGCCTGAAAAATAATTAGGTATTTTTTTTTATTGGAAATTGTTACCAAAATTTGAATATTTTAATAATGGTTACGAACGGTTTATTAATCGTTGTACTATTTTTCCAATTTGCCTGGGAAGATTTGGATTTTACATCGCTAAAAACAAAGATAAATTACTGGATAACTTATATCACATTAATGACAAAACTTTTCAAGCAAGAATTTAAGTAAAACTGTTTTATTATATGGCAAACTTACGGTTTGCTTTCTATCCCTTTCGTCTCCTTCGTGACAGATGGCGTACTTACATTGTAACTGCTGAAAACCATTTTGATACCGCTGTGCACATCAATCAATAAATTAATATCTTAAAATAGTTTAATCAAAATTATATTGTATCGCCAGTATAATTTACCTTCCTTTATGTTCATCATTAGGTTTACTTTTCTTAACGAAAGCATAGGCATTGGGTTCTCTGCAAACGTTAACATTAGTTGTAGTTGTCGACGGGTTAGTGGATATTATCCACGCACGATCAGTTTATGGAGATGCTTATCTATGCGGGACAGAAGATTTGGGGACCAATGCTGTCCGCGTCCGTAGGCAAAGTCCACTTTGGGCTTCATGACTCTAGATACCCTACACGTGGTCCCCAGGTAGTGCAAAATAGTAGGCTTCGGTCGTGACTGGTCACCACCCTCCAGGCTAACGCTCGCCAAGCAGCCCAGCGGTGTTTCGGTGCGATGCCTGGATTAGCCCTCTAGGAGGATGGGTCTGGACGGTTGTGGTCGCTTTGCATAATCGATTTTCTACTGCTCACCACTACCGTACCGGGTGCCCGGCTCTGGAGGGCAGCGGGATCCGAAGCACGGTGCCGCCACTGGCCGACCGTAGGAAGTTGGGGGCCCAAGTAGCTGCCCCGCCACCTCATGCAAAATACCAGATTACTCTATTTTGCCGGTTGGCGACCGGATGGGAGGGCCGGGTAGGCAATCTGGGAGGGAGGGGGGGTTCTTCTTATCGTATCAATGATAAAATAGGCTAGTTAATTTTTGTTTTATATTTTTCCAGTCCAAAATTGAGAGACGCGAACGGCACTATCTGAGGCTTTAAATAGATCTTCGAGCGAACAGGAGTCTGGGCAGGCCGGGCAGAGTAGCAAATGCGGCATGGTTTGCGGCTTCGCTCCACATTCGCAGGTGCTTTTGGTGGAAGCGATATACCCGCATCTGCACTTTTCTCTTGATCTGCCGACCTGGCACGCAACCTGTTCATCGTCCTTCCAAACCGGCTAAGGCAGTAAGGCATAACCAGGTGGCAGTTTCTCCTCGGGTAGGACAAACGATTCGACACTCGTGATGTGGCGGATGAAGCGGCGCACTTAGTTATCCTTTCAATGCCCACCGCCGAGTGCGGCTTTTCCCATACCAGGTGACCAATCATGCTGGGAGAGAGGCGCGTAAACTAGCTCTATCGCTAGATAAACACAGCTGGTAAACTGTGCCACGAGGGTACCTGATATCAATTGCTTACACGTTCTGCTGACGACTCAGTATCGGTTTCCGCACCACTGGATACATCCAACCACTGTCTGGTGAAATCTGTATCCGTCTATTCCCCAAGCGAGCAAGCCTCTTGCAAACCCCGACAGGCGTGGTGATACAAGTCATTAGATTGGGATAAAATACGCCACTTCTTTTTGTCCCATACTTGGCGGGAGGCATGCTTCTCTTCGGGCGATCCATCGAAATGCGCTGCAGCCGTTACCGCGATTATACGGTAGGGTATAGAATATTTTATTCCGTATTCTGACATAGCGATGAACGGCAAGTCGTCGTCTCGACTGCAGTCGCGCTGAAGTGCTGCAGCAGGCGGCATACTCTGCCTGGGCTGAGGCTCGAGCGCATTTGTCTCCGGATACTAGCGAACTGAAGAAAGCATTTAAGCTTGCCGCCAAGTCTTGCAAAAGGACGCTATGCAGGACTCAATTCGACCACATAAGCCGGATTGGTGCTAAACTGGCCTCTTACCCTCCTGGGAGTAAGGCGTTTTTGTCTTTGGCAAAAACGGTCGAACGACTAGTCGATATGATTTTTCAGCGGATTTGTAAATCGACCCGATATAATAAATGAATAAAATAAAAGGTTTTTATTGATTCCTTACATCATGCATCGCATAAACATTTTCTTAATTTTCGTATTACAGATTTAGTGTTACGAATATATCAGTGTATTACGTATGTTATTAAGTATTTTTTAGTATAGTTTATTTTTTTAGTATTATATTTTTTTTTAGTATATTTATTTATTTACTTTTTAATAAATCTAGATTAAATTGTTTATTTAATTTAGTATGTCATTAGTAAATATTTAAATTGAAGATTTTTTTTTTTGTTAGTGCTTTATAATAGATTTATTAATGTTATATTAGGACTTTACATTGTTAATTTGTTCTATAATTATTATTGTTCTTGTGTTTCTTTATTTTCTAATATTTTTCTTTTGTCTCGATGTAAGGACCGCCTAGTGCGGTAAAAGCCACCTCCATGTATTTCCATGCGATCTATTGCTAGCGAGCGTACATTGAATGTCGCAATGTAGTAAGTTTCTTTGCATAGAGGGTTGTAGTCTACATCCCGTGCGGGGATAAACCGTATTGGTGGAGGTGGAGGGGCCCTTTTTAATTGCTAGTTTGTAGTGTTTTGATTCGGGGCGGTATCTCTATATGAAGATGTGTCACTGTTGCCAGATTTATTCAAATAGGATGTTATATAGTTGGATTTATTTTTCTTTGGCATTTGGTTAGTCTTTTTCTGTCCTATCTCGTTTGGGTAGTAGTTTTCTCCTTCTTTAGAGGATTCTGATAGATTGCGCTTTTGTTGCCTTGATCCTACTTTGCTGTTTGAGTCTTTTTCTTTGAGTGTCACCAATTTATCATAGCGAAGAACTACGTTCTTTCCTTGTGCTCGCTCCTTTTTTACTTCTTCCTGAAGTTCTTTACGTCTTCGTAGCATACTTTGAGGGTAGTCTTCTTTGGCGTACATTTTATACTTATCCAACGATTTATTTTTCCTTAGGATCTCAAATTTTCACCTTACAGTTGTTAGTGTTATTACTACTGGTCTAACTTTTTCACCCTTACGGCCTTCGTATATCTTCTATCTCTCCTTCCTGGCAGCTAATTCCCATATTTGTATTAATAACGTTTAAAATCATATTCATAAGTTCTTCTAGAGTATGCTCTAGTTCTTCGACTCCGAAAAATATAACATTCTTTTTCTTTAATTGTTTTTTTAATCGATCTATGCAGACTTGTTGTTCATTTACTTTTTTCTCTAATTGATCAGTTTTTATTTCCATTAGGCAAAATTTTTCATCAATATTTTTATTTATTGTGGTGGTTATGTTACTTTCCATATTTCTCAGTTCCTCCTTTTGCACTTTCATGTCGCTTTGAATTTGTTTTAAAATTTCCATCATGTTTTCCATGTTTTATTTTGAGTAGCTAGTCGTCTTAGTAATCAGTACCAATATTAAGTTACTGTTTACCTTGCACTGCCCTCTATTATTGAGTAGCAGTGTTGGTAGAATAGGGTCAATATAAAGGACCAGTTTACCCTAGCGAGTAAGCTCTTAGCACTGACAATCGACACAAGATGGCGGTATCAGTAATCAGCCGATAGAGTATTAGGTTACCTAGTGCTGCCCTCTATCTTAGAGTATCGGTGTTGGTAAAACAGGGTCAGTGTTCCAGTCTACCTTGTTTAGTTTAGATAGCAATTAATTCGTTTCGACAATCGACACAAGATGGCGCTGATTTAAATATGTTCGGTTGATGACTTGCTAAGGTTGAGGTTATAAATAACAATTCAAGTAAATTCAATAGTTTGTAAAGTTTTCTAATTATTAACTTGTTTTTCTGACCTTTTTTAGCTGTGCTTTTAATGTATTTCCGTCGGGATTTTTGATTATCATTTAACTTTGTTGAAATTAGTTTGGTCCGATTTTGTGTTATTTCTTCTATATTCTTGCAAACTTGCAGGTGACAACACTTATATAACCAATTTAGCACTTTTTGTTCACAGCTGACTGATTTATATTGCGTATTTATCACTTTATGTATTTTTATTTAAACAAACAACCGTGAGCCGATATTAACTAGAGCACCGCAGCGCCCTCTCTTATCGATCCTACATATCGACCCGATATAGTAGAAATAAATTAGTAATAAATACCCCCCGCCCCGATGATACCTATTTGGGACTTACTACGGAATTCTGTTCATCAGCATTTTGCCAAGCATCCGTATAGTAAGTGTTTTACTACCATGGATGGACAGTCCCCCACCTGATGGAAGTACATAGACAATATTCTTCTGTATAATCTAATTCTGTACAATCATAATTCGGGAAATAACCTAACTATTATACTATTTGTTGATAAAAAAAAGGTGTATTATTTTTAGGGGAATAACTTACAGTATAATGTCACCTTTTTTGGCGCTTACTTTTACATCTATGGTGTAACTCCGAGACGCTTTTAAATTGCAACGGGAAAACAAAATTAATTTTAATAAGTTAGGGGACCGCACTGGGTAAATTTAGAATTTCGCTAGCTCAATAATATATTTAAACCCATATCTATTCATAAACATTGTAGACAGTATTGTAGATACTAACGTGAACTAAATTTTTTTTTGTTTTTTTTTTGTAAACATGCTATCTGTCCGAAGACTATAAGCAGTTGTTATCATCGATGGCATGGCATGTTAGGCTATCCCTTCCAGTGTTGGGTAGCATTCATTAGCTACATAATACAGGTCATATATTATCCCATAAGTGCAGCCTCTTCAGGCGTCTTATTATAGGTGGTTCTTTCAACATTTGGGCAAGCTTGTTTTGGTGAGTTCTGATCCTTTCCCAGTAGTTAGATTATTTATTTCCTCACGTACTGGTGGTACACCTAAATACTCGTGTACGTGTTCCATTCTGGTAAACCAAGGGGCGTTCACAATCACCTTCAGCACACAATTCTGAAACCTCTGTAGTATTCCAGTATTTGAAGTTCTTGCAGTTCCCTGCAACTGGATGCCATAAGTCCAGACTGGATTTAATATTGAGTTATATATTGTGACCTTATTCTTCACTGACAGACGAGATCTCCTACCGAGCAGCCATGACAGGGATTTAAATCTGATGTTCAACACTTCTCGGTTCTTTTGTATGTGACATTTCCAATTTTGTTTACGGTCAAGATGGAACCCAAGATATTTCACTTCATTGTTGTGTGGCAATACTTCTTCACAAAGCTTGACTGCGTCACAGTCTCCTTTTCGAAGAGTGAAGGTAATATGCTTGGATTTTAATGCACTTGCTTTGATTTGCCAGCTCTTCATCCAGGTATGAACCTTATCTAGATGTTGTTGTAATATTCTGGATGCTTCTACCGGATTCTCATCAGAGGATAAAACTGCGGTGTCGTCGGCAAAGGTGGCCGTCAATACACTCTCTGATTCAGGCAAATCAGCCGTATAAAGCAGGTACAGTGCAGGTCCCAGTATCGAGCCATGGGGAACGCCAGCTTTAATATCAAAGAATTGGGAGGTAGCATCATTAGCTCTGACATAGAACATTTGACAATCCAGGTAGGACCTTAGGATTAGGTACATATTGTGGGGCAACAACATTCTCAATTTGTATAATAACCCACCATGCCAGACCTTGTCAAATGCCTGTTGGACATCAAAGAACACTCCAGAGCAGTATTGCTTATTTTCCAGGGCATTTCTTATGTACTCACATACTCTATGGACCTGCTTAATAGTCCATGAAACTTGCGATAGCCAAATTGGTGTTCGGGGATGCTAGCGTTTTCATTGGTGTGTGTTCATGCGACTGAGGATTACTTTCTCGAGAACCTTCAATAACCTGTAATAATCTGTATGACGAAGCAAGGTGGGGTTTTCCGGGTTTAAGAACTGTTGTTGTGACCTGGGACACTTTCCAGACGCTGGGGAAGTAAGAGGTCCTAGGTATTGCATTGAACAAGGTCGTAATGTAAATTATTGCTTTTCTTGGTAACTTTTGCAATATCTCAACAGTCACTAAATCATAGCCAGGGGCCTTTTTCTTCTTTAAGCCATGAATCGTCGAATTTTTCCAGGCGTAGTACACCGTAGTGGGGGACTAAGTTGCAAGTCACTTGCAAGGAAGTTGTCTACTTCTTTATCTATTTCCTTTGTGCCCAAGTCATTATTAAGAGTGAAGACATACTTGAGGAACTGACCATATGCTTCTGCTCTTTCTTCATCTGTCCTTGCCCATGTTCCATCCTGTCCTTTAAGTGGATGTACTGCTTGTACTGGTTTGTCTCGAGATTTGATTGCTTTCCACAATAAATACTCCTTTCTTGCAGGATTAGTAGGTGTCAAGTTCTGCAGATATAATTGTAGAGTCTCATTGTCAACCTCAACTAGAATTTTTTTGAGTTCAGCTGCTGCTTTATTGAAGGCTGTTTTATCCAGCTGGAAGCCGGGTGCAGTGCCACACTCTACGCAGACGTCGTTTTTCCAGTACCCCCCCGCAGCATGTATGCAGTTAGTCAATGCTGTCGTAGCAACAATCTTCGATGTTTAGGAAGTGTGAATTTAGCTCTTTATTCAGGTGGTTATGGTATGTAGTTGGTTGCTCTCTAGGCTTCTCTTTAAACTGCACCCTCTCGTTGTGGTGAGCCGTGAACCCCATTGCGTATTTTTCGCGTTCCAGTCGCCGCCTGCTATAAATCGATTTCCCAGAGTTTTGAAGAAACGGTTGAACTCTTCGTTGTTGATTTCAGAGTATTGTCTCTTTTTTTGTGGCCAATAAACTGATAAAAGCGTAATGGAACTTTGTTTGTCGTATACCATTATTGATGTTGCTTGTATTTTTGTGGTTCTATACTCTGGTAGCGGCTGGTGCTTGATATTTTGCTTTATTAGTATAGCAGTGCCAGCATGGGCAGTATTATCCGGGTGACATGTTACATATGTGCTATAGCCCTCCAGGTTAAATTATGCTTGAGGTGTAAGGTGAGCTTCAGATATCATTAGAACATCCACATTTTGCAATTTAAGCAAGGTTTCAATATTGTGTCTCTTGTCCAGTAGACCATTTGAATTCCTTAGAACAACACGTAAAGCCATTTATGGAACTAATTTGTTAACTATTGTTGTGAGAACACTCATGAGAGTACCCATTTGTTCAATGAGACGATCCAGCTTTTCTGCTTGTTTTGTAAGTATTGTTACTATTTGTGCATATGTTTTGGTTGGTTCTGTAGTTCCAGAGGTTCTTGGTTCTGTACCAAAATGATTTATAAATATTTTTTCCTAAAATTGATAACGTAGGAATACGTTGGCTGGTCCAAAAGTTTTTAGCCAACGGCTTGTTATACACCCTATTGTTTTAATTTTTGTATCGTTTAAAGGCAAATTTTATTACAGACTCTTTGACCAAAAATCAATAGCCGCCGACCATTAGTTATTTTTTTATCGAATATTAAAAAAAAACATGTCTGTCCATACAACTTCATACTATTTTGGTAATATAGGAAGCATTTCGTGGCAGATGTACTATGATTATATTATTATGGTTAACGTATAAAAAATCACTTTAAAATTTAATCAGCGCATTTAGTGAATTGCGCCTATCACATGTAATTGTCATTTATTGATTTTATAAGTTTAAACGTGGTCAGGGCGACCTCAAACATGAACCTAGAGTAAGGCAACCGCCAACTGCCGTCACTTCGAAAACGTCATCAGGGTTAACTCGTTATTAGAGAAATATCGCAACATTAACAAGCATGAGATTCAGCATGAAATGAGGATCAGATCCCAGGCAGTTTTCACCACTTTACATGAACTTCTTAAGGTTAGGAAGGTTGTATCTCAAATAATAGCTTACTTTTTCAGATAACAGCAGAAAGTTACTTGTGCCAATTCATGATACATAATTTCTATGGTCCGTAAAAATGATAGAAACTACATGGGTTTGAAGCTATATTTCATACTGAATCTCACAGCTAGTAATATCGTGGCATTCTTTTATCAGCGACTATACCCTGATGACGTTTTCCGGCTTTGACGTCTGCCCTGGTCTAGGTTCATGTTTTAGGGTCGCTCTGACCTCGTTTAAAGTCATAAAATCAACAAACGACAATAGCATAGGCAAGAGACAATTAACCAAAGGGGCTGATAAAATTTTCATGTAATTCTATAAACGTTAACCCATATTTATAATCATACAAACATTATATAAAACATACAACAAAATGCGTCCCGCGTTACCTCTGTCGTAGGGGTTGATTTTTAGCAGACATGTTATTTTAAAAAATTGATGAAAAAATAACTACTAGTTGCCGGCTAGTGCTTTTTGGTCAAGAAGTTTGTAATAAAATTTGGCTTTAAACGATACAAAAATTAAAACAATAGGGTGTATAACAAGCCGTTAGCTAAAAACTTTTGGACCAGCCTAGTATGGTTAGGGATTATAGAAAGCCTAGTCATTAATCCTAATAATATTTATTCTTTTATCGCAATCGACTTTGATGTATCATGAACATAATAATTAATATTGTTATACCTTTCCTCATCTCTTTTTCCTATTGAGCTAGGTTTCGTTGCTCTGTACATGTAGTAATTCCTCAATTTGTAACATTGAATTTACTTATTTACAAACTAGATACTTAAATTTAGAACTAACTTTTGTATTGCAACTTCCTCGGTACTGGGTTTCCGATCCAGCGTGTACGTCACAGCTGTCTTGGTGCTGTTAAGACCAATAACAAATTAAAACATGTACGTATATTAATTAATACTATTATTAATTTTTAACCGGCACTGGTCTATTTGCAATGTGCATGTTAGACCGATAACCAAGGTTAAGCAACGCTCACAGACTCCGGGAACTAGATGGGTGACCTTTCTTACTTTGAGGCTAGTCAGCACCGCAACAAGTTCATCACTCGTTAGATTTGCCTCATAATACTGTTGGCATAGCGAGGTTGACCAAGATCTTCCGCGGGGAAACCTGGGATTAGTCTCTGGAGCTGATTGCCACCCCTTGACGGTATTTTATTATCAATAATTACAACAATTTATTTTTACCTTTCGCCACCTTTACTGCCAGGCCTTACAATAAAAGTTTTATCGAGCGACGAATTTGAAGCGCTGAAAAGTATTAGTAGAATTTTGTTCATGTTATTTCAATTGATGTTGTTGTTGCTAAAATACAATACAGTAGGCCCGAGCGATCATAACTACCAATTTCACATACTTCTATATTCCATAAAATATAGAAGCTTAATAGACCGATAACCTAGGTTAAGCAACGTTCATAGCGTCCTGGAACTGAATGGGTGACCGTTCCGTACTTTAAAACTAGTCGAACTTCAGCACCGCCACGAGCCCGCCACTTGTTAGGTGTGCCAAATGCCAACGGTATTTCGCGTAGCGTGGTTGACCGAGGTCTACTGCTAAGAACCGAAGACTAATTGAACAGTCTCGAGAGCCGAGTGGCATCCCGTGTCCGAATGAATGAATCTATGAATGTATTTATTTATTTGTGTCGATGTAATATTATGAAATAAAGTATTTTGTATGTTGGTGGACACATTATCTTACAAAACACTTTATTTTAGTTTAATTTGTGTTGTAAGTTTAACGCGTGTATCCGTCTATCTATAGCTCCCGAACGGATAAACTTATTTTAATGCGGTTTCCTTTATTTGAAAGCTCTTTCAACCGACATTATTCCTAGCTTTATTTAATCGAAATCGGTTTAGTAGTTTAGTAGATATTTGAGTATGAGTAGACTTAGGGGGTGTTTCTTTGGGATGTGTTGGTAGTTAATGTACATCTTTGACTTGCGATATCGCGCAAGATATACCGCTTTCGACATTATTTAAAATAAAGTGATATATATTAAAGTTTCCTATCGATTGGCATAAGTTTTATGAGTGGCCGCATAATTGATATTTTTTCAAAATGGCGGAAAATGGGTGGTGATTTTCTCCATAGAAAATGTTCAATGCTCTTACGGGCTTAAAGTGCTTTATCAATATCAAAACTAACCATCTTACTCCACAATTCTTGGAGTTACATTTTCCTTTTAACGGATCAATACGTGCTGATTTTGGGTCCCTGCCAAAAATAATTCAGTACAACCTTACAGGATATAAAGAAATATTGAAAATTAAACTAAACTAAAAGTAACTAATTATTCTTATACTATAAACTGTTATTTATTGTGTGTGTGTGTTTAATAAATAACAAGAAGATAATACAAGGTGTCTCAAAAGAAAGTTTATATGTATTGAGTTTACTGCGTGAACGCAACAAATTCGAGGGGCGCGGGGGTTATGTCAATCGGTAGCCTGGTTCTTGGGAATTCAATCGCTATGTAGCGTTTCTCAGGAGCAGACCGCGCGTTGTGCGTGCGAGAGTTTTACAAAAACGGTGATTCGGCGACTGTAGCGCCTAGGAGATTCTGCAGTATTCGAGGTTTTTGCCACTCAAATGATGCGGCAAGCATTCCTCTTATTCGAAAATGGGTCAAAAAGTTTGAAGAAACCGGTACAACGCTGTAAAAACCAAAATCCGGGTGACCAAGGTCATCAAGAACGGTAGAAAACGTGGAGAGTGTTAATCAGTCTGTTCGTGATGACCCGAACCTTTCAATTCGGAAGCGCGCAAGTGCTTTAAATGTGCATAGATCATCATTACACCCCATTTTGCACAAAGATCTAAAGCTGCACCCCTACAAAATTCAATTGGTGCAAAAATTAAAGCCCCAAGATGCCAGTCAGAGGCTTGACTTCGTAAATCAGGCAATTGAACGCTTTTCAACGTTTACCAACATTTTGTTTTCGGATGAAGCTCATTTTCATCTTAATGAACACGTTAATAAGCAGAATTGCCGCTACTGGAGTGCAATGAATCCGAAACGCAAGCATCAGAAATCCCTTCATTCGCCTAAAGTGACCGTATGGGCATCGATGTCGGCGCGAGGAATTATCGGTCCTTACTTTTTTAAAGACGAAAGGGGGCGTGCAATTACAGTAAATTCAGAGCGTTATGTGGAGATGTTAGACGACTTCAACTTGATCTCCAGGAGAGGTGACATAAATTGGCCTCCACGCAGTCCTGATTTAACCCCTATGGACTTTTTCCTATGGGGTTATCTTAAATCTAAAGATTACGCCAATAAACCGACTTCCCTGGCGCGTTTGAAAGAAAATATCCGTCACGAAAAGGCAGCCATCACTGTGTCCACCTGCCGAGCCGTCATAAGTAATTTTACAGTTCGATTAAATAAGTGCCGCGAACGCGAGGGTCTACATTTGGACGATATTATTTTTAAGAAATAAATTCCCAAATTGTGTATTTTAATAATCAATTTTTCGATACACGGCTTAATTTTTTTTATCGATCCACTAAATATAAACTTTCTTTTGAGACACCTTGTATAACTAATGATTTGTTTAAAAAAGTAGAGAACAATTTGCTTACCTATCATCAATTTTACTTTTAGGTTTTTTATCAAGTGTAACTGGAGATTTTGGAACAACGCTAAAAGCAGGGTAAAATAGAATTACTTAAATAAATATGCAAGGTATCCAATAACAGGAAAAGGGAGAGATCCTGCTCTAGCCTTGCTCGCTCACACTCACAATTCTCAACGACAATTATTATTGTAGAAAAATTTACTGAAGCCGGTCTTTAACCAAACTTCCTTCGTACTTTTGCAGTTTATAATCGCATCATCTCGGTATTCCTCATTTTATTCATGCAACTTTAAAATATAGGTACCTACCTACTATCAATTTTTTAATTAATAATATGAAAAACAGTTTACTAACAGGGGTTTCTCTTTGGGTTTGCGTGCTAGCAAAAATCCTGTATTCTCCTTTGAATTTGTGATTTTATCTTCGCTTACACGTTTACCATCCTGAGATTTCCGATCATTGTTTTGGTCCTGTAGTGGTGACTTACTTCTTCCGCTGGCTTTGCCTTTGCGATACATAGAGTAGACGTCTGGCGATTTGTCTCGCCTTGCACTCTTCTCACGATTTAGACCGTAATACTTTTGCAACCTGTTCCCGTTTTTTCTCTGAGAGCAGTCGTGAATTTTCGTTTTCGATCGTCTGTACGAATGGGACGAATTATTAGTTCTCGATTGATTTGTTTCTTACAACAATGGTTCAGTCGAGGACTCACATAGTGCTTGTATGGACGGTTTTAATTATCTCGGTATAATTTCAAACGGAAATAATATTACTTGCGGCGGAAGTTTGAGGAGGCGCTGGTTAACTATTATAAGACTTTGCTATACGTACAGCGTACTACGTACAGCCCGTAATATAGATAAGAACTGGCCTCCACTTTGACAGGTCACCTATGTTTTGGGTCGCTGTTTCCCTAGTCTCTACGTAATTATTCGTCGGACCAGCATTGTGTCACATAATTCCATAATATTATAAAAACGACTAAACTACGTCTAGAACACGATTTCGCCTAACGCTTCTAGTTTTGTTTGTCGCCCGCTAAGGTCTCAAAGGCCCGTCACGGTTGGCTTAAAAAGTTGTAAAAATTAACGCATTTTAACTACTTAACGAACTTATCGAACAAATTTTATGTTGTTGTTAACATGTGGGTTTAGAAGATATCAAGAGACTTTTCCTTACCTCCAATAGACTTGAATCTCTCTGCCTTAAAACATAACTTAAGTCCAATCATTATTCCATAACATACTAATACATATTTTATGAATATTAACTTTCGTTTATCTTTCCAAAATCTGACTTTTTCGAAGTTTGGACTTGTTTGGTTAGCAATGTCTTTCTTGCTTATTTTGTTTTTTATTTTGATCATACCTCTTTTCTGTCTCGGGTTTTTTATTATGATATATAGTACTTACTTATCTGCGTTCTCGTTAGATAGACCACATATTTTTCTTTTCGGCCCGTTGAGATCGCTGGACGACAGGTTCCTATAAAGTAAAATTTATACTAAATCATATTTCCTATATCTCTATTGGAATGTTCTAATTCTTATTTGATGGACAACAATTTCAGCTATGATAAATTTATTTATTAATCTGTAGGTAGTCAATCTGTAGTGGCAACTACCTATTTTTACAATTATAGGCAAGAGTGCAACAGAGATACGGTGACATCGAAGGTACATTGACGTGTCCCAAGTACTTACTACAATCTAATTCATCAGTGTGTTAGCATATCGATGGAAAAGAATATAAAAACTTATTATTTTAATAGTTGTTTAGTTTATTGCGAACAGACAGACAGACGCGGCGTGGGACTTTGTTCTATGAATGTAGTGACAATTTTAACTTATTTCTATTAGAGTCATAATAGTATATGAGCCAATGTCCAATAATAATTGTCACAAATTAACGATATCTTTTAAGCTTGAATATTCTTCAAACTTACAAACAAGATATAAACCAAACGCGTGTTAAAATGTGACACTAACTCAATGTAACTTAGTTTCACACAGAATATCCCAATTAGAGCTGAAACGAAGTGTTTGTATCGACTGCTTAAATATATTACATGATTACTCACGTATTGGAGTCGTTGAGTTTGGGCTTGGCCGGCCTTGGCCGCTTCAGGAACTGCTTGGCGGAATTCAGCTGCGTGTTGAGCTCTTTGACGCGCTTTGCGAGCCGCTCGTTTTCAGTCCTCAGTTCCGTCAGCCTGTGGTAGAACAAACCCTACGTCAACTCTACAAAACAAGGCGTAAAACTTGATTACGACCACTATTCTTTATTGCCAAGGGAGGCACATGCTCAGATGGTCCACATGATAGAAAGTGGCCACCGCGATGCCCGTAAGTTACGTACGGTATAGACAGATAGGTTACTAACTGAGTGGTTCAGTTGGAAAACATGTCGGTCTGCCACGCAGAGGTCCCCGGGTTCGATTCCTGGCCGGGCAGACATCGAAATAATTAACTTTAATTTCTGTTACAGATCTGGGTGTTGTATGTATTTAAAAGTATGTAAGTAGTTTATCAGTTATCTAGCACCCATAACACAGACTTAGCTTACTTTAGGGGTAGATGGTGGTAGAGGGCGCTATGTGAATTGGCCGCAAGGATATTTATTTATTTATTCAAGCAGATTTGACTAGGGTAGTGATATGTTACTAACGATTGTTCCACAATTTCCTGTGACTTTCTCTTATCGCTGCCCGCGCTGTCTTTACTCCTGTCTCGGCTCTTGTTGGTGGCTCGACGCATTTGCGTCGCCAGCGTCTGGAGAATATATTAACAATTAATGGTATATATTGTGATCAGTCCCATTCATTGTGTTTTAATAGTTTGAAATAGCTATGTACGACTTCTAAAATATTCGTAAAGAAAACTAGATTTCCATGAGAGGCCTGAATTGTTTCTGTTAGGCCCAAGTTGGTAGTTAGACAAGGACTATCAGCAAAGCTTATGACGTCATATGCTTTCCGTTCATATGATTTTCGTACAATGAGCTATTTTGACTTTCTATTAAAGCCTTTTGTCCTACTTTATCAACTCCTTAATTTTTTCATTGGTTTAATTTTTAATTGTTTTTACTATTTAGACTAAATTAAAAATTATATAATATCCGATGCGCCGTCTAAACAGTAAATTGTTTAACATGTATGCACCCACTTCCATTGCATAATCGCGGGGTAAGGCGATGCTTACCTTCAGCTTTTCACCCTGCATGTTGAGCGTTTTCTTGAGTTCCAAATTATCGTGCAGGAGTCCGTAGTACAGGTCTTCCAGCTCACGCCTGCTCAGTTTCGAAGGGCACACGCCGGTACACCTATACACGTTTACTGCGAAACGTAATCTCAAATAGAAAGTGTAAGTAAACCTACATGACCGAAAGAAGATGTAGTGAATAGAATAGAGAAAGCACAAAGGCGATTAAAGAAAATAATATACATGGTAGGAGGGACTGGAATTCTTCGACCCTGAGACGTAAGCATCATCATCAACGATGACTTATAAAGAAAGATCTTACATGATATTTATAATACAAATGAAAAAAATACCGAATGTGTAAGAGGAGAAAGAGGTTTATCATGTATAAGAAAAATAATATATATCTTATTGCAAAAATGTTGCTTAGACAGCGGCACGTCATCATAATCAAAGCTCATAAACGTTTACTGCTATACTTAAGTCTCCTTTGCCACATTAACAGGTGTCCTACTAATATGTAGGCTAATATGATAGAGCGGTTTGAGTTTCGTTAACATTACAATAAACATTACAAATCTATAAACCAATACCAAACAATATTTATTACTAGCGGTCCCCTGCGGTTTTCAGTCGCGTGCAGTTCAAGACTCCGTTAATATTAAACTATTCTCCAAGATACTATTATTTTTCTAGGATAAAAATACCCTACATCATTTTTATCATGTCTATCGCCTCACCGTCCACACAGATATACTCCTGCGCCTCCTGGGTCCCATCGGCTCCCCATTATCATGACAACGTCGTCTCTCAAATTCGCGGTGGGTGTAGGTACGTGGTCTTTAAACTACTTTATCATATTACATCATCAGCCCATAACAGTCCACCGCTGGGTTTTAGCCTCGTATACAAATATTAGTTGGATGCGGAAAGCACACCCGGCCTTTGTGGAGATCTCTGGGGGAGGCCTATGCCCAGCAGTGGGCGTCTTCTGGCTGAGATGACGATGATGATATATTAGTTGAGGGTATTGCATAATCTTGACGCTTAAAGTCGCTGTAGTATTTTTATATATTTTTTTACGCAGTGACAAATGAGCAGACTGCCCACCTGATGGTAGGCGGTAACTGTCACCCATAATATCTACGAATCATGTTTGTTTTAAAATCATCAAAACAACAGAAAACAATGCTGCACAACGTCTGGTCGTTGTTGGCGGAGTTGTTGTCGCAGAATCATCGTAGAATTTACGACACCCGTTAATGGAGAGGATTGGTGATGTGTTCTGCTTTGCCGGATACCATTTACCAAACGGCCAAGCGAATTGAAAGCATGTGAAAGGTACTTACGACTTTCTTTGTGCTCCTTAGTCTTGTCACTTGGTTTTGGATAATATAATACGTTCATTGTAACAAGAACACGCGAAAAAATAAGGTATCACAACTAAATGTATCGACATAGGCGCTGCAAATTCCTTGATACCCCACCGATGGATTCCCCGCAAGTTACAAATTTAACAAATATCTCCTTCTACAGACTTCCAACAACCGAAACAATGCCCATTTTCCTAATTTCCTATAATATTTCTATCGCCCTAAGCCATCCTTTGGTATTGTAAGTCAAGCTCTTTATAAATCTTCTGGCAGGGAAAGAAAAATCTATGATGTCCACGTTTCCATAGCAACGGATAACAATGGGTTTGTCAACAAAGGGTAAAAGTAGAAACCACTCTAAATTAGGTTTCATACCGACACAAGAAAGTGTATTTTTGTAACAGCGCAGCGTTTTCACTTCTTTAAAATATTTCGTTGGCCTAATGTCACAGTTATAGTGCGTCCAAAGTAAGCTACATAAACGCACCTCCCAGCAAGCAACCCCACAGACTGAAATTATAATGTCTATGGGTTTATTCTCTAGAAGTTGCCGATCGGACCACGGGCAAAAATGAAGCAAACGTTAATAGAAACCTACTTTGAGTACTTATCATTTTCATGAAAAAACGTATTTTGTATGTTAGAAGCTATAATAAGACCACTATATCCACAGACATATTTAAAATATATATGTATATAAAAAATGTTCTCTATGGCTATATCCGAATCACTTATTAAAAAATAAAAATCTCTGTATGGCAACTTATGACAAGTTTTTTAAAAGTAATAGAACGTCATTCATTATAATTATTTATTTGCTAATTAATTGTCAATTACTATGATTATATATACACTTAAAACTAATTAGATATGGTACAATTAGAAAAATCGGAACGGGAACGTCAAAGCAGAACAAACGTCTCTTTGCGAAATTAAATGATAATAAAAATAGTTTCGTGGCTCTAGGTCACATATTTTGCATGCTTTTTTTCAATAGTGGTGCGAAAGTGTGAGTGTAGGCGGTGTTGGGCGTGGGCCCTGATTAAAGCCAGTGTAAATTTATTTTTGCGTCCAAATTTTCAAGAAGTTTGACACGATGCCACACTGTGGTCACCGTAGCAACGCACAGGGCTGCTCGGCAACGGCCGCTGTTTATTGCGCGCGCAGCCCTCGATGAGGGAAAAACCAAACCAAGGAAGAGCGCTGTGAACGCATCTGCTGCTGTGTCAAACTATGCTGTCATCTTTTTATATTATTATTTTTATAAGTTCTTATGATTTTTAGCTTAGTGTAAGTTTATAACTTAGGTATATTTATTTATATATTTTCTTAAATATATAACTTTTCACCTTAATGCATGTCGCAAGCCGGACCATTTACAAGTGTAGCTCCCATTGTGTGCAGTCAGTTGAGCAATACAGGTGCCTCTGTGGATTCTGTGCAGTGCAATAAGTGTTCCCGGTACTTTAAGGGTATGCGGGGGCTCCGTATACACGATGGTAGAGCACATAAGACCGGTTCGCAGGGCCCCCAACAAGTACCACAACCTTCCACTTCAACAACTTCTAACATCCCTCCGGACGGCTGCGCGATTTGGGAGAGGCTAGGCGTCCTAAAAAGTTCCAACACTCTAATTAAGAGGATACCACGCGGTGCTCGCACTTCGGTAGCGTCTAGCCTCTCCCAAGTAATCCGCAAGGTCGTATCGGAGAATACCCTACCGGAATGGGAACATTTATTGACATTTGCCCACAGGATCCTCAGCGTAAAAAAAGATTCCAAACGCTCTTCGCTTACAAGTAAAATAAAAACAAATTGCACAAACTTTAATTTACAGTCGCAGCCCCCTTTAACTGTTATAATCAATAGAAGGCAGCCTAATGCTAATCATATTTTTCAGAAGGTAGAAGAGAAGGCTGCCTATGGCGATTTGAGAGGGGCTGCCCAACTCCTCTTTTCAAATGATGTCATTGCTCCTGACTGCCCAGAGACCCGTCTGGCCCTGGAGGACAAACACCCTGCCTCTTCACCAACACTTTGCCTCCCTGACGCGCCAGAAGTATCGGACCAGCATGTAGTGACCAGCAACGATGCTGCTGATGGTTTCTGCTGCTGTGATATCCTTCAGGAGTGGTTCGGCGGGTGGGCTTGATGGCCTCACCCGCAACACTTAAAATCCTTAATTAGCGGTACAATCAATGACGCTGGCAGATCACTCCTGGAGGACATGACTAAGTTGGTCAATATGATGCTGGCAGGTTCTGTATGTTCAAGTGTATTGAATGTCCTGTACGGTGCCAACCTTTGAGCACTCAAGAAAAAGGACGGCGGCATAAGACCTATCGCCGTGGGGTGTACTTGGCGCCGTATTGCTTCAAAAATCTGCTGCCGATACGCGGTTCCTAAACTTACGGACTATTTCAGTCCAGTGCAATTGGGTTTCGGCAGCAGAGGCGGCTGCGAAGCTGCTGTCCACGGAACCCGCACATTCCTGGAACACAGTGGAGGCGAAGTGTTGCTAAAGGTAGACGTTAAAAATGGTTTTAACTCTGTGGACAGAGGCGCCTTGCTGACGGAAGTGAAAAAAGTAACCCCTTTTATTTATATGTATCTTTGGCAATGCTACAGCACTCCTTCCAAATTATTATTCAAAACTTTTGCGATAAATTCTGCAGTAGGTTTTCAGCAAGGGCCCGCCATTTTCAGTCTCGCTATCCTAAACCTTTGGTATCTGGACGACGACGGCACTCTCGGAGGGGATGTAAATACAGTTTTTAACGATCTCCGTTCCCTTATTGCGAAGTTCAGTACCACCAGTTTAGAACTAAATTTTAGTAAAAGTGAGCTGTATATCTCAGACTTCAAATCGGAAGATGAAAGAAATGATATAATCTAGTTAACTCATTGGCACCAAACATTAAAATTCAAAACAAGAATTCTCTTTCCCTTTTAGGTGCCCCAATACTTCCTGAATCGATTTCACCCCTTATTGATTCCCTAACTTATAAGTTCAACAGCTTACATGATCGGCTTTTAAAAATCCATCCGCATATCGCCATCACCATAATCCGCTTATGTTTATTCGCTCCAAACGCCATGTACATACTCCATACATGTGGAAATACCCCCATCTTCTTTCTTCCCTTGACACCTCCATACAAACCGCCCTATCATCCATCCTCAACTGTCATTTTGATGCCCGTTCCTGGACCCAGGCTTCCCTGCCTATCCGGTTTGGAGGTCTGGGTATCCGCTAAATTTCTGATTTATCGTTACCAGCTTTCCTGTCTTCCATACATAGCACGCACACCTTGACAACGAAAATTGTCTCTCCGTCTCTGTGCGGCGTCGAGGTGTCGTGCCTGTCGGAGGCCAGGAATGCATGGTCTATCATCTGCCCCAACGCCGATATTCCCGCCAACCCTAACTCCCAAAGGCTTTGGGACGAGCCACTCTGCAGATTGGCCTTCTCCACACTCTTAGAAACCTCGGCCAATACTGCAGATCGAGCTCGTCTTCTCGCCGTTTCGGAGAGGGAGGCGGGATATTGGCTTCATGCGATCCCATCACCCAATACGGGTACTCTGCTCACCGGAGCTACACTGTCACTCTCAGTGTGCTTGCGACTGGGCCTGAAAGTAAATGAACTGCATCGTTGCCACTGCGGAAGTATTGTAGATATCCTTGGACACCATGGCCTCTCGTGCCAGCGAAGTGCCGGTCGTATGTCGCGCCACGCCAATCTCAACGATGTCATCCGCCGTGCCCTTGCCACCATCAACGTGCCAGCTGTATTAGAACCCAATGGGCTGGCTCGGGATGATGACAAGAGGCCCGACGGCATGACGCTCGTTGCTTGGTCACAAGGCCGGCCTCTGGTGTGGGATGCGACCTGTGTAGATACCTTGGCCCCATCCCACATTAGAGCTACCTCGGCCAACGCTGGCGCGGCTGCTTCTTCAGCGGAGGACCTCAAGCGGCGCAAATATAGATCCCTAGGTCAGGGTTATTTATTTGCGCCGTTTGGGGTGGAAACGTTGGGAACTTGGGGCCCTAGCGCCAAAAAGATGTTTCATGAGATATCTACCCAGCTAATTGAATCTACCGGAGACCCACGTGCTGGCGCTTACCTCGGTCAGCGTATAAGTCTGACAATTCAGAGAGGTAACGCTGCCAGCCTTATGGGGACACTTCCGCAAGGCAGCGATTTAGAGACTGTTTTTTATTTGTAATTTTTTTTTTTTTTTTTTAGTTGTGTACCATATCTAATTAGTTTTAAGTGTATACGTCATTCATAAAAGTCATAACAAACAATTTGATTTCTGTAGGATTGTTTATTTTCGTGAGTTATGAAAAATATTATTAAATAATGGGCAAAATAATTAAAAAGGAAGTGAGAGTGATAATTTTCAGCAAGATTAATAATTTAGTCAAAACAAAAGTACAAGTTCAAGCCAAATATCTGAATGTGTACAAGAAGGACTGACAAGGACTGATAAGGACAAATTATCCTAAGATTATTGCATATCCACATTTTATCATTCTTACTACTGCCAGTCGATTCGGACTTAGCGTGGTCCTATTATATGCCACAGACATAAAATTTCTGTATATAAAATTTTTTCTCTATGTTAAATGCACACTGCAACCCAGCACCGGACGGTTGTGCGTGACGTGCGTTAGTGCGTGACACAAAGTTCTTTGAGCTGTCATGGGTTTCTACGGAAATCACGCATAGTCGAACACACAGAAAACGCATTCACGCCTTCTGTATATAAATTTTTTTCTCTATGATTCACGCGCGTTCGTGCGGATCCGTCGTATCTTTTATTTTTATCTATGACACATTTGACACGAGTGCTCTGTAGTCAGTATTGCTATGGAGGTCTGATGTAATAAGTACAGAATTAATTGCTGAATCCAAAGAGATAGTATATATTGGCTGAATCCACGGACTGCCCTAATTAAATATTCTAAATATCTAATGCTTTGTGGGTGCTTTGAAATTGTGCAATATATAAAAGCCAAAGCCAAGAGTTTCATGTACCAAAGCTGTAGTATCCACAAACCGACAAGGATCAAGAATACATCATAAACGTGGCGTAAAAAGGAACTAACATTCCGCCTATTTGAAAGGTCAATTTTCAATATGGCGGCATGCACATGGGCTTAGCCACAGACATAACAAACTAAACACAAATCACAAATATTCCCTGGTCGCTCGCTCTACAATGATTATGAATCTTGCTATCCCGTTTTTTTATCCATTGGAATAAGTTCACGGAAAGTGACGCGCGTGTTAGATTTAATATATGTCCTACTTATAATTATAGTGACTTTTATTAGTATAAACCTTTATTTTAGTAATTAAGCTACAGAATAATAACAGAGTGAGTATTTATCCAAAACCCCAGTGAAATATATGGAAAACGCTAAATTAGGTAAACAGGAGCATATTAATAAATAGATATCTACGTCATGTAATATATAGTTCATGGAGGTAGTGCTATTTGTTTAGGACATAGGTTATAAAGTATTTAAGAGAGACGGGCGAAGTGGAGGAGTAAGACTTGATAACTTGAATATGTTATCTAGTATAAAGTATTATTCTAGTGGACATTATTTAATCAAACAAAAGCATATTTTAAATATATTAGGTATATTTTAATAAGCAATGTAATCCATTATAAAATGAGGTATTTATTGAAACCACAGACATACCAGACTAAACACAAATCACAAATATTCCCTGTTCGCTCGCTCTACAATGATTATGAATCTTGCTATCCCGTTTATTCATCCCTTGGAATAAGTTCACGGAAAATGACGTGCGCAATGTTTTGAACGTTCGACATATTGCTCGAGGGCCTATCGACCTGACGTTTTTTTTGAAACATCGGTGTAAATTTTATAATTACCTAATAAAATTTAAATTAAACCATTTAAAAGATTGTAATTTTGTGTGTAATTTAGTGCACATTTATGTGAAAGCGCAAAGTATGGAAATACACCTGGATTATCCTTTCACCGGTAAGTAAACATTCGTGGTCGAGGCGATCCGAAATAAATTTTAGAAATTGTGACAAAAATATGCATCGAAATAGTGTGAATTTGCATTAATTGAAATGATTTACCTTAAAACAACATGCCATTAGAGATAGATTTAAAATTATTGGCAAATTGAGCAATATTTCGGTGTCTAAATAGGTACGAAAATATTTTGATGCTAACAGGGTCGGACTTAGTATTTATTGTATGGTATTTTATTACTCAAATCTTGTGAATAGCGGTCCACAACTTTATATGTATCAGGGTTCCATACCAAAAATGTACCTAGATGACATTTTAAATGTTCAGACATTATATGAAACAACGGATTAATCGCGTATTTACGTTTATTTACATAAATATTTGTTTTTCTAGGTTTCCTAAAGACCAGACATGGTTATGTCTGTGTTGCAAATTGGAAGTGCTGCGTTGTAAACATTTTGAAGAACAAGATAATAATTAGATGCAAGTCCCTTCTGTCCTGCTGCACCAGCATAATATGAATTTTTACTGAAAATCAAGAATATGCTGCTTGTTTAATATATTAATGTATCTATCCTTTTCATTATTATTATTTTTTTCATGACTATGTCCTCTAGAGGGCATCATATTAAATTTGTGAAGTCACATAGGCCAACCTGTGAACAATGAAGACGCTTTTAACTATAAGTAAGTAGGTAGGTACCTACTTAGTTTAGAAGTTATGAGGCAACAAATAAACATTAATACCGGTCAAAATCATACCCTCCTTTTTGCTAAAGCAAGCACTGCCGATTCACGGTATGTAGGATCGAGAGATCGAAAAGACGGTGGTAGGGATCAGGGCATGGCTTTGATTCACTAGACACCTTCCTTTTATTATAATGTCAATATTAAAATATATAAGGACAAGCTTAAAAATATTGCATAGTCATCTGGAGCGAACAACAAGTCAGATTTGTTTGTGTTCGTTACGAGTAGAAAGTCGTAGCAAAATATAACTCATGATGGGCTGCCTTGTTCCGTCCCTGCATTTGCATTAGTGTGTGTGTTATAGAGATGTGTGACATTTTGTCTCATATTTAAACTCTAAATGTACTCTCTGCTTCTGTATAGAAAATTTTTTCTCTATGATTGAAACAACATTAACTGAATTAAACGAGGTTTTATAAAACAAACAAAGTACCATAGGTAAACAACATTTATGCAAAATTCTAATCAAATGTAATGACACAATTATCGATCACATAACCAAATATTTATCCTTTAAAAATGGGACAGTGGTATTACGTACGATTCAATGTATAACCGATTATATAAATAAATAAAACTAATACAAAATATAAAGCAACAATAATACAATGCAAGTGTACTTAACTCTGTGCCGGCTCTGGAGCAAAAAGTCCCTCTCACTGTCACGACTGAACCTTTATACTAGCTATCTAGCTGGAAATGTCATTCTTATTCTCATTTCCGGTCTCCTAAATTTAATGATAGATAGCTTACATGTTAATTTAATGTATTACAATTTACTTTTAACATTTTTTAACATAATAATAAATTTATTACATAATTAATTAAGGAAGTTTCTCATAAACAGTATTTAATCTGATCAAAAGCCACAATCGTTCAGAAATCCAGACATTTCGTTCTGAAGTTGGTAAAATGTTTTATGAAAGTATTTTGAAATGTTAATTATTAATAATTACGATAGTTTTCAATATAATTATATGTAACTTTAAATAACAATTAAAATATACTAAAATACCTTATATCTAACACGCGCAATGTTTTGAACGTTCGACATATTGCTCGAGGGCCTAACGAACTTTCTTTTGAAACATCGGTGTAAATTTTATAATTTCCTAATAAAATTTAAATCAAACCATTTAAAAGATTGTAATTTTGTGTGTAATTTAGTGCACATTTATGTGAAAGCGCAGAGTATGGAAATACACCTGGATTATCCTTTCACCGGTAAGTAAACATTCGTGGTCGCGGCAATCCGAAATAAATTTTAGAAATTGTGACAAAAATACGAGTATGCATCGAAATAGTGTAAATTTGCAATCATTAAAATGCTTTACCATAAAACAACATGCCATTGGAGATAGATTTAAAATTATTGGCAAATTGAGCAATATTTCGGTGTCTAAATAGGTACGAAAATATTTTGAAGCTAACAGGGTCGGACTTAGTATTTATTTTATAGTATTTTATTACTCAAATCTTGTGAATAGCGGTCCACAATTTTATATGTATCAGGGTTCCATACCAAAAATGTACCTAGATGACATTTTAAATGTTCAGACATTATATAAAACAACGGATTAATCGCGTATTTACGTTTATTTACATAAATATTTGTTTTTCTAGGTTTTCTTAAGACCAGATATGATTATGTCTGGGTTGCAAATTGGAAGTGCTGCGTTGTAAACATTTTGAAGAACGAGATAATAATTAGATGCAAGTCCCTTCTGCCCTGCTGCACCAGCATTATATGAATTTTTACTGAAAATAAAGAATATACTAGAGCTTAGTAAGCGGCTCAGGGAGGCGACGGGTGACCCACGTGCCGGCGGCTTTCTCGCGCAGCGGATAAGTATCGCCATCCAGCGCGGGAATGCCGCCGCCATGATGGGCACCTTACCGCGGGGCCCTGGTATTGTAAATATTTTTTAATTTAGTTATAAAGTTAATAAAATATTTATAACTATAAGGTTTTACTTTAGTAAATTTTAAATGTATTAGTGTATACATATATTTGGTATTTTAGATATAGGTATTAGTAAAATTTTTATTATAACTAAAGAATATGCTGCTTCTTTAACATATTAATGTATCTAACCTTTCCATCATTTTTTTTTCATGACTTTGTCCTCTAGAGGGCATCATATTAAATTTATGAAGTCACATAGGCCAACCTGTGAACAATGAAGACGCTTCAAACTATAAGTAAGTAGGTAGGTACCTACTTAGTTTAGAAGTTATGAGGCAACAAATAAACATTAACACCGGTCAAAATCATAACCCTCCTTTTTGCAAAAGCAAGCACTGCCGATTCACGGTATGTAGGATCGAGAGATCGAAAAGACGGTGGTAGGTATCAGGGCATGGCTTTGATTCACTAGACACCTTACCTTTTATTATAATGTCAATATTAAAATATAAGGACAAGTTTAAAAAAATTGCATAGTCATCTGGAGCGAACAACAAATCAGATTTGTTTGTGTTCGTTACGAGTAGAAAGTCGTAGCAAAATATAACTCACTAGCAGCCGCCCCACGGGTCCGTTCGATTCCGACACGACCGCTGCGTAGGGAGCCGACCGCGCGGCTCAGCGGCACTTTATTTCTTGACATTGACTCCCCTCTCGTACCCCGTGCTGCCTAGATAACCGAGCGGACTGAGCGGCAAACACGCGACTTTTTTCTAATATTCACATTTTTAAACTCGTGATATCTTTCGAATGGAATGTCTGAATTGAATAATTCAAAAAGTTGTATAAAGGTACTGAAGCAGTCGTGAATATGAAGTAATTGATTTTGATAAGGATTAATACCAAGGTACAAATAAAGAGCGTTTTTAGCGGCGGCATTTCAATTAAATTTTGAAAATAAAAGAACACTTATTGTGACATAACTATAATAGTAAGACATATACTGTCGCGACACTTTTTGTAGATAATGATGTGTTCTGCAAAGTCGTAGTACATTATTTTGTTCTATCATCAATAGTTCTCGCAGCACACGCGATGTAAGGAATTTTTTGGGTATTTTTTTACGCCTTGGGTTACATTATTGGAGTTTATTTAATGATCCGTAATTTTTTAGAAAATATAATATAGCCTATGTCACCCGGGGATAGTGTAGCTACCCAACGGTAAAAGAATTTATGAAATCGGTCCAGTAGTTTCGAAGCCCATTCAATACAAACAAACAAACAAAAAATCAAACCTTTCCTCTTTATAATATTATTAGTATTAGTATTAGTATATTAGTATAGATGATGAGTTATATTTTGCTGCAGATGGGCTGCCTTGTTCCGTCCCTGCATTTGCATTAGTGTGTGTGTTATAGAGATGTGTGACATTTTGTCTCGTATTTAAACTGTAAATGTACTCTCTGCTTCTGTATATAATTTTTTTTTATGGGCTTAGCCAGCAAAAGGCCCCCGCCCCACCTAGCAAGATGTATGAAAGAGCAAAATAATAAGAGAAAAAGTTCCACTCGGAAACTATTGAACACTAGTTTTTAAAGAGAAATTATAGTACTCATCGAAAACTACATTTCTTATGATAGCTATTAAACCTAAAACTGTTATAACTTGAAAACTATTGATCCTAAAACACTAGTTCCTTAAGAGAAATGATAGTACTCGTCGAGATCTACATTTTGGGTGACAGCTGTCAAACTCAAAACGGTAATAACTCTGAAACTAATTGTCCTAGAACACTAGTCCCTAAAGAGAAATTATAGTACTAGTCGAGACCTACATTTCGGATGACAGGTGTCAAACTTACAACTGTTATAAGTCGGGAACTATTAGTCCTAGATTACTAGTTTCTAAATAAAATGATATTACTTGTAGAGACCTACATTTCGGATGACAGATGTCAAACTTGGAAAATGTAATCACTTGGAAAGTATTGATCTTGGAACTCTTTGTCCCATGAGTCTATGTTTTCCAGTAGTCCCACGACTACCAGTGATTTGTTTATCACGATCTTTCGTTCCTTGATAATATTTCGTATAGCCGCGTATTTTTCGTTTCATTATCTCTATTTCTCTCTTTCGTACAATGCCACGGACTAATTCGTCAAACTGACAAATAAATTGAAGTCGATCACAATCATGATCTAAATGCATATCCATCTAACTATAATTTGAAGTATTAGTACATATGAATACTTGTCCATCATATATAAATTGATAATAATGTTGTAAGTACACATATCCGCACCCGCCGTGGGCTGGGTACTCATCCCCATCACGTGGATAAGATTCGAAAGAACGTTTCTCGCTCGCACGATTCGAATGTGGAATGAGCTCCTATGACATGGGATCGTTCAAGAAGTACATTAGAGGTTTCCTTAGAGGCGGGCAACGCATTGGTAGCACACATGGTGTTGCTGATGTCCATAGGCGGCTATGACCACTTTCCATAAGGTAGCCCGCATGCCTATTTATCTGCAGGATAAAAAAAAAGCAATATTGCTAGAAGAAGGCGACGTTCAATTCGAATATTGGGCGGTCGGGCTGCGGGTCAGATAAGTTTTTGGCGCTGTACTTTCTACATAAAAAGGCGTCAAATAGGCCACTGCTGTGAAGTGAGGTCTCCAGGATTGTCAGATAGGTGTTCCGTTATTCAGTTATCAAATTATTGTTCGCCTAAATAATATAATTTTATAAAAAGATTATAACAATTTTATTAAGAGTTATTAAGCCCATTTAATATCAGGAAAAATAGAAGTTTAGAACATTTAAATTTTCATCAATGCCGCTGTGGTCGTCCTGTAGAGCAGCTCGGCCACCACGGGTTGTCTTGCGGCAGGAGCGCTGGTCGCCTTCCTCGTCATGCGGAGCTCATCGATGTCATTCGCCGGGCCTTTACCACCGCTGGAGCACCCACGGTGCTGGAACCGAGTGGGTTCGCCTGCGAGGATGGTAAGAGGCCTGACGGAATGACACTCACTCCCTGGAAACTGGGACGGCCTCTGGTATGGGATGCTACTTGCATCGATACCCTTGCGCCGTCCCATCTTCCAGAGACCGCGTGTCAGGTTGCGATGGGTGCTGCCTCAGCTGAGGACGCCAAGCGGCGCAAATATGCTAATCTCAGTTGCGATTACATATTTGCGCCATTTGGCGTTGAAACTCTTGGGTCGTGGGGACCAGGCGCACATTCCTTATTCCGGGAGTTATCTAAGCGTCTGGTCGAAGTTACGAATCACCAGAAGGCTGGCCTATTTTTGGTCAACGCTTAAGCCTCGCTATCCACCGGGGCAACGCGGCCAGCCTTCTGGGGACTTTTCCAAATTCGGGGAACCTGGGCCAAATTTTTTATCTTTAGTTAGGGTTAGAGTAAGGTTATTTTTAAACATTTAAATTAATTATATTTTAAATATAGGTATTGACATAACACACAATAAAATAATATAAACAAGGATACGCTTGCTAGGCAAAGGCTGCTGTCATGCTGTCATAGACATCAGACCTGACATATCTGACCTTAAGGCGACATGTGATTTTTATGGCTCAACTCTGGACGAGCACAAAAGCAGGATCTTCACGCTAGAAAGCAAGATCTCCGGAATGAAGACGTTGGAGGATAATTTAAATGCTGCCCTGGCTGATATTGCGGCACTAAGGGGTGAATTGGCAGATCGAGATCAAAGATCTAGATTAAACAACATCGAGATTAAGGGAGTGCCGTCCCTGGTTTTTGTGAAAAACCTTTTACGACAAGTCTGGCTTTGTAACGTTCGATTGTTCCATCTGGATTCATTTTAATCTTGTACATCCATTTTGATGGTAACGGTTTTCTACCTTAAAGAATTTTTTGAGTTTAGAGCAGTTACTTCATTATTCATGGCTTCCATCCATTGAAATTTATTTTTCATAGCTATGGCTTCTTTATATGTCTGAGGTTCTGATGGTTTCTCTTGTTCCATAGCTGCCATAATGCAATCTTCGTATCTTTCAGGTGGTGAAATTTTTGACATATCACGCAGTTTCATCCTTGAGCTCGATTCAGGTTCTGGTTCAGGCTCAAGTTGCGGTTCAGGTTGAATGTCTTCGTAATCGCTTTCAACTTCTGAATCAGTTCGAACACTGTCGTCGTCAGTTACGACAATATTTTCATTTTGATGTTCTGTTGAACTATCAACGTCGACTGCACGACGCTGCTGCTGTTGCGGACGAGATTCGATATGTATTTCATCATCGTCACTTGATGATTCAGGAATTTCTTCATTCCTTGTATAATCTAACTGTCTTTTTATTTCAATTACTGCATAAGGTGAAAAAAGGTGCGAAGAATCACCGGACGCGATCAGGCTACCACAAAGCAAGACCACTGGCCCTGGCAACATACAACGTCCAGACACTGCGGACCGACGAAAAGCTCGTGGAGCTGGAGGAAGTGGTAAGCAGATTACATTGGGACATCATAGGGATATCTGAAGTCCGAAGAAAGGGGGAGGACTCCATAACTCTGAAGTCCGGAAATCTGCTTTACTTCCGGGAGGGAATTTTAACTGTCATGGGGGATTTTAACGCGAAACTGGGCAAACGAAGCGGAGACGAGTTGAGAGTGGGGCAATTTGGAGTTGGAAGTCGGAACGCCCGTGGCCAGATGCTGGCCGGCTTTCTGGAGAAAGAGGGACTCTTTATGATGAACTCATTTTTCGGGAAGCCAGATCATCGCAGATGGACGTGGGTTAGTCCCGATGGTGTCACATAAAATGAGATCGACTTCATCCTATCTACGAAACGGCATATATTCAATGATGTCTCGGTGAACAATAACGTAAACATTGGCAGTGATCACCGCTTGGTAAGGCACATTGAATATTAATCCACAGCTGGAAAGATCGAGATTGATGAGGTCCATGCTCCGGCCTGTACCCATCCAAATCCAAAACCCCGAGAGCTTTCAACTCGAATTACAAAATCGCTTCGAGTGCCTAGGAGAATGCGTCGACGTGGACGACTACAATAACAGGTTCGTGGAAACTGTCTATACGGTTGGGTCAAAGTTTTACAAAGCCTGCCGTACAAAACGAACAAGCAAAATCTCTGACAATACCCTCAAACTCATGGAAGAAAGACGGGCAATGACTCTGCAATCCCCTGATGATGTCTCTCAATTTAGGCGACTTAATCGACAGATCTCCAAGTCTCTGACACGCGATATACGCCGCTTCAATACTATCAACATTGAGGCGGCGAATCAGCGGAATAAAGGCTCTAAAGTCTTTGCGAGAGATCTGTCGATTGGACAGAGCCAGTTGACGAGACTAAAAATGGATGACGGCAGAGTTGTTTCGACCAGTCCGAGGTATTGAGGGAAGTCGAGAGGTTCTATGGACAGTCATACACGACAACACGGGCACCTGTTACCAGTATGGCAAAAGACCCCAGAGCCAAGTTGACCCGACACTACACCGAAGATATCCCGGACATCAGCCTGTACGAGATTAGTATGGCTCTCCAACAGCTCAAGAACAACAAGGCGCCGGGTGATGATGGAATTACGGCTGAGCTTCTGAAAGCTGGTGGCAAACCTGTGCTTAAGACCCTTCAGAAGCTGTTCAATTCCGTCATCCTCGAGGGAATAACGCCGAAAACATGGCACAGAAGTATAGTGATATTGTTCTTCAAGAAAGGTGATAAGGCTCTCTTGAAGAACTTCAGACCAATATCGCTGCTGACCCATGTGTATAAGCTGTTTTCGAGAGTCATTACGAATCGTCTCGCACGCAAGTTTGTTGACTTCCAGCCTCCCGAACAAGCCGGATTCCGAAAAGGTTTTAGTACCATAGACCACATTCATACGCTGCGGCAGGTTATACAGAAGACCGAAGAGTATAACCGGCCATTATGCTTGGCGTTTGTGGACTATGAGAAAGCCTTCGATTCGATCGAAACTTGGGCGGTGCTCCAGTCTCTACAGCGGTGCCAAATTGACTATCGATATATCGAAGCACTGAAGGGTTTGTACGAAAACGCTACTATGTCAGTTAGTCTCCAGGATAAGACCACAGAACCTATTCAGCTGCAGCGGGGTGTTAGACAAGGTGATGTCATATCACCGAAGTTGTTCACCGCTGCACTGGAGGATATCTTTAGGCTTCTGGCCTGGGACGGACTTGGCATCAATATTAACGGCGAGTACCTTACTCACCTCAGATTTGCTGGCGATATCGTAGTCATGGCTGAAACCCTGGAAGACTTGGGCAAAATGCTCGATGACCTCTGTAGTGCCTCTCAACAAGTAGGTCTTAAAATGAACATGGACAAGACGAAAATTATGTCGAATGTCCATATTGTGCCTACTCCAGTGACAGTTGGAGGCATTCCACTTAAAGTTGTTAACGACTATTCATACCTAGGACAAATAGTTCAGTTAGGTAGGTCCAACTTTGAGAAAGAGGTCAATCGACGAATCCAACTCGGTTGGGCAGCATTCGAGAAGCTACGCCATATATTTTCGTCCCAATTACTGCAGTGTCTCAAAACGAAGGTCTTTGACCAATGTGTGTTGCCAGTGATGACTTACGGAACTGAAACGTGGCCGCTCACTGTGGGCCTTATAAGAAAGCTCACTGTTACCCAAAGGGCAATGAAAAGAGCTATGCTCGGGAGTCTCTTTGTGCGATCGAATCAGAAATGAGGAGATCCGCAAGCGAACCAAGGTCACCGACATAGCTCTAAGGATTGCCAGACTAAAGTGGCAGTGGGCAGGGCACATAGCTCGAAGAACAGATGGCCGATGGGGCAGTAAAGTTCACGAGTGGCGACCACGTGCCGGAAGACGCAGCGTGGGTAGGCCTTCCACAAGGTGGACTGACGACCTGGTAAGGATCGAAGGTACCAGCTGGATGCGAAAAGCACAGGACCGGCCTTTGTGGAGATCTCTGGGGAGGCCTATGCCCAGCAGTGGGCGTCTTCTGGCTGATATGTTGATGATGATGATGAAATTCGAAATGCTTTTCTTATTTCAGAATATCCTGAAACATTCCGATCATAGCTTTTGAAGAAAATTTGTGCCCTTTGATATGTTTCTTTAGCACAAACGTTTTAGCTCCAAAGGCATATAAATTAGATTTATGTTCCTATTTGATAGGTAATTAGCAGTAAATACCGCCTCAGCCCACAAAAACATAGGGGCCTTTGACTCGAGCACCATACACCTCGCTTTTTCAATTAATGTTCTGTTTTTTCTTTCAGCTATACCATTTTGGTGTGAAGCGGTCAACCTTCTAGTAATGCCAGTATCTTTTTAAAATGTGTTGAATTCTTTATTACAATATTCAGTACCATTGTCACTTTGCAGATATTTTATTTTATTTTCTGTAAACTTTTCAGCTTCAGCCTTGTATTCTTTTAATTTTTCAAGTACTTGACTTTTGTTTCTTATAAAATATACGCGGCAGTATCTGCTATAATCATCAATAAATGTGACCATAAACCTATTTTTGTCTAATGAAGGCATTTGTATCGGTCCACATACATCACTGTGCACAATTTCTAACGTTTTGTTCGTACGAGTGTTGGTTTTTTCGTTTGTTTTCGATGGTGTTCGATGTAATTTTCTTCAATGCAAATCTCACATTCACCAAGAGAACAATTTGGATCAAATTCTAATTCAATTAAACTTTCGTTTTTAAATGCTTGTTTCTTTTCTTTTTTCACATGTGACCTAATTGTTTATGCCATTTTTGAATACTAGTCTCCTTTGATGGAGTAAAAGTATCTTCATTTGAGTTTATAGCAGCATTGGCTTTAATAGTTTCCAGGTAGTACAGACCATCGTTTCCTCTAATAGCCTCCATCTGTACTCCTCTAATTGTATCTTTAATGATAGCTTTCGTTATTGTAAATATTAGAACTTGTCCTGCATCTGTCATTTTTCTTTTGCGCAGGAGGTTTGCGCAAATTTCAATCGCTGCATGTCCTTCTCCTTCTATTTTAGCTGTTTTGCCTCCTGAAGCTAGTTTTAAAGTTTTACTCGTTTTATTTAGCTTTTTAAAATGTTTAGTGGGGTTCGTCATATGAGCCGTACACCCACTATCTAAAATCCAGGTATTTTTGTTACTTTGCAACAGAAAACAACTAAAATTGTTTTTATCATTATTGTCATTATTTTTCGAAGGATTTTTGTTTTTATTTTTATTTTTGTTGTAGCTTTTATTGTGTTTTCAACATTTTTGTGTATCATTACCTTTTTTCTTGCATATTTTGCAAAATGTGTAAAAAGTTTCCTCAGTTTTATCTGAAGTGCTAGGTTGGTCGTGGCGGCGTGCTTCATATTCTTCAATTATTTTAATTTTTAATTTATCGGGGGTGATCAGATTCTCTTGAGACTCTATGGCAATCCTGAAGTTTTCATATTCTGATGATAAACTCTACAACATCATAATGGATAAAAGCTCTTGGTTTATTTCTATTCCTAAATCGTTCAGTTTATCTACAATATCCATAAAAATCTTTAGATGTTCTTCTGCATCCCCATTATCAGCTAATTTTGACAGAATTAACTGTTTTAGAAGATTAGCTTTTCTGGCCGACCTTTGCTAGCATAAATTGTTTCTAAAGTGTCCTACACATATTTAGCATATTTACAGTTCTTAAAAGTAATAGTTCTGATTTTGCCAGTTCATCATCATCAAGTTCATCTTGTGATGTAGACTTTGGTATATCTCGAACATATTTCCAAAGTTTAGTTTTCATTAAATAAGCTCTGGCATGAATGACCCATGTGTCATAGTTTTTCTTCCTATTTTTCATTTCGCTCTGCTACCATATTTAGAGTAATAACTCTAAATTAGCCCATTTAATATCAGAAAAAATAGAAGTTTGGAACATTTAAATTAATTATATTTTAAATATAGGTATTGACATAACACACAATAAAATAATATAAACAAGGATACGCTTGCTAGGCAGCGGCTGCAGTCATGCTGTCATAGACGTGCATAGTCATGCTGTCATAGGCCAACGTAATGAGATGCTGTCTCTTTACAAATTTGGACATTCCTCAATATTTGATTGTTTAAAACAATATAAAAACACATATTTCCAAATTTCGAAAGAATGATGAATAAAGGGCCTAATCTTGCCCAAAGTAGTCTATGGAAAAGCATCTCTGGAGTTGTCTATGGAAACGTATGCGGATCCGCAGCCATGCGCGTGAATGCGTTTTCCGCAGCTCCGTACGGTGCTGCGTTCCAGTGTGCGGATCGTCTTGGGTGATTCGCACATTGGAAACGCAGCACGTACGTTTCCATAGACAACTCCAGAGATGTGTTTCCATAGCTAACTTCAGTGTTACAAGATTGGGCGCTTTTTCGTCAATCTGGCGAAATTTGGAAATATGTGAATGTTTTTTAAACAATCTAATACTTTGATAATTGTCAAAATTGTTTTAGACTTTCGCGAAAAGACCACGCTAAGTCCAAATCACTCATGAAAAAAAAAAAAAAAAATCTCTGTATGGCAACTTATGACAAGTTTTTTAAAAGTAATATAACGTCATCCATAAAAGTAATAACGAACAATTTGATTTCTGTAGGATTGTTTATTTTCGTGAGTTATGAAAAATATTAATAAATAATTAAAAAGGAAGTGAGAGTGATAATTTTCAGCATGATTAATAATTTGGTCAAACTAAAACTACAAATTCAAGCCAAATATCTGAATGTTTACAAGAAGGACTGACAAGGACAGATTATCTCCAGATTATTGCCATATCCACATTTTATCATTTCTTCTACTACTGTCAGTCGATTCGGTCCTATTATATCATTTCTCTTTAAGAACTAGTTTTCTAGGACCAATAGTTTCCGAGTTATAACAGTTTTAGGTTTGACAGGTGTTATCCTAAATGCAACTTTTTTCTTCTTATTTTGTTCTTCAGTTCATACATTTTGCTAGGAGGGGCACTTTGCTCGCTACACCCATGTGCATGCAGCCATTTTGAAAATTGACTTTTCAAATAGGCGGAATGTAAGTTCCTTTTTACACCACGTTTATGATGTATTCCTGATCCTTGTCGGTTTGTAGAAACTAAAGCTTTGGTACATGAAAAAGTTTATTATTGCCAGTAAAATAAATTTTGTGTACTCGTTTTTTCGCAATGTGTCAAAGAAACCTGAAGTCGTGGTACCCCTATATTTATTTTAGCCACTTCTGTCCCACTGCAGGGCAAAGGCCTCCCTATTTTATTAGTTTAATTTTTGTTGTAAGTTTAACGCATGTATCGGTCTATCTGTAGTGGGTTTTCTTTATTTATAAGCTGTTTTAATCGAGATTATTCCTAACTATATTTAATCAAAATCAGTTCAGTAGTTTAGAAGATATCTGAATATGAGTAGAATGCAAAGAGGTTGTCGCTCGGCATGTGTCCATAGTCAATGACATCTACGGTACATCATTGACTATCTCGCAAGATAGGTGTACCCATAGAGAAAAAATTTTATATACAGAAGCAGAGAGTACATTTAGAGTTTAAATACGAGACAAAATGTCACAAATCTCTATAACACACACACTAATGTAAATGCAGGGACGGAACAAGGCAGCCCATCTGCAGCAAAATATAACTCATCATGAGTTATATTTTGCTACGACTTTCTACTCGTAACGAACACAAACAAATCTGATTTGTTGTTCGCTCCAGATGACTATGCAATTTATTTAAGCTTGTCCTTATATTTTAATATTGACATAATAAAAGGTAAGGTGTCTAGTGAATCAAAGCCATGCCCTGATACCTACAACCGTCTTTTCGATCTCTCGATCCTACATTCCGTGAATCGGCAGTGCTTGCTTTTGCAAAAAGGAGGTTTATGATTTTGACCAGTATTAATGTTTATTTGTTGCCTCATAACTTCTAAACTAAGTAGGTACTTACTTATAGTAAGAAGCGTTATTCATGTCCTTCATTGTTCACAGGTTGGCCTATGTGACTTCAAAAATTTAATATGATGCCCTCTAGAGGACTTGGCATGAAAAAAAAAATAATGAAAAGGATAGATACTTTAATATATTAAACAAGCAGCATATTCTTTATTTTCAGTAAAAATTCATATAATGCTGGTGCAGCAGGACAGAAGGGACTTGCATCTAATTATTATCTTGTTCTATAAAATGTTTACAACGCAGCACTTCCAATTTGCAACCCAGACTTAACCATGTCTGGTCTTTAGGAAACCTAGAAAAACAAATATTTATGTAAATAAACGTAAATACGCGATTAATCAGTTGTTTCATATAATGTCTGAACATTTATAATGTCATCTAGGTACATTTTTGGTATGGAACCCTGATACATATAAAGTTGTGGACCGCTATTCACAAGATTTGAGTAATAAAATACTTTACAATACATACTAAGTCCGACCCTGTTAGCATCAAAATATTTTCGTACCTATTTAGACACCGAAATATTGCTCAATTTGCCAATAATTTTAAATCTATCTCTAATGGCATGTTGTTTTAAGGTAAAGCATTTCAATTGTTGCAAATTCACACTATTTCGATGCATATTTTTCTCACAATTTCTAAAATTTATTTCGGATCGCCGCGACCACGGATGTTTACTTACCGGCGAAAGGATAGTCCGGGTGTATTTCCCTACTTTTCGCTTTCACATAAACGTGCACTAAATTACACACAAAATTACAATATTTTAAATGGTTTGATTTAAATTTTATTAGGAAATTTAAATTTTACACGGATATTTAAAAAAAAAATTAAAAAAAATTTACACCGATGTTTCAAAAAAACGTCAGGTCGTTAAGCCCTCGAGCAAAATGTCGAACGTTCAAAACATTGCGCACGTCATTTTCCGTGAACTTATTCCAATGAATGAAAAACGGGATAGCAAGATTCATAATCATTGTAGAGCGAGCGAACAGGGAATATTTGTGATTTATGTTTAGTCTGTTATGTCTGTGGGTGTACCGCTTTCGACATTTTTGAACATAAAATGATCGATAAATAGTAAAGTTTCCTATCAAGTGGCATAAGTTTTATGAATGACCGCAAAATCGTTACTTTTTCAAAATGGCTGAAAGGCGGGTGGTGATTTTCTCCATAGTGAATGTTCAATGCTTTTTGGCAATCGCAGTGGTTATGGAGGGGTATTTCCCTTTTGGATACATAGAAGCAAACTTCAGAGGAATACTGAGAAGCAAACCTAAAAGAAAAATTAGCGGTCCAAACAAGCAGACCTACTACAATAGGGCACTTGGATGAGGGCGTGGCTGTTAAGCATCACATCCAGCTTCACATTCACGGCTGATCACAGTTTCTCTGTGGGGGACAGTTCGCATTCTGTAAAACATACGTTGTCAGGCCGAATGGTTGCGATTTCAAGAGAAGGCCAGGTTTCTTCCTTGGATAAAAGTTTTATATGAGATATTGTGTCCCCAGCCACTGACGCCACAGGTCGGATCACACGATATCACATTGTGTGGTTCGGAATGAACATGTCAAGCTGTTTTTTTTTTGTGTTTGGTACCTACTCTGTAATTACCTGATCGCCATATCCTGGAGCATGGTCAAGGCGGACCCCGGGCCCTCATTCTTGAGAGCACAACCGGGACATTAACGCTAAGATGATTTTACCTACTCAAAACTGCTATTTAATGCTGTAATTAATCACCGATGGATATGGTTATGATCGAGGAAGTCACATTAGGCGTTATGTTTTTATAGTCCTGCAGAGGGTAGGGTATCTATCCAGGGTATCTATTAACACTACGGTAGTAAATAATACAAATACATACTCCATCAACATGGGAATTTTATTGTAAACAATAACATAGACACAATAACATAACTTACGTACAAGCTTTGCTACCATAACTACAATTTTATGTGACAATTTACTGTTAATTCGAGCAATAACATTAAAATACAAACGGTAGCTTGTTCCCAGCTATCATTATTGTCAACAGTTGCACCCCAAAATCATATTTTATGAGTTTGTGAGTAAATTGGTAGGTAAGATGGGCATAAGAACCACACCAAGATCATCATGAGGGCCAAGTATGTTGAAAAAGGATAGGTAATAACCCATATTCCTATTGCCCTGTATCCCCATAGATTGTAGGTAGGTTAACTGCAATCTATGGGGATATTGCAGTTAAGTTAATACCAGATGCGAATCGAACAATTTGACCAACAACATCTAAGACATTTGAGGAGTCTGGCAAAATCGCTACATTCTAGCGGATATCACGTCATTTTAAAATAAGAAAAATTAAAGACATAAAAATACAATCATTTACAAAGAAAACGTCAGCTGTAATAAGTAGATAAACGGCGACGCAATTAATCAAAGTAACGTCATAAAAAAAAATTTCACACCTGCTCGACAATGGACGATTCTAGAGCGGCCGCTAAAAATCTTATTTTTAATTAGGCACCGCTAAAACATTTGCTATTCTATGCACAACTGTAAAAATCAAATGGCAGTACTAAGATTTATTTTATGTTTTAGAAACGTCAACTAAAATTTAAGCGACTAAATTTAAGACCTTTAGCATTAGGTTAGTTAGACGGTGGACATCCAGAATAGAGTCCAATGTCCAATAAAATTATGTATCATGAAATGTCGCCGTAAAACGTGGCCTTGATACCCGCAGGAAAATAATATTGTATGAAACTTCCCAAGGGAATTAAGTGATTTGAATTTGGAATGTTAAAATTCATTTAAAAACTCTTATCATTAGGGCTTTTTAAACACTTTACATAAAAACTGCACCATTTTTATTTTTTCTTACTGCAAAAAAAGGAAGGAAAAGTCGCGATAGCAAAAACTATGACTAATGTATGTGTTGTATGGTTGCAAAACCTTAGACTACTCAAATTGTGCAAATAGAAAAACTGTGAAATAAAAAATGAGTTTCGTGATTATAATTTACAGTTCCAAATTATATTTTTATATTGACACGAAAATGTCGTAAAACGATACTGTTTTAATTCCAGAGTTTGCTAGGAGTTAAATCAGGCGTTGTAATTGTTTGATTTATTGTCTCACTGGTCACTGGTGGTGTGAAAAGTAGAGTATTCACCTCTGGAATAAAGCTGTCTTAGTCTTGGACGGCTTGAATCCCTCGCTTCACTCACGACTCTACATAACTCCCTCGCTACGCTCAGGATCTAATATCCCGCCCATGACGGAAGACACTGCTTTATCCCTTTGGTGTATAATCTACTATTAGTAGACCATCAATATCTAAATACATTATAAGTAGCTATAATAAAGTTTTAAAGTTGCTATAATATAATTTTCATCAATCATATCAACAGTTTTTAGCATTGTATAAAATGTATTAATTTGAAAGAGGTAGCAGAGTTGTGTTAGGATTGTTGACACTCGATATAAGGCCCTAGTCGGGCATTGTAGGGTTGCGTAGTTGCCGGTCATAATATTATGTGTAGGTACTTAAAAGAAGGCATTTTTATACTATGAACACATTATAAACTTGTGAAGATGTACTCGTTATTTCGTTTAACTTAAGAAGTCCATTTACCGTGATGGTTAGTTACCTTACCTTTCCTTTTAACTTCATTTGTATAGTATGTGTTAAAGGCCAACCCCGATTATAAGCCAAACTAGGTTATTTTATTATATTCTAAGCGTGTTAGGCTAAACTAGTGTGGCCTACACCCACTTAGTTTGTTCTAAAAACTTAAGGCCGAATTGAGTTTGGGTTGTTCTAGTAAATTGATGAAGTTGTTAGTTGGTATTTTGCACTGCGCATCGCGAGTCCTCTTCCTCGGAAGTTGCAAGCCAGGGTTATAGTCATCGTCGATGAATGGATGACGCAGAATGCGCCAGGTTAGCGCGGGCTCCGCAGGAGCTTGACGCTGTTCGGCGCGAAGCTCTCAAGACCATGATATGTTCCGTTTTTTCGTAGGAGGACATGGCCAAACAAAGGTCAACCAAGCTTAAGGCCTGCCTGATAAGCAGTCACCGCAGCCTTATGGACGTTTGCAATACCAGGGGTAGAATATCACCTACGCGCTGCCGACTCCGTAAAAACCTATGTATCCTTTTCTTGAGTTTTCGGATCGTACCTACACCGAGTCGGAAGTGAGAAAGTCTTAGTAAGTGGCGCGGTGAAATACTCAGCGCAACACACCCTCGTGGCCTGCACGGACAGGGAGGAGTGGCCCGGACCTTGCGCTTCCAATCAATCAGCAAGCCAATCAGCCGCGCTACCGAGAAGGCGGTTGTATAACCGTTCTCTTATCGCTGTCGATGGTGAGCAGCGGGCTGGAGGTGTTGGGGCACCTCCGTCGGCATTGCACAGGCCACCATCTCCTTAGAATAAGAAAGGTTCATGGTTTCCGGCTATTTCTATTTACTCATCTTCGCCAGGGCATGGTGCTTAAGGCTTGCAATGGCTGGAGGTGTCGTGAACGACAAGGATTCGGATGTTCTTATCACACCTTCATTCAGGCGATGTAGCAGCGGTGCAAGGTTTAGTGGGTAGACTCCGTATCTACCGATCAGTGCCCTTTTCAGAGCGCCGGGAGTCCCACAAGGTTTGTCCCCCAATGGAGGGAAACCAAATGGTTCCAACTATGACCATGCACCGAGAAAAACCGCGCAGCTGGTACTGGGTGAGTGTTTTATGTGCGTTCACGTAAGTTAACGGTACTCAAACACATTTGAAATTGTATAAAAAGGAAGACATAGTCTACGCAGATTCCGTGAGTACGACTACAGCCCGTGCTCTAGGAAATTACGGTTCAATATTAAATTTCAGCTCTGTAGTATCTGTACCATAGTCTTTGATTAACTAAACCGCGGACTGCAGACTTAGCGAATCTCGATTAAGGATTCCTTGTTTCACAAAGAAAATTAGGCACATGTATCATCCGAATTTATATTATTTCGTTTTGTACGTAGTTTTAATAGATACTATTGTCACATCTATTTTAAATGGTTACTGCACATTAAACTTAATGCCATCTAGTGACTATAAATTTGCAGGAAAATCAAAAATAGCCCAAGAGATCAAGTTACAGTGTAGAAAGTCACCTTTTATAGTGACGGAAATCGCCCTAAAGCCGGACTTATTGTTAGTCTTTTTCAAGGCTGAGTTCAGTCCGAGTGCCAGTCAAAGGCCTACGCAGTCAGAGTTTTGCGAGGGCTGTTTATTTCCGTCGTTATTTCACAATAATGGGTGTAGGTCTGTTTGTTTGTGCCATAATAATGTCTGGACCGTTTGCGATGCCACGAATTAAGAAGTATAACAACGGAAATATTATTGTCTGTGTAAGTATTTTAGCAAGTTAAAACTCTAAAAGATTTCAATGACAGCGCCTATTAAAAGTTAATAGCAAAAATGCAAATGTGTGAATAGTGTAATTATCTTAAGAACAATAATTATAATGTCAAGTTCTTTACAAAAAAATACGGTCTAAAAACTAAAACAATAATAGACAATTAGTCGTTTACGATAATAATGAATAAAAAATAAATAGGTATGTATCTAGTAAATTTGATTTCATCACATTTCAAAAACGCCTATATAATATTCTACAAATACGAGTTCTAAATCGATCATAAGTTTACACAGTTATAAATATAACCAAAGACTTCTATATACTAGCGTAATCAATGAATATAACATACTGCGATCGCCCGTGAGATAGTTCAATAATAATTATTAAAAAAAAATTAATTATAAATTACCTACTATTTCTACTTAGTTAGAGTGGTGCAGGTGCAGTCTGCTTCTTGGTATTAGTCTTCTATGGAATTGTTGTCTGCGGACAAAATAAAACCGTTTCATACAAGACCGACTCCATTGCGATGTAAGAGTCATTTCAGTGTATGAGACCTCAGGGCTAAAGCCGGTCGCACAAACGCTGTGAACATCTAAAGGCATCCCAACGGTGTTTCGACAGTTAGTGAAACTGTCCAAAGCGCGACAGCGTACTATACTCGGTGGGGCCACTTGGTGAATCTTTGATATTATGAAACCCTTAGCATTAGGAGACATAATTTTACACACACCCAAAACCTAAAAACTGTATTAGGCATTTTTACACGACGTAAACTTTATCTACGTTAAAGTTAACATTTATTTTGATATCAAATTGTTCTCTAATGTTTTACAAATATCTACTACAGAGAGTATAACAGTTATTTGTCCTAGAAAAGGATCCTAGAGATCCGTCACATTTAATATTCAAATATCTAAATACATTTTTGGCAATCATCTTTGCTTTTTAGTTAATTTATTGGTAATTAAGTATAATACTATTTTAATAGTAATACAAATACAGTCACAATTTATTGTCACAATTTCCACAGTTAGCTCCTTTAAATTACTTAAAATTTTAATGTTATAATTTTTTATGTATTTTAGATAGGTATCATTATTTAAGAAGTATATTGTCATATCTACGTATTCAGGTATATTATTTATTAAATGTAAATAACAATTATATAATCAGTTTATTATGCAAAATTGTAGAGTTATAAGTTACGTATTCCTATTCAGGAATCAATTGTAGGCCGTACTCGCGTTGATTAATAAGGTAAAGACCTGAACAAACTATTTCTACCCTTATAAAAAAATTATAATCACTGGTTACACCTAAACCTATCTGAAATTTATAGTAACAATTATTAGAGTATTAATAATAATGAAACTTTCGTTGCAAAAGCTTTGGCTCTGCACTAATGTTATACTAACATAATAATAATAATAATATCTACAATACAATAATAACACATTCGCATCACCATCATGAGATAACTGAATGATAAGTAGGTTATTGAAACCCTGTCATAACTAAATCTAAATCATACTATCACAAAGTCAAACACAAACTAGCTCATGATCAAGTTAAATTTCAATAGAAAAAGATGAAACAGGTAAACTATAGACACTGAAGAAGAGATAAACGACGGTCATTATTATTATTTATTTTATTTTATTTAACACTTTAATGGACACGAAAAATAGATAAAAATCATGGCAAAGAAATGTGACACAATAGGGAAGAAGTTTCCCTCCAGCAGGCCCAAATCACTTTTTTTTGTTTTGTCCTCTTCTATTGAAACATACTTTAACAGACACACATCGCTTGGAGAACTGCAGTGTACCAAATAGTTCCAATGGAAGTATAATTCACAATCTTCGTGTACGTGATGTAACGAGGTCCCAACACTACCAACAATTATGTACAACGAATGAAAGACATTGATTTTGATAATTTTGTTCAAACTAATACTCAGCCAGGCGTAACCAGTTAGGCCAGTAACCACTATTAATTCTGGTACGCCACTTATCCAATTTTATTTCTATAAATTTCATTGATTTTATTAGCTGAATCGGCCTAGCCATTCTCAAAATCATGTTCTTACCAAAGCAATTAATTATTCAATATTTATTAGTCAGTATCTTGACAAAGGTATCGAAATATGTGTGTTATAAAGTGAATATGACATAGTCATACCATAACAAAAGTATCTCCCGATTTTTACGTGTAATAAACTTACAAGTTTCATCACAGTCACATACGGCACATCAATTTATTTTCGAAAACTGTAAAAAATTAATTAACAGCCATTTATCACAAATTTGGCCACTTCACATTTGTAAAAACATTCAAAATTGCATACTTAAATTATGTAAAACATGTCTTTGGGTTTTGAAAGATACAGAGCATTCGAGAGCTGGTTTGGAACCAGTCATGAAATATACCCTTTTCATGTTATCTTTCGTGGAATTCTTCATATATTTTTTTAATGGAAAGTAGATTTGATTTGCCTCCACAATATGCAAACGTGAATAATTTCAACAAATTTCAACTCAATGGGTTCAAATTGCTGATTTCTATTTGATGTGCGCGAAATGGAACCCTCAACATGTGTAGTCTACAATGCATAAACGCTCAACAAAGTAACTCGACAGATTCTACACGAGATGAAGTGTTAAGCTTCTAATTATTGTCTCATTCGTCCAATCACCAAAATATCACCACTCCTTTATTCCTAATCAAAGTATTCCTTAACTCTTGACGATACCGTTTACAAGCAAAACATGGGATCGTGAAACTACGATGCGGCAGATTAGCTTATGCTTAACCCTTCTTATGTGCAGCTTGCCTTCGTAGATCGGACTGTATCAAGGCGGTGACGACGGTCCCGAAGGCCAGGATCGCGCACAGCGTCAGGTTGGACCAGCGGTCGCCCACGGACGACAGCATGTGCTCGTAGAGGAGGGTCAACACGATGCCGAATATCTGGAATTGAAACGTGTGGCATGCTATCACGAGGTAGAAAGAAGCTGTTGCCATTTGGTGGGCCAATTGGTGTAGTTATAACGGTGTGGAGGCAGATTGTCCACTGTTATGTTGGAAATAGGCCACAAGCTTTCTATAGCTGAAATATATTAAGAGGCACGTTATATACCAAATCCTCGTTAAGATAGGGAATAAGGTTTTTGTAGCAAATACTAAATCTATCATATGATGTAACTGTTCGTTTGTCACTAGTCATGTTCATCTAGCGATCAATTTCGCATTTTCCCTGATCTTTTTTACTAGGTACTCTTCCTCCTCCACTTCGCCCGGTTTTGGGCCTCCTCGCGTCGTAAGCTGTTGGCTCTTGCATCCGACTTCGACTCCCGCGGGATATCTATCTTGATATCAGCAGGTTTGTCATTGAAAAAGAGTCAAAAATAATCGTTTAATATAATACCTGCACAACTGCGTTGAGTATTCCCGAGGTGGTCCCCTCAGGTTCCGGATACGTCACCTCTGAGGCGAACTCGAAGCCCACCGGCAGGTAGCCGGTCATGAAGAATCTGAAATAGTAACAGATCTACTTTAATGACGAGTCTAGAAAGAGATTCTAATCAGATTTTGTTAGTAGAATATAATATATTGTATTGTACAGCAAACCTTCTTCAAATTTAATAAATACTATATTTTTATTAAAATTTATACCTAACATTGATTAACATTGAAATACGTATTAATGTTAGTTAGGATCAAAAGTAAATGGCATCATAAACACAACAACACCATCAGCACACGCGACTTCGATCGAATGGAACAGTTTTACCATAGGTACTCCATTGTATTTTCTATTAAATATCGTTTCCATTGGAAATATCCAAAAAGTATTCCATATCTGTTAATTCATTAATTCCCGACAAAAGCGCAAAGGCTCCATGCGACTTACCCCAGAATAATGCTGCTCAGGTAGACAACGCCGATGATGCCGCAGTCGAGGGTGAAGGTGAAGATCACCATCCCGATGGCGGAGGCGGCGTACACCGCCAGCGAGGTCTCCTTAAAGCGGTGCGTCTTGTCCAGTATCAGGCCGCACGCCACCGAGCCGCACATGCCGGCCACCACGATCATCAGCCCGATGCGGCCGGCGTCTTGGTTGGCACCCTGCAAGGTTATTCGGTGGGGAAATATCATCTAAAGGTCAGTTGCCCTAGTAGGTCTGTGAACGTCATATCATAAAACAACAAGTCGTACATCAATCTATAATATCAGTTGCCCTAGTAGCTCTGTGAACGTCATATCATAGAACAACAAGTCGTATATCAATCTAAAAGACAATATGGTCAGTGTAACGTGTGACAGGCATAACGTGTCTATCAACCTAGTGTTCACTGTGTAAAATACAACTACGGTTCTGCATAATCTTTACTTGAGATAGCACTCAAAACTAGCGCGTTAGACATGTAGCGCTTTCCATTGGAATGAATGTGGTCGTCAGTTAATTTGTGATTCTGATATACCTCTACCACAAAATAGAAAACTAACAGAAGGTCCACTCCTGTCGACTTCGATAATTATTACCTAAACTTGCCGACTCCCTAGGGTTGCTACTGTATTTATTCTGAATTTTGAAAAGAGCATTTAAAAGATCGAATATAATTATAAAGATCGTGCACAATAACATGTCCCTTGCAAAGGACCAATATCTAATGCTTGCTATAATGTGATCATAATTGTCCCAAGCTTATCAGATTATGTTTAAGTGTATTAGATTTTCCATACCAGCTTCAGACATTACAGACAGGCGTAATAATAATCCCTGATTATTCACTTTTTAAAAATTCATCGCCACCTGATTATATCATCAGACCCTGACCTGGGATTTGACCCACTTCCCGGTAATCAATTGAATTGAAAATTTCATGTACATGTAAATTGACGAAAATGCAATATTATGGTATTATATTAGACTAGATGCCAGTCTTCCGACTAGAAACCATTAAGGTGGCCAAGTGGCTTTTTATTGTTAAAAACTGTCACGTGGGAAGTCTCTATGGGAAGACCTTGATCAACCTCGCTTCGCCATCGGCATTAGAACACGTAGCTGTGCTGAAGTTCGACTAGCCTCAAAGTCTGAAATGGTCACCCATCAGTTCTTGGGACTCTGCGTGCGTTGCTTGTATGTTAAGTAATCTTAGTTACATACAAGTACTTTTATTTTATCAATAATAATATAGTTTAATCAAATAATATTTAATTTAAGTCGACACTATAACGAATTCTCGCGTTAACAATGGCGACAGAGCACTGCTTGAAACTGCTTGAGTATGCCTGTAAACGTAACGTCAATGTGTGCGTGACGGAAATGGCGCATTGTTTCCAGTGGACCTTCTGCTTGGGCGGGTCGTTCTTTATTTTGTGCTACTACACTGTACAGCATGTAGTACTGTACCCATACCCATATTCTAGAATAGACCTAGCAGCCGTATAAAGCTCTCACCGGGAAATTGTTCAGTATCACAGCATTGAGCAGCGTGGATATAGCGTAGAACACGCCCACGTTGAGCCCGTAAGAGACGAGCAGCAGCACATAGTTGCGGTTGGTCAGCAGCTTCTTCACGGATTGCTTGTAATCGGAAGGCAGCGAGGCACCGTGGTCAGCTGCCGCCGACGGCGGCGACGCAGGTCCTGCTTTGAAGACTGGAAAACAAACGAGAAAAATGATGAAAACGGGAAAAGCTGAGCTCCTTAGTATACATACAGTGTCTTCCAAATCGATGGGCGAGCTCCATTTTACATTTGATTATTTTATTGGTAAACAGATATTAATTACGTAATCAAATACCTAAGTTATACTTAGGGATTACAAATGGAGTAAATCTGAATGTGTAGAGGTGGTTAGGAGCAGGCTCAATGCTGTCAGTTGTCGCAATAGTAGCTATAAGTCGTTAGTGGCGACTATGATGATGATAACAAATCCCACTAATTGTATCCTAATAAGATGCTTGTTACTCCGTCACGCAAAATCTTCTGAAAGGATTTTGATAATTTTTTTATTTTTGGGGCATATTATAGCTATTTATTTATCTTGGCGTAAATCCCGGTTAAGCTCTCGTGCACGGGGACCCGGGGTCTATCATGACCATAATCCAGGATTTGGCAGATCAGGTAATTACAGTGAAGCAACTGCCATCAGATACAGTCGCCTGAATGTGCAGGTTTCATCAGGATGTTTTCCGTCACCGCAAGAACATCGGTTAGTGTTCGACTAACTTAGGTACAAAACTCAGAAAAAGTCATTGGCGCATGGCGGCACTGGGGATCGAACTCCGTACCTCTCGCTCACCTCGCTTACGTCGAACGTTGGCTCAGAGATGACCCTCCTATTTAGTAGATTAATAAACCCAACTCACACAGCAGAATTAGTACCAGGAGCACGCTGGTGATCCCGGCCACCAGGTAGAACATCAGCTGGAAGTCCTTCCCGATCTGCTCGTCGGTGCCGTCCGCGCGGACTATCATCGGCGGCAGCACGAAGCCCAGCGCCACGCCCAGCTGTGGACGAAGGCGTGGGGTTATTGGGCTTCTTCAGAGTATTCATTGTGGAATTTATATCTATTTGCAGCATCATCAACAGCCTTTATCTAGACCGAGCCTTCTTAAGTCACCCTTATCTTGACATCAACATACAGGTCACACGCGCGAGGGCCCGGGGTCCACCTTGACCATGATCCAGGATTTGGCAGGTCACGTTATTACGGTGGAGCGACAGCCATCTGACCTCCGTGATCCTGTTAAAAGGGAACCCTGACTAGATTGGATCATGGTTACATATTCAGTCGCCTGAATGTGCAGGTTTCATCACAATGTTTCCCTCATCGTAAGAGCATATTAGTGGTCAACTAATGTACATAACTCAGAAAAAGGTCATTGGTACCTATTGGTAGGTTGGACTTGGGTATTCTTAAGTACCTACAGTAACATTATAAGGCTCAAACTATTTAAATTTGTAAAATATAGCGACTATACCCCATACTGGATCGGAAAAGAGCGTCGGTGGCCGAGCGTTTACAGTATCCGATTCGTCAGTCAGAGGTCCCGGGTTCGAATCCCGCTCCGGCCATGTACCAATGACTGTTTTCTGAGTTATGTACATTAGTTGAATACTAACCGATGCTCTTACGGTGAGGGAAAACATAGTGATGAACCTGTACATTCAGGCGACTGGATGTGTAACCATGATCCATTCTGGCCAGGTTCCCCTGGTAGCAGGGTCATGGAAGTCAGATGGCAGTGGATCCACTGTAATTACCAGACCTGCCAAATCCTGGATCATGGTCAAGGCGCACCCCGGGCCGTCGTTCTCGAGAGGGCAACCGGGACATTAACGCCAAGATGATTATTTACCACAAACTGGTATCGTAAGACTTGTCTTCAATGTAGACCAATTAGAACCTCCGTCAACCAAGAATGTGCAGCAGTGTCTGTTGATGCATATTTTCAGTAAGTGTTCCGAATCCACTGTTGGAACACTTGCTATACGGTAGGTTCTCTATCTCAAGGTCACTCTGCTAAAGAATAAAATTCGTAACAAAGTAATCCGAGAGACCAAAGTGGGCAAGCTGAAGTGTTGCGAGCACCGAGCCTTGCGGGACACCAGCGTTAATGTTCAAGCTATTGGAGCAACAGCCGTCAACTACGGCTTTGATGCATCTGCTGGACAAAAAGCTAGTTACCAATCTCTCGGGTAGCCCGTATGATGGTAACTTCGAAAGAAGACCCCTATGCCAGACCCAATCAAACGCCTTCGCCATGTCTAGGCCAACAGCCAGTGCCTCACCTTGACTCTCAACAGCTAAAGCCCAACGGTATGTTAGATACATTTTAAGATCACCCGTTGAGCGGCAATTTGACAATTGAAATTCATTTGATTTGCATCAATAAACGACAATCGTTCATAGGAATTTATTGTTCTATGTAGACAGTTATCTATACATACCCGATTGTTACCTACCGTAGTTAAGGAAATAAAGACGAAGAATCATCTCATATTTCTATAGTTAAATCATATGATTGTTTATTTCTATAAAGTACTGTAGCGAAGACATTAACATAGAACGCACCACACGAGCCACTATCTAAATATACACTTGAAAGACTATAATGAGAAGTGCACACGTTTTGAAGTAAACCTTTCCTTTAATGTAGTTTTCCGTTTCAACGCTCACTGAATAGACATACACTAAAAGGAATGCAAAGAAATAAAGCCACAGTTTCCAGTTAATTTCAACGGACAAAAGTGGGTGCAGCCCATAAACATGCATCAGTGGCAGGTGTGTTGGTTACACTACACGTATTTAAAAGTCGAGGCTAGCCAGAGCCAGCAAAGAGTTTGCAAATTATCCAGGTCACCGGAGAGGGAGCGTATTTCACCCACTTCAACGGGGCGGGCGTTGGGAATTCGCTGCAGCGAAATACCGGATTAATTAAAAGCTAGATTTAAACGAAAACCTTCCAGATTATCCGACTAAGAGTTAATAGATTTGAGTGCTTTTACCTTGGCAAACGATGTATTTATTTAGAAGTATCGTGCACTTCCAAGCCATTGTATACTTTGTAGTACATTGTAAAACAGGTTGAATTGGATGTTTATATACTCAGTTTCCTCTCCATTGAATGTCATATAGCAACTACTCCCACGTCATCGTTTATGTGACACAAAGAGGAGTGACATAAGAACTCTATAATAAAAGAACAATAGATACCTACAAGTTAAATTAGGTTATACTTTTATTCCTATCTGTGATTGTTTACTACAAGCCCCAAGTGGATGAAAAAAGTGGCACAGGCTTTAACAAATGGAATAAGTAAACCTATATGTCATATTCATAGGCTATGCGGTTCCAGAGTCTATCTGTACGCGAAAAGCCACTTTACTAAGATTACCATGCAATAAACGACGTTGCTATAATAAAACGGCATAATTTCGACAATTAAGCTTTTTAGAGAAAATGTTAGCTACGTATTCTACAACAGTATTTTATAACAGTCACGTTACGCACATTACGGAAATTACTATTACCTACATAACGATTACGAATGCTCATTGTGAATTCTAAATGCCATCGTAAAAGTTGATATTCGTAATTATCCCGTCGCGACAAAAATATTATTAGCTTGCGATAAGCAGGCACTATGTTGACTTAGATTAAGCATTGTGTATTTTTAGCTATGATGCTATAACTTTTGTTAGTGTAAATCTTGTTGGTGGTCCTAAATACATTAATAGATAAGTTTGGAGATGTCGATGGTAAATAATGCAGATCGGTTAGTTTGGCTTCGTATCCGAGACTTTAAGGCATGTTCAGGTTTTCACAAGACATAGAGCACATGGTTATTATGAACAGGTAACTAAAGTAGGCAGAGCTGTATATTCGTCTTGTAGATCAGACTCGTTTGTACAAATCCGACGCATGACCCTGCATCCACGTCCACCGGGCGCCGACACGTCAACACGGCTTCACAAAAACACGGAACGATATCACGATATTTTGTCTTCTTCTATCCCAGTACAATAGAGCGAACAAGCGGCGCAATATCATCGTTTAAGTAATGCTGTAATTAATCACTCGCCCGCCATTCCAGTAGAAGAATTTACGAGCACCCTCGAACAATGGAATACTTCGTTGGGGACAAAAATTAAATTATTCATCCGAATGTAATTCACATTCGAGAGTCGTAATTGTGAAAACACAGGTGTTTTTCAGTGTCGAGGAAAATTTTCGTAACGATTTTGTTACGTAACGGTTGAACGAGACCTAAATCATTACCGCTTTTACAGATAAGACTCTCTGCTCGACTTATGATTATAGTACTTTTGTGATTTTTCTTTAACAGATTAATACCAACTGTCTTGCTAAAGCTGAAGCAGCCTTCTCTAGCAGGTTTGCTACTTTGCTATTAAGCGGCTTGATCGCAGTGTTGGTTTTTTTCGTTCATTTTCAGATAGAGTACAGAGGCTGCAAATGTTCTGCCTCCATTTTACGATTCCCCAAATGTAGGGAGTAGGTACTGCCAATACGACCAATCGCTCGTAGTATAACAAAAATACCAGTAAGTATATTCCTAACACCTTATTTATTCGCATACAGTAGGTATGTATTTATCCAGCTAAGCTAGGAGATTATTACAAAACTGTCCACTAACAATCAAGTATCACAAACAAACAAAACTACGTTACGTAAGAAGTATCCTTAAACAGTCTCCATGCGGCTTCAATACGATGATTGCAGCGGGCGGCGGCGGCGCGGGCGGCGGTGGCGGCGCGCGAGTGTGCGAGTGTAATCTCGGCGGTCGGAAGCGATCATCCAATTTGATGTGAGGTCTAGAGGGGCCGGGTGTTAAATGCTGTCTGCCGTAACGGTGGCCCACCCACACACACGCAACCGACAAGCTTGTTTGTTTTTTAAAAGACAGTATGTGTGGAATAAGCTGTACAGAGATGACGACTGACAGGGTTGAATAGAAGATAGACACATATTGCGTCGAAAGTGTAATACTTAAGTCAGCATAAAAAAATACCGACTTGATGGTGAAGTATTTTATGTTAATAGAGAAACAGCTTTGTCACAAATGTATGTTTGGCGGTGGCAGGATAAGGCAGCCGCCAATGTTGGCAAGCAAAGATGGAGAAGGTGGAAAAGGGTAATTACCCACCTGGCCGGGTGTTGTGACCAGGGGACCAAGGGTCGGACGTTGATCGTCGGAACATATATGCCGCGGAAGTTGGCATATTTCGCTAGCGAGATATAGGACGGTCAGCGTCATCTATGTGCGGTTACTTGCCAACCTTGTGTTCGCACACTCGTAATGTAAGTATCGTTGAGTTTCCCTATTGGAGCGAAAGATGTCGCTACATATGCAAATCGTGCACCAACACAAAGCATGCGTGCTTGAAGGACAAAATGTCAATTTTACGGCTTCGGTACGCAAATAGTGCCTTATTAATAAATTATATTATATTATACGTAATAATAAAAAACCATCCCTCATAAGCCAGGAAAAATTATCTACTTCACTGAATCTTTCTCGCTACATAGGAACGGAAAATCCAATTTCAACATTTCTTTTATCTCAATAAGGGGGGATTGATTTGTGAATCAGATGAGTCTAATTTACTTCGCTGACCCTATCCAAATATAGATCCCGGAAAATAAATGGCAGGGATGAACTTTGGTCCTTGGATATCAATCCGGCATAATTGACCGCATAACTTACTTAAGTTGGGCAAGTTTATTAGTTGGTTTGAGAATACTCTTAGATTATTGAAAAAGTACCTACGTACGAGATAGATACGTATATGGTAGGTAGTTAGGAATATGGCGGTAAGGATAGGATATAGTAAATAGTTAAATGTGATACTTAACATTAAGTACTAATAATCATCTTGGCGTAATATCCCGGCTGTGGTCTCGCACACGAGAGCCTAGGCTCCACCTTAGCCACTATCCAGGATTTGGAAGATTCTCACGATTTCATAACACCTAACGCTACATATCTACAACATAATACATCGATTTCGCTTTGCTTGTTATATTTAGAATAACAATTCCCTAAATATCTAAATATCTCCCACCCTAACAGTCGACAGACCGACAAAACTAACGATCATCCTTGTCTTGTTACGGAGCTCGCTGTGCAATAAAAGTAAATAAAAGATCCTCCGGCCGCGGAACCGCGGGCCCGGACAACAGACTTTAATCGAGTGGATTGTTTCTTCCGCCCTGGCTTCGTGGGTGCGACTGTGGGACTTTAGTTACGTTTGTCTTTGTTTGTATGAGGGTGACCATCCTCCGATTTTAACACAAATGTCAATAAGTGACAAGTAATTATTTTTTAAAACTTTTACGAAAAAAGAGGGGTATTTAAGTTTGAAGTGTTGATCTGTGTATCTGTGGACCTGTCTATCTGTGTATCTGTCTGTAGCATCGTAGCTCCCGAATCTAGCTAGCTAGACCTGATAGACCGATTTCGATGCGGGTATCTTTGTCTGAAAGCCAGTTTAAACGAGATGGTTCTTTGCTTTGTTTCATCAAAATCGGTTCAGTAGTTTAGGAAATATTTTAGTATACGTATAAGTATTTAGTCGGGGGTTTTCGTCATTTTTCTGTCGATTAGGTTATCTTTGTTTATTATAATCGATAGTCAGGCATATGTATATGTATTTTACTGCCTATTAAGTAAGGTCAAAACTGGCATCGAAAGAAAACGAACTAGCAAGACACTGTAAGAAACTTCTAGGACTTCCGCAGGTCAGAATATGGACAGCAGCGTTTTCTGTGGTGAAATTTAAACATAGCTACCGACGTGTCTATGTTAATAGAAAACCTGCTGTATCTCTGTGCCCAAACTCATTCAAATTCGTTCAGCATAAGCATGCGTGCTTAAGGCACAAAATGTATTCACAAACAATCGCCTTATGTCAATGCCCCGTTATCGCTGAGCAACAAAGGACGAGTGGTTTTCCCTTATGAGTCAAGTCACAGTGTGAATGACACAAAGCTTCTTTTATCTTTAAAATGCGCATTCGGGCTTCAATGCGACAGAAAACCATGTAAACAAATTGAAAATCCTGTCAAACCAGCATATTTTTCCCTCAGAATATCTACAAGAGAAACGCATATTTCCCTTTAAACAGAGGCACGTCGGCCGCTCCATAGTCCCATCCGAATTGTCTAGCGGCATATTTGTTATGTTTACCAGGGCGCGGCGGCGCGGCGCAGCGGCGCTTGCGAATCGTGTTATCACGAGCGGACAGGCGCGGTTCCTGCTATTTCCGCTGATTTCCCTCCTGCTTCCAAAATCCCGACACGTTTGAGAGCGGTTATGTGAAATGGGCGGGTTGTATTGCTTGTTAAGGCGAGAGGCTGAGTGGCCACCGCTGGCCGGACTCATTGGACATACTAACTACGAGTACACGAGTCTCGGGAAGTCGTTGCATGTGTTTCACTGATTAGGGAGTTCTTTGAGGCGGCTTGATCTGTGGACTTTTATAGCTGATAAGTATAAAATAAGAATAGTCATCATCATCAACATCATATCAGCCAGAAGATGCCCACTGCTGGGTATAGGCCTCCCCCAATAAAGATCGGTCTTGTGCCTTCTGCATCCAACTGGTACCTGCGATAATTAGCAGGTTGTCGGTCCACAGTGTGGGAGGCCTATCCACGCTGGACGCAGATCGGAAGACGTTCCGGTACGTGGTCGCTACTGGAGAACTGAATAGGAATAAGTAGCAATAATTTACAGTCAGTCGTTGTTTACAGCGATGTTTTCATGTGACCTCTTTATGTTGTACGAGGTTGAAGAAATTGACTACGGGAAACAGAAAAAGACTACAGTTTATAACTTTTCACTACATATACAATTTTAAAGTAATTATCTTTTAAAAGCACGTAGAGTATCCATAGATAGATAGATACTCTCTTTGTTGCACACAAAATTACAAAGAAGAAAATTTATTTTTTCAAACATTATCGATAAATAAAATTCAAGTCCAAGTCATGTTCATGAAGCTTAACTATACAATTGTCATTTATACCACTAACGTGTTTGCACTAAAGATAATAAAGACCTAACGTTTGTAGGACACGTGAAATTGCGTAACGGGTTACAATATTTTTCATTTTCAATCAGATAAAAGTTACGATTTCGGGAGCTACAGATAAACAGATGCTTCAAACTCATAACACCCCTTTTTTGCTTCGGGGGTTAAAATAGACCATATAAGACTAAAAACTGTGCTCGGAGTACTTACTTATTTACTATGATGACGCAGCCATCCAAAATGAGTTTCGGCCCCCGACACTAAGAAGTTCCATGCCACTCTGACCTGTGCCACCTCCTGCCAAAAGTCAGCTTGAAGTTCTAACAGGTCTTTTTCTACTTCATCCTTCCAACGACCGGTCGCCGACCACTGGGTGATCCCAGGTACGCTTTCTTCACTGCCCGAGCCTCTCCCACATGATCGTCTCTACGTGACTAAGCCAGTGTAGCCTGTGTAGGTCCACCAGATCTTTCCAAAATCTTCAGTTATTGTGCAGTCCAGAAATGTATCCACGCCTTTGAATGTTGTATTTTCTATACAGAGGTCAGTTCTCGGGATTCTGGTGCCTCCTGCTCCACACTTTCTCCCAACAAAGCTAGGTCTGCGTAGCCTCCCACGGTTTGCTGTCCATTCAGCTGATAGCGTCTGCTGTCCAGTATCAATACCTGCCGTATAACGTGTTCGAGTCCAAAATTAACAGCATGGGAGACAAGGAGTCTCCCTGCCTCTATTTCTAAAACCTTTGCTCCCTGTTTTAGCCCTATTTCGATGTCAAATTCATCCATCAGTATCATTCCCACTCTCATTATTGTCTCTTTAGTGGCGTACTGGATTATAGTTTTTATGGTACCATAAAATTCATGCATATGGTGTGCAGGGTATTTTGGTCAACGCTGTCGTATGCTTTCGCGAAATCCACAAAGAGACAATGAACACTCTGGACAAATATACTCCCATTTTTCTACATCAACTGGAATAGCATAAATTATTTGTCCTACACCCACCTACTTATGTCACATGTGCTTCTATGGGTAATAAAATGTTTCTTTCTTAATTTTTTTTTATCTTTCTTTAGGTCGTACGCGCGGTCGTTGGCGCGTACGTCGAACGCGTGGTGCTATGTCATTCAAGAGTTACGTTGGCGCTGCATTGAAGTCGTTTATAATATAATATTGCCTGACTACCCGTTTGTTGTTTGAATTATATAAAAATCGTTAGAGACATTCCTGACAAAGCAGATACAAAAGTATGCCTCATTTTGTATATAGGTACTGTAATTAAAGAATGCTGTGATTGAGTAACTTATTATAAATGGCACATAATAATGTACTAAAAACAGCTGCTTTTAGACTATGTTTAAATTATAGCTATACTTAGACGTTATTTGTGAAAACATCGCTATTAAAACGTACCTACCTAAAAAGAAAACTTTTACGGCATTATTACTTTTTATTTTGTTTTAATGTTAGTGTGTGTTAAAACTTTGTGTAACAAACAGCTAAAGTAATCGACTACATTTGGGGTCCATATTAAATCTTAGCCATGTTTTATCTACTGTTCTATTCTGTTTACGCAATACCCATTCTGGTGGGTAGGACCCGGGATACAGCTTGACCTCTCCGTACTGCACTAGAATTCATGCACGAAATACATAATGCGCTAGCGCAGCGGCATAAAAAGAGGATCTTGATCTGTCTATCCTGCACGGTTTCCTTCACAAATAGATCATTTAAAATGGTCGCGCAGTCAAAAGCTTAACTCTCGTAGATACTATTTCCACGCGGAAGAAGTCGCGAGCAAAAGCTAGTTTGTGATAATATTGTGATTCAAGAGGCACATTACACATAATTGAAGTCCCAGTACCAGAGCAATCTAGCTACATTATCTCACTGCGTTAAGGAACAGGGTAAGCCCTCCCTTCGCACTACCGTCTACCGTTTCATTTTCATTATTTTGGCCGTAAGTCAGCGGTGGCCTTATCACCGGGAGGCAGCGCTCTTACCGCCCTCTCAAGCGGTCCTTCAAACCCTTTTATTAAAATTGGGTTCCAGTTACACGCTCATGTAATATCGTTTGTATTGTCGCTTTGGCATCGTTATTCATGAGCGAGCGTACTTTTTGTTTCTCTTCTTTCGTATTAATTACGGTTTCGCGGAGATACAAATAACGGTCCAATTCCACGCTAATTAATTTTTATTCAAATTAATCTATGTAACACAGTCAAAAAAATAAAGTAAAAAATCTGACTATTACCTCCTATTTCTACCAGAAAATCCACAATATTTGTTACGAAATTCTCTCCTTTCCTTGGAGGACGATGATGTTATCAATTTCGCGGCGCGGTGGAAGAATATTTAATTTTTATTTGCATTTCAACGTAAGCGAAATAGGGTAATAGCAATATACGTAGTAGGTACTCCAAGACCCCAATAGCTTTCGGCAAAAAAATTCCGACAGTGCAAAACCTACTGATTTTTTTAATAGGCTATCCAGGTATTTGACCGCTATCTCACCTAGGTAGTGACGATGCGGCCGATGATGCAGCTTTGATTCAGTTTGTTGTGTTGTGTCTGTATCATAATACGATATTGACAAATACTGACTCCCGGGTACCACATTGTAATACATAATTCCTAGATTCGACACATGTCTACAAGGGGTAAAACTCTTAATAAGCCTGTAGATTCCGACTAGATGTTAAATGTATATGTAATTTACAATAGAGCATACTGCCTGAAAGGGGTATGCCTGTTGTAAGAGGCGCTGGAACGATCATCTGAACGATAATGGCATATTCGGCGCGCCTGCCCTGACCTATAACCATAACCATATTTACAGATTTTCATGGTCGCGGGTATATTCGGCATTACAATATAAACGAACCCCAAATAGAGAATCCGTGGTCTAGTGACTAAGAGATCTGATTCGTAAGCGAGAGATTCCGGGTTCGAATCCCACTGCAGCGCTGTACCAATGACTGTTCTCTGAGTTTAATGAGTTTAAACTCTTACGATGAGTGAAAACATCGTGACGAAACCTGCACATTTAGGTGACTGAATGTGTAACTATGATCCAATCTGAGTCGCTCCACTGTAATTACCTGATCTGCCAAATTTTGGATCATGGTCGAGGCCGACGAACATCAAGATGAATATTTCTTTTATTATATGTAAAGGAAACCCGAATCCGCCTACGGGCAACAATCCGCAACCACACGAAAACATGAATAACAAATATACAATTACAACTTTGTACAACATGCGACCAATTTCATAATTAACGAGTCACACGCGTCCCCGGCGCGAGAGGACATGTCCCGGGCCGTCATTTCGGGACATTTGCATTTTCAATTACATCGGGACCAATCGGGACAAAATTGCCAAAAGGCAATTACGCTAACTACATGCCATAACTATTCCTTTTTATAATAGCTGATGAGTGATGATCTTCGGGGTTTTTTTATGAGATCGCAGTAAACATAAAAATGTGAATAAATAAGCTTCCCTTTTTACTAGTAAGAAATTATTGTTTAATTTGTGATATATATATAATTTGTTGAACTCTACTTTACTTTTCACAGTAGGTATGCAATCTGAATGTAAATGAAGTCATAATCGGATTTTATAATGAAATCTCCTTCAATTTCGCTGCTTGCTAAGGATTAATTAACTGCGCTGAGATAGTCATTAGTAGAGGATTACCAAGTAATCCATCACAACGAGTTGATCTACAAAATATAACACAATACAACACTAAAGTACACAAAATGACGTATCTCAAAAATGTATGCATTCATTATTCAATCCATAGATTGACGATCTTGACATAGACTTTCCCATTCATATTGATATCTAGATGAATGGGAATTCATATTGAATGTGTTTCTCGTATATTGTATTTTTGCCATACGAATAAATAAATTGATATCTAGATATTGTACTTCAATTTATCGAATCAAGAAAGATGACAAAGATGAAGTATGAAGTTTAAGAGAGGTAGGGCATAGCGGCAACGCGTGGGTGATGTCCCTGGTATTGCAATCGTCCATAGGCTGCGGTGACTGCTTACCATCAGGCAGGCCGTAAACTTGTTTGCCACCTTAGTGAAAACCATCTTAAAAAAAAAGCGGGGTATCCCGTTCGAAATGGAGCTGCCCGACTGGGGAAGTACCTCCACCTCACAGAATACCGCAGCTAAACAAAAGTTTTTTAAATAGTATTGTGTTTCTGCCGGTGACTAAGGTCTCCAGTGCTCCATGGGGTGGGGATTTGGGGAACCGTGGCATTTGCCTTTTTGCTGCCCGAGCAACGTGTTATAGAGGTGGGCAACACATTGGCGATACCCTTGATGTTGCTTATGTCTATAGGCAGTGGTAACCACTTTCCATCAGGTGCCCCGATTGCCTGTTTGCCTGCCGTATGATGTAAAAAAAAATAAGAAAATGTTGAGGAAACTTAATAGAAACTTTCTAATGAACATCGACATATCTCTAACATCGACACACGTACTACAATAAAAATAAACCATTTAACAATTTCTTTATAAGACACAAGACTGTACACAAATCCATTTCAGGATCTCCATAAAAACAGAGCACCGTAGATTATGAATGCCGACTTGGTCATTCCAGTTGACCTGCCGAGCTATCACCGTCTCCATTAAATATTCCATTTAATCCCTCGCCTGATCTGGAATTTACCCGGGATTTGTACGCTCGAATTAGCGGAACGGAATCATTTCGGCGTATCGGTCTGGAAGTTATCGGGTTTTCAGTGACACAGCTCTTTCAGACTCCATTAAAACTTGGGTTAAAAATATAAAGTGACTAATTCAGGCACCTACGCTTCAAGCAAATAAATGTATGATATTAAGAATAAGAATCGGTTATTGCCTTAATTTAACAAAATAGCGTGACTTACCACTGAATCTGAGATCGTTATCGTTACGGTGATCGACGGAAACCGATTGCAAACCTACTGCACAACAAAGTCGAGGAGCCGTGTCTGTCCTCATAATTAATGTTTTTCCCCTTACTTATAAACTACGCAACAGACTTATATTGATATATAAGCATTTCGGACCATAATGTTGAATACATTATTTTTCGTACGTTTGCGAAGTCGGTACGACTTTCAATTTCATTATAATCATATGAAAATATATTAAGCAGTACAACAAACGAACTATCCTTAGGACTTATTAATATTTAGACTAAGAAACTACTGAGACAATGAGTCTGTGTTTCGAGAACAAATAATAATGAAAAAAACAGATAAAACAAAATCATGGACACAGCATGGCTTCATTTTGAATAGAAATGGCACGATTGCGCATCGCTGCGAACAGCAAATAACTCCTTTCCCAGATCGAACGTCGAGCCATTAAAAAATCCATTAATCCCATCGCTCTCTGCAGCGCTCAGTTTCAGGACTTTCAGGGATATCAGAGCCCCATTAGCGGCGATCGCTTTATTTCAGTAGTTTCACGGAGTTTGTTGGAAATTTGCACTGGGTATGGTATACGGCGCGTTATCGTTTAAGATAAATCTTCTTCTTGAGAGCTTCGCTTGAGAGTACGTGATTATAGATTAAAGTCTCTTGAGTTAGCCTTTAGTGTCAAGTCAATGTTTAAGTTAATCAGATTATTGTTTCTTTCATTTTCTAACACAGGCAAATGTCACCCGATATTTGAATAAACGGCGTTGATGACGCTAGGAACTATTTAATTGATAATCTATTTAGCATTTGAGAAAGTAATTATATTGCTGATAAATTTAGATAAATGAAATAAATATATGTTTTGTGTATTTATCATAACATCCGATATATCACCTGTTTAAGTATTTGTGGGCGGTGTTTTCAAATACCTACGCACTCGGAGTGTCATGGAAACCTAAATCTGGTCAAGGTATTTGAACCGAAGATAAAGTTGATAAAGACTGATAAACCAAGTTCCGGCGATTGAAAACGCATTACATGTTTTCTGATACTTACATCAGTTATCATTTTTTAGAAGGCATTGCTTTTATCTATCTAGATAGTAAACTATCGGAAAATTACAATTAATTACGCACTCTAAAGTATCAAGCTACTATAGGTATATATACATCAAACAAATACCGCCAATTCAAATTTATCCTGCAGGTTCAGATGCGCGAAAGTCCTACTCTAAACAATTGCCTACATGAACAATATGACATACCGGCCTCAACGTGTCAGTACTTTTTCAACCCACATCAATCTCATTTTATGGAATGCATGGAAACAATGGTGTTGGTTATGAGAAAAAAATTAATTCGAAGCTAGGTAGCGTTATGTTACCCACTGAATTATTAATACTTGAGAATCCTAATATATGCTACATAATTATGTGCTACCATTCAGTAATAATATTAATAATGGAATTTATTACCTAATGTAGGTTCAGATCGGTGTCGGCCCCGCGGTTAAAGGCAGGGACTTGGGACTAGTAATTACACAGCACTAAATGTACCACGTGGGGCGGACGAGCTCTCGTTGTAGTCCTAGGTTAGTCTGTGCATGTGATTTCGTCGCACTGTATCTAGGATCCTACATCATGTAGGGTGCTGGATGTAGGGTGTTGTCATAGACGCTAGGGACGGCTGACTGGATTGTAAGTCCGCATTACACGTTGTACACATTTTAATGACATTTTATTTTGATTGCCTAATTTGAGTTATTATTATTATTTTTTTTACCAATGGACATTAGATTATTTAAATTTGTAATTATCTTTCAGGACCTTGTCTACCTACCGCTATTATTTATTTATATATTTGAAACATTGAAATTTTAATTTTGTATTTTCTGACATTTAATTAAGTATTTTAAGTTTGTATTTTCTGATATTTTAATATTTTAATTTTTATTGACATCGATTTATTGAATTTTTTTAATTTTTTTTTTATTTTCATATTGTCTGACGTTTAATTGTTTTAATTTTAAATGACAATAATTTATTGAATTTTTAATTAGTTTAATGAAATGTAACTAATATTTAGTATGCCAAGAGGCACATCATGGAGCCACTATTATATAAGACCACCTTTATTCACCTATGATGACTAAATAAATGATTTGATTTGATTTGATTTGATTTACACTTAATTATTCTACTTATGTATGTATCATTCTATCACTTTCGTCCGTGCGGCAAACTGAGGGGCACACTGAAAACATTGCTTGTGCTGAATATGACCACGTTGCACGACTTCTCATGGCACGGGTAAAGATACAATACCATACTATATCGTCCTTACCGCTATCATTGTACTTTATGATTATTTCCTTTTCTTTAAATAAATGTACCTGCTGTGCCATGTGATTTTGTGTTATAAATGCTTTTTATTTATTTTCGTATTATATTTTTTATCAGAGAAAAAGAAAAAAAGAGAAAACCGGAGAAAAAGACGACCTCCATATACATGGTACACCAGCATGACCACCTTTATAAACAATGAAAATCCACCAGACCTGACAACCCTAGAGAAAATGTCACGGCGCAGACAAATTAGGAGAGTCGACCCCACATAACGTGGGATAGTGCAAGGAACAAGAATATTAAAAAGAAAAGTAAAAACTAACACATCAACTAAAAGGAGTGTCTTTGTTTATAACGTTTTTTCAGTCATTCCATAAAATAACGTTATCGACAAATTATTGGTTTAAAAATGCAATCCTCTTTCTAATCCTTTTTATTTCGAAAAAGTGTCTTATATAATTTAAAAGAAATATTAAAAGTGTAAAGTGAATTATTTCAAAAGTGTGGTTTAAGTTTTGACGGCCAGTGTACTTCATTTTTATTTATTAATACAATATATTATTCTGTCTAGCGTACTCAACATCGGACGCATAATAATATGAAGTTTAACTAATTAAGATTTTTGTAATAATTTGACCTTAATTATAACTTTTCGAATCACTCCGATTTTGATTTCTCCTTACTATGGCCAAATACCCATAATTGGCATATAGATCCAGTCAGATAGCAAAATTTATCATTACCGTCCACAGCCTCTACGTAGACAAGATACACTTATCGCTACTCTGTAATTTGGTAACACTTTCATCTGTTGACTTTCCATCTCGTAAGTTGAAACTTTAAAGACTTATCAGCGTACCTGGTTCCCAAACACGCCGATGCTGCAAGCAGACGAGACCTGGTCGGGGCCGAACCAGACTGCGGCCAGTCGCGGCGGCACGTTCAGAATGAACACTTGCGAGACCGCCACCACCGTCTGCCCGAGGAAGCCCAGCCAGAACATGTCCGGCGGCACGGAGAACACCTTCAGCCAGGCGCCGAGACAGGTTCCGAGGGCCCCGATGATCGTGGTCACCCGCAAGCCCTAGGGGAGGAAGGAGAGCCATGTGTTATTGACAGACAGACTTTGTTTATCTCATTGAAGATAAGTATCCGGAAAACATACCGATGTTTATGGTCTTGAAGAGGTCCAAATTATACTGTTTGAGGAACACATTCGCAGGGAAAATGTTCTATTACTTAGCCGTAAGCAAGGTCCAGTAAGAGCGAGTGATCATTATAACGTCCATGCCGTTCAACCACTCAACACTCACATCCATCCCATTACTATTCCTTTCAGTAGTAAATAAATAAATGTAGTCAAAATAAAAAATCTGTTGTCAAAAAAATTTATTGAAAGTACATTAGGGAAAATCTTAGCAAATTTTGGGTAAAGGCAGGGTTGAAAGCCATTTAGGTGTACAAGAAACAGGAAACTAATCGATCATTTAGTAACACATATCGCAGGAGTAGCTTTCATAAGTGATAGATTGCAACTCTGGCTGCGTTTAGACAATCAACGTCCTGTTATAGATTAGTGTTCGACAGGTGCTTCCAAATTGGACTGATTTGACAAAGGCAGGCGTTGGAGATCGTATTATTGATATTGTATACGAGAAATGCATGTTGCCCATTCTCTGCTACACTAAATTGGCAAAAATATAGTTTTACTTTTGTAATACAAAGCCAAATATATGTTTGGTTAACAAATACAATACATAATAACTTACAGAGACTGAACAATAAATCAGATCTGCCACTAATATCAAATTTAAAATAAATAAAACTAAAACAGCTTCCAACAAACACACACAATCAATCTAACTAGCAGTTAGGATCGTATACGATCAGCCAGTCAATTATAACTTAGCCGCGGAACTGGCAACTTTTAATGAACGCCAGTCAGGAGTCTGCGGCTGTCCTATCGAAAGTTCTCGAAATTCTCGGAAACTGTTAGAGATTCAGCTCGATAACGTTGTTCTTGGTTGGAAATTTGATGGAGAAAATAAGCCTCTTTTACATCTATCTAATGGGTTTGTTAATGTCGATAAAGTATATAAACTTTTAAGTACATTGTCGAGTAGGTAAGTACTGTACATTTTTAAGAAACTTGAGGAAAATAAAATTAATAATACAAAGTCGGTGTTCGCGTCTATCCTCTTTTTCTGAACCAAAGGCTAGGCTGAGTGTAAGTTTTGCTTTAACTTTACTTTACTATCGCGTTTACGTTTACATGGAAATTACTATGAAGAAAATACTTCATTTACGTGCCACTAGATGGCGCTATACATTTTTTCATAGTAATTTCCACGTAAACGCAAACGCGATAGTAAAGTAAAGTTAAAACAAAACTTACACTAAACCCTCAGGTGTACAAAACATATCATTCATATTTATCTCGGATTACTTCAGGCTACTCTTCGATAGTCTCTAGGGATACGGGCATGAGTGAGTATGTATTTAAGATTTTCTGGCACAAACCGCAATAATCATCGTCGTTATATCCAAGCAAAGCGTCTCCTAAATCCACGCCATAAACCACTATCCACACATCAGCTTCTACGAGTATAGGAGTGAATACAAAATCAATTAGTGTGAGCCCACTAATTAGAGCGTCTCCATCCATCAGCGGCTTGTGTCGGATTACGGATACATCCGTCCATTTGTATCCCTTCGCTCGTTACCGATTCTGGATTGATAGTGGGTTGGATTTTGGATTAAACCGGTTTTCATCGGTTGCTAATCGACCGTCAACGGTTTTGTCAGAGTTCGCAAATTGGTCAATACTCAATGCTGATTTGATAGCTGTTCTAGAAATTATGGAGGATGCAATTTTAGAATATAGAAAATCAAGACAGAATTCAGTAAATAGGTGAGCCAGAATCGTTGATCGTATGATTCGAAGTCTCTGCTATATCTCTCTTGAACACGGCGTGAAATATTAAAATACTCATCGGTACGAGAAATTATAGCTGAGGCCGAGGCGTATGCCAGTTTCTAATTATCGTTAACCGAAACTCAGACGGCGGGGATAGTTTGCGTTTAAGTTTTCGGAAATTTGGGAAATGTTAAGATTACGTTTTTCAAGACTACAAACGTCAACTTACTTGAGGGGCTGGATAAACCTAAAGGCGTTGGTTTACCGAAGCATGAAGTTTTTCTAAGCCTTTGAATCGTAACAGCCACAGATCAAATGGACTGTGAGATTTTAATTAATTACGGGTAAGGCCTGCGAGGGCTTGTTTTTTATAATATGTTTGTCGAGAGTCACTGGCGGAGCTAAAGCTTTCACATCCGCAGGGGACACAAAAAAAATGTTAAGCCAGGTTTTACCAGGGCTTTACACAGAAAGAAGCAAAATTCTGAACGTCGATAGTTACTTTAAGTATTTACAAATAAAACAAGTACGTACGTAATATCGATAGATAATTTATATAATATGCCTAAAGCAACAAAGCAGGTACTTAGTTGGCGTTTCTCTCACATAGCTATCGTTCGTTGTCATGACAAGGAGCCATTGCTATGACGATCGAGCGGCTTGTGAATACTGGAAGCATGGATAATCTGTACTACAAAGTATTTGTAGCGCAGACTATCCGTGCTTCCAGTATTTCTGCATCATTATAATAATAGTAGGTATAAAACAAGTCTTACTTTTCCTAAACTCGCGGTGGATTTTCATTGATGTGATAATTCAATGAGGAAGGTTTTATTGTTTGCATGGGTTCTAGTAGCTAGCCAATTATTGGATTATCGTAAATATAGCTAATCAACATGATAGCATGATACAAATGGCCACGTAGTAGATACAATTCTCAATTCAATTTTCTTTAGAAATAAGTAGCGCCTGTTGTGCCATTTATTACTTTGCCTGTTATTTGCTATGTATGTCTTGTGTACAATAAACTGTTAAATAAATAAATAAATACAAATACCTCATAAAATGAACATTGGTAAATATTACAATAGATAGAACTATTATCACTGTCTACAGTGCGTACTACTCACTATAGATTGTGATAAGATATTAATCTCTTGTGCCGATGTCAAAATATTAGATTAGCTGAATAATAGGTCGGTCGAATCATTATTGATGCAGATTATATATATGAGATTTCACACAGGTCTTTTAATTTTTGGGGCACATATAACATTGATTACCTATGGCAAACCCCGCTACTAATCTGGTGGCGGCTCAAGTTCAGAGTAGAAGAGGTCTACACAGTTGTAGGACAGTTTTCTTTATAACAGTAGGCTATTGTTGTGCCAGCAAAATGGAACACGAATGGACGACGGAATGGATGGATGGAATGGAATGGAGTCGATGGTTTGATAAAACGTTGAATCCATTAGAGGTTTATTTTGTTTCCAAATGATGTATCGGCTGTATTCAAGTATATTAATGTGCCTATACTCGCAAGATTAATGATTAATGGATCAACTATTACTTACCAAGCCTCACTAGACCTGCACGAGGCACAAGTCCAGGAGTATACTGTCATCTTGCTATTGATGTTATGTTATGTGTGCTATGAGGCTCCTACCTAAGCGGGGATATATACATCATTTATATACTTCCATCATAATGTCATGCCTTTTCCCGTAGGGGTAGGCAGAGACATTATACCACCTGCTGTGGGGTTGTGGGGATGGTGTAGGGATATTATAGTGTCTAGAATTGAGAAAGGGAAGCTTAGTTAGTTTGGTCATGTAGAAATAATGAATGAACGGAGATAAAGCGAAAAACATAATACATACTTACTTACATATAATATAGAAGGAATGAATAGATGGATCGGAAAGGGAAGAGGGAAACGTATATCACGATTAAATCGGAAAAGGTCAGGAGTGAGGCTATTGTACGCTGCTGATGATTGAGACTCTTTGGTAACTCCGCAGTTTATGTAGTTCCACAATTTATCCGTTTATTAGACACTACTATCTAACCATTCCAAAATTGGTTTAGCTACCATCACCGTACAAATATTGGATTTCTTATTACGGTAAGTGTCACATTGTGATTATTGACACTCCTAAAATAGAGAAGCTTTGATTTACACATCATACATTCGTGATACGCAGATCCGATACATTTACTATTCGCTCCTAATCTCAAAACAACGACTATTATTTTTATTTTATTACATTGCATGTGTAAGATGTAGAATGAGCTCCCTCCAGAAGTCTTTCCTTTGTACTACAACATGGGGTTCCTCAAAAGGCAAGTCTGCAGGTACCTCGAAGCCGGCACCGCATCAGCTCCCATTAGGTTGCATACGTCCTGGCCGAGGGCGGCCGCGCTCCATCAGGTGGGCCAGATGAGGATTTGCCTTTATAGGCAATAAAAAAATTTGAAAGTGTAAAGTTTTCAAAATAGTAGGAAAATTATTATAACAAAGTTACAAGTGAAAATATCACTCTCAAGACAGGCGGACTTGTCGAAACTATAAAGGTTCCTTATTGTATAAATACATAAAAGTTTTACTATAATAGTCGAAATTAGAATCTCATCCTTTTTAAAGTGGTTTAAAAAAACATCAACTCCGTATTTGGCGAACTTAGGCACCATCGGTACTAATCTTTTGAAGTAACAAAACTCGTCGCAAATTGCTGGAAAAATGAGAATGTGAAGGACGTCGGTGAATTGCTTACAAACTTTTTATAATCTAGTAATATATTTACGTGACTCGATGGAAATAGTCAGTTTTTGCGATGGTAATATCACTTTAAATTACACGGAAACTCAAACAGTACACGTATCATATTTCCCCAAGGTTGCCTCAATTTGGATAAACTGCAAATTCTAACATAAACACTTGACAGAAAGATTATCTCGCGATTTAGTAATGTTTGTTCAACAGTTTAGTAATTTAAATTCCTTTGGATTAACGCGAGAGCGTCACCGTAGTATTATGTAAAACAGCAAGACATTGTAAGAGTTAACACAGTATCTATTTTGTTCAAGTACCATAAAATACTGAACGGTTTCAAGCACTGGCGTGAAAGTGATTATGAATTACTTATTAGCTTTGGATCGCGACTTTTATAAGCGGGCGGGGGGCAAGTGCGGATAACCGGCGGCCGACGTCATGCTCGGACAGTAGCGCGTAGGAAATAATGTCTGGGTCAAAAAAGTCAGTCTAATAGAACGCCAGATATGTTGGTTGTCCACTTCTGTTTTTCATATTAAATTTCCTAACTGATTTGACTGTCGCTATCACGTCTGACATTCTCATATTGGAGTGAATATTGGACACATAATACAGAGTGCATGGTTTACTTACCTACTTAATCAATTATGTATTCGGTATAAAAATTCAGTTCAAAGAAATTGTGTGTGTAAATACAAAAAAATATGAGTGTGTAGGTAGGCATCTGTATACTCACAATCCCACGATATAAATTAATCAGAAACAATGGAGCACCACATGTAGACACATGCTACGTCATTTCAATATAACGCTACCCGTGTAAAATAGTTTCAGGAGCAACTCAATACAGTACCTATAATAGCTTTGCTGAGCATTTATGATTTTATGCAATTTAGTTGAGCGCTAATGTTCGCCAGCGCAGCTGCGCCATTTAAGCGTAACTTACGCGATTTATACTCTAATTTCCTGGCGAATGTGGCGGAGCCGCGCTAACCCCGGTTTTATTGCGCGAGAACATCCGCCAACACTATTCGCCGCGAATTCTCTCCTAACACACATTTGCGTCTCTATATCCGGGAACCGAGGCCGAACGCGGAAATTCTTCGTTAAAAGCCACGCCACTACCAATGAGTTATCGAAAATTGAAATCGACGTCTTGCATACTTTTTTGTCAACGTCACAAAAAGCCGTGATCGCTTCAAATAAATGCCGCGTCGCTTTTTGCGAGACGCTCGAGATTTTTTTTTTTGTGCTTTAAAAAATTGTTGCAAAATTATGATTATAAATGTTATAGAAAACCGGTCAAGACGTGTCAGGGCACGTGCAGTGTAGAATTTCGTAGATACCTACCTAGTTGCTATATTACTAGATTATAAAAACTACAGTAACGAGACCAATACAAAACAGTGTGTGTTACTACTTACTTAACTAGCATTAATATTGCAGTAAGTGTAGTGGACATAGCGTTTGAATTACCTGATAGTAAGTGATTACCTGATAGCAATTTGTATCTGTTTCAACACATTATAAAGAGCTTAGTAAATTACTCTAGCTCTTTTCTAGATACAATGTACTTACCTAGTAAAACCACTTAAGTGTTCTATGCATTGTGCAGTATTTCTCCGATGTTTATAACCCTGGCAGCTTGGCAATCTAATCTAGGTATTTGCTAATTTGATCGTATTTTACTATTCTAGAAGCGTTGAGGACCGTCGTCTAGGAATAGTAAGCGTCGAGAAAAATTGCAACCCAGACCTAAATAAGACTATGGTCAAAGGACTAAAGAGTAGGTAGAAGCATTAGAATGGTGAATGAAATTGCGTCGATGAGAATGAGAGAGGATAAACATTACCTTCTTTTGACATAAAGGAGACTGTCCAATGGCCAAAAAGTTACCTATGCCTTATTTATTTATTTATAACTCTTTATTGTACATACAAGGATAGTAGAAAATTGTAACAGTAAGACAGTATAGTACAAATGCCTTATTAGATAGATAGATAAACACTTTATTGCTCATAAAACATAACAACACCAATTATTAATATTAGAGGCTAGGGCAATCGAAACAAATAACCTTACTTATTACTTTTTGTGTAGGTTTTCGAAAGCCTAATCGACGGAGGTGCTAGTGGACGGTGAGCAAAGCAAATATGACAGAAAACCGCAAATCTATGTACAGGATAGCCGTTTGGTACACGGGTACTTTAGGTAAAAACAATATTTTTGAGCAGTAATTCTTAAAAATATTCTGATGGGGTCATACAGAAGTAGTAATGACGTCATCAACTTTTTGTATGGGATATAAATCTATTTTTCACGAACCTTTATAGCTAGGCTATTCGGAAGACAAATTGCCTTGTACTACATCTAAAAGTTGAAGGAGTTGGTCCTACATTATAGTCTGCCGGGCACTGTGCGCGGGTTCTGTGCAAGCTGATGTAGCAGACTCTGCTTACGTAGTCGTAGGACCTATACTCATTGAAGAACACATGTTAAAGCAATAAATTGACAACGACGTTCGTGACAATAATGATGACTCATAAATAATGAAATCTTTATAAGAATTTTCCTAATCATCGATAGTTTGATAGAACGACGTTGAGAATAGAAAAAAGAATACAATAGAGATCAAAATGTTAATCTTCAATTCTATTATTGTGTTGTTATTTTATTTATAGTGCAGCGCTTATTAACAATACGACTACAAATCAAAGGAAGACGACTGGTATTGAAAAGTTAGTTATGCAATGATTCGAGGACATTTAATGGTGCAGATAAGATTCATTCTGCTATTTACTTTTCAGTCCAGTAAGCTTTTGCCCGCGACTTCGTTCGCGAAGACTGATTTTATATTCCAACCTTGATAGGAGATGTCACTATCGAGTAGATAAGACGTGGTGGTAAGTGACCGAGCGAACTCCCCATACAAACTTTCAGTGCCTATTTCACCCCATCAGATTTATTTTTGGAGATACAAGGTAGCCTTTATCTTTCACCAGATTATCTATATTTCGAATCCGATAGGTAGTGATATATCTTATTTAGAGATAAGTTCGTTAAAACAAAGTAACAAAACAGTAAACTTTTCATCCATCGATCGATCGATGGAGGGCATCCTCGGAAAGACCTGCGCGAACCCCAGATAACTCACTGGAAACTAATCGCGCAGGATAGGGATCTATGGCGAATCTTTGTGTCGGAAGCCAAAATTAACTAAGTAAATAAACTCTTCAGTATTATAAAATCATTTTTATTACTAACACGAGATCGCGCTAGGTATACCAACCCAACCAAAATGTTGAACATGGGCTGTGCCGCAGGTGAAAACTAAGGTTCTTATCTTTCAATAAAAGTTATATGGTTCACCGTGTCGATAAATTAACGACTCGCCAAATTTGTCAAATTAATTAATAATAAGACTCACTGCTGAGTATAGGCCTCCCCCAAGGATCTCCACAAAGTCCGGTCCTGTGCCTTCCGCATCCAGCTAGCACCTGCGATGTTTACCAGGTCGTCGGTCCACCTTGTGGGAATTCTATCCAGGCTGCGTCTCTCATACGTATACTTATAATCTCTCATACGTATATATAATTAATTGTGCATTAATGCGCATGCAAACAGAGTGAACACCTGACACAGATCAATGCACTTCGCTTGTTTACCATATGTGTAACTTTGATTGAACGACAGTTTACAAAGTTAAAAACAACTGAAATTAAGTCACAAAACGAGATAAAGATAACAAAATCACGAGAATGTCACCACCGCTTTTCTTATTTTTTTTTACTGTGGCTTAAATTACACCGATAAGATAACCTTTTTGGTTTCTTAAAGAGACCAATACAATACGAAACATTAAAGAATCCTTTCAACAAGTTCAGCTGATGCTCCCAACTTTTAATGAGCCTTTCCCTATCGCTTGAGCTGCGAGGGATCCCATACCACTCAACCCGTCCATCCGGGGAACTTTTGCGTAAAGCGAAATTCCAAGATGGGCAAACTTGATTTCAACCCACGCGGCCACGACGAGAAATGAGTAGTGTGATAAGTTGAAGACCTGTCTGTGAATTCTTACGCAGTATAAAATAAAGTCGCTTTCCGTGACTGTCGGTATATCCGCTAACTCTTTCTAAACCACGCCACGAACTTTTATGCGGTTTTCACTAACATTTAGAATATTTTAGAAAATCTCTTCTGGAAGTTTATGTAAATTACGTGCATATTATAACAGAGAATACCCGAAAACAGTCGACTCTCTGGGGCATTGTACCTCCCGAACAGATAGTCCGATTTCGATGCATTTATTTTATTTCGAAGCCATACAATCGAGATTATTCTTAGCTTTTTGCCCCCTTGGAGTACTTGCATTTCGTAAAATATGCTGTAGGTACGCGCAACAAACTTTGCCATGTGAAAAGACAATGAACGACTTTAGCCAATACCGCAGTAGGGTGAACGTAGAATTACTCAAAACTTGCAGACGGCAGCAGCTGAACTATTGGCGCATACATCAGGAATTACCATAAATCTCGGGTAGTTGTGCCGCCGACAGCAGATGGGGAGCATATGCGAATGTCTCGCTCAGCAAACTACTAGAAAGTTCAATATTTCGACGTATGGGAAAGTACTCCTCTCTGTTATTAAAATGTTGGGAGATGCCCTCTATTAATTTCAAAATTTTAAGGCTGATAGGCAAGTATCACGTTAGATAATTTATGCTTGCACCAGCGGCTTTGCTTCGTGAAATTCAACTACGGTATGGTTTGGATCCTACATGGTTCATTACTCCAACCTCACCTGCATCGCACTCCCTCTAACCCGCCTGCCAAGCGTGGAGATAATAGCAACCACTCCTTGTGATAGAGACCTCGGGTAGAAACACAAGTACGTTAAAATGAATGAGTCATGTCATGAATAAAAATACGTTTTTTTTCATTTACAATATTTTTCCTGGCAACATCTTTTGGGGATTCAATCTAAATGACACTGATAGAACCACTTTCATTTCGTCGGATTGTTTACGACATACTTTGAATAAGATACGGGATTGGCTATTGCTGGAGGTATCGCGCATACGACCATCGAGGGAGCTCCCACACACTACGCATTCAATCTCGGACAGTTCCTTTAGGAAGCCATCACCGCCTTGCGCTACATTTTATACTAGTATAAAAATACTGACGACCTGAGTGGTTCAGTGGTCAACATGCCGGTCTGCCACGCAAGAGGTCCCGGGTTCGATTCCCGGCCGGGCAGAAATTGAAATGATGAATTTTAATGTCTGTTACGGGTCTGGGTGTTCTATGTATAATAAGTATGTATTTAAAAGTATTTAAGTAGTTTATCAGTTATCTAGCACCCATAGCACAAGCTTTGCTTAGTTTGGGGCTAGATGGCGCTGTGTGAATTTGTCCACGAATATTTATTTATTTATTTTATTTACTATTCAGCTAAGTATATCACCGTACGAGTTTAATGTTTATTATCCATTTGATGGTACACAAGATAAAGTCTTTGGTGGGCACAGAAATCTAAATAAATAAGTTTATTGCTGAATGGCCTCTAAGGCACTACAAGGAAAAATGGGGTCGGTGATATATTCGCGTACGTCTAAATAACCTTTTCTTATTTTAGGAAAACACTCGATCACTACTACATTGTGATGTGTATTCGACCAAGACAAAAGTTAATAGCAAACGTACAAGGAAAACGCGTCTCTCCACGGATATGTCAAACAACTCTCTCAGCAATGTCATCCGCAGAAAGGCGTAGTACACGTCATTCACACACGTCTGAACGCAGCATCACACACGGATATTGCCCCCGTGAGTTATCACGCATTCTTCTCTTGGCGCACCTAAGTGGTAAACGTCTGTAACGTATTTGTTTTCGTGGAGATTTAAGAGAATCCCTATTTTATCCTTATACCTTATCCTTACTTTAGGTACTTGATCGATTCCGATGTTTGTTAAGACTTTCTGTCAATCTGGCATACAGCATCAAAAGGATCATAATCAGTTATCGTCATCATCGTAGACGTAGGTCGTCCACAGCCGAAGTTAGGCCTCCTGTCACGCCTTATACACCGATCGACTCTATGCACTTTGCATTCAATGGTTCCCTACGACCTTTACGAGGTCGTCTGCCCATCTCGTGGACGCCGTCCCACGCTGCGCTTGCCGGTACTTGATCGCGATCACGCAGCAATCGAGAAACTTTCAACTTCAGAGAGATCTCCATTTTTGATTCGTCATACGTGTAGAAACTCCGGGACGGGAAAATCTTCCGCAATTTTGCGAACGTTGCCTAACCAAGATGGATTCGTCGATTGGCCTATTTCTCCATGTTGGAACTATCTAACTTTGTTCAGACATATTCGTCAACAAATTCGAGAATAGAGCTCCCAACAAATACTGAGGCGGGTAAATATGCACAATCGGGTTTGTCCATGCTCATTTTAAGACCCACAGTCTTCGATCATTGTGTCTAGCTTCTCTATAGATCTCATCACGTCTTCACGGAAACAATTACTCAAGTAAACCTTCTCTTAGTCAAGATCCATTTCCCGCGAAAAATAAAAACAGGGACGTCAAAGTAGTTTTAATCCAGCACACTTTAAAGACAAACACCGTCTGAACGTTATCTGTCAACGTTCAGTGGCGTTTCTTGGTTGCCGAAGCAGGCGTGCTATTATGCGACGAAAGGAAGTGAAGCGAGGCGACGCGAAGCGAGACATTGCGAGCCGTAGAGAAATGTCTCGCATGCGCTCGGTTTCCAGATACTACGTATGCGTCAACGCTCTTCAAAGCATTTCAGTGGAAGCCTATAATTTGCCTGCCTACCTAGTTCCTTAAGTGTTTTAAACCATATTGAATTTCGTGATAAATTATAGCCATTGTGTAAGCTACAATATTAGAAAATTCCTTTCAAAGTCTAGCTGATGATGATAGGCGTTTAGGTATTGAGAGTGCATATTTCGATAACGTTAATTTATTTTCAATTGTCAACAGATTTTCAACATTTATACAAAATAACTATAAAACTACAACAGCTATTAGCATTTAATAAATATATGACAAATATTTATGAAATACAATCATAATACTATTTGTCAATACGCGTCTACGCAAATGTTATAAAACGATGTCATTCACCTGAAGCAAATATTGCAACAAATAATCATGGAAATAATATGTCTTCCGGCGTATTTGTAAGTACTATGTTTTACCGACCGATATAGTTTTTGTAAAGATCGTGGAGACTGCCGGATAGGTGCCACCGCCTGCCAAGAAATACATATATACTTAGCGGCAGTGCTATCGTAACCGTCCTCCCTTCCCCATCCCATCCGTTGTCCCGTGCGTGAATATTTCGGCTACTCGTAAACGAAAGGCACGCGGTATGAAACCCGGAACATACTCTTAAAATAAGTGCTATCGTTGTTTTGATCCTATTTCTAGGATAGTATTGGTACAGGTATAAATAAGAATAGAGTTTTCTTAGGGCTGATAATCTTATATTATATATTCAACTATCAGCCTAGGCACATAAAGAAGGATCTCTACGGAGTCCTACCCGATCCATGATCCAGGCTTTGGCACATCTGTAATGATCTGAACTGTTGTAATCGGTAATGATAGTTAATAAATTATCCAACTTTATGTATTTTTAATGGATCTACATTACACCTTAATACATACAATCTATATTGGAATTATTATTGTTTTAAAAAATATCGATAACATTATACGTCACAGCAATATAACAAAACGACATTCTTTTATAGTTTATGTTGAAGCCAATATAGATATGGAACTAACCGAGTATGAATTAGGGATACAAAACTGCCAGTCGAATGTGGAAAAGGAAATGTATTTACTACTGCTCAGCCTGGTACCTACGCAACCCGGGGTTAGATAGGGTACTGGATATGTTTAGGCTCTTAATAACATGGGTAAGTACTGTTATGTGTGAAACTTAAGAGTGCATATATTGTCCTTGAGGTAGTTGTATCCAGGATAGGGTTGTTTTAGGAATGTTTGGTGCAGTTACAACTCGTACAAGTGGGCCATGTGAAGATGCGTGGTCACCGCTGCCTGTAGACATTAGCAATACCAGGGGTATCGGCAATGTATTGCCCACCTCTAGAACCTCGGGACAGGTTTCTCTGGCAACAAAAACACAAATATCGAGAATTGCAACACTATTTCAAAGAGTAAAATAGTTTGGCTGTGGCATTGTACCTACTTCCCTGCTTCCTATTGTATGTACTTGTAGGTACTAAAGTAATAGTGTAGGCATGTCTCTGTTTTGTTCCGTTCTGCTCTCTTTGGTGTTCAGTTGCCCACCCCGTTTATCTCAGTCGAACGAAATATGAAAAATTACCGACGAGATTTTATTGCATCTCGTAAAAATTCTGAGAGATATTCCGCATGAACCGTTCTTTTTTTCTCGGTTCCCTCTTTGCGTGAGTCCATAGGAAGTATGTAGTCACTAAAGTAAAGACGAATTATAAAAATGGTGAATACCCTCGATATTGTTAGTGTTAATAAAGCGGATGGTATCGGTCTATTACGAAGACAAAGGTTTTTTTATACAACGATTTTACGCGACTAACGTGACAAACAAGCGACAGGCGGCCCTGACAGTAAGCAGTTACCGTAGGCTATGGGCGTATAATAAACTAGCTTTCTCATGTGACTTGGCCCGTGTGGATCAATTTTGTATTGCTAAGTTCTTGTGGTTAAAACGCGGTCATGGACGACCGAGCAAGTTTCCCGTACAAACTTACATCCCCAATTTCACCCTTTTCAGATTTATTTTAGAAGATAAAGGCATTCCTCTCTCCTTTAAATTTACTTATTACTCCTTACCATGTTTGTGGAGCATATACCACAAGATTTGTAAGAAATAACGCGCGAACATTTGATGAATATTAATCAGAAAAAACACCATGCAGTAGGGTCAAAAAGCCCTAGCGAATATAAATAATGTAATTGAATGGCGAGGTGGATCACGGCAAGCCTTTGTAGAGAACCATTTGGCCAGAATCATTTATGAAACCCATTGTGACGTCGGCAATATTTCTCTCGATTCCTTACTTTTATTATTGAAAATATCATTGAATGCCGACATTCCATATATACGAAACAGGTTGCAATACAAGTAGATGTTCACTTGCCTCTGTGCTTTTAATATTTATGTTTGAGCACAATAGATACTAATATGCTTGCATAATCACCATTACATACACTCCTAATTAAATAGCCGCTGCTAAAAAATGTTTAAAAATTTCTACAGATAACGCTGCTGTTCAATTCATTGTTTGGAGAGGTCCTACTTATACTTTACTTACAACTAGGCTTAAAGACAAATTTTAAACAGCACTTTTTTATCGAACTATACCTACTACTACTGATTTTGCTAGACATTATTCATGGATATGTGGCGATCGTAAATGCGATGTCCCTTGATTCCTTGACAACTGCCTATCGATGCTGCTACCTGCTACGCCAGAGCTATGCGTTGTATTAGGGTCAGACCAGACGAGAAGAGGCCTCATATATACCTAGAATTAACTGTATTGCACATAAATTCGCCGTCTTTATACTTGTGACATCTGTATGTGCTTGTATGGAAAATTCTTTGCACGAGTTCCCTGCAGATGCACAGAAGTAGCCGTAGGGTACGAGCATGAAACCATAGCATGCGTCCATATTAGACTCATTTGACTGTGAACGCGATAATTACGCATTTTATGCGTTGCGTGGTACTAATCACGAAACACATTAAGCCCATACGAGGAATGCGTGAATTCAAATTTAACCAAATCACCATTACTCCTGCGCCAGATGTACGGATATCGGGAGGATAAATCTCCCAAAATATCTGGCGGCGACAGGTGTGAGCGTTTACACCTCATTTACTATGTACCAACTACGAGTATATATTATAGTGTTACAGTTTAGATATAACAACGCAGCATTCAACTCGTTTGCGGGTGTTTGTGAAACTATTGCTTGTATTTGTGAAGGTCCCAGGGGGAGCTATAGCTGACCTCTTTGAACTGAGTGCAGCGGTGGACATTATGATGGAGGCTTTCCGATAAAAATGATATGCGTTGACCGCAGAACATGGCCATCACGTTTTGTGGTCTCTACCTACCCCTACAAAAGCAAAAGGCAAAGGGGTTTGACGGTATGTATGTACGTCTTATGTTCAGCTACCTCCAACTCGTTTATGAAGCGTTTAAATTATAGCAAAACCCTTCATTAATGTCTGGTAAGGTCAACAAAACCTATTCCGTTATTGGCTGCTAATGACTTGTTACTTTCGTTAACCAGACTGAGTCATAGCAAGACGTGGTCAGGGACAACTTGTAAATAAAATGTACATTATACTCGGGTTACAACCTACGTGTTCTACTGAAAACCCTGGAACATTTACTTTTTACATATGGAAACGTGCGTTAAGCCGCGCTACGATGATGATTCGGTAATTTGCCCGTAGATTCGCGCAGGTACCAGTCGTTATCTACTCCATCTACATACTAGTACTGCCTCTATCTTAACACGCGTGGCCCATTAGGGACAGGCTCGTGTCCCAAACAGGTGACGTCATAACTTCTCCCCTAATAGATGGGGAAATTAACAGGACGGTACGCCAAACTCAGCAGGAGTCGGGATGTGGGATGCGTCACTTTTTGCGCGTTAAATTCATAGCTGGGTTGTAGGGTTACGCGATTGTCTATTGTTTCCGAATTGGAGGCGACCCCTTGAATCGGTGTACCTAAAATCCATCGGGCTCGATGGTGTATGTTTAGCAATTGCGTAGTAAGAGTGAAGCCTGACCACGTGTAAACGTCGTCGTAAGACAAGGATATCTTTACAGATTATGAAGAGGTAAAGACAGCATCTTTGTTTGAATTTAAAGGATTATCATTTGATGATTATGTTCTGCAAAACTAGTTAGGTATCCGATTTTGCTCATTAATATGAAGCTCAAATATTCCTGAACGACATAGGTCGAGTACTCTAACTTTGATGAGTACTCTAACAGGTGTTCGAATAAAAATAATCATTTTGGCATCAATACTCCGGTTGTGCTCTAGCGCGCAAGGGCCCGGGGTCCGCTCTTGACCATGATTCAGGATTTGGCAGATCAGGTAATTACAGTAGAGCGACTGCCATCTGACCTCCATGACCCTGTTAACAAGGAAACCTGACCAGAAACGATTAGACGAATCATGGTTACATATTCAGTCGCCTAAATGTGCAGGTTTCCTCACGATGTTTCCCTCTCCCTAAGAGTACTCTTACAAGAGTAAATGTACATAACTCAGAAAAAGTCATGGTAGGTGTATGGCAGCACTGGGGATAGAACGCGGTACCTCCCGCTTACAAGTCCGACGCTCTAGCCATTAGGCCACAGATGATGAACAGGTGTTAGAATATTATACGGAAAATATAAAAGTTAATCACCAGTTTGGAAACAACACAGCGACATTAGTCATCTAAGCGGACATTTACCTGAACATAGCAACTATGATCTGTTTGTTTATTTACACACATTTGTCTTATAGGCATACGAGTATTCTTAGTCAACAATTGGAGCCCTAACTGATAATACGAAATAATTGTGAAATGAATGTATTACTCGTATACGAGTAGTAATGTCTGTACCATAGACTACGGTACCTAACTGCTTACCGTCCGGCGGGCCATGCGCTTATTTGCAACTTTAGTGATGTATACCACTAATAAAAAAAATAAAAAGGACCAAGAATTAGCTACTAGGCAAATGACAGTCATCTTGATTGACTGTCATAGGAAAAGTTATATAAGAAAAAAAGTGGATGTGGGCAAAATAAAGATGAAGTGGAAAAGTACTGGAATGGTGATTACAGTCCTGAAGAAGGAAGATTCGACCTAAATTGGAGTGATGAGGAAGAGATAGATAGCAAAGGCGTCTAACCGACAACGTGGAAGGGAATGTGAGAGACCTCAGCATAAGGTGGACGAAAGTTGAAGAAAAAGAAGAAATAATATCGATCTTACCTATCACAAAGAGGCAAAACGAATCGGTGAAAAGTAGCAGCCGAAGCTGCTGAATCGATTAGATCTTGAAAACTTCTTGAAAACGTTTTTATCAGGAACTCATATTTAACAAAAACAGTACTTTAAATATCAAACCAAAAAAATCATGAAGTTAAAATAAGTAATCCAGTCAAGAGGAACGAGGGGTTCGTTAGTGTGACGTAACTGATGGCACTTAGTTAACTCTGGATTAATAATTAATCAAGACCCGACTTGTGTTAAAGCCACTCCGCCTTACAATTTGTGTAACGCCTTTTTGGCTTAGGTAGGTACCTACATTGAACAAAATTGGCAAACATCATTGAACCGTTCGCTAATGGGTAGTTATGTTATCGTTCCTAACCCATCATGCCGAAAACATACAAAATTAAATTTAAGTCGATCAGTGGATTGAATCACAGCAAGTGCACTTTACCAGATGGTAGGCATCTGTCCTGTATAACAATTGTTGCTGAGTGGGCATCGTCGCTTTGTTCTAGCAAAGCCAATTAGAATTTGAGGTATATGGCATGCGTGTTTAGACATATATACTTCGTAAAACTGGTCAAGATAGGAAATTATAAAATTTGTAATAATTTTGTAAATGTACCTACGTACGAATGGTCGACGATCCCATACTGACAAGCAAGTTAGAACAACTGGCTGACCGAAGGGACTTTGGCTCCCTGTATGTTCTACCGGCTGTACAATGGGGAGTGTTCTGAGGAATTATTTGATCTGGTGCCGACAGCACAATTCCGCCATCGCACCACCCGCCGTAGGCTGGGTACTCATCCCCATTACGTGGACCGTCTAGTGGTATCCACGCGAAGATTGGAAAGAACGTTTCTGGCTCGTACGATTCGAATGTGGAATGAGCTCCCAGACAGTGTTTCCTTTGGACTATGACATGGGATCGTTCAAGAGGTATATTAGAGGTATCCTTAGAGGCGGGCAACGCCTTGGTAGCACCCCTGGTAGGACCACTTTCCATCAGGTGGCCTGCATGCCTATTTATCTGCCGTACTAGATAAAAAAAAAGTCTGGTATTCCACACTAACGTATGAGCCAACATCGACCATACATCATATTATATGCATTAATACAATGAATACGAGTAACCATTAAAAATTATAATCTTATTTAATTATGGCTCGAATGCACTGGTTTGATCCCATGCTTTGTAAGCCCTTTGGTTACCTTGCAAAATAGGTGAATGAACCTGGTATCCGGACAGACGTCCTGCAGAAAACAAGGATTGGCCGCTAGGATGATGATGAGTTAATTCAATTCAATATAAATGGTTTATAGCGGTTTAATCGATTAATTTAATAGTAACAACGTTCAAGTCAGTGACAGGCTTTTTATCAGGGATTACTAAGGATTCCACAGGAAATTACGTACCTACCTACATATATCATTGCTTTCACAAAGGATAGGCAGAGACGATAGTGTTCCACTTGCTGTGACCGATAACCACTTTCGCTTCTGCTACATTATTCGATACTTTCATACATTTCTTTGACTAAGGCACTCTCCACCTTTTGTAAAACGTCCCGGATGATTGTGATCGTAAGGCAACTCTTCGACAGGAATATTACTAAATTATATGCTTATGCTTAAGTGGCGGTCCATAGTCCCTGCCTACCCCACCTGAGAGAGGCGTGAGCTTTATGTATGTACGTATGTACGCTTAATGAAGTGATGCGAAGAAAAAAAATGTAAATAGTGAATATTTTTACAATAAGACAGTTTGCTGCACACGGATCTGATGCCTAAATTATTCCATTGATTGTTTATCACAAAGTATGTCGAATTAATGAAGGGTTTATGTACCACTAGTTACTACGAACAGAAAGTTATTAATTGTTTATAGGGAATAGTTGTGAACGCTGTAGGATCCAGAATTTGTACCTACAGTTTGATTTTAGACAGTTTGGAATTTGTTGTCATGTCAGAGACGTATCTGAGATATTTTAAAGAAAGATCAGTGCGAGCACGAGTGCCCTAAACCTGTTATGATGAATGTGGAAGAGACGAGTGAGGTTTGTCAGGACCGCAGCAAGTGGAACAATGTGGTATCTACCTAGCACTACGAGAAAACGGCGAGACAATATAATGTATGTTATAGTTGTTACCACCAGCGTAGGTACCAACCTGTAGTTCAGAAATTCATTGTAGACAATCACTTGTTGTTATCAAAGTTATCACAGTTAATGAACATGACCATTCTTCAAGGTACCTAACTCCGCCAGCAATAAAATTACTGTATTTATTAAATCCAGTGAAGCGATTATCTATTAGCTCTACTGATTGCAGATACAGTCTTACTTAGACAATACACTTACGTATTTATTTCTATATTCTTTTTTTTTTAATATGACCGTGTTATTGGCTGATTGTTTTACTATGCTGATAATATATAACTATATATTATTGTTTGGATGACTATCTGGACGCCTGCAAGGCGAGAGTAAATAGGCTATTGCTAGACAGGGATGCTGCATCTCCGGCCGCATCGCCACCAGATGCGGTCTATTGCTTGGTTAGTCTAAAATAAAAATAATACATCCGTCGCCACCTTTTGCATTATAATAAATCATCCTCAGTCACAGCAGGCTATTTCGCATAAGTATTTTAAGGAAATTAAACCTTAGCCACAGAATATTTACACCCTTAGCCCACTTTCCCCGCGATGATTCAAAAGCCTTAAAACCATATCTAATGTCAAGTTTAGTGGTAATCTGTCTATTAAAAAATGCGTTGTCACTGTGAGGACTGCCTAGTCCTCTTATAATACTATTTGTATTAGTATCTACTGATTGCGTTATCCTTGTACTACATTGCAAACATTGTTGTATTGTAACAGTACATTTAGTATGGCTCTTATTAAACGCGTTCTACTGAGCAAAAAATACCCAAAGACTCCCACTCATAGGTAATGTGCACATCGACTTATGCATTGCATGATTTTCTATTTAGTATTTTGAGCACCGCGTAAAGCCAAGAAAAAGTCAAGAAAAGTCAGCAAAGTCTAACTTATGTACAAAGATTGAGTTTTTTCCAGCAAACCTTGGAGTCACCGAGACGAGTTGGTACTAACCAGGAAAAGGGCGGAGTGCACACCGCAAAGGAGTCAAAATAATTTATAAAGAAACATAAAACATTGTGCTTCAAAGAATTTATCTTCGCGAGAGATATGAAGTCAAAGTCCAAGTCAAAATAATTTATTCAGATTAGGCTATACATAGCACTTATGAATGTCCAACAAATAAATTAAAATGTACATTACAATAATAGTGAAACCTATTTTAGGTATATTCTAAATATTGAAAAAATTGTTTATCAAATATAGATAAATGTCAAATACATATAAATAAAATACAATTAATAAATTTTAAAACCAAAAAAATAATAAAAAAAAATATCACCAAGTTAATTATTCCGATTCAATTGTTTAAAATGTCAATTCACTTACAAACATCAAATATTAAATACACAATTAAACATGTCACAAAATTATTCAATCAATGTGACTAAGGTATTAAAATGAGTTATATCCAGGGATTTTTATCTTCCATGTAGTCCTTTACTTTATAGTATGCTTTGTTTATTAAGTTTGTCTTAGTGGTTTTTTTAAATTTATTAAGAGGTAAGTTTTGTATCTCTTCAGGAATTTTATTAAAAAAAGATACGCCATGAGCCACAAAAGAGGATTTTACCTTTGTCAATCTGAAGCGTTCAGTCACAACCCTGTCCCTATTCCGAGTATTGTAGCTGTGATTATCGGAATGTTTTTGATAAGATGTTCTGTGCTTATAAATATGAACAATATTATAATATATGTATTGTGACGCAATTGTAAGTATATTAATACTTTTAAAGTGTTCTCTTAGAGAAACTCGTGGGCTCCAACGATATATAGCCCGCACCGCCCGTTTTTGTAGAATAAAAATATCTTGTATGTCAGCTGCAGAACCCCACAGCATCAAGCCATAAGACATAATGCTATGGAAGTAACTGAAATAGACGAGCCGCGCGGTTTCTACATTCGTAAGGCCCCGGATTTTTTTTATTGCATATATTGCAGAACTCAGTCTCCCTGATAAGGTTTGTAAGTGGTCCTTCCACTGGAGTTTTTTATCCAGTGTCAGCCCTAGGAAAACAGTTGAGTCTGTAAATTTTAATATTTCATTATTTAGATTAAGTGTCATACTTTTCATTTTCACATTTGGCATGTGAAATAGAACACATTTGGTTTTACATGAATTCAAGAGTAAATTGTTAGATGTGAACCACATATGGAGTTGCGAAAGTGTACTGTTCACGTCGTCAAAATTTTCTTTATTTCTATCAACTTTAAATATCAAAGAAGTATCATCAGCAAACAGTACAGTTTCGCAACGTTTACCTAAGAAAGAGGGCATGTCATTGATGTATACGAGAAATAGAAACGGACCTAAGATAGAGCCCTGCGGAACTCCCATCTCACCAACGATTTTACCAGAGATGACGCTATTAACTTTCACTCTTTGTAATCTCTCATTTAGGTATGATTTCAAAAGTAAAAGTGCACTTCCTTTGACCCCATAATGTTCCAGCTTCAGCAGTAGCGTGTCATAATTAACACAATCAAATGCTTTGGAAAGGTCACAGAAAACGCCAATAGCATTCTGTGACCTCTCCCAAGCATCATAGATATGCTTTAGCAGTTCCACACCCGCATCCACAGTAGATCGGTCTTTGGTAAAACCAAATTGATTACTGTGAAACAACTTATTTTCAGTAAAGTGGGCAAGCAACTGATCAAGCATTAATCTTTCGAAGATTTTGCTGAACACTGGTAACACCGATATTGGTCTAAAATTAGATTGCTCATGTTTATCACCGCTTTTATGAAGTGGCACTATTTTGCTCATCTTCATTAAACTAGGAAATGCCCCTTCCTCAATACATTTATTAAAAATATATGCGAGGTGTGGTGCCAGGGATTTTATGATTGGCTTTATGACAACGACTGAGATGCCCCATATATCCTCTGTTTTTTTTATCTTTAAGGATTTAAAGGCTCTATTTATATCTATTTCAGTTATAGGACTGAATTTAAATTCTACCCCGCATGGGTTACTACTACTTTGCAGCAAAGCATTTGCTGCAGAAGGGGAGGATGCAAGAGATTCAGTTGTGTCAACTGCTATTTTCGAAAAAAATGTGTTAAAGCTATTGGCTACATCAAGGTCCTCCGTAATAGTACCAGAGTTAGTATTTAAGGAGTAATGATGGTCACCATTTTCAGTTCTGCCCGTTTCATTATTAATAATTTTCCATACTGCTTTCGTTTTGTTAACAGCATTATTAATTTTATTCTGTATGTAAATTGCCTTTGCTTCGAAGCAAACCTTTTTGAAAATTTTTGAGTACGTTTTTACGTAGTTAGCAAAGGCAGCAGTTTTATTAAAAGTTTTCATGTTGTATAATTCATATAAGCACGTTCTACTCTTATAAATACCTTGTGTCGCCCAATCACAAAATGTAGTGTTCATGTTCTTTTTTAGCTCTTTCATTTTAAATATACTATCAAAATCGTTTATTACAACATTAAATAACTCATTATACAGGCAATCTGCATCGTTAACTGGTTTAAAAGTGGGCAGTTTATTACTTATTTGTTCCTGGAAACATTTTAATCGAGATTCGGTCAAAGGTCTGTACTTTATAGTGTACGATTTGGTTGGTGTCTTATGTTTTATTTGAAATCCAAGACCATAGTGATCAGACCCTAAAACGTTTGTGACGAATTTACTCGATACATCACAGCTACAAAAGACATTATCCAGGCATGTAGCTGATGATTCAGTTATTCTTGTGGGTTCTAAAAATAAATTTATTAGGTCATATGATTTAAACAAAGATTTCAATCTCCTACACTGAGAACTATCATCCAGCATATTAACATTAAAATCACCACAGACTATAATATGTTTATTCCCCCTTAATAATTTTTGTAATACTTCATCCATAGTCTCTTCGAATAGATCAAAATCGCTAGAGGGAGGCCTGTAAAGGCAAACGATTATGTATGTGTCCAGTTCAATGCAAGAAAGCTCAATAACTCGTTCAATAGATAAATTAACTATATCTTTACGTTCTTTGCATTTAACAGAATCTTTAACAAAGATTAATGAGCCACCATGAATCGCATGCTTCCTCGAGAAAGTACTTATAACACGGTAATTGTTATATTTCGGACATAAGGACGAACCCGTGAGCCAGTGCTCAGCTATGCACATAATTTCTACATTAATATCAACTAAAAATAAATTTAATTCCAAATCTTTGCTGTATAAACCCTGGATGTTTTGAAAGACTACACTTATGTGATTTGTTTTAGAGCGGGGCATGGCCGTTGTCAAATTTGTTCGTTTAAAGTCATTTGTGTAAAAGAAGTACTGCTTGTACTAGAACTAATGTCAATTGAATTATATACTATGTCAGGTTTGAAAATATTAAATGCTAATAATTTAGCTAATTTATTTTTTTCTTTCATTTTCAAATAAATATTGCGTTTGTAGGAAGTAATTTGTTTAAAATGTTTATTAATATCAAAAAGAGTGATATTGTTACTTTCACATGTCTGGTAATATAATAAATTATTTAGATAAGCAATTTTTTTATTTTGGCCATAAGTAAAATTTTTGGAATATGGAAAACAACATATTATTATTTTGCCGATACAGCTTAAACCGTTTAATGTATTGAGTAGATTGCATATGTCATTTTTATGGTAGTTTAATGTCTCGTACATTGTAATAATTAAGGTGTCATTTTTATTAAATTCATATTGATTTATTTTTGATGTCATATTATGTAATGAAATCCCTGGATAACAATAGTTTATTACGTTATTACACGCATAATTATTTAGCGTTGGCCCAAGGTCTCGACCTATCACATCAGAAAACAGTATTGTCCGATGTAATGAAGGGATAACATTATCAATAAAGAGCGAGGAACACAAGTTTGCCGTTGGCGGCACCACCGTCGCGCTCAGGCTACCTGCGTGATCCGTCATTGATATTGTTCTGGTACCCTCCTGAGTCAAGCGACAACTCTGTGAGTACTCGCAGTTACAAATTTGATTTTCTAATAATGAATTAAATTTTCTTTCATTATCATTCAAGTCAACAAGCAATTTGCTCATGGAATCTGAATACTCAGTTATTAATTGTTGTGAGTTTTCGTATTGCATTAATGTATTGTTTAGTTCAGACTCCATTTCACAAAGTTTTGTCTGTAAATTATGAATATCCTGTTCGTATTTGGACTGATTTCTATGTATAATGTTGGTACAATGTTGTAGTTCGATTTTTGTCAAGTGAAAAATTTTATTTAGTTTATTATTTGTGCGTAATAATTTTCGCAAGTTGGCGTTATGTTTTCTTTTACGTGGCTTACGCTTAAGTAGCCTTGGTTTTGTACAGACATTATTTACAATATTGGCACTATTATTACATATAAGGTCATTGTACATCATTTGTGTGTGTGAAGAACGTGCTTCTACTTTTTCTAACTCATATTGATCGATGGTTCGGTGCGCAGTTTGAAGTTTACGCTCCAGGTCCGTGTTGCGGTCGAGCAGTGCCGTGTGATTGTCGCTGCACTCCTGGAAGGAGTCCACTATCGCCTGGAGTTCATCACGCTGGGCTCTTATGTCCTCGAGTTGGATATCCAGCTCCGCGAGCTGGTCCTTCAGGTCCTGGTTTCTAGTGTTGACCATATGAATTTCAGCTTCGCAGTCCTCTCTTTCATTTAATAGTTTCTGAACTTCGTCCTTTTTATATTTCAGATCTATGAGGGCCTCCTTTAGTTGGTCTTCCAGTTTAATCGTGAACATCCTGCGAGTCGTCATGTTAATGGACCCAAACATAAATGAACACAAGACAAAAAAAAAAAAAAAAAAAAAAAAAAAAAAAGTGCTGTCGCCTAGATTCGAACGCGCAACCTCTTGCTCTCAGTATGTAAAAAAAAAAAAATTGTACGATGTAGTGTCGACGCCGAGATTTGAACCCGCTACCTGTTGTGCACAAATCGACCACGCTAATCTTTGCGCTATTTTATCTGTTACGAAAGGAGTTCAAATACTGGTATAGTTGATATAGATGATGTGGGTGGCATGTTGTGACAATTTCTTATTGTTATCTTATTATAATAGATGACGGTACTATTCATTTCACTGCAATCCTTTGTTGTCCAATTTTATGTTTATCCAGTTTTATGTATTAAAAGATTCATTGTTTCACTATATATTGTGTGTAGCCATATTTATTTAGGATATATCACTGTTTAACACTATTTTCACTTGGAATGTTGTAGTTTTAAAAATGTAATTTATTTCAATGAATATCGTTTGGTGCAGTCGTATTCATTGTTAAATTTTAGCGTTTCTACTAATTATTGCGTGCGTATAACACTTCCACTTAGTTTTTTCACACTTATACACCAGATTATATTGTTTTTATAATAGAACAGTGTCTTATAATATTTTTAAAAATATATTATACGTAGAACTAATGTTTACGTGAGGGTGGCGCCCTCTACCTCTACGTAAGTGAATGAACTGTTGAACTTGACAAAAACCCCATGAAAATACTTTCGCGTAAAATGATTAAGCTAATACCATTTTAATTTGATGTAGGTACGATTAAACCTAACGTCTTTATTTTTTTCAATTAAACTATTTTTTTTAAATAGCTAGGTACCAATAAAATATCGCAATTTAATTTGTTTTAACTTTAAGCTTTTTTTTCGATCAGATGCTACATAAGGTAATCCTATCGTATTTATGATAAAAGCAAATATTTATAATGATAGATGTTGATTACACAAAAACAAACAAACGATTTAAACCGATAGATATAACCCAAACGGTTGCATATAAACATATTGAATTCGGTTTTTTTATCCCGGACCACGTGAACTGAGTTGCAGTCAAAAACCTAAGGCGACCTGCATTTATGCGACCTTTGAAGGTAGTGTACTTGGTACGGACACGGCCCATTACTTCCTTACATGCATTTTCCTTGTAGGAAAGATAAACTTACCAACCCTGGCACTCTTTTAGTTTACTACTTGATATAATTTTTTTCTTTATTTAGATTCTTGACATTACAATGATATAATAACAACAATAGCTGCTATTAAATGGATCCAAAAATGTATAGGTACCTGTTTGAAAATAGAGCACAATAATAATATGCGAAGTTACTCACTGTCTTGTCCAGAAGCCAGCTGCCAGGGAAAATGAGCGGAATGTATACGATCATGTAGACCATGGAGGTCCAATAGACCATGATGCTGGATACTCCATAGTATTTCACCACCGCATCCTGGATGATACTGTACTGGATCCATTGGAACGAGTTGGATGCCGAGTAGAACACGAAAATGAACAATACTACCCAGCGACTCGCGTACACCGTGTACTCGCTCGCAGATCTCTTCGAAGGAGATTCTAATACACCGCCCTTCTCGGCCACCCCGTCCATCACACTCCCGCATACTTCCATCGTTTTTGAATCGACCATCTTTGGTGCTACTTCTAATGTAAATAGATTCGATACGAGTAAATATTCCTATTTATAACCCTTACCTACTACTTGTAAATATAACAATATTGTCTTTCGTATTGTATTTTTTATTGTCGTAAGTTTTCTATTGAACTGGCACGTCTTTGACGTCGTTAACTTCTATTATTGGCACATAAGTTGATTACTTGTAGCTAAAAAGCCCAACATCAAATACCTACTATATAATTCCTCTAAATAAACGACTAGATACTCGATATTATAATCTAATTAAACTCTTTAATATTCAATAATATACTTTTAGATTATGCTTTTGAAGCGGCGTAAACAGGCGAAAGCGATTGTTATTGTCAAATGTCAGTTTTCCCGAGCGCGAGTCTCTTTCTTTTGTCCAGGGGAAAGGCGTGTGCTCCGCGCGGCCGGCCGCCGTCGACTGCCTCCCTGCCGACTGTCGCGCTGGCAGCGTGGAGGCTGAGCGTCTGAATGAGTGTTTCCTCCGCGCCCTCCGTCCGCTCGCGCTACAATGCCGCCGATAAACTATGCTGTGATAACTGCCTAGACCGTTTGTCTGGCCGTCGCCGACTCGCGGGCAATCACGTCATTTTGCCACGCGCCGAACGCCGGCGTAATTTCCGATGCGTTTGTGCACTGAATACAATAGGCCGGCTGCCGACTTCCGGTCTTCAGGTTAGTTATAGGCCGCCTATAGATAATTAGATTAGGCTTTGTGACCAGTAAAATAGTAGTATCTCACAATTTTGTAATGAGAATATTACTAATTTTAGGAATCAGAAGTGAAAGTACTAGGGAATCCACCCTTAGAAACCAATCCATCTGAAAATTCGAGAAAAAGGAAAGGTCTAATCGGATGTCATCATAGCGCAGCGAGGAGACATACCAATCCCTATCACCTTGCAAGAAAGGAGGTGTCTGCAACTTTAAATTACAGAAAGGAAATGTTAGATATGTACGCAAAATCACTGCGCCGAATCCGCACAACGCATGATACTATTATACGTATAGCACGAGATACTATAAAGCCAGACGAAATGCGAAGTACTCCAGGTGATGAAATTACGGATTATCGCCACTCGTACACCTCGATGCCTCCAAATTAAGATAACAAAGATAACTTGTCCATAAAATAAACACAAGGAAACCTGGCCTACCCATGCCGCAGGGTAAATTCGCTTTCAGTATAAAAAACAACCACAAAGACATCAACAGGCTAGAAGGAAATCAACATACAGAGCCCATCTAAAATCGTAGCTTCGTAGGTCCGTTTGTTTCCATTTGGAATTTAAGAAACCATTTAATCCTTAAAAAATTGCGGCACATATGTAATTTTAGTACGAGATTCTAATTTCAGTGGCATTAATCTCTCTAGCTCTTTCATTTTTATCACACAGGTGAGCCACTTATCAACAATATAAGCAGAATTATATAGAAACACGAAATTTGGGCCTCTGAAGAAATGCCCACAAGTGTAAAGACACAAGCATATTATGAAAAGCAGTAACTGTCGCAATCTACGGATCATACACTTTTTCATGTAACAAAAATGCAGAACCGTAGGTGCGTTGTCACTGCGAGGACTACGGTGATACGCCTCTTGCCTGTAATTGTGTTGGCTACCGTTTCCTGCAAATCGGAAAATACGATAAAAATGTAGTACGCAAATTAAAAACTATGTCTTTAATAGGTTAAGCAATCAGTTTTCGGAATAGGACATTTATCAATTAGTTATAGAAATGCGTTCAATCTTTTTCGAAACTTAAATTCGTTAGTTCCAAAGCCAGTAAATACGAAATTAAACTGTTCTCTATTTTTTATCAACCAATCACGGAAATTTTATTCGTATGCAAAATTGAGAAACTCGAACTTCGTGTGGGTATAAAAGATTTAAAGTGTTTTCGAAGAACTACAGTCTACTTTGGCAAACTCCGTCTTATTCTATTCTACTTTCGACTAGCCGTTATTTAGCTGAGATTCTAAAGCTGTCGTTTAGGATAATTCAGTTTAATTTAACTCATAAGTACCTTTAAATGCAAAAAGTTGGCCGCGCACTGGGTCCATCGAATGTTAGCAGACACTCAAAAGGAAGCAGGAGTTGACATTTAAAAGCTAAATTAAGTAATAACTGAAGAAGATCCAATTATTTTTGCGCTCGTGTCGTAACCGTAAATTAAACATGAGTATACCATTTTGACCCGGAGGCGAAAAACCAAAGCAAAGTGTAGAAAATAACTAAAACCTAGTATTATACCTGCAATTATCACAAGTCATCCTATGGCTCTATATTAGCGGCAGCGGTCGCGCTGATATCCGCTGTCAGCGGCTCGCGGCGTCATGCTTTGTCTATGTCTGTCGCGTCACCGCGACCGCGTCCCTAGAGTCTGCCGTAGAAACATTGAAACTCGATAGTTTGTACTTGAATCCAGTCATCATCATCTTCCAGTAATACTAGTTTCCTCCACCTCGCCCGGCTTTAGCGTAGCTCTCGAATCTGTACCAAGCGATGTCAATCTATCACTTTCTCGCGAGAGACACCGCGGGACCGCTTTTCCTGATATTTGCAGATTCTTCAGAATCAGAATGAGAACCTATACCTACCCACCCCCACCTGTATCTATTTCCCGAGTATCTTTCGCAGCACGTTACCAAACCAGCGCAGGCAAGCCTCTTTAATATGGATCCACTTTATACATACATAGGTGGTCTTAAAGATCGTGGAATGGCTGGGTAGGCGAGGGTGGAATTGCTCATCCAGGCAGTCACTAATTGTTACTATACATATTACCAAATTACAGCTCTTAATCGGCTCATTAACTTTTGAGTTATGAACGAACAATCATGTCGATCAAGAACAAATTAGCCAATATGAAGAAAATTTAATATCGCGCCGTCATAATGTGCCAAATTAATAAAAACATCTCAAACCATTTTTCCAAGATATGTTATTCACGGGGACTCTGCTCTTGATAAAACCTTAATTTATAAATAGCTAGGTCTTTTTAAGCATGGGAGGGACGCAATTGAATGTGAGTCTCGCGATGGATGGCCGGTTATCGGAATATTTAATTTACCGGAATCTAAGGGTTACTTGTCTGCAATTGGCTAATTTGTTACCGCGCTCGCGCATCGCTACAGGGGTTTCAGCTGCTGGTTTCAGCTGCGCATAGCTCGCGCTCAAGCACTAGGAATGTAAACAATGTACAAGTAAACAAACACCACTCATTTATATCACTACATGGTAATCGAAATATGTTTGTCAACATCGGCACGGCAATATCAACAACTAGTTTTCATCAACAATAGTTGACGCGTGAAAAGTTTCACACAAAATAATGAATACAATAATCTGTTAACCTAGCCTTCGCGCTCTTTCCTGTATTTTAATTATGTGACAGTTTTGTTTTATGCTCAGAAAGATTTAATAGGAAAATGCTGTGTTGGACGAAGGTCTATGTTAACATTCCACAACGTTACATTCATCGGCTCTCTATGAGCTTTACAAACTACAACCAAACCAGACTTCAAGAATTTTAAACCTAAACATTTCGATAGTCTTTCCTAGTTAGTTGGTCCGAAATTTCAATTATCCTACAACGTACCTAACTGAGCCTATGCCCAGCAGTGGGCGTTTTCTGGCTGATGATGATGATGATGTACCTAACTATGTATTGATACACACCAGTAAACGTCCGGAGGTACATAATATATTGCCCTTAGCGACAACGAGCGCTTACATAATGTCAAACATAATATGCGAAAGTTTGTGTTTAAATTTATTACCTCTTCACGCCTAAATGGATGAACGGTTTTAGATAAAATTTGGTAGGTAGCTAGATTAGAATCTGGAATAGGACATTGTGAAGCTCCCAGCTTACGGACTTTCCGAAGTGTTATGCAAGTGGATCGCGAGCTTCCTGCCCGAGCGGACTATTCAAGTTGTCACTAACGGGTCATGCTCGGATACTTTGCCTGCTCTGCAGGAGTTTCCCAAGGCTCTGAGCTGTCACCAACGTTATTCATTCTGCATATTAATTACATGTTGCATATCAGCGGTATTCATTGCTATGCGGAAGACAGCACGGGTGACGCCTATTATGCAGGTCGCGCAAATACCCTTCGCGAAGATCAGGTTGAGAGCAGAATAAATCTTGTGTCTGAAATCGAGACCTCCCTGGAGCAGGTTTATAAATGGGCAGAAGAAACCTCGTTCAGTTCAACCCTACGAAGACACAAATTTGTGCGGTTACGGCGAAAATATGATGTAGTGCCCCCTATATGATGTAGTGCCCCGGTTCCAGAACGTTTCCCTTAAAAACGCAAAGAGTAAAGTTTAATATTTGTTGTGAAGGAGTAACAAACATCCAGACATCCAAATCTCCATCATTACAGACTATCGAGTGCTATAATCTACAATCCTGACACTCCTATTTTGTCTCATCCATATATTCATACATTCTGATATATTTACCATTAAACTACCCTGCTCTGTTGGTGAGGGGCGAAAGAGGTTTTGCAAATGTAAACTCATTAGGAAGTTTCGTTAGACAGTGCCGAGAACGGTACGACCAACAAGTGTTTTTGTTTGAATTTTAAAAGGAATATGTGGTGGAGCTTTGTTTTATTTTGTTTGAAACTAAAATAAACCATGCAGAGCCCTCGGTCCCTACTCCCTTTGTTTTCCCATAGTTTTAATACATTTAATCATTTTTACCGGACTACATCAGAAGGAGGGTTATGATTTTCGAGTGTATGTGTGTGGGTATTATGTATCTATAACACCCTTGAACGTTTGACGAATTGAAAACAAAAACGTCGGTAAAAACACGCTTGACCAATTAGAAATCATCAGGCTTGACGAATTGTATACTACATCGGAATACGTGTTTGTAGTACCTATCAGGGTTTTCTACCCGGGTACCCGGGGTCGGGTATACCCAGGTATTTAAGGGATTTTGTACCCGGATACAACTTGAGTGCCATACCCCCGGGTATTTCAAAAAATTGGGTAATGTAACGCCTTAAAGAGTTTAAATAGCGCATATCTTCTCCGACAAGTCATAAGGCAACTAAGAAAAAACATATTATGAGTCAGGATATCAATCAATCAATCAATCAATGTATTTATTGCATTCATGAAGTTATTAAGGTCTTACAATTTTACATCATGAAACCCATGTGGTTAATAAGTTCACGTGTAGTTAATTTTTTGATAATTGTTTTCTTTTCTTGTAAACCTTTGGTTTAAAAAAAAAGAGTTAGAAAAACGCTGAGGGCGTATAGGTGGAATGTCGACAATATAGGGATGGAACGCTGACCTACACGGGGGATTATCTATCAGTTTCTTGGCGCGTCTCCTTGGCAGATCTGTCCCATTGGTGACAACAGCATTCCATGCAAGGTCGAATTTGGGCTTTATAGCGGGAATCTCTGTTTAGATGAGAAATACCGCCTTGCCCTAGAGAGGATGCCTAGTTTTTTGGCAGCAGTTTTAGCTATGGACTCAGTTTTGGATGACACTTCCATGCCCAGCAGGCGAAGGCTATCACGTATTTGTAGGGGCACACCCTGGAACGTTGGAGTCCAACGGAATGTACTTCGCTTGGCGGTGAACAACCATGCCTGTGTTTTAGATGCGTTGAACTGCACAAGATTGGTAACTCCCCAATCAGAGACATTCTGGAGAGCTTGGCCCAGGCAATCAATGAAAGACTCTCGACAAGACTCGACATCCCCTCTCTTGGCCTTTGCACTGGATGTGTACCTGTCCGTCACTGTGGTGCTTTCGCATAGCCAAAAGCACCGGACATGAGCAGATCATTTACGTGCAATAGGAACAGGGTGTTCTGTTCTGAACAGGGTTGTGTTCTATCGTCCCTAGTTTATTAGCGAAGACATATTCCCAAAGAAAATAATCTAATGGATTCTCATCATCATCATTGATTTATTATTACCTCAATATAAAATTTTGTTTAGCACTGAAGCCCACTTTTGGTTGAATGGTTTTGACTTTTGTCGACCGACACATGACCGAAATCTTATTAATAAGCTTTCCAATAAGGCTAGTTTCACTGATATTAAATATATTTTTCTTTGTTATATTTCAATTTGAAAACAAAAGGTTTAAACGATACATTTTACTTACATTATCTTAAAGAATGGGTACATTCCCGGGTACCAGGGTATTAAACATAATAATACCCGATACCCAGGTATCTAAAAAAGTCGGGTATTCCAAAACCCTAGTGCACCTAATGTACCACGAAAGCAGTTATTGTACATTAAAATAAACTTAAAAACTTTAACGTTAAGTGAGAGACGCACCTTCCCACATGACCATTGAGATGCAATCATGTTATAATGCTATAATTTTATGTAATAAAGAGATTACATACATACATGCCATTATTACTTAAGCGTTTACACACAAAAAAGGTGAATACTGAAAATCTTAGCGGCGGCAGTCATCAAGGGAGAGAGCGTACGCGGTGCTTCGATAAGAATATTGAGACTGTACGAGCCGCCGTTGAGACCTAACCACGAAAATTGAGTTGTTTAAAACATAGTTGGGCATTAGTTTTTTGGATCAGGGTTTCTGGATACTTTTCCTCGTAGAATATTGGTTATCTAACTCGGTTTCAGTGAGGAACCAGTTTCCCATTAGAAAATCTAGTTATCTATCCTCCTCTTAGAATACTGATTATTTTTTATGGTTATCTAAACGGAATAGGGGGGACTTTTGTTGCCATTTTTAACTTACATAGAATGGACAACTTCTGGTTCCAACAGGACGGTGCCACAGCCCACACGGCCCGAGCCACCATTGCCTTATTACACCGTAAGTTCGTTAATTTTCAAAAACTGTGATTCTGGCTGGCCACCGAGATCGCCCGATTTAATGCCATCGGACTTTTTCTTGTGAAGTTTTCTAAAGTTCAAAGTCTATGTTAAAAAGTGGAAAAACTTAAGGCCAATATTCGACCCAAAATAGCCGCTATAGAGCATACAAAATTTGGTAAAGTGATGGAAAATGCTGAAAAACGAGCTCATTGCACCTCAATATCATCATCAAGAAGTGATCCAAACAATTTTCCAAGGTTCACAATAAACGAGTTATTACTTAACAGCAATAAATGTGTTTATTTATATATTTGTCGAGCGACGTCCGTCGTACGACCGCTGCCAATTAGAACAGCGCCTAAAGGTTCGGCCACATATGGAGTATTGCTCTTATTTTGGGCTGGTGAAACTGCCTAAATCTGCGACCTGCTTATCCTCCTATCGTACGAATTGTCGACAATCCCATACTAACAAGCAAGTTGGAATCACTGGCTGATCGAAGGGACTTTGGCTCCCTGTGTGTGTTCTACCGGCTGTGTATCGGGGAGTGTTCAACCACATTACGTAAACCCTTTGTTGGTGTCCACTCGACCGCGATAGTTAGAAATAACGTTTCTCGTGCGTTTTATTCGAAAGTGGAACGATCTCCTAGACACAGTGTTTCCTTTGGATTATGACATGGGATAATTCAAGCGGTATATTAGAGGCTCCTTTAAAGGTGGGCAACGCACTGGTGACGCCCGCTTGTCGGTTTAACATACATACCGTATAACATTAAGGGGTTAAATATAATGACCACCATAAAATGCTTTGATACCCTTAGTTCTTTTACCAAAAATATATACATAACACCAGAAAAATAAAGTCTAAAATTACAATATTACTAGCTGTTTTAGTCACGACGCACTTCAAATTGTATTCGAACACCAAATGTAGTAAATGATCACCAAATCTTAGCGAGCAAATTAATGCGCTATTTCTGCCTAAATAAACCACTATGATTGCCATAAAATGTAGGCTTATTACCAAATAAAGTATTATGATGCCATATTAAGTTATTAAGTTATGATTGTTTAAATAATTAAGAAAAGGATTATTGAAATTGTAACAGTTTTATTTTTTATCTTAGGTTAGGAGTTTATTATGTTAATTTATTCAAAGAGAAATGACATATTTATTTGCCTATAGTTTACGATTGATTATATATACACTTAAAACTAATTAGATATGGTACACATATTAAAAAAAAAAAAAAAAAACAAATAAAAAACAGTCTCTAAATCGCTGCCTTGCGGAAGTGTCCCCATAAGGCTGGCAGCATTACCTCTCTAAATTGTCAGACTTATACGCTGACCGAGGTAAGCGCCAGCACGTGGGTCTCCGGTAGATTCAATTAGCCGGGTAGGCTAGGTTATATTAGGGTAATAGGGTAATTAGGCTTTTTGGCGCTAGGGCCCCAAGTTCCCAAGGTTTCCACCCCAAACGGCGCAAATAAATAACCCTGACCTAGGGATCTATATTTGCGCCGCTTGAGGTCCTCCGCTGAAGAAGCAGCCGCGCCAGCGTTGGCCGAGGTAGCTCTAATGTGGGATGGGGCCAAGGTATCTACACAGGTCGCATCCCACATCAGAGGCCGGCCTTGTGACCAAGCAACGAGCGTCATGCCGTCGGGCCTCTTGCCATCATCCCGAGCCAGCCCATTGGGTTCTAATACAGCTGGCACGTTGATGGTGGCAAGGGCACGGCGATGACATCGTTGAGATTGGCGTGGCGCGACATACGACCGGAACTTCGCTGGCACGAGAGGCCATGGAGTTTATTTACTATGTTTGGCTAAATATTCTTTTCCCGATGGTAATTTACTTTAATCGGATAACGAGATATTATTTTTTTTGCATGTTATTTTAAATTAAAATGTGGTTAATAATTTGATGTTCATTAACTATTTTTGGGTTAACAATGATTTTTTTGGAGTCAGTTTGTTTAGATAGGATAGCAAGATGTAAAAACTTTGGTTATAATTTTACATTAAAATGGTGTTTTAATTTTGGTGATCATATACTACTTTTGGGTTAACAATGATTTATTTGGAGTAATTTTGCTTAAATAGGATAGCGAAATGTTAAAACTTTGGTTATAATTTTACATTAAAATGCGAGTTTAATTTTGGTGATCATTTACTATTTTTGTCTGTTATATGTTACTATATCTGGTGGTAAGTTAAACATAAGCCTAACATTAAATAAAACCAAAAACCCAAAATAAAAAAGTAGTACAAAAATCAAAAACTCAGACTGCCATAAAAACCTGAAACGCAAAAACAAACAGGTTTGGAAACAGACCTCGGTCACGACAAGCCATCGTCAAGTCTAACTCCATTGTGTTAATCTATGCTTAATCATAGATAATAATGTTGCTTGTCAAGTATTCCACTGTTACACGAAAGGCTATTGTTAACTCGTACCTACTGCTCTAAAAAGAAATTCGTCCCTTAATATTGAAAACTTTACTGTTTCGTTTTTCTGTTTAAAGACGTTCATAATCCTAGGCATATGTTGCTACCTCATATATCTCATGGGGTCATTTTTGAACAATAATCATGACACCATAATTCACCTCGACCAACAGCTCGACTACAAATAATTTTATGTATACAGCAGACAAACAGGCAAGGTCTGAAAATAATTGAAGTTGAAACACTTGTAATGTTTGAATTTATTTCTATTACGTAATAATTTTTTACGAATCACAAAACGATCTCAACCACAACACCCAAATGGAGTTCGAGGTATTTCGCCCTGAAAATTTGTATGACAATAAACTTCTCCATTCAATCCCCAGTCAACAAAGTATTTACCACAAAACAAACTGCGCATTTATCAAACACCAGACCCGTCCAGAGTCGGACTTCGTCACTCTTATAGTTAGAATCAATGACCATCTTCTTTATTATAGTATCAATAAGGTTATAGAAACGTCAAACGAAACTATTATGTGTAAGTCCTTACCAATCTAAAACAAAAGGTTATCACTTTACTTTGGCTAAGCGTCTATGTTACTCGGATACACCTTGTTTTATCTAATTCGCCTATTTCCCTAAGCGTCTACTTTTCGAGTTGGTGTTCGGTGACTCTGGAGCACAGATCACCCCCAATAGATACCGTATACAAGGCAAGCGACGCGCACCACGCATTAGCTCAATAGCGCTTATAAGAAACAAAGTTTGAATGCGCTCCTTCAGTATCGACCAAGTGTTAGACCCGCGCGTATTGTTCATAAATTTAATCTTCCAAAATTCTTTCCCGAAGAAACCAGATATTTTAATGCCGTTTTCTTGTGTAAAATGGTGTGGGAAGTCTTCCAAGACTTCGAACTTCCAAAAAGATGGGATCACATTCCACCGGTAAGTAAAATCCTCAAAAAATAATTTTATTTTGTTCAAGGTTCAAAGTTCAAGATACAATGGTTCTTAATATTCAATAATTAATAGAACTTGGGCAACCCCGTTGATGGCCTTTGAAAATGTTTCTTTCTCACCTGCGGTGATGAGTATTAGTTATCATGCGATATTACTAGTGATGTGTAGTGGTACGGGCTCAAGTTTTTATCGATATTTTATACAAATGATGTTGGGATTTGGCTAAGCAAATTTTCTTAGTTAGAAACTGCTAGATTAATGCGAAACAATTGTATTCGTTTGTTTTATTACTTCCTTTATGGCGCAGTGGTTGTGGCTCTGCCTACCATGTGGGAGAACCACGGGTTCGATCCCCGGCTGGGGGTAAAGAAAAAACCCCAGGACTTGGATGTTTATATATGTATGTTATAGTTGTATTAATAAAATTATGTAAACAAAAAATAACCTGTGCTTTCAGAATATTCACTTATTATTTGTTTCAGGTTTCTGTTTTGCAATATGTGGAAGGACTATCAACTTCTCAAAACGAAGAAAAAATACCTGGTACTCCAAAAAAAAAAGAAGGCGACTAATTACTCCAATAGCCGGACCACCGTCAGCGTATGATACTCCTGTCAAAAAACGTCTCTGCAGGAGAATCATTGAATTAGAGCAAGGATTAAAGACAAAGACCGTACAGTTAAAAAAATTACGTGATACAAACAAAAGATGTAAAAGAAAAATTATTTCTTTAAAAAGCTTGCTGACTGACTTACTGAGCTTGCTTGCTAGCTACTATTATGTACCTATTTTAAGTAAACTTTTAATCAAATTACGTAAATAAATAGCTGAAGAAAAACGTTTTGTTTACTTTCTAACATATGTTTTTGTTTTATATTTTAACATAACTCGCACTATTATATCATTTAATGTTAAATCTGTAACTTTCTGTGCTCTGGAGCAAGACCTGTAGGATGCCCTACGGCCATAACAACCTCTACTACTACTACTACTACAAGGCAATACTGATAGTGACACGCGGTTGTGCCGAGGGTAAAACGAATGCCCACTATTATTTTAATTACACCATCCACCTCGTTCTTCAAACCTCGGACCGCCAAGGCAGATATGGCGATGAAGCTCACAAGGAATGGTCAGGCCTGCGAGGGTCCTCCCACCGGTTGACTACAGGCCGCCCTGGCCTCCTCTCTGGCGCACGATCCCGGGTCAGAGCCGCCGATTAATCACCCCAAAACTGACTTTTGTTTACATTGTACAAATTCCACAGCCTTTGTCCCGCGACCGCATTGTTGACAATTTATATTTTTATTAATTGGAAACTGAAACAAAAGTGAGACTCGCAAAAGGCCGGTCGTGTGGGGCCGGGCTTTATTGAACCTATCTCACTTGAATACCACCCAGGCTCAACATAAAAGAGAAGACAACAATAGGCTATCGGTTATCGTAAAGCTACCATTTTGTAAATTTAATTTTTAAATTTTCATCTATTTTCTCAACGTGGAAAATTTTCAGGACCTGCAGTACATTGTTCAGTATCAAACGTAATGGCGGAAATCGCACTTAGCGCCTACGCGATTAACGATAAGTTAGACCTATCTTCTAACAAACACCTCGCGCATAATTATGTCAACTCCTGATATGCGGCGACAGCTTATCCATCGATGAAAGCCAAGCGAAATTTAATTACGCAGACCTTTCAAAGCGCGACAGCACGTTTAACATAATATGCAACCTCAATATGAGTGAAAGAGACGGGGCGAGTACGAGGGAAATTTACGACGTGGCCCAACCATAAATCCCCTCGCAGCAGACCCTGTTTAAACGGACAGTATCTACCGCAGGAGGAAGAGGCCATGCTCAAACATATTGGGTCAATTTAAATTGCACCGTGTGAAGTAAATCCTTGGATTTAGGTGGCGTCGCAACATTGGTACGATATTTTTTTCGAGCTTCACCATATTCTGTGGCTTCGCGATACGGCGAAAACTGATTTGGAAGAGTTTTATTCGACGGACTAAATGCCAAGCGAGCACATTCTGATAAAAGCCTACGGTCGACTTCGTCTACTTATTAAATACGGTAATAGCGGTGGTAACTGTCAGTAATAATATTTACGAGTCATAAATACGATATGAAATGTTTGTAGATAGCGTGAAATAACAATGTAGAATCGCAGGTGCATCTTAACGTAAGGAGTAGGAGCTTGTGCGTCTTGTGAGCTGCCCTTATCATTCAAACTATTCGCAACACAGGCCTTCTGACACTCTCTCTAATCTCATTCTCCAAGTTCAAACTAAAACACAGCAACACAAAAAAATCAAATAAATTGACAGATTGTATGTATATTTGTCAAAGGCATACATAAGTAATAGTAGACCTTCTAATGCCAGAAATACATAGATTGAGTTGAGGGAAATAAAAATGCTGCGGTGGATGTACGGCGTAACACGACTCGACCGAGACCGTACACGTCAACGAGTACATCCGTGCCAGCCTTGACATATTAGGTTGGGGAAAAAGTCTTTTCGCACATAGTATGTATGAACTTGTAATAAAACCTCTTTGGCTATACTATTTGTAACTGGCTGGTTTTAGTATCATTTAAAAGTTTAAATTTTAAAGAAGATAATTCCAAATTCAAATTATGAAAATGCGTGATTTTCATTTGTTTTTCTTACCGTCAAGATGAGTGAATCTAATAAAGAAATTAGATACATTTTAAAATTTTACTACAAAAAAGGTAAAAATGCAACGCAAGCCGCGAACAAAATTTGCGATGTTTATGGACCTAATGCAGTGTCTGTGAGAGTAGCACAAATTTGGTTTAAGCGTTTTCAATCCGGAAATATTGATGTCAAAGATGCACGTCGCTCTGGTCGCCCTGTTACGGATAAAATGGATGCTATTTTTGAAAAAGTGGAGCAAGATCGGCATATCAGTAGTTACGACGTAGCTAAAGAACTGTGAATTGACCACAAAACAGTTTTGGCGGATTTGAAAAAAAATGGGTACACAATAAATCTCAATATTTGGGTACCTCACGAGCTCTCTGAAAGAAACCTAATGAGCCGTGTACTCATTTGTGATTCTTTATTACGATGTAATGAAACCGAACCATTTTGGAAGAAATTGATAACTGGTGATGAAAAGTGGATCACGTACGACAACAACGTGCGAAAAAGGTCATGGTCAAAGGCCGGTCAGGCTTCACAGACTGTGGCGAAACCCGGGTTAACTCGCAACAAGGTGATGCTGTGTGTGTGGTGGGATTGGAAGGCATTATTCATTATAAGCTGTTACCACCAGGCAGGACCATCGATTCAGAACTCTACTGCGAACAACTGATAAGATTAAAGCAAGAAGTTGAGATTAAGCGGCCGGAATTAATCAACAGAAGAGGTGTGGTTTTTCATCATGATAACGCTAGACCTCACATATCTTTAACCACTCAGCAAAAATTAAGAGAGTTTGACTGGGAGGTGTTAATGCATCCGCCGTATAGTCCTGACCTTGCACCTTCAGATTTCCACCTGTTTCGGTCTCTTCAGAATTCTTTAGGCAGTGTCAGGTTAACATCACGAGAGGACTGAAAAAACTACTTGACGCAGTTTTTTGATCAGATGCCCCAAAATTTCTATAGCAATGGGATCATGTCCCTACCTATAAGATGGCAAAAAGTTATCGAACAAAATGGTACCTACATACTTTAGTTAAATGTAAATAAACTATATTAGAAAATGTTTTTAATTTTCATATAAAATGCGAAGAAACTTTCTCCCCAACCTATTTTATACATAAGAGACATTACGGATAAGATTGAGGAGGTTGCGCTGGCGCAGACGCGGCGAGCCTTCGGTCACGTGCTGGCGTAAGCCCCGTGGGAAACAGGTGTCTAAACCTGCTGGTATCCAGAAAGAGATCCCGCGGGAGGAAAAGAAAGCGATGGATTAGTATACAAAACCAGAAGGAATTTTCGAGACGAGAATATTTACATAGAAGTCCTGGTTTCAGACAACACAACTCGATATCATTCAAATGGAAAGGATTCCTCGCGCGTAAACTGGCGGCATCTGGCGCCGCGCCGTACTTTGCGCGGAATGAAAACCAAAATCTCTGCATAATAATATTATTAAACGGTATAAACGGGTGTCTCCAGCTGGTTGTAAAATTTCATCTGTATTTTTTATATGTGTAACGAAAAGTCGTAGGTATTGTAATAAGTATTATTTATTGGTCTTGGAGTGAAAGTTTGTTTTACGTCTAAAATATTTGTGATTATGATTAAATTATGGGTAGGCAGGTAGGCACGCAGGTACGTAGGCAGAGACCACATCGTTTCACTAAATCAATTAAATCAGTATCAATAAATATCATCCGTTGAACCGTTCGATTTGAATAATAGCACCTATTATTTGTCACATGATATCACAAGTAAGAACTGTAGCATTCGCTTGCGAAGCCTTTGGTCACGAAATTTCCGCTTAATCTATACTTAGGTCATGAAAGCAATTTTACTTAACGCCTGACGTTCCAGAGACACGGATATTAATCGACAAGCACCAGCGCGGTCTATCGCACCCTCGGCGTAATAAATTGCGATATTTCGTTACACTCCGGTTAATACAGCTGTGGATGCTGAACGTTTGGGTCATTAGGTACTGAGCCCTTTTGTCCTTGCGCCATCGGCGGTGAAATCAGAAATTATAAGACAAAGCTTTCCTATCTAATACAGAAATCTGTAATCAAATAACTGAAAAGTTATCGAAAAATCAGGATAAAATGATAAATTGTTGGAAATCCTACTACTTTTCCGCGACATAAAGCATAAAGATACCTATAGTGAAAGAATATCAAAATCGGTTTAAAAGTTTCGGAGATTAGCACATTCAAATAAACAAAGAAATAAAAATTTATTTAGTTTTACATTTGTGTATCTCATGAATACAGCGGCAGTCGACACGGTTCAATTTATGACCCCGCCGATGCAGTTACAACCGCCTGTTACTGGTCCAGTGATTTATCGCCGAGGGTGGCCGGTGGGATCGGAGATACCTAGCTATCCTGGTATTACATGTTCAGTAACTCTAACATAATGTTAAGTATTAAAACCCCTTCCATAATTTATTGCTACATAAGAGATTTGTCTACAAGTAATAAAAAAATAATCATCTTGGCGTTAATGTCCCGGTTGACCATGATTCAAGATTTGGCGATCAGGTAATTACGGCGGATCGACTATCATCTGACCCCCGTGACCCGGGGAACCTGACCAGATTGGATCATGGTTACAAATTCAGTTGCCTGAATTTGCAGGTTTTATCACGATGTTTTCCCTCACCGTAAGAGCATCGGTTAGAATACAACTAATGTACATAACTCAGAAAAGAGTAATTCGAGGATTCGAACCCGGTACTTACCTCGAGTTGGATACTAAACCGCCCGCCTACCGACGCTCTTTTGTTTATTTGTCTACAAGTATGACGTATTTAAGCAGGAACAGAAAATAATCAACAACTACCAACGTCAATGACAATTTTACTACTTTTATAATTGATTGCACTAGAATGGCAGATATCTGGTAGTACTAGGTACTTCCTCGTATAATCAATCTGAGAGACGGAACGAGGTAAACTAAGAGAACGATTTTACGTATTAATACGGTTTACTTTTCTATACTTAGTTCTAATAAGTTGTTGTTGCTATTGTACCTAATATAAAATAATTTGTTATAGTTGCAGTGCTCAAATTTTTCAGTACTCTACACGTCGTTCCCCCTCCCCCCTTCTAGTGCGCTGCTGTTTGGGAACAAAGGCGGCTCCCGGCGAGCGCGTGGTAAGTCACGATCCTCATTTGTCTTACGAGCGCCCCACGACTGGCCTGCGACGGGGATGTCGGGATAATGGATGCGCTCTTTGCAGAAGACACTCAACTCATTATAATGACTCTAAGATGGTAAAAAAAAAATAAGTGTAAAAAAATAAGTGTGATGATACGCAGTTTTTAAATCCAAGCTACTCGAAAAGTGGATGACAGACGTGCGAGTAAGTACGCGAACTTGTGACTGACGACCTTGCCCGCTCGTGTGTCAGCCTAAGTACGCGTTCTTTAAACCGCCGAGTAAGTTCGGCGGCGATCCAAGATGTTTGATTTTTCTCGCGGCTTCGGCTCAGGCGTCTCGCGACCCGCGTCGCGTCAGCGCCGCGAGCCGCAATTTTTTTGGTGATGTATCTCGTGCAGTTTTGTTTTGTGCATAAAATTAGTTTAAGTTTAAATAACTTTATAGTTTTCTTTTGCGAAAGTGACTAATTTTCGAAGCTATTGACTTACAAAATTGATAAAATGGCGAGCCGGATAAGTTCGTGAATTTGAAAACTGCGTACTTTAAGGTCGTACGTCTATCACCCACGTCGAGCCGAGTGAGTTCGCAAACTTAAAAACCTCGTTCTTTGAGTTCGTACGTGTGTCGCCTACTTAATATTAAAATACAAAAGTCTGTATGTAAGTTTTCACACATTAACCATTGAACAGATTTGATTAAAATCAAGGCTATAAACTGCAACCTAGGGAAAGACATAGGCTATTTTTACCACAAAAAATAAGCGAATTTTGCACGGTCGACGCGACGTCGCGGAAAAAACTAGTGTGTGGTAATATTATAAACTAGAAAATCTTTATATGTTTGTACATTGAGAGTAATCTCCAAAACTACAGAACATATTTAAAAAATTATTTCCGAAAAGGACGCTACACTCTTCCCTTAGTTGTTTTATCCTGTTAATCGCTTCTAAATTGTAACAATGTATGTAAATAAATAAATGGGGTACTTTTGGCGAGGGACCTTTAGTACCTATTATATAATCAGATAGTAACATTCCTTATGGGTCACGCCAAGAGTAGATAACTTATCGTACTATCGGACACTAAAATGTAGCACTGTTAGTTGGCAGCAGAAATAGATAAAGCGGCGGACCATCATGTTCGTGAAATAGCCACAAGCACGATTTTAATTCTCTTCAAATCAGAGGTAGCCTTTCCAGTTTGTAGGCGCAGGTGTCCCCACCCTTTGTCGTTCTCAAGGAGAGATCATTATGGCAGGCGACAGACCATTTCTCATCCCTGTAATCTGCAAGGTTCTCATTGATGAATTTGATGTAGGCATGTGGGAGGGCTTTTTGTTCAAATTCATAAAGTTCATCTTCATATACATCGTACATATATTCTGTTAAATAAAAGACTATCTGATTAAAAATTTAGATTTAGATTTTGGGATAAATAAATACACCGGTGATACCTATATTATTCACTTGCTTTTGCCCGCGACGTCGTCAGCGTAAACATCTGTTATACCTTGTTAGTCACTGATAATAAGCTAAGTACTGAAAAATTTCATCATAGCTTTGCGTGAAGTAAACATCTTTAATTTATGCTATTATAGATATCATAATATCCCAATACTCCCATTGGGTACAGGGAAATACTAATAGCACTGGCTCCCCTATCCTTCATACCGGTACTAACATTGCAAGCATTATTAGAGGCAGACATTGGTAGACAACTAACCTGGGCGAACTTCACCTTCTAACACTTGTAAACGTAAACTTCAACTACAGAGGCCTTACAAGAAAATAAAGGAAATACTGCAGCAGGAGATGTATCCACTCTCCAGTGACCACATCCAGCGTGGCTATGAACCGCGAGGCGTCTCGAGTGTGTAATGAACAGGCGCTGATTCAGCGTTATTGGGAGCAGCAGTTAATCGCGCCGTCTTCATGCCGAAGGGACGATTGATTACCCCGCTCTCTTTGGGTATTCCGGCCAAGGGCACACTTGTTTTCTTTGAAATCTCCAATGATACTCCAAATTCTACGACACAAATCACTGGCATACTTGACACATGACGTCCATTTAGGTTGTGGAATTGGCTCCCTATACCGGTTTTCCCTAGGGACTAGTGTATGAGTAACAAGAAATTTGTTTAATTAATTTATACCATCAGGTAGACTCTATGATTGTTTGTCACTTTAATGGTACTGTAATCAAAAGCCTGATGAATCAATATCCCAAAATCGTTATTACCATCCCTATAGCAAATTTTCCATTGCTATATTTCCCCAAAGAAAATTTCCCAGAATCATTAGTTCCTTGTAACTTCTTCTTTTTCTTTGTCCTCGCGTTGTCCTATTCTCTGGCGCCACTTATGCCGGTCACATGCATCCTCTGGTTCGAGTTTAAGGATTCTCATGTCCTTCCGGACAGTCGTTACCCAGGTGGTCAATGGTCTTCCTCTGCCTCTTAAGTTCCTTGTAGCAAATCACTAAAATACATTTCAAAGTGTCACAGGGCACTTTTTGTTCCGGAAAACTGCAGGGGACCGCTAGTACAACAATAAAATGTTATTGGTGAAATATAAACAATTGTTTACGTAAACAATTAATCAATGCTAACAAAGCACTGAAGTAGGGCACTAGCACTCCAGACTCTGGCGCGGCGTTCGTCCTTGACTGACTAGTTAGCATCAAAGACGTTCTGCGCTTAATGACCGCCGTTGCAGGCTGCGGCGGCCAGCGCGCGGTGAGCCCCGCATGTTTAGCAGTTTAATTATCTTCTTAATTTGTTCGTATTATTACGAAAAACATCGCATAATGACAACGCCAGAAATAGTAACACGGCCAATTTCAGACCGTCAACTTGCTTAACATTCCGTTCCTTCACTGTAGGTAGATCGAAGTAGCATAATTTTGGTTTTCTTCTTCTTCTTCTAAGTCGCTACACTCTTGACAGAGTGGTCGTGATCGTCGGTTGAGGATTGGCAGCACGCTTTACTATCCTATTATATAATTTTGGTTTAAAATTCCGGAATTAATCATTCGGAAATAAAGTACTTATCTTGTCCTACACCAGCAGTATAACTTGCTTGAATAATAATGTTTGATAATACGTTCAACAACAAAGCAACAAAGTAATTGATTTATTATGTTTCATCTCACGGCGAAATCAGAACAGCTTCTTATCTTGTTGCTAAGCATCGTTTCATAATTCAATTTATTTAGGTAATAGTCTGGCTCTTATCTCGATAGGTAGGTACCAACTGACGACAGCAGATATGGTATGGTGCGGATATGATATAGGTAACCTATCTAGCTTTTCCTTAGCCCGCGACTTCGCCTTCGCGATGGCCTATTCTTTTTTTATACTACCTACTAAAGTGGTAAACAAGCGTACGGTGTGCCAGATGGTAAGCAGTTACCGCAGCCTGTCCATCATAATCCTGTTCAGTGTTAGCTTTTGCGTAAGAGTTACAAATATCCGTGTCTGTCGGTAGCTGTCGAATATCGATTATAGGTAAGTAATCAAGTTTTATCTTTATTGCAATTATTTTAGTATTAATATATAATCTCACTTAAAGTTGCGATTCGATCGTCTGACATTTTGTGTTCAAAAACAAGTGTAAAAAGGATTCAAAATCAGCACAAAAGTATGAAAATTTTTAAATTGCTTTTTATCCACGCCTGTGATAACTAACACAGCAATGTCGTCGTTCAACTAGTTAATCATATGAAATTAGGAAGGCGTGCAAAAGTGGATGAACTGCTTGCTTATTGTACCTCTATGTACAGATTTTGTTTAAATTCAAATTCGAATTCGAATACTTTTATTGTGACACACAGGTTGGTATTGGTACATTTAAATAATATACAGATGTTAAGTGAATACAGAGAGCTCTGTGATCTGCCCACGGACATACAATAATTCAGACTTTTAGGTCATTCAAATTAAATTAATATATCTAATAAAAAAGCACATGTCAAACTGTTATTAAGTTACATTCATTACATTATTTATTTCCAATATTTGCAAAGAGTCTCCATCAAACGGTGTATGAACATAAAGTACAAAAATATAACAACAACAACAAAATATGATCTGCTTGCCGAGTTTTGCTCAAACAGGAAAATCGAAGAACGTAAACACAAATAGCGCAGTGGACTATAAAACCCACCTGGGTGGGGCCAACGGTCATCACGATACATAGCGCGATTTGTTTTATTATGTTATTGCCTGTTTATATACATAATCTTTTAGGTATACTCGATACCTTCGAGTAGGTACCTACAACAGTCACACTAAAATGAAAAATTGCGTTAAATTATATCCCGACCACAATAATGACAGTCTATTTATTTATGAATTTATCTAAATACAACGTGCTTATAGTTTTTTACAACTTTTTCTTATTTGTTAACTTTTTAGTCTAATTATCATGATTAATTTTAATGACGCATTATGATTAATTTAACATAAACGGCCTTCAAGCAATGTTTGTGTACGGAATTTATCAAACCTTCATTTTGATGTCGCACAGCGCACGCCATGGATTTTCAAATATTTTTTCAAACTGATCAATTAAAGCGTCCAAATTCAAAAATTTTAATTTTAATTTATATTTTTTCCCGAGCGAGTATTTTAAATCACCTCCCTAATGTATAAAAGCTAGTACTACGGAGAGGTCAAGCTGTATCTCTCGGTATACCCAACCGAATTAGATGAAACATGGCGTAAATTTTTCCTCAAACTACCAAACTAACCAAACTTTGAAAACCGCATTAAAATCCATTCGGCACCATTTCCATATATCTTATAGTTTATCTGGTCTATTATGGTTCTGAATCAATTGTTCTATTTTCCAAAATTAATTATACTTTATAGCTTCACAACAAAAAAGTTTATTTTAAATCCGTCCACGGAGATTTGCGTGTACAAATAGACAGACAACAATTTAAAAAATTCTGATTATATGACAATTTCTTCAATGTACAGACTACAGACACACATTTCTTACAGTTTTGTTATGTTATATATGTATTATAAATTATCCAGCGACAAGATGAATCAAACACCGTGTAAATTGTAAAAAAACGGTTGATCCTTTTAGTATGCAAATATAATATTGTTTAACCTTCTTCTTTGTTGGAAACACACATACAAGCCAAACATATAACCCCTCCTTTTATACTTCGCCGTAGTAGAGGTAAAAAATTAAATACCATTCGTCAATCAATCGCGTCGAAACCAGTACCTGACCCCTGTCTAATGCCTTGGAAACTATGAAGGCAATAGTTTCACCGAGAAGGTCAAGATTCGCTGGTCGGACGAAGATGGATGAGACGCCGTCAATAAAGGATGAAATGTATCGAGCGATAAGTGCTCAGCTTTAGGTTCAGAGACACCGCTGTTAATGTTTTCATGAGATAGGCGTTTATCATAATTTTAGAAAGATTTATATCGTTTTGGCCACTTTAGGCCTTGGGGGATATTTTGTAAAGTTTAAAAAAGTCTTTTTTATTATAGTCATTTTTTCCAATCATTGGAATCTTCAAAGTTTGGCAATCACATCAGTCCAGTAATTATTACATTAGGTACTAGGTACTTGCCCCTCATAATAAAAATTAACACCTGTCTCCGATTTACGACCTATAAAAATATTATAATACTATTAAAATACTTAATCTTGCTTTGTAATCGCAGAATTATATTTCATTGCCTATTTATTACTAAACAACATGTAAAGATACTGATCAGTGGATATTAGTAATCATCTTGGCGTTAATGTCCTGGTTGTGCTCTCGCACGCGAGGGCCCGAGGTCCGCCTTCACCAAACTCAAACTCAATCTCAAGACTTCTTTATTGATTAGGAGATTAAATATCTCTTTCAATTGTCAAAAAGGAGGGGAAAGGAAAGGAGGGGAAGGAGGGGAAAGGAGGTAGGAAAGTAGGAAGGAAGCACACAGTGACACACTGGCCGCCCCATGACTGCAGCAAACCCACCAATGCTAGGCAGAGCCGGACCGCGCTCAATATATAATATAGGTATGTCTAGGCAGCACACGTTCACGGCACCCAAGGCAGCACCCGTTCACGAGTATAACGCAGGGCCCAACCATCGTCCAATTAAACCATATTTGAGGGAAAAGAGCGACCCGTGCCCCACGCCACCGCCAGACAGACCTTTAAGTGAGCGTGCATTACACATGCTGCATGTGATAGGTAGCAGCTCCCACCCTACTCTATCCTATCCCTACCCTACCGCTACCTTACTCCTACTGTATTCTACCACTGCCTTAACCCTACCCTACCGCTACCTTACCCCTGGCACTATCTTATCCCAACCCTACCCCTACTATAACTACTACCCTACTACTTTCGACTCATTGGTACACTTAATAAACTATGGATGTTGGACCTATCACACACAAATTGAGGAAAATTTGCAATAGCGATCAGCAAAAGACTGCATTTTATAGCATAAAATCGCTGGGGTCCTTGATTTGCAACAATAAAGATAAGATTCCCATTGAAAATCAAAGTGGAATCTATAGTCTGACATGTGACACGTGTGCTAAAATATACATAGGTCAGACAGGAAGGAAGTTTAAAACAAGAATTGAAGAACATATAGCTAGCTGGAGAAAAAAGACACAAACCTCGACCTTTGCGGAACACCGTAATAAGGAAAACCATATTTTTAACCCAGATAATGGCATAAAATACCTTCATATAGCTGGGAAAGGACGTAGACTGGATGGACTAGAAGCTATGGAAGCGAACAGGACTGAAGAAGGATAATAGAATTAATGACCAAATTTCCTTATCGACATTACCTATTTTAAATTATTTTAAATGACATACCTTCGGTATAATTTGTATTTTTTGCCATTTATTTAAATGTATAACAATTGACATACTTAAAAACTTTTAACTACTTGTAATTTGTATTATGTTGATATACTGTACATTTCTCTGCACTGTGACATCCTAATATTACTGTATACTGTCGGTACCTACATCAATTTAAATTACTATGTGTCTGTACCCACATATAGATTGTAAACAAAATATAAAATCATTGCCTGAAGATGAGTAATTCGAATCCGGAAGCAATTTAAAAAAAAATTGTGTAATAAAGTGGAACTATTGTAAAAAAGTGATTTAATTCATAATAATGAAGTGCCATCATGAAGTGACAACACAAAGTGTTAAATATTTAAAAGCAGCAAGCACAGCTGAACTTTTAGTGTTGTTCAAAATTCTCAAAGTAAAATTAAGGAAGAAGAACCAATACATCTGGTTCAATACTCAGTGCAAGAGAAATGGATTAATCCCATCTTATATTAATATAACATCTTATATTAAATCGACGAGACATAGCGGGAAACTTCTTATGGACAAATGTAAATATCATCGACAGCGATGTACGAGTTTATCTTTATTTTTAGTATTCCTATTATGAACATCACTGTTCTTCATAAACAATTGTATATTTTTATGAAAATTGATAAAGTTCTCATATATGTATTGTGACGGCACTGTCATAATGTGAATATTATTGTTATATATATCTCTAAGTGCCGTTCAAGGTCTCAATTAGCACGAAAATCGCACGAATAGCCTTTTTCTGCAGTACAAATACTGCCAGTCGGCAGCGTGTCCCCATAGCAGTATGCCATAAGTCATAATACTGTGGAAATAACTAAAATAAACAAATCTTGCTGTAGCTTCATCAGAAATACCTCGTATCTTATTTACAGCGTATGCTGCAGAACTTAGCCTTTTCGCCAATTTATCAATGTGAGGACCCCATTGTATTGTTTGGTAACAACATTATCATTTATTTTTAAATTGTATTTTGTATCGCGAGTTTTGACTTTTCCAGTTTCATTATTTATTATCTGCCATGCGGATATTACTACATCTGTGCTTTTTTTCAGTTTGTGTTTAACGAAATTTGATTTAGCTGTAGCACAAACGCGTTTAAATAACTTCGAGTAATGTTTAACATAGTCTCTAGAGCTCATATAATCTATTTCTACTTTTATGTATTCCTGCTGTCGCCCAATCTCTAAACATAAGTTTGCTGTTAATTGCCTTCACCTTTGGTTTGAATATACTATTACTTTCAGTTTTTACATGTGTAAAACTGAATTATTATATTCATTTGTATCATCACAATTATTTCTAAAACTATTCAGACGGTTGTTGTTAATTTGTACAAATTCAATAGTATTTTTGTCTCTTTCATCATATTCACATTAAACACAGCTAATTGACCACAATGATCGGTACTTGTTATTATGGTAGGCTTTAAAAATAAGTTGATTAAATTTTGACACACAAAATTATGTTATTAGCCTACCAGTATATTTACAAGATACATCTAATAAAACTATATTAAAATCTCCACAAACAACAATATTCTTATTACAATTGTAATAAGACTAACTTTAATAATAATCTAATTACAATTGCTAACATAATTTTTTCGAACAAATCAAATGATGAAGCCGGAGGTCTGTATACGCTCATTACAATAAGTCGCTCAAGTTCTACACAGGCAATTTCAGCAGTTCGTTCAACAGACAGCTTGACAATATCAGTGCATTCCTTGCATTTTAGGCAATTACGAGCAAGTATTAGGGAACCGCCATGAATTGCCTGCCCTCTAGTGAACGAACTTACAAGTTTATGTTTGTTAAATCCAAACATGATCCTCATTTTCATAATTACATACATCTTTCATGAAGAGAAATGCGCATAATATTTTTTTTGCAGACAATTTTTGTAGCGCTTCGAAACTTTTAACTATATCATATTTTCTAACCTTATATGACTGTTACTTATTAAAACTATTATATTTACATTTTTATTGAATTTTGTAAAATATTTTGTATGAGATAACTGTACGACCAATCACCCAGTGTCACAAGTCACCATGATCCAGTATTTGACAGATCAGGTAATTAGAGTGCCATCTGACCGTTGTGTTGTGACCCTGTTGAAAGGGGAACCTGACTAGAATGGATTATGGTTACACATTCAGTCGCATGAATGTGCAGGTTTCATCACTAATTTGTGATCAACTAATGTACATAACTCAGACAAACGTCATTAGTACTTGGCGGCAGTGGGACTGGAACCGTAAGCTAGAGGTCCTGTCGTTTACTAGTCGGACCCCTTAACCACTAGGCCACCGAAGCTAAAATATTACAAAATCCTATATAAATAACCGACATCGATACAGTTTCTTAGATTGTATCGATGTCGATCATTTCGATTTCAATCTATTCTATTATTTTCTATTGGCTGGCTACACTGGCTCGCCCCACCACACCGCAGTGGCAGCAGTTGCGGGGAAAACGGTGGTGGTTGTAGCTATATCCATTTCATTATATTTTTATTGAATAAGTACATAGATTTTATAAAACTTATTGTGATTTGTGAAATATAATTTAAATAGTTTGTAAAATAAAATGTATTTTTCTGGATCGACGTCACATCTTCAGAAGCGGGATTCATCGATAAGGTATTGTACCAATGATTTTTTTTCTCTTTTAGAATAATTTGTATGCATGTCCCATTTGCCCACGGCAAGAATTTACCTAGAACATGTTAAACTCGCGGCCTACTATCCGGCCAGGGCACACCCTGACATAGTGGTGCGTGAGGAATACTTGAGTCATCGATATTCGGTCAGGGTACTCCCTGATATTATCGTTGACCAGGGATTGATTTGTTCTGAGTGAATATTTGTTATGACAATATACGAGAATAATTGGCAAGCCGTCATTTGACCGCATTACACTCGGCGTTCTACTATCTGGTCAGGGTACTCCCTGACATAGTAGTAACGTTGTATATGCCCGTTCTAGCGGTATTTGATCAGGGCACTCCCCGATATTACCATTAAGGAGGGGTTGTTATTGTTGAGTACCTACTTGCCTGTTATAATTTTTGTGGGAAAATAATTGCCTAAGCACCTACCTTAAGTGAACGAAACTGGACGGATTACTATCCGGCCAGGGCACACCCTGGCATGGTAATTACGTTAACCAAACCTAACTCATCGATATTCGGTCAGGGTCCATATTATTGATGGTTAGGAACTTTTTTTTATTTTTACTGAACTCAATGTGCTATTGTCGGCCGGGACCACTCTCTGGCATAGTAGAGCGTTGAATATAGATGCCTATCTTATCGATAATTGGGCAGGGCACACCCTGATATTATTGATGGTTAGGGTTTGAACTTTATTCTTTAACTGAACTCAATGTGCTATTATCGGCCGAGGCCACTCCCTGGCATAGTAGAGCGTTGAATATAGATGCCTATCTCATCGATAATTGATCAGGGCACTCCCTGCAAGCAGCTGGGGCAATCCAGATCGTAGCCCTTGCGTTCGCGTAAGCAAACGTGATATGGATCGGCGCGGAGAGCAACGCAGAGAGCGCCGCACCCGCAGTCGGACCCCACAGCGCACGCGCCAGCACGACAGCCAGCCCCGCAGCAACCGGCGCCGGAAGCGCAGCCACAGCGGCAACAGTACGGATCGTCGCAGCGAGTGCCGTGAGTCTAAACATGCATGACTTAACTGATGTTTCTTTGATAGAGTCATTTTTAGATGTAATGAAGTCCATGAAATCTGGTGTTGGCTGTGACTTGGTACCAAAGTCTACCCTCTATAATGTATACATGGGATGAGTGGAAAACAAAACATTTGGAATATTTTCCGTGCAGTCAGAATTATGGCGAATTATTAACCGATATGTTGAATAAAAAGTTGCGGTTCGGCGAGTCGCCCGAACTGTACTTTTATGCCAAGATCAACTTACTCAATAGGTGTAAGATCCACGGGAAGGAAGCAGTGGATTGTTTAGTTTTCGGAATAGAGGATAGGGGTATACGTTTAGGAGCATTAAGTAAAAGTATAAGGAAGTATAAGGAAGGAGATTTAGTAAAAATCATAAGGGTTATTGCATTAGGCAGCGGGCAATCTAAGAAACTTGAGTCAAAGTTACAAGGTCCTTATAGAATCTTGAAGATTCTTCTGAACGATCGTTATCTAGTAGTGGATACCCTTTTATCGAGAAAGGGACGTTACGAAGCTATAATAGCGGCAGATAAAATACATCCATGGCTTAGTTTCCGGACCATGTCAGATAGTGATGGAGAAAGTAATTCCAATAATGACGATAACGAAAATAATGATCAATCAAATATGGGAACTTCTCACGCGGCACCTATGTCATGAAGAGTAACTAAATGAATTTTATGGAAGTGATTAAATCTATTTGTTAGAATGTGTTGATATTGGATTATGTATAGATATAGTAGATAGTTGATTTATACAATTATTATTATAGATATGAGTCCATTTGTTGGTTTATGTGTTAATGATAAATGCGTAAGTCAACATATGGCAAGGAACACAACATATTGTGGGCAAGCCGGGTGCCTTGATGTACCGCCCAAGGAGAAACAGTATGTTGTGATTAATAAGGAAGAGATGAAATTGAAAAATTCAAAATTACTTTATTGAGTAGGATATCAATATCTCTTTCAATCGTCAAAGAGGAGGGGGTAGGAAATTAGGAAGGAAACACACAGTGACATGTTGGCCGCCCCATGGCCGATAGTGATAGGTAGCTGCTCCCACCCTACCCTTACCCTGCCCGTAGCCTACTCCTATCCTACCCTACCCACCCCTACCCCGGCCTACCCCTTAACCTAACCTAACCCTACCCCTACTTTTCCCCTATCTTATCCTACGCCATCCCTACCGCAGTCCGCGCAGAGCAGACGCCCCCCAGCCCCGCTACGACCAAAAGTCACAGTGTGTGGGAAGGGAAGGAATGTTAACGCTGCTTCCTAGGTGGTCCTCCGTGGTAAAGAAACGGCAACAAACCCACAGAGCCTAAGTTAATTCATTTTTTTTTTTTTTAAATGTCTTATATACTAATACATTATATTTACATACTAATTTTAACTAAATTAATACCTGTTTAAAACTGCAGTTCAGTTTCATGGACTTTTGTCATTCACATATTCAGGTATACTATAATAACCTTTTTGACATAATTTATTTTTTATAGTAGCTTTAAATTTATTCAATGGTAAATTCTGTATATCTGTTGGGACCTTATTATAAAAGCGTACACACTGACCCATAAATGAATGATGAAATTTTTTATCATACTAGACCTATAATTGTTCAGAGTAACTTATCATAAAGGCCAATATCAAGAGACGTATCAATGTACGCATCCAAAGCGAAGAATTAATATTATTCCTAGTAATCGAAGGCTCTACCCGGGGCCCGTTGGTACATGGTCACAATGGAATCTAACACGACCTACCCCACCTATTTATTATACTACATTACTACAAATTCATTGCAAACAAGACCTAACCAGTTTGGCCCGAAATCAGTAGATAACATTAAAATTAAACAAAGCCAGCTAATATCTTGTGACTATTGACGACGATGGTCAAATAGGTAAAATGTGCAACTCACCACTTTATCCAATAGAAAACTAGCGGGGAATATGAAGGGTATGTAGGTGACACTGTATATAGTGGACGTCCAGGTCACCAGTCTGCTGCTGACGCCGTAGTAGCTCACCACCAAGTTCGAGATTATCGTGTACTGGGTCCACTGCATCGAATTCGACGTCGAATACATCACAAATATTAGTAACATTATCCATCTTTTCTTATACACTTTGTAAGTTCGGTGCTCCGGCGCCAGAGGCGCCATATTCCCTTCGTTTGGGAGGTCCACCACATTCAAAATGTTTTTTTGCGCGTCGTTTTGAATCGTCATCGTGAGAGCCTCAACGACGATGAGATACGAAACTGACAACTGTTCGCTTCTACAATACCGCGATCTATTGATCCGTTAGTTTTATCACAGTCACTTCACTAGATTTCAAATATTAGCCGCTATAAAATTCACCATAAATAGTATCACGTTCACTGTTTTGGAATATTTTACAGAAATTCATACAACAGTTCATTGCCACGGGCAACATACTGGGCCACCGGTACACTACATACGTATACTATATTACATGAAATTAAATCACAAATAGGTATACATATTCGCGAAATTGTAGTATTTATCCGTTTTCAAGCGAAGCAACGTGACCATAGAGTAGTAACGTGCGTGAAATTGACGTCTACACGTTGAAAGAGGTTTATTGATAGTGGAGTTTATTACTAACAATAAATACACTATGTTACTTGATACTTTGTTGAACGATAATAGATTGTAAAACTTTATCAAACTAGATATTTTAAAGCCGTTTTAAGATAACTCGTGGAGCACCAGCACCAGTAACACAACAGTATTTTATGCGTACCGGATACTAACTGAACGTAGTTATGGCTTTCCTCTAACTTATCCTTGTATTTAATAAAACGTACATTCCCTGAAGTTATGACTCTACAATTCAATATCACAGACATGTTTCCACATTGTAAGACAAATCTAATAACTGGAAGATAAAAATTAAGTAGCTCTACTTTTCCCACAAAATGCCTTAATCAATTAAGAAGTATTTGCATAAATATTTGCTTAAGGTGACCGGATACGTCGCGCGTCAACTTGTTTTGAACACTCGCACTACATTCGCACCGAAGACGATAACCAGTAGGTGCACGCACTCAAACATGGAAAACAACTACCCACACAAACCCACATGTATCTTAATTGCACGCAATTAAGATATTCTATTCATAAATTGATACTTACTCCTTATTTAACGAGATACTAGTTATATATACTCTTCATTCATCACAGACACACGCATTTGCAACGACAATATACTGTAGGTAATCTTCCTTATATTATTACTTAATTAGCTGTGCTCACGGTGTTCGATCGTGGAATTACAGACTCTGTAAACATCCTATCTTGTATGTCATTATTTTAGGTTATAATTTTTCCGGAACCTGGAACCTACGGAACCCTACACTATACATAGCCCGATACTTCTTAGACGTTTTTTTATCGTACAATCTACAACTCTTTAAACACTGCTATTATACTTACAGATTACACACGTCACATAATGTGAATTTACAAATACCATTTTGTTTATATTAAAAATACATTTTTTCTTAATAGATTTCGATTTAAGTACAGTTTTATTGAACTGCACTAAAGTAAGGTATTTATTGCGAAACGTGATGATGGTCCGTTTCGCAATAAGTACCTGTTACTCCGTATGTTAATCCGTATACTTAAGTCAAGGTATTATCCAATCACAAGACAGAACAACTGGTAATCAGTTAGACTTTGTAACTAACACAGTCGTCGGACGGAACGAGGAGCGGAGCCAGCTCCCACTTATCTCCCTTATCTGACGGATTGCGAGTGACATTACTCACCTCAGGCACAGCGCCGGCGACACAAAGAAATAAGTTTTTATTTGAACCAACAAGTACACTCTGTGACAAACCTCGGCTCCGATTTTATTTTCGATACTCGCATGAACACGCCTACTTCGGGGGCGATTTTGAATTAGTGTAGCTCAAATTTGTAGTTTTAAAACAGTGCAGCGCATCGGCGACGATGGCAGAATACATCAGCATTGTCAGACCCCTTTAAATGACCCGCACGCTTGATAGACATATCACAGATCGTGTATTAACAATCAATACGCAAACGGAAACTACCCAATTTATAATCTAACTAATTACGTAATCCACAGATATAGCTCATCAACGTCTCTCAGAAATAATCGCCTTGTAAAACACCCGAGACCATACAGGGGTTGGAGCGATTCTACTGTAGGTACTTGCTCAGTCATGCGGATCTCTACATTGTTATTCTCATGTCAATGGTCTGTTACTATCGATGTTTTTCCTGCAAATAGTCAATATCCGGGCAATATCTCGGCGCGATGGTAAACTGGCAATATGAATATTCCTAAATTGTACCGGGACGCGGAATATATCGTCCACAAAGCTGGGAGCATAAATATTGGAAATCTCGGCGTTTATTTTCCATATTACAACGGAATTTATGGTTATTGGTTTTGGTTTCTAGATCTATTTGGCTCGATTAAGTGTGATTTCGGATCTAGTTTAGTTTACTTTAGAGGTCATCAAATTGTAATCGATGTAATAATTTATAAGTATTCAGCCTCATAAACCGCTGTGAGAGTAAATTATGTCTTTTTTTCTTCGAAGATGCATAAAGAGAAATGGCAAATCTACTGCCATCATGGACTGTCATACTTATTTTTCTTACTCTAATGATTTATCATCCGAGTGACCACTGGGAAGAAAACTCCCTATGGTCACCCCAAAGCTAGTAGAACTACAGGGGACTACAGGAATAATCTAACTAGCGATTCAGGCAATTGACCGCCCTCTCACCTGGTGGAAAGTGACAATGAGGCTGAAGATGAAGTAAGCCTGTCTAGAAACAGCTCATTTACACACGTGAAATTTATATCAGCATGATTTAACAGTCAATAACCATTGCGCCATATTTTGAGGTTCATCGCCTTCCCAGGAGCGCTCCGGATCTTTTATACGACGGATCGGTGCGAAAATATTCGTCCGGACAAGCAGAGCGGAAAGATTACCCGCTTAGCCGCGCGCCATTGCGTCTCGGGAACTCCGGCTGTCTACTTGAGCGCAATCGGAGATTGGTAAGTATTAGCTATGGTTAGCAAAAAAGACCTTTTTTGCTACGTTTCAGTACCCGCTATTGGAATTGAGCCTCCTCCGCGTGAGTAGATTACGGTTACGGTTGGCAGGTGGGTTGGTGATCGCAATGTTAAAAATACTCAAAACTATAATAGATCTATGAAGGAACCAGTTTCTGTCTCTAAATAGCATTCTATTGTATTAAACATAAATTAATGTAGCAATTATCAGCAGGTGGCTCAATTCATACTGTATGTACAGGGCTGTATTCACTGAAAAAGAACCAGGAATACGAAAACAGTTACTAATAAAATTCAGTGATAAAAATGTTCCAAAAGTTTAGTTTTATTTTGCTGCCTCTACATTTCACTTAAAATTAGTCGAAGCGAGTTTGCGATCGGGGCAATTTATCTATTTCATCGAGATATTTTGGCGTCGCCATTGTTATTTATTACTTTTTGTTACAATTATTTATTAATTTTTTTTTCTCACAATATTAATATAAATTACGGAATCATACAATAATTTCTCGTCGTGTTGGGCCTCGGCCATGGCGGTATGGTGCCCTTCACGTGGCAAACGTCTCATGCCGTTCCGGAGCGAAGTCCGAGGAAGCCGCTCGTGGGGTGTTCATGGGTGTGGGGTTGTGCTTCTGGGTAGTTCGGTCGGACCAACGTTTCAGCGTCTCTTCAAACTGCTATATCTAATTTATAAGAGACAGGGAGATATGCTTCATCGTAGACCGCATTTATATTTTACATCCGATGTGATGACGGTCAACTACCTGACTAGCAATAAAAATAAATTACGTCGTGACGGCGGATTGCGGCGGATTAGCACGGAATACCTAATACCTATTATCTTGAACAACTACTCGGATTTACACGTATTCAAAATGACCTTGTACGGTATTAGTATTAGTGTTACCTATATTATTGTGGGCCATAGCAAATGTAATTACGACGAAAACGGCCGATTCGCAACTCGCAGCTAGAACTGTTTACTATCACATCGCTTGTGAAGTGATAGTAATATTTCGTAAAATACATACAAGCAAAGATGCATACAAGTGTAAAAAACTCTTGGGTGATTACTATCGGTTAAATTAGGGGCACATTGGCGTTTCTTTTTCGATTACCGGCAAATGCAAAGTTAGAGATGTCCTCTTGTTACTTCCAAATATTGTATGACACACAAACTTACAAAAGACGCAATCTCAACATTTACGTACTTAGACTTTATTTTAATAAAATTATATAAATAACAAAAGATGTCTTAGGTATCTACTTTTCATCATCCCCGTGATCTTACTTATTTGGTGGCGATATTTGAAGTTATCACAAGGTCCTAAGTTAGTACATGCGTAATGTAGGAAAAAGACAGAAAATAACCTCAATACCTAATCAAACAATCCGTCTCAAAATACTTCTACACATTATGATGCTCACTGAAATCACGCATGAAACTGCAAAATGATCCTCTATAAGTCAATAGTCAGGTATTAAATCAATCACAGACACAAACACAGCCGTTCTTCATTCGCTTGTTGCGTTACTAAATTGTGACAGATGCAGTTTTAAAGTGGTTTAATTGTATGGCGATGGTCTTACGATGTCTGTGACCAATGGGATTCGTTTTAAATAATACTACGCGCTTGCAAGAATGGTTTGTTTGGTCCGCTTTTAGGTTATGAGGGGTGGCGCAAGTCGGAGGGTGAAATCGCGTGACCTACAGCCGGCGGGCGCATGCGCGGATTTCGTTCGGAAACCAGCCGCCTGTTGACATACAGCACTGAGTTTTTTACATAGACGAAAGGAGGACTCCAAAACTTTGCTGACAGATGACGCGTCTGTCGATTTTTGTTTTTTAATCATTGGCTTTTTGTTTTAGATTTCGGATTATTTTCAGCCAGTCGTGTCAAAAAGCTTCCGAATTATTAGTCTTTGTATACAGAAGCAATCAGTTAGACGATCCGCACACTGGAACCACAGACATATAAAATTCTGTATATAAAATTTTTTCTCTATGACTGGAACGCAGCACTCTAATGTTACAAGATTGGGCCCTTTATTCGTCATTCTGGCCAAATTTTGAAATATGTGTAATTTTATTTGTATTATTTTATGTGTATTTATATTGTTTTATACATACAGGGTGTCCCGTAAGTCGACGTCAAGCCACAATCGGGTGATAGTCCAAATCATAATAGTTACTAGAAAAACAAAAAATAAAATCTAAGTCTTGAATTTTTTAAATTATAGGCATTTCTTTTTTTTTCGAGAAAATGTACACCTGTGATGGTTTTTTAGCTCCTGTTGCTACAAATCTTAACTTTTTTTCAATTTTATTTTTCTTATGTAATCCCGAATAGTGCTAATCTAACCTATTACTTAGAATTCTAGGTCAACTGCTCCAGCTTGGAAGAAAGTGTCACATTATGCCGTACAATGAATAGACAATTAATATTTCGTCCAACTTTAACGGACTGTACTGAAAAAAAAAGTACTACGCCAGGTTGGTAAGTAGCACGAAAAGTTGACGCATTTAATAAGGATTCTAAAATGGTATAATACTTGCTTCATTATTTCTTTGATTACGGGGGAAAAAAATTCCTTCAAGAAACCCAGTTTTGAAAAATTTTTCATTACCTACTAAAAATTATTCTAGTGCGTTCAAAGCTTGCCTAAGACCGAGTGAGACGGAGAGTCATTCATGAAGTGTGAGTGAGACAGGTAGTGACGCTTTCGAGTCAAATATTCTAATGGGTGAGTGAGACAGATAGTGACGCTAATGAGTCAGATACAGAGAAAGTCATTTTATGAAGTGTGAGCGAGATAGATAGTGACGCCACTTTTTTAATATTGGCACACGCAATACAGATCAGTACGTTACGCTCCTTCGTTTACTACGCATCTTTCCGTATTCGTTCGTGTTATTTCGTACTTTCGACTTTTTGCTTCGTTTATTGGACTTGTTTGTTTGCTTGTGATTAGGACAGTTTCGATCTCTTTACAACGACCTTTGCTTTCTCCTGGACTATCGTGTGATTGTGTAGTGCCACCATGCCTGTGTCCACCACTCAGGAATATGCCAACATGCACTTTATTTATGGCGAATGCAGAGGGAATGCTAGTGCTGCGGCTAGACTGTATCGCGAGAGGTACCCAAATGCTGATCGTTATCCAGATCACCGAGTTTTTACAAATGTGCACCGTCTACTCTCCACAGAAGGCATACTTCCAAACCGACCACATGGTGAAGGAAGAAGTTCCTTGCCTTACGAGGACGTAGTACTTCAAGCAGTTGAAGAAGATCCAAGTATTTCGGTACGTGCAATCCAGCAAAGCACAGGAGTGCCCAAAACTATAGCTCACCGAATTTTACAAAAACATGAGCTCCACCCATACCATGTACAGCGAGTACAAACCCTGCATCCTCAGGATTATCAACTTCGGGTTGCGTTTTGTCAAACGATGCTACAAAGATACCGGGAAGATCCGCGATTCTTAGAGAAAATTTTGTGGTCGGATGAATCGACATTTAAAAAAGACGGTTATATGAACCTACACAACTTACACGAGTGGCACGTAGAGAATCCGAATTTAATGAGATAAGATAGATCTCAGTATCGTTTTAAAATAAACATGTGGACCGGAATTTTAAATGGAAGAGTCATAGGACCTTTTGAGTTGCCAGAGATCTTGACTGCTGAAGTTTATTTAGATTTTTTACAAAACAGTTTACCTAGTTTACTGGAAGACGTGCCACTCAGTATTTACAGAGAGATGTGGTATCAACAAGATGGCTGCCCAGCGCACTATGCCCGCTCAGTTAGAGCATTTCTCAATGAAGAATATCCGGGCAGATGGATAGGTCGGTCTGGTACGATCTCGTGGCCAGCCCGTTCACCGGACTTAAATCCATTAGATTTTTTTTACTGGGGAGCAGTGAAAGAGAAAATTTATTTTAAGCCAATCGAAAATGTAGCTGAGCTTCGGCAAAGAATTACGGAAGCAGCTGAATTTGTCAACAACGGAAGATTTGCCCGTGTGATAATCCAATCTTTTTTAAGAAGATGTCGAGCTTGTATTGCAGTTGAAGGAAGGCAGTTTAATCTTTTGTAAATAATAAATCTTTGCATCTAATTGGTGTTTAATTTTAAACTTAAGGAAAATTTGTCCTAAATTTAACAAAAAGTTAGCATCTCCTACTTGAAAGCATCACTACCTGTCTCACTCACATTTCATGAATGACTCTCCGTCTCACTCGGTCTTAGGCAAGCTTTGAACGCACTAGAACATAGCCTCCTTCATCTGACAAGCCATGCGCAGAAGTTTGACAACGTCGCATTTTTTATTTTTAGTGAATATGAAAATTACTTTTCAACATTTGTGGTCGTCGCCGTTTAATGTCAATAACTTAAATAATTGATTAAGTAAATGAGTATATACATTAGATAATATTAAAATGGTTAAGTACCTGTAATATTTACCTATCTACATACTTGGAATATATCCTATTACCCTATTATTAATATAAATGCAAAAGTTTGAAAGGCTTGATGGAAGTTTAGATGGATGAATGTTACTTCGTCATGCAAAAACTACTGAACGGATTTTGATCAAATTTAACAGTAATGTAGCATATAGCCCAGAACAGTATATAGGCTATAATTTATGCCAAAATTGATTGTGGTTCCCGTGGGCGCGGGCCCGGAACGTTATCCTACTAATACTATAAATGCGAAAGTTTATGGGTATGTTTGTTACCTCTTCACGCCTAAACGGATGAAAGGATTTTGATGAAATTTGACAGTAATATAGTATATAACCCAGAACAGTATATAGGCTACAATTTATGCCAAAATTCATTGTGGTTCCCATGGGCGCGGGCACGGAACGTTATCCACTAATACTATAAATACGAAAGTTTGTGTGTATCTTTGTTACCTCTTTACGCCTAAATATATAAACGGATTTGGATAAAATTTGGTAAGTAGCTAAGTTACAGCCTGGATTTAAACATAGGCTACTTTCTATTTGATGTATATAGGCTTGCCTGTTTGCCTACTGTATGACAAAAGCTATTAGGAAATAAAGCTAGACAAAATATTGCCTAATTTTAGTCATTTATTTATTATTATAATACATTTTATACATTGATACATATGTACAGGAATTAAGTAAGTATATACAAACCAGGTAGGTACCTACATTAAAACTACTTTCCATATTTTTTACAACAATTAATACCTATATAACTTAATAATACAGATACACAAATGGTCATGTTAGCGTTAATGCCCCGGTTCGCTATTACGCGCGAGCGCCTGGGGTCCACCATGACCATGGATCGAAGATTTGGCAGATAAGATAATTAGAGTGGAGCGACTGCCATCTGACCTCCGTGGCCCTGTTAACAGGAGAATAGATTGGATCATGGTTACATATTCAGTCGCCTGAACGTGGAGGTTCCATCACGATATTTTACCTGATTGTAAAAGCATCGGTTAGTGTTCAACTAATATACATAACTCAGAAAAAGTCAGTTAGGTAGGATAAAGACCGGTCTTGTGCCTTCGCGTCCAGCTGCGATCTTTATAAGGACGTCGGTCCACCATGTGAGATATAATTTCTGATTCGATCGCGAATTAAGACTCCGAGCACTGCTCTTTAAGTTACAGTGGGTTTTCTTATTTGATCAGAACGCGGCGGCCACGTCTCTGTTCCGTAGGTCATCACTGGCAACACACTGGTCAAAGATCTCCGTCTTGAGACACGGCTGCAATTGGGACGAAAATATACAGCGTAGCTTCCCGAAAGCTGCCCAACCGAGTTGAATTCTTCGAATTCTTTCTCGAAATTGGACCTACCATGCTGTACTATTTGTCCTAGGTATGTATAGTCGTCAACAATTTCAAGTGGAGCGCCTCCAACTGTCGATGGATTAGGCACACCACGGACATTTGATATCATTTTCGTAATGTCCATTTTCATTTTAAAATCTAGTTGTGTTGAGAGGAGGCTACCGAAGTGGTCGAGGATATTCAAATCTTCCATGGTTTCAGCCATGACTTATAAAAAGGAAACATCAGAGTTTCAGACATTACCTACTACTATTATTACGAACTTTTAGTGTACACATTCAGGTTCATTGTATTTGATTTAGAACTGTTGGTCAAATCATTAACATTTTTCGTGTAATTATTTAATAAAATGTTGGAAATTACTTTACAAACTGAAAAATATATTTGCTGGATTAAGTGGCCTAATTCACAGCAGCCATCTATGTCAATATAAAAAGTGTTCGATTGCAAACTCGAAAGCGTTAAATCACATAACACCTTTCTTACATCGAAATATTGAAATAGGTTTCCTCTTAACTGATAATCATTTATTATATATCCGAAGATAGCATAAAGGTGGAAACATAGAAACCTTACGGAATCAGCTGGTACACTTAGACCACCTCTTTGCAAGAAATCGAAGTACGGCGCATTAACAGTTTCACCTTTATTTTCTCTTATTAAGGCAGTGCAATGAGAACAACATATTTTTTTGCAGTTCGGACAGTTCATTTTTACCTAAAAATACTTTAACTTTTAAATTAGAAAATACAATAATATTGTTGAGCACTTTGACAGGAACATCATTATTTAAAGTATAAAAATACATGAATTGGTCACCATATCCTAAACGCCACCCACAATACAATTCTGTTTTTAATTTAAGACCTTCCTGTAGCTCACTAAAGCTCTTAATCTCATTACTTTTTAACTTTAAATTGTCTTCTTCTTGTTGCCTTTGAATCCATTTTTGTCGTCGTTCCTCTGGATCAGTTCTGGTCTTGGGGCATCCTTTATTTGAACATTTGGGCAAACTAGGGAATATGCGGGGTATCGCACCAGCCACTAGTCGAGCGCGTTTCACTGGTACGTATTCGACGCTGCCATCACCGTGGTAGATTTTAGTTGTTGTGATAACTTCCCCTGCGCTAAAATGTTTACTACATACGAAGGAACCTACGGTGGGACTCCAGTTCTCTCGGGTGAACAGCAGAAGTCCAGTTTTTTAAAAGATATTCATCCTTTGGAAACGAAAAAGTCGGCACAGCTTCTTGCCTGTTTATAAGTGTAGCCTCGTAGTTTGACCTACATTTTTCTATGCAACAAATCCTAGGCATCTGTTAGAGAAATATTACTATTTTAAACCAGAATTTGAATGATAAAATAAATAAAAAACTAACAACAAAAATGATCGAGGATTGTTTTTTACTAAAAGTATTTATCTATTTTTGGCGCAAGTATATATATATTTACTTTTATTTACCTTTGTAGATGGTCCATATAAACGCGTTCAATTATAGTTTTAACAATATATTTTAAATTAATTCATCATCTCATCTTGGCGTTAATGTCCCGGTTGTGCTCTCAAGAACGAGAGCCCGGGGTCCGCCTTGACCATGATCCAGGATTTGGCAGGTCAAATTATTACAGTGGAGCGACTGCCATCTGACCTCCATGACCCTGCTACCAGGGGAACCTGACCAGATTGGATCATGGTTACACATTCAGTCGCCTGAATGTGCAGGTTTCATCACGATGTTTTCCCTCACCGTAAGAGCATCGGTTAGTATTCAACTAATGTACATAACTCAGAAAACAGTCATTGGTACATGTCCGGAGCGGGATTCGAACCCGGGACCTCTGGCTTACGAGTCAGATACTGTAACCGCTCGGCCACCGACGCTCCTATATTTTTTTTAAATTATTATTTTTAAATTAATTAGCAATATAAAATTCAAATTTTTCCCGCTTATTGACATCTAAACAATGACTAAATCGATTCACAGCGACGTTGCCGTTAGGTGCTACAGCATGGCTTGTCAGATGAAGGAGGCTATGACTAGAATAATTTTTAGTAGGTATAGAAAAAATTTTCGAAACTGGGTTTCTTGAAGGATTTTTTTTTCCCCGTAATCAAAGAAATAATGTAGCACCATTTTAGAATCCTTATTAAATGCGTCAACTTTTAGTGCTACTTGCCAACCTGGCGTAGTTCTTTTTTTTTCAGTACGGTCCGTTAAAGTTGGACGAAATATTAATTGTCTATTCATAGTACGGCATAATGTGACACTTTCTTCCAAGCTGGAGCAGTTGACTTGGAATTCTAAGTAATAGGTTAGATTAGCACTATTCGGGATTACATAAGAAAAATAAAATTGAAAAAAAGTTAAGATTTGTAGCAACAGGAGTTAAAAAACCATCACAGGGTGTACATTTTCTCGAAAAAAAAAGAAATGACTATAATTTAAAAAATTCAAGACTTAGATTTTATTTTTTATTTTCTAGTAACTATTATGATTTGGACTATCACCCGATTCTGGCTTGACGTCGACTTACGGGACACCCTGTATATATACAAACCAATATTTCGGAATGTCAACAGAAGTTATTACAATAAAAACAATAATTAGAAACATAATTTACATAGACAAAATAAATACTTTAGGAATTGTCCAAATTGTTGTGATATTTTCATAAATTTCATTCATATGATTTTTTCAGTCGCAATCTTCGCGCGCGGTCGTGTATTTTGCTCCGTATTGTGATTTTTGTGATTTTATTTATTTGCCTTTGTGATTGGTTGGATATCCAAATTTCAATTCCTTGTTCCTCTTGCGGTGATCTTACCTGTTGTTGACGCCTTCTGGGCGTGTCTAGAGTGGGACAGCTACTGTGTGGACAGTTTAAGTGAAAATATAAACATTATTTGTTTTGACCATACCTCGGTTTCGAACCCGGAACCTCCATTGCGTGGCGTACTAACTTGCTACGGGAACCACTACGCTATTTCACATAGCGTCGACGCGGCGAAATACGCGGTCACTACAAGTGCGGCTGTACCTACCTACTGTGTCGCAGCGCGGCGCCTGCGCCCGAGTCTACCGATCCGTTGTGTTTGAGTGTGCTACCTGTTGCTTGTGCATAAATTGCTTCTACACATTACTTATATTTGAAGTGTTGGGCTTGCAATTAAGCTTAAATAAATAGTAATATTTTGAAACTTGTATGATGATTTGTGCTGGGTGTCGGCAGGAGATAGTCCTTGAAGAAGAGAAAGCAATTCTGCGCTGTATGCTGGAGTCGTGCGGTAAAGTGTTCCATCTCCTTTGTTGTGGTAAATCCAGCGTAGATGCTGATAAGGCCTCTTGGGTTGTAACGACTCAGTCATGTCCTTGGACGGAGCGGCATCCAAAGCACCTGAAGGTACGGCCCTCGAGCATAGTGTCGGGGATTTGACACTACGTCGTAGCCCTCAGGATATGACTCTGGGTGAGGACTTATCGCAGTCGGTATGCTCCTTGGAATTGCAGATCCTGCGCGAACGGATTATGCTACTCACCGAGCAACTCACGGATGCTACTTCCGCAATTGCGCTTTACCATGAAGCCCTGAAGGCGTGTAACATTAAAATGGATGCGACGAACGTACGTCTACATAAAGTGGAGACTTTATTAGAGGCCCAATGTCCATGCCGGCATAACGTATCTTGTGTGGAGGCGATCTCCAGTGGAACAAACTTGGACAAATCTAGGGTACCCCCTGTCATTCCAGTCCTTGTGCCCGGTAACAGAACTGTCGTAGCGAAACTGAATCTTGTGGAATCCTCAAAGGTTGATAAGATCGATACGGTCGACCCGCCAAAACCGAAGAAACCTACAGTGGCGGCTAGCTTAGCCCATGAATCCAGTGATGAGGATCGTAATGTGGAACGTTCATCGACAGGTCGTGACAGTTCGCGGGATGGCTGGACAGAAGTTGTCTACGGAAAGTCGAAGCGCTCCACTTATTTGCGGTACTGCTGGGCCTAGTATTACAACGTTAAAAGTTGTTGAGCACCGCAAATTGATACACCTGACAACATGATCTGTGGAACATGTTGTCAGGTGTATATGACATTCGCAGCTATTTGGATCAGCTGTGTCCGGGTGCTAACTGCTTAGTGGAGGAGCTAAAGCCTAGAGGCGATAACAAATCCTATAAAATCACTGTTCCGGTACTTCACTTTGAGAAATGCCTATGTGCCGATGATTGGCCCGAGAATGCGCGTGTCAAGGCCTGATTATTTCGAAGATACAACAAACCTAACACCGAAAAGCCCGCAGAGGACAGATCAAACTAGAAAGGTCTGCAGCGTTTGTATGACTTATCAGAACGTCAGAGTACAACACCAAACTTGCGGATCTTAGGGGCAAAGTGTTAGCAATGGGTTGTGATATTGTGGCAATCGCTGAAACCTTTTCGAATCAGTCAGTGGATGATGCTGAAATAGCGAGCACTGGGTGGAGTGTCCTGCGCCGTGATCGAACAACTGGCTATGGCGGTGGGGTGATGCTTGCTGCACGCCCAGGAATACAGTTGCTACGTCGACCTGAACTTGAAACTGTTGCCGGTGAAGATCTATGGGCGTCGTGCACTATTGGAAGCGTCAACTGTAACCTGTGTGTTGTTTATATCAACCCTAGAGCTACGGATACGGATAGTTTCGAAAAGTAGAGTCAGTGGTTAGTTCTCTAAAGGGTGTATCATATTAGGCGACCTAAACCTTAACCCTAAGTATAAGTCGACGAAAATTTTGAATTACCATAATTACTTTCTTTCTGTATGTGGGTTGACTGAGATGAATTATGTAGAGAATTTGTATGGAGGTAAGCTAGATGTGGTGCTGGTGTCTGAGAACATAACTCGTACCACAGTCTCTGAGATACAGGTGGGCGGTCTTGTCCAACGACGGGATGTATATCACCCACCCCTTGAAGTTTGTGTCTCCCTAGGAGACGCAAAGCGAGGGCAGTCAGAGATGATTGAGCCTAGCAACATCTGTTCTTGGGGTGACTGGAATTTCCCTAAAGGAAATTATAAGTTGTTATATTATCTTATAGCTAGTGCCAATTGGGATGGAGTGTACACTGCTCAAAGTGTCGATGACGCCCTCAAATCTTTTTACGCCATTGTCTTTGATATATTTGACGAGTGCATACCAAGGAAGATAAGACATAAGAAAGCTAGTGGAGTCTATCCTGTTTGTTACACTGCGGATTTCATTAGGGACAAAGCGTAAGGCAAGACTTTATTGCGTATGGAAGTCGCGTGGCTGCATGGATTCCTATGCCAGGTTTGCCAGTCTCAGAGCCGATATTAAAAGAAGATCTGCCTCTGCATATAGAGACTACTTACGTAGAACTCAAAATAGGATTAGATGTGATCTGAGGGCATTCTGTAATCATAAAAATGGGCTCAGATCTAAGGGTGGATTTCAGGCCTCAGTTACATTAGAAGGTAAGGAACATACTGGTAGTGCGGCGACGAACGCCTTCTCCTCGTATTTTTCAAGCGTCTTCTTGCCTGACGTCCCTCGCCTGGTAAGTACAGATATAATTACGGTGGATCGAACCTCTTCTGCCAACTACGAGTATATCGGCATTAGGAGTATCTCTCGAAACAGCCATAGATAAATTGAAACCCTCGATTGGCCCGACAACCTGCCAGCTTTTATTATTAAAGCCTGTAAGGATTTTTTCATAAACCCTCTCTACCACATCCTAAACTTATCCATTTCCACCGGATGTTACCCGCAGCATTTTAAGACTACCCGAGTGAAACCTGTCCCCAAGTCGGGCGATTTGAAGGATGTTGAGAACTACAGACCCATTGCCAACTTATCTTCTTTGGCAAAAGTGTATGAGCTGATACTGTGTACACACATTACCTCGCAGGTCAAACCTTTCCTGAGCGATTCCCAACATGGGTTTAGATCTAAACGCTCTGTAACTACCAACCTTCTTACTTTGGTCGACCTCGTCTCCGATCACCTAGACAGAGGTATGCAGGTAGACGTGGTATACTTTGATTTTAAGAAAGCTTTTGACCGGGTTGATAATGATTAGCTGCTGAGTAAGCTATGTTCTATAGGGTTTTCTCCATCTTTGTTAAGTCTTTTCGCTAGTTACTAGTTGCGTGACAGGCAACAATACGTCCGTCATGGTTGCTATGAATCTGGTACGTATCATACACGTTACGGGGTCAGTCAGGGTTCAGTGTTAGGTCCGTTATTATTTAGTATAATGGTGAATAACCTGGAACAGACTCTTCAATCTTCTCGTTGTTTGTTGTATGCTGACGACCTTAAGCTCATCCATAAGGTGTCTGAAATGTCCGACTGTAATGAATTAAAGTCGGACATCGATGCTGTGCATAAATGGAGTATAGATGATAAATTACACTTTAATCCATCAGTATAAGCTTGGCGAAATCGTGTCCCCACAATTAAGGACTTGGGCGTCATTTTTGATCCATCGCTAAACTTCTATGAGCATATGAAGAGTCTCGCATCTGACTGTTCCAGGAGACTAGGGTTCGTGATTAGGAACTCGCGCGATTTTAAAGACCCCTGTGACGTCTAACTCATTTTTTATGCACTAGTGCGGAGTAAACTTGAGTCAGCCTCTGTCATTTGGCATCCATATGAGAGTTCCTACGCCTTGCTTCTGGAGAAAGTTCAGAAAGCGTTTTTGCGATATCTATACAAAAAGATGTATGGATACTATCCCTTTTTATATCCCACTAAATACCTGCTGGATACGCTAGATTTTAATTCTCTGGAAGTAAGGCGTAATTTTAATCTGCTCATAATGGTGTGTCTCATGTTGCGCGGGGATGCCGACTGTACGGCTCTGGTCTCACAGGTAGTGCGTTTATTTGTCCCCCCTAAGCCAAGAATAGTCCTAAGAGCGCGTCAGAACCGGCTCCTCGCGACTCCGGCCGCGCCAACTGTGGCTCGCGCGCATTCTCCTCTAATTCGCGCCATGGCCATGCTGAACGCTCTTCAGACATCAGCACCTGAGTGTGACATATTTGCTGGTGGATAGACGGACGTGCGAGGTATGTGTCTGAGGTTTTGTGAGTTGATGAATGAATGAGCGATCGTAACTATTAAAAAATTTACTTGAGTTCTGCCATAGTTTCTTACTATTTTATTTGTAACTCTGTTGTCATGTTTGTAGTGCATTAGTATTAAGTACCTACCTTAGTATTAAGTAATGCTACAAATGTGTATTGAAATATATAAATAAATAAAATAAATAAATAAAATTATATTATTTAGGCGAAAAATAATTTGAGTACTGAGTAACGGAACACCTATCTGACAATCCTGGAGACCTCGCTTCACAGCTGCGGCTTATTTGACGCCTTTTTATGTACAAAGTACAGCGCCAAAAACTTATCTGAGCCGCAGCCCGACCGCCTAATATTCGAATTGAAAGTCGCCCTCTTCTAGCAATAGGATATATTTACAACATTTATCAGTTTAGAGCAAGTATACATATATGATGGGCAAGTATTCAGATGTACTACTACTTCAGATTACAGTCAGAAGGCGATGCGTTTGAATCATCATTGTGATCGACTTCAATTTATTTGTCTGTTTGACGAATTAGTCCGTGGTATTGTTGATGGCTTCCATACGAAATAGAGATATAGAGATAACCCAACAAAGATTTAGGCGTCAATTAGAGCTTGTTTTAGAACTTAACGAGATATAAAGGCACTACAGCAGCAGCAATTATAACTTTTAGCGACAAAAGAGCATAAACAAGCAAAATATATCACTTAGAGCTATACTACAGATTTATAAGGGCCATAACAGGATGAGGTTAACGGTTAAAGACGTAGAGCAGCAATTTTTAACGCTACAATACAGGCAAAGCATCTTGTTTTATAGCTTCAAGTGAATCTTCGAAATATGAGATCTAAAGAAGAAGTAAGCATTGACTACAACCTCCCAAAGTGCTAACCAAGCGATATTAAACTCTCGTCAAGAACCAAAAATTGCTCAAAAGTGATTATTACCGCTACCAGCTATACAATACCAAAAGCCTAAAGAGGTACAAAACTCTTTTATGTTACTTAAAGTCGAATAGTAGGAATATTTTTCGCTATCATAGAACTTGTAGTGCTTAGTGTGACTACTGTATAACTTTAGGTAGAGTGACAGAGCTTAATACCATACAAGTAGTAAAGCGGGAATTTTATACGAAAGTGTTGGTCGGGGTTCCGTTTATGATTTTCCAGAAAATGTGTATGAAAGTGGTGCTACAGCTACAAGCGATCATGAGGAAATACTTTGCGAAAATGTGGAAGAGGCCACCGCATACTCCGCAAATTTGATTGATATTGAAGTAATTAATAAAGAAAACGTAATTTCAATTTCTAACGGCAGAGTAGAATAGCACCAACCCCTTGCACTCGTGGGTGTCGTACAAGGCGACTAATGTTTTCGAGGCAAAATATCAAGAGTCCCGGAGTCTGGAAATTGGGCAGCAGCATTTTCCATTGTTATATTTAAAACACTGCGATCTCCAACCCGCCTGCCAAGCGTGGAGATTAAGGCAATAGCCTCCCCTTTCGTGGGAGAGGCCCTAAGTCCTGCAGTGGACTGTTACGGGTTGCGATGATGATGATGAGGATATGGCTGACAATCGTGATGAAATTTTGATATTAGCTAGAGATGTACAATGTAAAGTAGTGTGTATTGAGCATGAAAAATCACTATATTTTTTTCCTTTACTTCACACATTATAAAATATAAAATTAAACACAATATTTCAATTACAGTTGTTTTATTCTCAACACAGAACAAATCAACTTAGTTTTTCTTTAAAAGAATCATAATCAATTAAAGGATTATTTATCACACATTCACAATTCCCATTGTTAATTAAGTAATAAAATGTTGTCTTTCTTATAGTTGCTCTCTAGCCTTATTTTCGGAATCAAGAATGTTTTACTCATATAATATTTTTCTTGAGTTTTATTGATAACATTATTTTTGCCGTCATTCATCAAACAGTCGTTACCTAAGATTTCATCATAAAAAGACGTCAAAATAATGTGTGATGACTCATTAACTTTATTGGCTATTCCTGACGAGTATTTAGGTACCGTGAAGACTGGTTGATTTTTACACTGGAAAAAAAACTTAGTGTCAATCACAGCATTACGTATAATTAAAAAAAAAACAAGTAAGAAAGAGATACCGTAATGATATTAAGAGATACATAAATAACGAAATAAATTTATCTGTTCTGGGATTAGTTCTGAGAAACCTCCACTTATTTTTATAAGACCTGTCTAACGATATAACGATACCCTACGCTTGTATAGGAGAAAATTATTATTTTTATATTTCTGAATTTGCGTCGTAATTTATATTTTCATGCCATAATGTAAATAGGTGCCAAACAGAGAGAGTTATTATGGCGGGGCATTCTAATGAAGAAAAAATAAATGCAAGAAATGGTGTAGTTTGGGTTAACATTTTATCTGGTGAGTGTAATCTCTAGGTATAATATACTCAAAGACGTTGTAAAAATTGTGACTTGAATATGTAAAGAAAAAATAAATTTGTACTCTTAACTTTTAAAGTAATACTATGTACATACTCGATTTAGTTGTGGTTTTGGGGAGTCCCTACGGATTCCTAAATTCACTTGCACACCATGTTTAGGTTACAAAAAGATTTGATTATGGTTAGAAAAACAGAAGAAAACACTTTAATTTAGATATTTGGCTTGATAGTGATCTAATACTACTAGCACGATACCTCAAAACTAGAATGGGCAACGTTTTGTTAGATTATTACAAAAGTTTTAGGTTACTCCATATATAAAAAAATAGTTATTTTCAATAATAACAGACATCGGGCGCTTGAATAATTTATTAATAATACATATACATATTCACAGTGTACTTATGGCTTTATTATGCCTCTTAACCCATTATGTAACTGAGTATACTAAAAACACGGACATACTTAAAAATAGGTGTATTAAAAATTTATATTGGGTTTATATTGGGTTGGGTTGGGTTGGGTTCGGTTCGGTTGGGTTCGGTTCGGTTCGGTTCGGTTCGGTTCGGTTCGGTTCGGTTCGGTTCGGTTCGGTTCGGTTCGGTTCGGTTAGGTTAGGTTAGGTTAGGTTAGGTTAGGTTAGGTTAGGTTAGGTTAGGTTGGGGTGCTAGGGTCGGGTAACCTCCTCGTGTGCCCGGTTTGCCATTTGTCCCTTTGGGTTACGACCCGGGGGAAGAGTAGCATGACCGGGACGGTGCACCCTGGGCACTTGGTTATTAACTTTCCACAAGGGATGTTGGTAGCCAAGTGGCAGATAACTCGACGCCGCTTCTCTCTCCTCCTCTGCTCTCAGAGGAGCCGAGAGGGGAGCCGGCCCTCTCTTGTCGCCTGTTGGCACTTGAGATGAGGGCCGTCCGATCCATTCTTGTCGCCTTCTGGTACTTGGGATGAGGATCCATACCGTAATCCTGTCATAGACCGGCTGTTCACAGTTTGGGGTCAGGACCGGGGGCCCGTTCTTTACAGGACAGGCTGCGTGGTAGGAAACCACTGTAAAAGTTCCCTGCGGGGACTTGGAGCTCCCCTGCAGTAGCCAACTCCATTGCGAGGTTGCCCGAGATGGGCGGTGAACAGTTTTTCAGGAAGGCTTTTCACTGTGAAAAAAGCTTTCCAAAGACATGATGGCACAGCACAAACACAATTTCCCCGGGAGGGTCCCAGTCTCAGGGTCTGAGCTGGGGAATCCCTCACCTCTGGACGAAAGCCCGGAGGTCTGCCCCAACTTATACGGGGGGGGCAATGTTGCGCTAGAATGTAGGCCTGAGAAAGGCGGTGAAAATTTTGACCACGGCCGTACTGGCCGTATTGGCGGTATATCCGCTCCCATGAACGTGGACAGTGGCCCTGGACTGGGCGGAGAACCGAACGTGACTGGCCCCAGAAGGGGCGGTGTTGGCGGCGCGTCCGCGTCGCTTGTTGTGGAGCCTGAAATGGGCTCCGAACCATTTGCATGCGATGACAGTAGCCCGAGAACGGGTGGCGTTGACGATGTGCCTGGGAGGGGCGGTGCGAGCAGTTCGCCTGCGACGGGTTCGTTTGAGCCTGTCGAAGGAACATTTCTCATGCCACAAGTGGTCCTGGGGCGTTTGCCTCTTGTGACACTTGAGAAAAGCACACACTTGGAGTCGGATACTGACTCCCAGTCGAGTGCCATGTCTGTGGCTTCCGTCAGAAACGTGTCGTATTTCTTGCGGAAACGCAGGCATACTGATGCTAATGCAAGCTCCGACTCGGCTGGAAGTCAGGCTTCCGCAAAAACGTCCCGTGCCGCGTCAAAAACGTCGACTGCACGCCGAGGTCGAAGACGCCCGGTGATAAGCAAAGCCGGGTCGAGTGAAGACCCCCAGCAAGGCCGCGACTATTCCGCGATGACCAGCATGGACCCCGAGGAAGAAGTGGCCGTAAAGGCCACTAAAATGCATAGGGCTGTGGCGGCAAGGCTCAAGGACCCAGCAGTCGTTGGGTCAGAAGCTGAGCTGGCCTCTGCCCTCCGCACCCAGGTGCTGGATGGCGTGGCTGTAATCAACCGTGTCGCTGGCAGGTCCGGCCACCTTAAGGGTACATTTGTCCGTGCCCTAAAGGATGCTGCGGCTGCGATTGCGGTAGCAGTCGAAGGCTTAAGCAAGCGATCTGCTAATGAGGAAGTGGACCTGCTGCTGGCGGCCAATTCTAAGCAGAATGAGGAGATCACCCAGCTCAGAAAAGAGTTAGATGAACTGAAAACGGACCTGCAACGGGAACGTGCTGCGCGCCGCGAGGTCCTCCCGGCCTCTTCTAAGAGTTCCTCCGAGAAGGAGGAAGAGTTGAGACGCTGCATCATGGATCAGGTCGGGACCATGGTTAATGCTCGCCTTGACTCCTTAGAGGACCGCCTCCTCCCAGAGACGCGCCTCCGACCCCCTCTGGCGGCGGACAGAGCTAGGGCAATGGACACACAAGTGCGTCGACCCTCATCTCGTCCCACACTAGCCCCTTTGGAACCGAGTGCAGCGCCAGCGGTCTCTGCGAAGGCACCAGGCTCAAGTCTCGCGCCAAAAACCCGCAAGGGGAAAGCCCGTAAGCGGGAAAAACAAAAAAGCTCGAGCTCAGGGCAGATAGCGGTCGCACCGCAACAGACAACTCAACCAGTCCTTCAGGCTCAATCCTGGGTCACAGTGGTAAAGAGAGGTAGGGGCAAGACAAACACTAGCTCAGCTCCGATTGCAGCAACTTCTGCACCGAGATCGGTAACTCAGCGTAAGCTACGTCCTCCGCGTACGGCCGCTGTGCTGCTGACCTTGCAGCCTGACGCCATGGCGAGCGATCCGCCGACAACATACGCAGCAGTTATTAAAGAAGCCAGGTCTAAAATAGACCTTGCTGAACTGGACATAACGGGCCTGCGTATTAAGAAGGCGGCGACTGGAGCAGCCCTGCTGGAGGTGCCCAATCCCGACGGGGAGGCAAAGGCGGACAGGCTAGCCATTAAGCTCGCCGCCGCATTGGATCAGACAATAATCCGGATATCGAGACCTACAAAATGTGTCGAGCTACGCATCTCAGGTCTCGATGATTCTGTAGATAAGGGCGAGGTTTTGGAAGCCGTCTCAAAAGTGGGGGGCTGTCAATTGGAGGCCCTGAAGGCAGGTGATATCCGTCGCGACGCAAATCGTCTCGGAACGATGTGGCTGCGGTGCCCGGTGGCTGCCGGGAAGAAAGTTATTAGCAACGGCAGACTGTTGGTTGGGTGGACAGCAGCGGCGGTAAAGCTCCTGGACAATAAACCCCAGCGCTGCTACCGATGCCTTAAAACCGGACACGTGAGAGCGCACTGCGGTGAACAGGTTGCCGGGGACACGGAGGCGTTAGAAATGGAGACAATTTAATAAATGGCTTCCCAACCATTTCTTCAGGGGAATTTAAACCATTGCGCAAGGGCGCAGGATTTACTTTACCAGCACCTGGCACAATGGTCAATTAAAGTTGCCGTGGTCACAGAACCCTATGTCGTTCCCGATAGGGAGGACTGGGCAGGCGACCATGATGGTTTGGTTGCGATCACCACCAACGTGGCGGTTGGCTCTCCCCCTTTTTCTAGGGTGAAGAGGGGTCACGGCTTTGTGGCAGTCACAATAGATAGAGTCGTGGTCATAGGGGTATATTTTTCCCCCAATAGACCTCTTGTCGAGTTCGAGGCCTTCTTGGACGAAGTTGGGCGGATTGTCGAGCAGAACCTTCCAAATCCTGTTCTGATCGCTGGCGATCTTAACGGAAAGTCTGCTGCGTGGGGGTCTCCGATAACCGATGCGCGCGGATCAGTCCTGGAGGAATGGGTAATGGCAATTGGGCTTATAATATTAAACCAGGGTCATGTAGACACGTGTGTACGACAGCAGGGTGAGTCCATTGTAGACGTAACGTTCGCAAGCCCCGCCTTAGCATGCCGTGTCCAGTGCTGGAATGTAGTGGAGGGCGCCGAGACGCTCTCAGATCACCGTTACATTCGGTTCGATCTCTGTGTTCTCCCTGCAAGAAGTAGAACTGTTCCAACTCAGTCCTCTATCCAAGGTGGCCCGCGCTGGGTTTTGAGCCGATTAGACCACGATTTTTTAGAGGCTGCGGCCAACGTGCAAGCGTGGGTGCCAGTACCTGATGAACCTGTGGATCTGGAAGCCGAAAGGGATTGGTTTCGGAACGCCATGACGCATATTTGCGATGCGGCAATGCCTCGGGCCAGGCCCTGCCCTCCCAGGCGTTGGGTGTATTGGTGGTCGCACGAAATCGCTCAACTACGCGAAGCGTGCATTGTAGCCAGACGCCAATACACCCGATATCGCCGAAGACGGCAACGGGACGGGAACGATGAAGCCAATCTTTATGCAGCGTATAACGAGGCCCGCACGGCATTAAGAGTAGCAATTAGCGAAGCCAAGTCTCTTAAAATGGAGGAAATGTTAGAGACGTTAAATAGAGATCCCTGGGGAAGGCCTTATAAAGCGGCTCGAGCTAAGATACGTCCCTGGGCTCCTCCGCTCACTGAATCGCTCGAGCCTCAGCTTGTGGATGACATCGTCGTTGCCTTGTTCCCTCAAAGAGGTCAGCATACTCCTCCAAGTATGGTAGCTTCGGCCACGGTGCACGACGGAGAGGCCTCCTCGGAGGTGACTGCTGGGGAGTTAGAAGCCGCCATCATGAGGCTCAGAGCTAAAAATACTGCCCCGGGACCCGACGGAATTCCGGGGAAGGTGCTAGCTCGGGCCCTTGACGTCCTGGAGCCGCGACTACGGCGTCTTCTTAGTGCGTGCCTCGAACAGGGGAAAATCCCGGCCGCGTGGAAGAAGGGTCGACTGGTGCTTCTGCGGAAGGAGGGACGCCCTGCAGACTTGCCTTCAGGGTACCGCCCGTTGGTGATGGACGATGAGGACGCCAAGCTGTCGCTGCCAGCCGTATCATAAAATACCTCGAAACGACGGGTCCAGACCTCTCCGAAAATCAGTTTGGCTTTCGTAGAGGTAGATCCACGGTCGACGCGATCTTAAGTGTGAAAGCGTTGACGCAGGAAGCTGTAGCCCGGGGCGAGGTTGTCTTGGCGGTGTCACTTGATATCACCAACGCCTTCAATAGCTTGCCCTGGAGTAGCATAAGGGAGGCACTACGCTATCACGGTGTACCCCTCTACCTGCGCCAGCTGGTAGACGACTACCTCGCAGGGAGGGCTGTGGAGTTTCCTACTCAAAACGGGTGGAAGGCTAGGAAAATGGCCTGCGGGATCCCACAAGGGTCGGTGCTGGGGCCGCTATTATGGAATATCGGCTATGATTGGGTCCTCCGCGGAGACAATCTGGGAGGCGTCGACGTATTCTGCTACGCAGACGACACTCTGGTCACCGCTCGCGGAAGGACCCACCAGGAGGCCATGCACATTGCTACCGCTGGTGTTGCGCAAGTCGTGCGCCGCATGAGACTATTGGGCCTGGAAGTCGCGCTTCATAAATCTGAGGCCGTGTGTTTCCACGGACCTCGAAATGCGCCGCCACGGGATGCTGGTATTATGGTAAGCGGAGTGCGTATTACCTTGCAGACATCCATGCGGTACCTAGGGCTAGAGCTGGATGGGACGTGGAAATTCTGTGAACATTTCCGTCGGCTCGCCCCAAAGCTTTTGAAAGCTTCTGGAGCATTGAGCAAATTGATGCCCAATTTGGGAGGACCAGAGGCTAGGTGTCGACGTCTCTACTCCGGGATATTAAAATCCATGGCGCTCTATGGAGCACCAGTGTGGCATGACGCTCTGACCAGGCACAATAAAACCATCTTGCAAAGGTCTCAACGGGTTATGGCGGTCAGAGTCGTCCGTGGGTATCGCACCATATCTTTCGAGGCGGCGTGCGTGTTGGCAGGTACCCCACCCTGGGACCTGGAGGCCGGGGTGCAGGCTGACTTATATTTCCAATGCGCGGAGGCAAAGCGAAACGGCGAGCTTTGGGCCCCACGTGAAATTGGAGCCGTGCGGGACCGCCTCCGGGACAACCTCTTCTCAGAGTGGGAAGAAAGGCTCTCAGAACCATCGGCCGGGCATCGCACTATCGACGCCATTCGGCCGGTATTACGGCGTTGGTCTGAGAAGCGAACAGGACAGCTCACTTTCCGCCTTGTGCAGATGCTGTCAGAGCACGGGTGCTTCGGCAAATACTTGCACGGGGTGGCAAGGCGAGAAATGACACCAGAGTGTCACGCGTGTGGCTGCGCTGAAGATACAGCGCAGCATACCCTGGCGGTATGTCCGGCTTGGGCAGAACCGCGAGCTCAGCTGATCGCGGCAGTGGGGGCTGACCTCTCGCTGTCGGCTGTGGTAACTTCCATGGTCGACAGCGGGCGGGCATGGCAAGCCGTAGTTGACTTCTGCGAAGTGACAATTTCGCAGAAGGAAGCGGCGGAAAGGGCGAGAGAGGATGACATTATCTCAGACCCGATCCGCCGTCGGAGAGCTGGGCGAAGGCGGCGTGAACATGCGCGCCACCTCCACCCCTAACAGGGTCTCGAGTGACAAACAGGGGGGCTGTTTGTCGCCCACGTAAGAGGCCCCGAGTAGGCGCAGCGACGTGTTGAAGTGTCCCAACACGTCGCTACTTCAAGCTGTTTTGGGAGTGGGCCAAAAGCTCACTCCCCGAGATCGAGCCCATAATGGGCGCGCGCAGGTTGCAGTCGCGGAAGTTTGTTATCTCCCCGTGGCTGTGTCCGTCAATGCGGTAGAGGGCACCTTGGGGTTTTAGCGTGTAGTCCGGCCGCTCTGGGCCGGGAGCCCCGCATAACCCGTTCGCACCCCCGGTGGGCGGGTACGCGTAAATGCGTTTCCTCAAGTAAAAAAAAAAAAAAAAAGGTTGGGTTAGGTTAGGTTAGGTTAGGTGAGATTAGAAAAAAAAGTAGTAAAAATAAAAAAATGTCAAAAATAAAAAGTCAAAAAATATGTCAAAATGTCAAAAAAGTCATCAAGATAAAAAAAAGGTCAAAAAATAATGTCAAAAAAAAAATATGTCAAAGTCAAAAAATATGTCAATGTCAAAAAAAGTCAAAAAATATGTCATTATGTCAAGAAAGTCATGAATAATAAAAAAAGATAAAAAAAAAAAGTCAAAAAAGTC